>OY728122.1:2081496805-2082696805 GCA_963277665.1 Viscum album | reverse complement strand
ACGCACCGTCTGTCGCATTGGGTTTCTTTTGATGAGACAGAACTTTGGGATACATCAACTCTGGACTTCATTACAGTTGATGTATCGACTGCTTTTCTTGATGAGCGGACCCTCTTGGAATCAAGCGTGCTTTATGCGGGAACCCTAGAGCTGGCTGCGACGACGACGACTGCCGTACTAGAATCCTACGTGGGTTCGGCGATGACGAATACCGTACTGGAATCCTCTGTGGGTTCGGCGACGACAACTACCGTGTTGGAATCCTCCGTGGTTTTGACGACGATGACACTGTTCTTGTATCCTATGTGAGTCTGATAGTTTGAATTCTGTTCTAGTATCCTACGTGGGTCCGACAGAGTAGCTGATCTAGAATCCTACGTGGGTCCGACAGCTTAGGTGGTCTAGTATCCTACGTGGGTCCGACAGCTTAAATGAATCAGTGACTGCATCTGATCATCTTTATCACTTTACAAAATATGTATACCTGTGTGAGATGAGTATTGAATTTCAATCATTATCATCGATGTGATTGACTTTACTTCCTGTGTGGACTGAGTTATGAATGGGCTCGAGAGTTGGAGCCGAACTGGGATTGATGACTTAGGTATATGTATTGACATATACCTAAGTAGAGTTGGTTGATACTTCATGATTGTATCTTTTCTTTGTGGTTTATCCTTCGTGGATTCTGTGAGACCTTCGGGGGTCTCAAGGTCCCTACTGAGTATCGTTATATCACCCCTGCACGGGCTATGCCTGCACTTTGTTGTGTTGGTTGCAGATGACAGACAACATTGACGGAGGCCGAGAGCGAGCCCGGACCGGATAGTACCCATAGGTGGACCACACAGTGAGACGGTACACGGAGCGGACCGATAGACGTGGAGTGCTGAGGTGGACATATGTACCTACCCTTCAGGTAAGATTCTCGGAGGACGTTCCAGGAGCTGCCCAATTTAGCTATTTTCCCTTTTCAGTTGTACTGTACTTTACTGTTGGGCTTGTATTTCGGCCCCTTTCCTTTCAGCACTTAATTTTTTACTCAGTTTTACTTATTGTTTACTTTAGTTGTGTACTATATTGTGTTTGTTTACTATATAAAGGAAATGACTTCCCTTTTTATCGGGATTTACATCTTTGGTGCTAGTCGCCAGCCCCTGGCCTATAGAAGGCAGGCTTGGGGTAGTCATGGCACGGGCCCCGAGGACGGGTCGTGACAAATTGGTATTAGAGGAGTCAGTTCTACCATAGAACTCAGGACTCTGATCATTCCTTTCTGTGAAGAAATAGTGTTAAGAGTATTGAGTGTGGTTTTCAATCCAGGGAGTCTAGTGTTGGTGCGGCAGCCGACATATCCATACACCAGGACGCTGACCTCTGATTTCCGACTCAGTGCACGAAAAAACTGATTGCATGTGTGTTTAAAAAGTTTTCATTGTGATTAATTTGATTTACCTCACCAGGTATACTATTTTCACCATGTCACACTTGTTCCTTTTCAGGATGGCCCCACGAAGGCAGCCAGCTAGGGTTTTGAGTCACGTACGAGATGGCAGCCCGCCGAGTGACGAGGCCTCGGTGCAGGGCCCCATCATAGCGGAGGCACCAGCGGTACCACTACCCACTGTGCCACCGATACTACCAGCCCCAACAGTAGAGATTGCACGCCGCCTAAGTGCATTGCACGAGTTTCAGCGATAGTGGCCACCCAGGTTCCGTGGAGAGACAGACCCACAGGCTGCCGAGGATTGGCTGGAGGCTGTCGTCAGTGTTTTCAGATTAGTAGGGACACCAGCTGATCTTATGGTGATCCTTGTAGTGAGTCTCCTACACACATCATCAGGAATATGGTGGAGCTTGATGCTCCAGGTGCATGACGAGGCATCTCTACTTTGTAAAGACTTCGAGAGTCTCTTCTTCTCGGAGTTTGTTCCAACCACCCTTCGTGCGGTGCAGATTCAGGAGTTACTTCACTTGCATTAGGGTAGTATGACAGTAGATCAGTACTCAGAAAGGTTTACTGACCTCTCGCGCTACTCCACGGACATGGTACATGACCCTTTCTTAAGGGCCCGAACCTTTGAGCAGGGATTGAGGCACGAGATCAGGGCTTCGATGATCTCCCTCATATTCCGACACAGGAGGGAGTGCTGGAGCGAGCCCTTCTTGTGGAGAGCTTTCTCGCTGAGCCGACACCAGTAGTGAGACCCACCACAGGGCGACATGTAGCATAGTCTTCTGCAGCTGGCATTAGACAGATTTCACAGAGGTCCAAGAGGACCAGGCCATCAGGAGAGAGACCTTAGGATACATATTCGGTTGTGCAGGGTACCCGAAACAGAGCCAGCTATACAATGAGCAAGCAATGTTATGCATGCGGCGGATAGGGTCACATGGCTCGAGACTCACCGAACTGCCATGAAGATGAGCAACAGACATTGGAGGGACCTCCCAGGAAGAGGCAGAGGTTCAACCGTGGAGGTCTACAGGGAGAAGGCAAACGAGGTAGAGGAGATGGCCGAGCAGTGGGTGATGGACGACGCTTTGAGGCTCTACCACCACCACCACCAGGAGGACCACCCCGACCAAAGGGAGTTGGAAGATAATGGCAGGTTCAGCCCCAGGCAGTCGAGGCCTACAACCACGGCGCACCTGAGATGATTTGAGGTACTATCTGTGTCTACTCCACCCTTGCTGCAGTACTTATAGACACATGAGTGAGTCATTATTTTATTTCCACTGCCCTTGTTCGGAGCTTAAAGATTCTGACGGAGCTGTTGACTCGATCCTTACATCTAGAGACTTCTACGGGAGCAGGCTCGATGATTACACACTGATGCCGACAGTGTGAGATTACTCTAGGAGGTGAGAGCTTCGGCTGGGATCTTCTTGTAGCGGCGTTGAGGCCTTACGATGTCATCTTGGGTATGGACTGGTTGTCTACAGTTAATGCTCAGATCAACTGCATTAGGCGCAAAGTGCGGTGTGTCCGCGTGGATAGGAGCAGGTTCACCTTCACTGGCGAGAAGGGAACCTTTGCAGCACAGGATGACTTACTCAGAGGAGAGGGCAACCGATCACTCATCAGTTGGCTAGCCTCATCCTCAGAGCGGTTGATGTGCGGAGTCTGAGTTTACCTGTTGTGGTGGATCAGTATGCAGACGTTTTTCCTAACGACGTTCCAGGACTACCTCCTCGTAGAGAGGTATAATTATACATAGACCTGTACCCCAGGATAACTCCGATATCTACTCCCTCATATCATATGGCTCCCGCTGAGCTTCGTGAGCTGCAGGTACAGCTGGAGGACTTGTAGGAAAAGGGATTCATTTGACCCAGTGTTTCACCTCGGGCTTCTCCGATTTTGTTCGCCAAGAAGGCGGATGAGAGCTTGCGACTGTGTGTCGACTACCGTCACCTGAATCAGGTGACCGTGAAGAACAAGTACCCACTCCTAAGGATTGTAGACCTCTTTGATCATATCAAGGGAACACAATGGTTCTCAAAGATAGACCTCAGGTCAGGCAATCACCAACTCAGAGTTCGAGACGAGGATGTGTAGAAGACGACCTTCATGTGTCGATATGGCCACTACGAGTTCTTGGTTATGCCCTTCGGTGTAACCAATGCTCCAGTGGTGTTCATGAGTCTCATGAACATGATCTTCCAGCCTTACCTTGATCGTTTTGTCGTAGTCTTCATCGATGACATACTGATTTACTCGACTACTGAGGAGGAGCACGCCTACCACTTACAGGTTGTACTGGACACACTATGAGAGCACCAGCTTTATAGTAAGCTCTCGAAGTGCCAGTTTTGGATTTGAGAGGTTCACTTTCTGGGACACGTCATCTCGGAGGTGGGAGTAGCAGTGGATCCAGCGAAGATCGAGGTAGTACTTGCTTGGGAGCCACCCAGGAGCGTGACAGAGGTGCAGAGTTTCCTAGGTCTGGCTGGGTACTATCGGAGATTTGTGCCAAATTTCTCTAGAGTTGAAGCACCGCTTTCAGACTTGACGAAGAAGGGGAAACCCTTAGTGTGGTAAAATATATGTCAGTAGAGCTTTCAGGAGATGAGGCAGAGGTTTACCAGTGCACCCATCTTGAGGTTACCGGAGGAGGGCGTTGGGTACGTAGTTTACTACGACGCATCGGGGACCAGACTCGGGTGTGTCTTGATGCAGGAGGGAGTAGTGATCACCTATGGTTCACAATAGTTGAGACAACATGAGAAGAACTACGCTAACCATGACCTGGAGTTGGCAGTAGTGGTCTTCGTCTTGAAGATGTGGTGACACTATCTGATGGGAGAGCGCTTTACAGTCTATTCTGACCACCAGAGTCTCAGGTATATCTTCTCCCAGAAGGACCTGAACCTGATACAGAGACGATGGCTCAAGTTCCTCTAGGACTATGACTTTGAGATAGTCTATAATCCTGGGAAGGGGAATGTTGTAGCTGATGCTCTTAGTAAGAGATCAGGAATTCAGCTACTAGGAGAGGCAACAGAGCAGCTAGCCGCGTTGTAGATATCCTTTGTGGATAGAGATGG
The DNA here is from genome assembly GCA_963277665.1 of Viscum album. Classification (NCBI taxonomy): domain Eukaryota; kingdom Viridiplantae; phylum Streptophyta; class Magnoliopsida; order Santalales; family Viscaceae; genus Viscum; species Viscum album. The sequence goes on along the minus strand of OY728122.1, from coordinate 2,082,692,254 downwards.
AGGAGCCTTTCTACAGTCACTCACAGTCACTCCTACACTCTTTCAGTGAGTTAGAGAGTCACAATGTGAGGACGTTGACTGTGAGACGCGACGTGGTCAGATATCCATAGGGCAGGCGCCTGATGGATTTTCTGAAGGAGGGGAGCAAGTCATCCTCTTCAGGGGACGTACTATGGTACCAGTTGCACTACAGGAGGAAATACTAAGGGATTTTCACACTTCCCCTCTAGCGGTACATCCAGGAGTGTCAAAGATGTACGAGGACCTCATATGACATCACTGGTGGCCGGGTATGAAGAAGGCTATAACAGAGTTCGTTTCACGATGCCTCACTTGTCAGCAAGTGAAGACAGAGCACCAGGTACCAGAAGTCTTGGTACATCCCTTAGAGGTCCCAGAGTGGAAGTGGGATGGGATATCTATGGATTTTGGGATAGGGATTCCACGTACATCCAAAGGACATGACTCCATTTGGGTGATCGTAGATCGACTCACCAAGATGACCCACTTCCTACCGATCAAAGAGTAGGGCTCGGTAGAGAGTTTGGGATGCCTCTATGTTCAGGAGATCGTATGTCTTCATGGTGTGCCATCTACTATCGTTTCTGATTGAGATGATCGATTCACTTCCCGACTATGGAAGGGGTTATAGGTGGCTTTTGGGACACAACTACGTCTGATTACCGCCTTCAACCCTCAAACAGACGGTCAGACTAATATGACCATTTAGACTCTCGAGGACATTCTCCATGCATGTGTCCTTGACTTTGGTTGTACCTGGGAGGATGACCAACCCTTGGCGGAGTTTTCATACAACAACAACTACCACTCCAACTTTGGGATGGCACCATACGAGGCACTGTATGATCGACCTTGCAGATCACCTCTGTGCTGGACTGACCCTGGGGAGTCAGCACTTGTAGGACCAGAGATGGTTCAGGCTACGACAGAGAATGTGCAAATCATCTAGGAGTGGATGAAGACTGCATAGAGCAGACATAAGTCCTATGATGATAGGTGACGAAGACCACTGGAGTTTGAGGATGGCGACCAAATTTTCTTACGGGTCTCACCTTGACGATGTCTACAAGGATATGGCCGGGGTGGAAAGTTATCTCCACATTTCATCGGACCTTTCCAGGTCCTCAGTAGAGTAGGCGAGGTGGATTACCACCTGGCCCTTCCACCTCAGTTGCACTGGGTGCATGACGTCTTCCACGTATCTCAGCTGAGCAGATACGTGCACGAACCGACCCACATCATCGACCATGGGGAGCAGGATATAGATGACCGGGCGATATTTACAGAGGTCCCAGTGGAGATTGAGGATCGACAAGAGCGGGTCCTACGTGGGCAGTCAATTCCTCTGGTGCGCATTCGCAGGCATCACGGGAACCTCCAAGAGAGCACTTGGGAGCGGGAGGCTCAGATTCATGTACAGTACCCTCATTTGTTTCCCTAGTGTGTGTTGTAGCTTTACAAGGATGTAAATCCCTAAGGTGGGAGTAATGTATAGACCCAAAAATTTCAAGGAAATTTTTTTCTCCAATACTTTGGAATTTTGCGAGTCTGCGGTTTCTAATGGAACTTGATTCTGAGGCCCGGTGTACCGGGATTTAATTTCTGAAGTTTTGTTCGGGTACGTTAAGTAAACGTACGTGTAGGTTTTTCTATCTTTTGAACCAGTGCTCAGAATTGAAATTCGAGGGCACTAATGAAATCGAAACGCCATTATTCTCTTAAGGGGACCTTTACCGCAGTTGCGTTATATGCGGGTTGAGAGTTAATTTTTTTGGGGATTGGAATAAATTAAATAAAATTGTTGAACATAATTTTATTTATTTATGGTATTTATATAATACAAGGGGGAGGTTATTGGTGGGGACCACACCCACATAACCTCTCATGAAAGGATATTTGTGAGGTGGGGCCCACACGAACCCCTAACTCATCACCTCCCTTAAACCCCCATTTAACTCACCTTATTTGTTATTTTAAAACTCCCCCTTAATGGTGTAATCTTTTCACCTCCCCTCTCACCCATTAATTTGTGCCAACTCTTTTAATTAAAGACTTATTTAATTAATTAATTTAGTTTTGAATCAATTTTAATTGGTTGGAAAATCTTTTTAAAATAGTGGAAAGCCTCATTCTAATATTTGCTGGGAAAATATTTTGGTGGAACCTTTGGAATTAGAAGAGAGCTTTATCCTTCCACGAAGAACGACACCCTCTTTGATGAAGAACGCTGATTCCAAGAAGAACGATGACATTCCTTCCTTTCTCTTCTCCGCAAAAAGCGAGGAGACACCGCTTCCTCCTTGGACACACCCCGACATCGTCTACAAAACCTTTTTCTACGACTCTGCTCTAGAAACCAAGGTAGGGGTTTCGTATACTTATAAGTGAATAAATTATCTCGATTGTGTTGTTTTCTTTGGAATAATCTTAGCCATGTGATACCACCTAACGCAGAGGGAGCGGGCTGAACGAACACGGCCTAAAGACCCTCCATTGTTCTTGATTTTTAATTTTCAATGGGAAGCGATGACGATCGAAGGCGGTGACCGCGCGCCGACCGCATGCGGAGGAACCGCGGCCCGCAACCGCGAGCTGCTCAGCCGACGAAGAACTGACCGGCTAAGCCGACTGGACCAAAGAAACTATGGCACCATAAGGGTGTCGTACTGTGGAGGACTGCGACCTTCATTCTGAGTGCCACTTCGGCGGCGAACCGGCCGGCTCATCGGGCGACCGGGTGAAGGAGCCACGACACTCGAAGGTGCCGCGCAGCAAGACTGCGGCCCGCCCGAGCGGGCCGCTTGAACCGGGAAGGCCGACCGGATTTGGCCGACCGGTTGGGATGGGTGGCGCCGCCGGTTCGGGAAAGCAGGGGGAGGCCCCCCCGGACCGCTTGGCCAGCCGGGCCGTGCCCTTCCGGGATGGGCCGTGCTGAGCCGGGCTGTGCCGTACTGAGCTGGGCCGTGCCGCACCATGCTGGTCCGAGCCGTGCCCCACCGAGCCGGGCCGCGCCCTGCCGGGCTGGGCCGCGCCCCTTCGGGCTAGGCCGCGCCCCTCAGGCCGAGCTACGCAACTCATCAGGTCGGTCCGACCATCTGCCGGGTCGGACCTTCCAGAACTGGGTTGACCCGACCTGCCAGCCCACTGGGCTTAACAGGATGGGCCCGTTCTCACTTAAAGGTGAATAACTCGAAGACTGTCCATTCGATCGACGCGCCGTCTATAGCACCAGGACCCTCGTTACGTGGAGGTCCTTTTGCGATACTCTAAGTGAGCTTTGGACAACTTTGGAAAATGGAAGGGTTTGGAACGAGCGTATTTCCAACCGGGCCTTCAGAGCAGAAATTCTAATAACTCTCAGACCGGGCGTCCGATTGACGCACCATCTATCTCATTGGATTCCTTTTGACGAGACAGAACTTTGGGATACATCAACTCTGGACTTCGTGACAATTGATGTATCGACACCTTTGCTCAAGGAGCGGACCCTCCCGGAACCGAGTGTGCTGTGTGCGGGAACCCTAGAGCTGGCTGCGACGACGACGACTACCGTACTGGAATTCTCCATGGGTTTGGCGACGATGACTACCGTACTGGAATCCTCCATGGTTTCGGCGATGGCGACTACCCTGCTAGAATCCTCCGTGGGTTCGACAGTGATGATTACTATTCTTGTATCCAACATGGGTCTGACAGTTTGACTTCTGTTCTTGTATCCTATGTGGGTCCGACAGAGTAGCTGATCTAGAATCCTACGTGGGTCCGACAGTTTAGCTGGTTTGGTATCCTATGTGGGTTCAAAAACTTAGATGAATTAGTGACTACATCTGATAATCTTTATCACTTTACGAAAGTTGTATACCCGTGTGAGCTGAGTCTTGACTTTCAATCATTATCATTGATGTGATTGATTTTACTTCCTGTGTGGAATGAGTTGTGAATGGGCTCGAGAGTTGGAGTTGAACTAGGATTGATGACTTAGGTATATGTATGGGCATATACCTAAGTAGAGTTGGTTGATACTTTGTGATTGTATCTTTCCTTTGTGGTTTATCCTTCATGGATTATGGGAGACCTTCGGGGGTCTCGGGGTCCCTACTCAGCATCATTATACTCACCCCTGCACGGGCTATGCCCACACTTCGTTGTGTTGGTTGCAGACAACGGACAACGTTGACGGAGGCCGAGAGCGAGCTAGGACCGGACGGTACCTGGAGGTGGACCACACAGCGAGACGGTACACGGAGCATACCGATAGACGTGGAGTGATGAGGTGGACATCTGTACCTACCCTTTAGGTAGGATTATTAGAGGACGTTCCAGGAGCTGCCCTATTTAGCTGTTTTCCCTTTTCAGTTGTACTTGCTTTTCAGTTGTAATGTACTTTACTGTTGGGTTTGTATTTCCGGCCCCTTTCCTTTCAGCACTTACTTTTGTACTCAGTTTTACTTACTACTTACTTCAGTTGTGTACTCTGTTGTGTTTATTTACTATATAAAGGCAATGCCTTACCTTTTTATTGGGATTTACGCCTTTGGTGCTATTCACTAGCCCTTGGCCTATGGAAGGCGGGCTTGGGGTAGTAACGGCACGAGCCTCGAGGATGGGTCGTGACAGAACCACCCACTCTGAATCCTCCTTTGAGGACTATTCCTTGAGGTCGAGTCCAGATGAATCTTCATAACCTGAGTCTTGAAAACCAACCCAACATTTAACTGAAAAAAATCCAAACATACGCAAGTCCAAACAACACCATCAACCACTATACTAAATAGAACCCGATTCAATCCATGAGACGCCCCTACCACTATAGCCACAGAAGCCTGAAAGAAAATCCAAGGGACACGAGTCCAATCCATCGTCACCTAGGATTGGATGGTACAAAATCACGCAAAGGGAATTCCACCAATGAGGGGATATTGGTCATCCTACAATAGAAATGCCACTCTGGGCATGGATTTACTCTGATCAGAACCACCGATTCACCAACACTAGGTTCCAAAGTAAGCCGGTTGTGGTGGCGAGGGAACAACAGTAAGGGGCAGAGGTGAACCAGCAATGAAAAACCAGAACAACCAATATACCACCAAATCCACAACCAAATAAACAAATCCACAGTTAAAAAAAATCATAAAACCAATAAAACTCACAGCCACACCCAGAACTAGATCCTCCCCCCTCCATGCTACTACAGATATGATGCGAAGCCACACTGATAACCTATCAGAGAAAACACTTGGCCACGCCAGACAAAAAGAGAAACCAGAACCAAATCTTTAATGCTAGATGGACTGAGACGCACTGAACCGAACCATGATTGGAGCTATTCCAGGCCATTCTGTTATCAAGAGGTTGAGTCACGTTGTCTCTAGAAGTCCAGGACACACCGGACCAACCACCGATGCTCCGTCGAGTTGCGTTGCCACTGAAGATATGGAGACCATGAAATCACAATCTCTCTATTATGACACACTAAGACCAAACACACCCCAAAAATACAAGACCAGAAAAGATGCTGATCAAACCCATGCTAGATGGGGAAGGAGGAAACAACTCGGAAGAAACCCTAGCCATCACGATTGGGGAAGAGGACGCCACTCCGAGGCTAAAAAGATAACCCTAGATTCTCATATCTATATCCCACATCTTCAGCCATTCCTATGGCTTTCAATATGGAAACCACCTCACCAAAAAATCATTAACCATGTCTCGATGAGTCATGCCATCTTTTATTAACATGTTCTATCCCTTAAATTCATTCATGAAATGGGATCAGTCACCGTTCATCATTATGCACCAAAGAAGATGAAATCAGGTATCCAAAACCATCTAATTTTCCACCACTTCCATCATCACACCATTATCGTGTCATTCTAAGCCTGGATCTATAATTTTGAACTGTTATTCAAATAATTAGCTATGAAACATTCTAATTTATGGTATACATCAAACCGTGTCCAAACAAATAATGTCTGCGATAAACCGAGAAAAAGGGGAGAAATGAACAACCAGAAACACAAGGAATGAACCTTGGACAATTTCCATGTTGACTTCAATACATCTCCATTATAACGATAAGTAAAGAATCAATAATTTAATCACAAATAAATTCTCCCAAACATCCTCACAAATAAACCCATCCCACAAGAAGAATAAACCATAGATCAATATTTTTGTTGATTGATTCGTGTTCATCATAGGAATTTAGAATGAGGAAAGAATATAAACACAACAAAAATCCTACCTAGATTTGTATTAATCACTGATGAATAATGGATATGCATCATGATCATTGGGGAGATCCTCTAAATTGTCTCACACTGGTCATCAATCTCTGATCTGGTCGTCGTTCACTAACAAAATCTCTTTTGATGGGTCTCCAATGGTCCTATAGATATCTAGGTTTTTGGAGCTAAACTTAGGAATTCCCCATAACCATTTATTTATATAAGAGTCTAGGTCGTTGCATAAAATAAATAAAATAAATAAAATAAAATAAAATAAAATAATTATTTTATTTATTTTACGACCGTGACAACTTTTCTACAAACTCGTGTGTCGACCAAGGTTATGTCAGGCCTAGGGTAAAATCTATATTATGAACTCAATGATGGACTCATATTTATGATCCATTCCCCCATTTATATGTTATTCCACTTTTTTAAGAAAACTACACACTCTTGCTATTTAATATATTTAAAAAATTTATTCTGGGCACACCGGGCCTTGAAATCGCATGTTATCTTTATGACTAGTCTATAAAATAATCAATACAATATCCAAAAATAATACTTGGAAAATATGAGTCGTTATATTCTCCCCACCTTAGGGATTTATGTCTCGAAAATAAAAAACAAGGTCTACACAAAGAGATGTGGATACTGAGCATTGATCTGAGCCCCTTGCTCCCATGTTCTCTCCTAGAGATTCATGTGAAGCCACCAGACACACACTAAAAGAATTTATCACCCATGAAGGATCCTATCCCACCGATCCTCAATCTCTACCTAGTATTCAGAAAAGGTATCTCCTTCCTCAATATCCAGCTCACCCCAGTCGATAATGTGTTATTATTCATGTATGTACCTCCTCAGCTGCGACACATAGAAGTCATCATGTACCCGGTCTAACTATAGAGGTAGTGATAAGCAGCATTCCACCTCAACAACTCTACACAATATCAATAAAGGGCCAATGAATCTTGAAGATATCTTGAAGGCACATCCAAATCTCTATTATCCACATCGAGGTGAAACACCCAGGAACACATGTATTATCTCCTAAAACTCTAAAGGCCTCTATCATCTGTCCTCATAAGACTTATGATGTCCCCATGTAGTCTTCATATGCTTTTGAATGATATGAACATTCTTGGTAGTTTCTCACACCAACTCTGGTCCCATAAGTGCCAACTCTCCTAGGTCAGTCCAACAAAGTGGTGACCTAAAAGGTCACCCATATAAACCCTTGAATGGTGCCATACCGATGGTGGAATGATAGTTATTGTTATACTTAAACTCCACCAGTGGTAGGTGATCCTGTAAACTATAGCCAAAGTCTAACATACAGGCTCACAATATTTACTCAAAGACCTGAATGGTCCACCCTATTTGGATATTAGTTGGGGGGGGGGAATGCTATGTTCAAGCATAATTGAGTCTCTAAAGAATCCTAAAATCCCTTCAATAACCGATATGTGAAGTGAGCATCATGGTTAGAAACAATTTTCGATGGAACTCCATGGATTCAGACTATCTTCTTCCTATAGAGGCATCCCGATCTCTCTACTAAACTCTGCTCATGAATAGATAAAAAGTGGTTTGACTTGGTGATTTAGTCTATGATCACTCATATGGCATCATGTCCCCTGGATGTCTGCGGTAAGACTATCACAAATTCCATGTATATCCCATCCCACTTCCACTATGGAACCTCAAGGGGTTGATCTAAACCGGATGGAACTTAGTGCTCATCTGTCACTTGTTGACAAGTAATGCATCAAGAGACAAACTATGAAACTCATTTTTTCATCCCTAACCACCAAAACTAATGTCTTAGGTCTTGGTACATCTTTTACAAACCTAAATGTACTTACAAAAGATATGTATCAAACTCTATTAGATCATCCTCCAATAATTTCGTTGGTACCATCGTGCGTCCTCTAAAAAGAACGACATGCTCCCCATCTTTAAAAAATCCACCAGGAGAATTTTAAGTGGATATCTGAGTATATTGGGTATCATAGTTATCATCCCCATGTTGTGCCTCTCGGACTCACTATTGGAGAATATGGGTGACAACCATCAAATAGAGGTAATCTGATCCATCTCCCTCCAAAAAGGATAACTACAATGAGGCTAACTAGTTTAATGCCTCATTCAACAACTACGAACATGATCTCTTGCTAAGAGAATCTTCTACCAAATTCCCCTTCCTAGGATTATAGAGAATTTAGTTATAATAACCCAAGGGGAACTCTAGTCATCACCTCTATCTCAAGTTAAGATCATTCTAAGAGAAGATATACTTTGATATTCTTGTGATTATAATAGACGATAAACCACTCACCCATCAGGTAGGGTCACCACATATTTAGTGTGAAAACTACTGTTAATAACTCAAGATTGTGGGTCACGTGGTTATACTCATGTGGTCTTAAATGACGTGAACCATAAGAAATCACCACCTTAATATGAATTAGAACAAAACAAATTCTAATTAATAATGCATCATAGAACACTACATACTCAACACCCTCATCTAGAAATATCTAGATTGGAGTGCTCATCAAACTCTGCCTCAACTACTAAAAAGCATGTTGGAATCTTTCTATCAACATGAAATAATTCCCCTTTCAGGTCAAAGCTGTCATGGGAGCTAATATCCTATAGAAATCAAGATTGAATCTCTGGTAATATCCTTCCAACCCAAGGAATCTCTACAGCTCCATCATTCCCTCGGGTGGATCCCAAGATAACACTTCCTTGACCTTGGTTGGGTCCACTGCCACTCTATCTACTGAGATAACATGTCCTAGAAATTGGATCACCTAAATCCATAACTAGAACTTCTAGATCTTCCTGTAAATCTAGTTCTCTTAGAGTATGTACAGAACCATCCTCAAGTGTCTCGCATGCTCCTCCTCGAACACCGAGTACAGATGGATATCATTGATGAAGACTACCATAGATTGGTCTAAGAATGGATGTAAGATCTAGTTCAGGAGTCCCATAAACACTATTGGGGTGTTCATAATTCTAAAAGTCATCACCATGTACTTATAGTGACCTCAAAGACATCTTAATTTCTTCTTCATTGTATCCTCATCACATACTCACAAATGGTGATAGCCTAACCTGAGGTCAACCTTTGAGAACCATAGATCCCCTCTCAACTGATCAAATTGGTCATCAATCCTAAATAGTGGATACTTGTTCTTTATGGTCACCTGGTTCAAGCATCGGTAGTCCACATATAACCACAATATCCCATACACCTTATTGGAGAACAAAACTAGGATTTTTTAGGGTGAAATACTGTGTCTAAAAAATCCATTACTTTGTAAGTCCTCCAACTACACCCACAACTCACGAAGATCTAAAAGTGTTATCAGATATGTTGGTGAAGATATAGATATAGTATCAGGGTGTAGATCATTGTATAAGTATATCTATTGGTGGGGAGGTAAACCATGAACATCCTCAGAGAAGACTTCCTCATACTCCACCACCACTATAGAGAACTGAAAACTCATAACATCCACTCCACCAAGGGTCTTGCTAGATAACTGATGAGTAATTAACTACACCCTCCAATATATGAGTCCATACTACACTTCCTAGGTTTCATTTCACAAACAGAGTAGAACTTGGTTCTTTCATTATGGACACACTGCATCCTCCTCCTAAAACAGTCTATAGGGGCATGAATTGTGGATAATCAGTCCATACGTAAGATGATGTTGTAAGGCCTCATCACTAATATAGATAAATCCCAATAGAAACACTCGCCTCCAAGAGTTAGGTCACACTGTTGGCACAAGTGTGTGATTCTTTAGTTATCTCTAGTTTGAGTCTCCAAGTGAAAGGGTCGAGCCAAGGGATCAAAAATAATCTATAAGTATCGAACAAGGTATGTTCTATGAAAGGAATGACTAGAAATTATTTCTATCAGTACTATAGTTAAGGCAGGAAAGACATAAATCATACCTCATATCATTCCTAGATCCTCTAGTTCATAAGTATCGACTGCCTACATCTGTCCCCACCCCTATCCTAAAGCTCTTTGAGACTAGTATGGATCACCTGGGGGTAGTGGTGGTAACAAATTCAAATATTCTACCACCTCCTTTTTCCCTCCCAACTCCTCTTCCACATATTCTTCACTATGGAGTTGTCTGTTCCTACCATTGTATCTAACTTGGTGGCCCATCCACAGTCTCCCTGTTTGCTGTATGGAAGGTTGAACAATATCAATCAAGATGTCCCATACCATCACATGAGTACCACCGCCTCCCCCTGGGCTGACTGGAGCCATCCTATGATCCATGAACCATATATCCTATGCCCTGGTACCTCCTCCTAAAACTTTTCGCATGTCCAGGTCCATGAGAGTAACATCAAATCCCTGATGTCGACATCTATTCTCCTTCTTACCAACTATCAGCAACCGTGGGCTGTGTCTTCTCATCCAAGAAAATCTCAACCACCAAATCTCACTCTAGCACCCCAACATAGGCAGGAATTCATATAGGGGTAACATTGGCTTGAATGTCTCCACATGAATTTCATTCAAAGGTTTGTGCCCAAAATAATTGGTGGTGAACCATATCCATCGAGTACCCATAGAGGTTGGTAAAATTAGATTCATATTCAACTACTATCATGTTACCCTTCTGGAGCTGTAGAATCTTCTGGATACATATATCCCTCAACATAATTAGAGAGAAATCCTCTATGAAAATATGCTCAAACTCTAACCACACTAGAGCCACCTCGTCATATGACTAGTTCACTAACACCCACTATATTCTTTATAATCCATGGATAAGACTTGATACCAAGACTACCATATGGTCTACTAGTTTCATGACTAGATGGAAAAATCAGGTCACCACCTCAAGCTATTCCTCAGCTGTCAGTGGGTCAGGCTTGCCTCGGAACCTAGGGGGTCTCTAGTGCTGAAACTTGTGAAGTGCACTTAGTCTGCACACCTCATCCACTGAAATAGGGTACCATGTACTGCTCTACATGTGGTGGTATAGCTAGTGCACCACATGGAGGTAACATATATGGAAATGGTCCTTGTATTGACACCTCATCACTGAGGGGACCATCCTCAAGATCGTGATACTGAATCTTAGCTGGCATATGTCGTAGAGGCATCCTGAAAGTAAACAATATATACCAAGATCAATGAGTATATCTGGAGAGCTGACTCAAGAAGGAAATTGAAACTATACACCATTTCTATATGATGCATGTACCATTTTTTTCCCAAAAACCAATTTTATTATGTACCAAGTTGAAAAGAAAGTGACCTGAGTCCTAGTGTACAGATACATTGGACGTCACACCAACATAGAGTCCCTTTCCTGAAATCCAAACTTGACACACTTAGCACACTTTCCCCAAACCAATCACACAAACTAGATTCCTAAGTTAGAATTGGTTATTATCTAATACCACTCTGTCATGAACCATCCCAATGGGTCCCATGCCATGAATCCCCAAGCCCGACTCTAATAGTCCAAGGGATAGTGACTTGTGATTAGTAGGCCTATCACAAACATGGGATTCCTTATACTAAGTACCTATACACACAGAAACACACACACACACATCTTGAAGAGCATAAAATGCTGAAATGTAAAAACAACTGAACAACCATGCATGCATACATCTAAATCCCACAACCAGATTACGATAGTAAGTAAATGAAGGTTAAGATATCCAAATACAAGACAATCAAAAAGAGTATAAAAATGATCCCAACCTAAAATAAATATAGTGGACTATTATGAAGATACTGCAGGAACACACCTCGGTCTATCCAGTCTCACCATGCATCATCTGGTCCTGGTCCGTCAAGGAATCTGTCATATGGTTGATCATCTGCACAAGAAATGACATTTGTAGGAAAAGGCCATGCGGGGGTGATTATAATAATACCCGGTAGGAAAACCTAAAACTAAATATCATAAAACAAAAGTATACAGTCATCTCTACATAGGTATATTTATACAGAACATATAACTATAATATACATATATACTCAACAAGATACATAGTCTAAAGGTAAGTTAGAACTATAATACAAGAATATGATTCTAGATCAAAGGTTCTACATAACATTTGATCAGGAGAACACACTCCCAAGTCTAATAATACTGATGAAATTTGTCTGATAAGGTGATTCCCATTGAGTCCTTGATTCACGCTCAAATTTACCCAAGAGAAGAAGGTAGAACAGTCCTTGTAGTCTAGCTTGGGTTGTCGAATCCTTAGAGACCTAAGAAGTAACCTATAGAGAAACACATTCTAAGGACTGTTTTTGGATATGAAGTGACCAACTTGGGTTGATTTTAGATGGGTTTAAAGGATCAATAATAGATTTAAGTTAATTCAAATTAAGGTAATGAGTTGATCCTAGGTGATCTCTCGGGGTGGATTGGATGAATTCCTTTTTTAATGATTTTAATTTCTTATATTTGAGATGGGTTCATTTAAGAAGATCAAAGAAAATCATCACTTACTAATTTAATGCCTACACACCCTAATACTAATCACCGATACACTTTAAGGATCAAATTTTTTAGCACTCTAAGGTAAATTTTCGTATTAGCACTTGAAATGTGTGACCTTAAATTCAATAAGGAAGAATAGGTTTAAAAATCATCAAATAAAAATCTCATTTAAATGAAGTGATTATCCATTAATGGAGTGAGAAATAAAATCCAATGTAGCCCCTTGATACTCCCATGTATCAACCCATAAATGATTTATCCCTCCATTGATGACATGTCTTCAACGGAAGTGGGAAGTAGACTTACGATGGTGGAATTGAAGAAGTAAAAACAACAACAAAAATCGATCACTCCACTATTGTGTGATAAATATCACAAAGTATGGTGTAAATAAATTCACAACATGAACCAATGATATCAATGTGACATGTAGAAGAATAGAATAATAGTAAAGTAATAACTTTTATTAAGAAACTAAGGTTAATTAAACAACTTACATGGGAAAGAAATGTGATTACAAACACAAAGCGGTAGCATAACACTACAATGAAACCAAGCACCAAAGAAAAATATTCGATGATAATTCCCTTCACCACCAGATCCTTATATAGGAATATTAAGAGCCTTATATATACCCCCAACAATAAATTACATCTCCATTAATTGGGAGAGTTAAAAGGAGGGTGAGAAAATCAAGGGAATTTGACGTTTTGAAGTTGACCCAGAAATTCATCCAGATTCGTCCACCATTTTTATGTGTGAATTTGTTTTTGAAGGAGGCCGAATCTGGAGGGGACGTAGAAGTGTAATATTCTCTTAAATCTGTCCTCTATGATCTTTAAAAATTTCAGGAAATTTGGCACAGCCGTTTGGAAGGTATGGTCGAAATGGTGGGAAGACTTTATGTGCATTCATATTGGGCCCACCATTTAAATCCCAACTTCAGATCCCTTTATCATCATGAAAAATTCAGAATTAGCTTCATAAATAGTTGAATAAAATGATCCCCATATTTTTATCTTTCTTAAGTAAAAATTTTAGCTTCATTGGGCTTGTTTTGTGCGCCCCACTTTTGTTTGATGGGCCTTAGGTCCATTATGCTTTCTCCATAAAATTTCCACATTCATCCCCAAAAATCTTCATCTTCTATTAGGATTTATCCATCAATCTTATAAGAAAAAATTTTCCAAACAAAGTGATAAATCGTATCCCAAAATATCAAATTCAAAAAATTAATATAATTTTGTCCACAAAGAGATGAATGATTGGGCCCAAATTTTAATTTTAAACTTGAATTGCATTTAAGATGAGAAATGAAGTTCAATTTATATAATGCACTAAAAATGATGTTTATGGACTTTTTAACACATTAATATTAAGATATTAACAATTAATATTAGCCAATTTCAGCGGCTAATCACGTCCCCAACTTGAGTTTTGCTAGTTCGGAGAAAAATATATTTCAAATATGAAATTCAAATTCTCTTTTCCAAATTTTTTTTAATACACATTGCTCAACCAAAGACCTCATACCAAAAAAATTATGAAACCCATCAAAATCATTTAAAACAAGCTAGGTCTATAATTATATCCCAATCCCAAGCCCATTCCTTTGTTCAAATTCATCGCCACATTTCATCCAATTTCAATTAAGCATGATAAAGTGTTGTGCATCACAAAAGACATGGGGCCCATTTTATTGTTCAAGGGGAAAAATGGAAGCGCTAGGTGGGAATCACATTAAACCTTAAGATGAATATCCAATTTTTTTTTTGATTTTTTTGTTAATTTTTTTTATTTTTTAACCACAATAGATATGAAAAGACTAACTCTGGGAAAGACAACTATGGTGTCACGATCCCCAAGTGTCGGACGCCCCACATATTGTCAATTTCATACTCTAAAATAGAGATATAAAGCCTAACTCTATGCAAGACAACTATAGAGTCATGATCCCCAAGTGCCGGATGCCACAAATTTGGACAAAACATTGCTCTATGTGGTCATTATTTTTTTTTTCAATTTTTTTTTGTTTTTTTTTGGATACTCAAATTAAACTAAAAGTGACCCCAGAACCCTATGCTATAATGAAAGAGACCCAAAAACTAAAATTTACACCAAAGATCTAGTAGACGTGCATTGTGACATTTTTATTTAGAGGATGAAAATGTAAACTTTGCAAAATCACATCGGACAATCGCACTTTTCAAAAACTATGATCATGAACTTAAACTTGCATTAAAATCAAAAATTATTTGATATCCAATTTCAGATTTTTCAATGTGTGTTATCATGTTCAAGGTTAATGGAATTTTTCTTTCCATACATGTTCTTATTAAAAAAATAATTTTTTATTTCATCTCCCCCCAACATAGAATAACACTGTCCCCAGTGTTTAAAGAAAACTTAGAAGGGGGTATGGGAGAGGTGTTCAAAGAGAAAATTTAAAATGATAATAATGGAATGAATTCACCTAGTGGTTGATGATGAAAGTGCGTGCCACAGTCTCCCTTCAATTCGGGATTCGAGTCTCAGTGGCTTGAATGGATGTGATGGGATTTTCCCCACGACCTATGACATGTCCTTTTAATTTTTTTAACCCATAAAATAAAACTAAATAAACTGATGATACATTGTCTTCTTTTTAAATTTCTGGGTAAGGTATTACTCAGAGATCATGCCACCTGAAATGGATGAATATGGTGCTCCCCTTTCATAACCATCCATACTCATAATAGAAGAATAGGTCAAAATTATAAGGTACTATCATATTTAGATATTTTTTAAACATACAAACAAAAAATAAAATACACTAATGATGCATTTTTTTCCTTTTAAATTTATGGGTAAGGTATTACTTAGGGATCACACCACGTGACACATATGAATATGGTTCTCCCCTTTCATATCCATCCTTACTCATTAAAGAAGAACAGGTCAACAACCTATGGTAATTTTTAAATGAAAAAAATGATTCACAATGATTGGAACTATGAAAACCATGGGTTTCCTCCCATGCAGCGCTTTTGTTTAACGTCATTTGCTCGACTTGGACACTTCATTTTTTATGTTTTTTCCTCATCAAAGGATGGTTCACACAATTATTCCTCAACTTTTTGTTTTTGGAATGGTTCAATGAATGGTTTGACTCTATGACCATTAACTTTAAATGTTTGACCATTGGTGGGATCTTGAATTTCTACAGCCCCAAGGGGGTATACCTTATGCACTATGTATGGACCTGACCATCTGGATCTCAACTTTCCTAGGTGTAAATGAAGTTTATAACTATACAAAATAATAGGTTTACCCGGTACAATGTGTTTGGATTTAAGATTTCGAGATTGGTAGGCTTGTATTTTAGCTTTATTGATCCTTGAATTTTCATAAGCCTCCATCCTAAGTTCCTCAAGTTCATTGAGATCTAGTTTCCTTTTTATTTCAGCCAATGAGAGGTCATAATTCATTTTCTTAATTTCCCAAAAGGCTTTATGTTGAATCTCCACTAGAAAATGATATGCTTTACCATAAACCAACCTATATGGGGACATTCGTAAAATGGTTTTATATGCAGTTCGATAGGCCTAAAGAGCATCTAAGAGATTTCCCGCCCAATCTTTCCTAGATGGATTAACTGTTTTCTCAAGAATTTGTTTGATTTATCGATTGTTTAACTCAGCTTGAACATTGTTCTTTGGGTGGTAAGCAGTAGAAACTTTGTGAGAAATTCCATATTTTTCCATGAGTGCTGAGAATGGACGATTGCAAAAATGGGATCCACGTTCACTAATGATATCCCTAGGAATTACAAATCTAGAGAAGATATTTTCCTTGAGAAATCTAATTACCATTTGATGATCATTATATTTTTTAGGAATTTCCTCAACCCATTTTGAGACATAATAAACAGGTAAGAGAATGTAAAAATATCCCCTAGAGATTGGGAAGGGACCCATGAAATTGATTTCCCAGTAGTCAAAGATTTCAATAACTAAGATGTGAGTGAGTGGAATTTGATTCCTTTTTTTGATGGACCCTAATTGTTGACACCTAGGACAACTTTGAAAAAATTTGTAGGAATCCTTTGAGAGGGTGGGCCTGAAGAGACCACTCTGAAGAACCTTAGCAGATGTTTTCTTAGAGGAAAAGTGACCTCTACACGCCTCACTATGAAAGAATTTAAGGATGGATTCTTGTTCAGATTATGGGACACACCTCCCAATGACATGGTCAGGGAAGAACTTATAGAGGTATGGATTATCAAAAACCTAGACATCAGAAATTTATTTCCTTCTAGTTTGAGTCCCTATGAATTTTGGAATGGCTCTTGTAACTAAGAAGTTGTCTATATCGGCATACCAAGGGAAGTCACTCACAGAGTATAGGTGTTCATCATGGAATTAATCAGTCACATAATGGTGGGATAATTTGTCATTAAATTCTATCCTAGAGAGATTATCAGCTACAACATTTTCAACACCCTTTTTTTCCTTGATTGTGAGTTCAAATTCTTATAATAGAAGGACCCACCTAATCAGTCTAGCCTTAGCATCTTGCTTCTGGAAGAGGTATTTCAATATAGAATGGTGAGTGTACACAGTGATGGGGGATCCTAAGAGGTAGGACATAAAATTTTCTAAGGAAAACACAACAAAAAGTAACTCCTTCTCAGTGGTGGTGTAGTTGATTTTGTCATCATTTAAGGATTTTCTTGCATAAGAAATTACATATGGAGTTTAATCACAACGTCGTCCTAACATAACTCCTAATGAAAAGTCATTTGCATCACACATGAGTTCTAAAGGAACGTTCCAATTTGGGGATTTCATGATGGGAGGATAGGTGAGAGATGATTTGAGGGTTAATAATGAACCCCCATGGCTTTTTGTCCAAAAAAATGGAGTATCTTTTACTAGAAGACCACAAAGGGGACGAGCGATTAAACTAAAGTTCCTAATGAATCTTCTATATAAACCAGCATTCCCTAAGAAAGACCTCACTTCCTTGATAGTTTTGGGTGATGGAAGGTGAATAATGATGTCAACCTTGGCTTTATTAACTTAAATCCCCATACCCGAGACTAGATGGCCAAGACTAGTCACTCTTTAACCATGAAATGACATTTTTCCCAGTTTAGGACCAGATTATTTTCTTCACATCTTGACAAAAATCTCTCCATATTCCTCAAACATCCATAAAATGTATCACCAAACATAGAGAAGTCATCCATGAATACCTATAGAAAATCCCCTACCATGTCCGAGAAGATTCCCATCATGCACTGCTGGAAGGTTCCAAGGGCATTGCATATCCCGAAGGGCATACGTTTGAAGGCAAAGGTGTCAAATGGACAGGTTAATGTAGTCTTCCATCGATCCTCTAGGGTGACCTCAATCTGATTATACCCCAAGTACCCATATAAGAAATAGTAGAATGCATGACCTGCCACTCTCTCAAGGATTTGGTCAATGAATGGTAAGGGGAAATGGTCCTTCTTGGTAAATGAATTTAGCTTCCTATAGTCGATGCAGACTCTCCAGCCACTATTCACCCTAGTTGGAAGAATCTCTCCATCCTTATTGGTTATCACTATGATTCCAGCCTTATTTTTAACCAGATGGATCGGGCTGACCCACTCACTCTCAGCTATGGGATAGATGATACCGGATTTTAACAATTTCAGAATTTCTTTTCTCACTAATTCCATGAGATTAGGATTGAGTCACCGCTGAGGTTGACAACATGGCTTTTAATCAGATTCTAGAACAATCCTATGACTCTCGATAAGTGGTCTAATCCCAAGAATATCAGATAGGGTCCATCCAATGGATTTCTTGTGTCTCTGAAGGACATCTAGAAGCATCCTCTCATGATCATATTGAAGAGAAGAAGAAATGAAAATAGGTTGTGTTCCATTTTTTCCTAGGAAGGAATACTTCAGGGTAGTAGGAAGTTCTTTCAATCCAAGATCAGGTTGGTTCAAAATTTTAGTAGAATATTAGGACATTGGATCAAGATAAATTTCTTTTTTTAGACTTTCAGATAATATTTATTCCCCATGTGTAGAAGTTTCAGCTACTAGATTGGTTTGATCAGTGTTAGGGAAGGGAGTTGGGGTGCCTCCATGAATGTGGTTTCTTGAAATATTTCACTGATTGCTGGTCTTAAGATTTTCTCATTGAAGAAATCTGAAAGTGATTCTAGCCAATGAGATAAACTTCCTTCATGTGAACAAAGGAAACTAATCTCGTCCTCACTTAAACATTCCTCAAATATTCCTTGATGTTATATGGATTCTTTATCAATGAATCCTATCATGTTTACTTCATGAATATCCTCATCATCCCCTATTTGTGAGCTTTCATTATATATGTTCAATTCTAGAATCATGTTTCCAAAGGTGATGGTCATGTTCCCATTCCATACTCAGATAAAAGAGTTGATTTTTGCAAGGAAGGGACGACCAAGGATGATTGTGGTTTGTTCCTTATAGCCTATGGTTGGATTGCTGTCAAGGAAAATGAAGTCAGTAGGGTAGATGAAGCTTTCTACTTTTACCAGAACATCCTTTAGTATTCCCTTTGGAACCCTAATTCTACAATCAGCAAGTTGAAGTGTGACGTATGTGGGTTTGAGCTCTTCCAAGACTAACTGGCAATACACAACATAGGGAATGAGATTGACACTGGAACCTAGGTCACACAAGGCTTTGACAACATTGTTCTCTCCTAGTTCAACATTGATTTAAGGGCATCCTGGGTCTTTCATCTTTAGTGGAAGGGTTCCTTGGATTGTTGTGCTAACATTTGCTGCCAGAAGGACTTGGTTCTTATGTGAGATTTTTTTTAAAATTTTTAGAGGTCTTTTAGATATTTTGAGTATACAGGAATGGTTTGAATAACATCGAGGAGTGGAATGTTCATCTTGACTTGTGAGAATATTTCCCTCAATGTTTTACTTAATTCAGGCGTGGTTTTCCCCCTCATGCGTTGAGGAAGTGGTGCAGGTTGTGGGATTGTTTGTTGAAGAGTTGTTTCTTTCACATTGTCATCAGTTTTTTCAGTTTTATCATGTGGTTCATTTAAATTTTCATTAGAGTTTTAAGCTTTAGATGGTTTCAGAATTATTTTTTCAGTTTTCTCAATTGATTTCCCACTTCTCAAAACTGTCACAACCTTTAGTTGTTCATGAGTTGTTTGAGTGAAACTTATCTCTCCCCTTGATGTTTGTTGTGGAATAGCCTGTGTGGGCATGGGTTCCTTTCCAGTTTTGATGGTTTGAAGTTCTTGTTTAATGTATGAGAATTATAAGTTAATTTTGTCCATTTGTTTGCACAGTTGTTCTAGTAGGCTTTGTGGAAGAATTTGGGTTGGTGCTTGAGCTTGTTGGTTTATCCCAGGAGGATACTTTGGTTGTTGGATTGGCTGTTGAATGGGTTGTTGGATAGGTTGTTGATATTGGAAATGAGGATGTTGGAATTGGACCAGTTGTGGTTGGAACTGATTATGAGTTTGAAAGTTTTGTTGAGGGTATGAGTTGATACATTGTTGTTGTGTTGGTTGTTGATTGTCCTTCCAACGAAAGCCTGTATGGTCATTATATGTTGGATTAAAGGTGTTTTGGAATTGTGTATTTTAAAATTTCATTGCATTAAATTATTATGGTGGTCCTCCTAAAAGAACATCCTTGATAGAAGGAATGGTTGGGCAATTATCAGTCATGTGGTCATGTTTGTCACAAATTGTACAAACAAGCTCAACGGTTTGGGTTTTGTGGACCTTCCTAACATCAATCTCCTCAACTTTCCTTATGAGTGTAGAAAGTTTTTCTCTAAGGTTTTCTTCTTCTCCAAGATTGTACATTCCTCCAGATTTGGGTGGATTCTCATAGTATGGTGATGTTCCCCATGTTTGGTTATGTTCGTCAAGATTTTCTAGATACTCGTAAGCATCATTTGGGGCTTTGTTTTTGAATGTTCCATTACACATCATATCAATGAATTGTTTGTTTCCAGGACCTAACCCTTCATAGAAAATTCTCACTTGATCTAGGATTAAGAAACCATGGTGCGGTACCATGTTTAATGAGTCCTTGAATCTTTCACATGTTTCATATAATGTTTCTCCCTCTCTTTCAATGCTCTTTTTAAGTGTAATTGTTTTGTGATGGGGGAAGTAGTTTTTATAGAATTATCTTTGAAGTTGGTCCCAAGAGTAAATGGATACTGGTCTCAAATTTTTTAACCAATTTTTTGCTCGGTCCTTCAGAGAAAAAGGAAAAATTATCATTTTAGAAGATTCAATTTGATTTGGAGGGCACATGGTTTCAGCAATTTCATTAAATTCTTTAACATGAAGGTAAGGCATCTTCGACTCCATCCCATGAAAGGATGGAAGGTGGTTCAGGACATGGGGTTTGAAAACATATTGGGCATATCCTACGTTATCATTCCTAATGCATGAGGGTGCATTGGTCCAGGTAGGTGTGAGTTAGTCATTCATGGCCGGGTCTGCAATAATTCCCAAGTTAGGGTCTTGCTCATTATTTCGGTTCCCTCCCTGGTTTATGATTTGGTTTTGTGGGAGATTATCCATTGTATCAAACTCAACTTCTGAATCTGGAGTATTGGGAATATTTAGATCTAATGGAAGAGATATCTATTATTTCTTGACTCCCCATCCCTAGGACATTCCACCCTAACTAGACGATTTGAATTGTCACGGGTGTAGGAGGACATGCGCCAAGAAAGGAGAAGAAACAAAAAGAAAGGGGAAAAGATAAGAGAAATGGGATGAGAAAAGAGAAATGGGGGAGAATAGAAATATTTTCTAAGGTGAACTGGGTTCGATCCTCGAGAACGATGCCAAAATTTGATTCACGCTCAAATTTACCCAAGAGAAGAAGGTAGAACAGTCCTTGTAGTCTAGCTTGGGTTGTCGAATCCTCAGAGACCTAAGAAGTAACCTATAGACACGCACATTCTATGTACTGTTTTTGGCTATGAAGTGGCCAACTTGGTTTGATTTTATATGGTATTAAAGGATCACTAATAGATTTAAGTTAATTCAAATTAAGGTAATAAGTTGATTCTAGGTTATCGCTCAGGGTGGATTGGATGAATTACTTTTTTAATGATTTCAATTTCTAATATTTGAGATGGGTTCGTTTAAGAAGATCAAACAAAATCATCACTTACCATTTTAATTCCTACACAACCTAATACTAATCACCCATACACTTTAAGGATCAATTTTTTGAGCACTCCAAGGTAAAGGTTCGTATTAGCACTTGAAATGTGTGACCTTAAATTCAATAAGGATGAAGAGGTTTAAAAATTATCAAATAAAAATCTCATTTAAAATAAGTGATTAGCCATTAATGGAGTGAGAAATAACATCCAATACAGCCCCTTTCTACTCCCTTGGATCAACCCATAAAAGAGTTAGCCCTCCATTGATGACATGTCTTCAATGGAAGCGGGAAATAGACTTACGAGGGTGGAATTGAAGAAGCAAAAACAACAACAAAAATCGATCACTCCACTATTGTGTGATAAATATCACAAAGTATGGTGTGAATAAATTCACACCATGAACCAACGGTATCAACGTGATATGTATAATAACATAATAAGAGTAAAGGAAGAAATTTTATTAAGAAAATAATGTGAATTAAACAACTTACATGAGAAAGAAATGTGATTACAAACACAAAGCGACAACATAACACTACAATGAAACCAAGCACCAAAAAAAATATTCAAAGATAATTAACCTAACCACAAGCTTCTTATATAGGCATATTCAGAGCCTTAGATACACCCCCAACAAGAAATTACATCTCCATTAATTGGGAGAGTTAAAAGGAGGGTATGAAATTCAAGGGAATTTGACGTTTTGAGGTTGACCCGTAAATTCATTCAGATTCATCCACTGTTTTGACAAGTGAATTTTTTATTGACAAATTCCGAATCCGGAGGGGCCAAAGAATTGAAATATTCTCTAAAATATGTCCTCTATGATCTATAAAAATTTCAGTAAATTTTGCGTATCTTTTTGGAAGTTATGGTCGAAATGGTGGGAAGACTTTATGTGCATTCATATCGGGCCCACCATTTAAATCTCAACTTTAGATCCCTTTATCATCCTAAAAAAATGAGAATTAGCTATGGACATAGTTGAATAAAATGATCCCAATATTTTTATCTTTCTTAATTAAAAATTTGAGTTTCATTGGGCTTTTTTTGTGGGCCCCACTTTTGTTTGATGGGCCTTAGGCCCATTATGATTTCTCCAGAAAGGTTCTGAATTCATCCCCAAAAATATCCATCTTACAATTGGATTTATCCATCAATCCTAAAAGAAACAATGTTCCAAAAAAAGTGATAAATCATATCCCAAAATATCAAATTCAAAAAATTAATATAATTTTGTTCACAAAGAGATGAATTATTAGGCCCAAATTTTCATTTTAAACTTGAATTGCATTTATGATGAGAAATGAAGTTCAATTTTTATAATGCACTAAAAATGATGTTTATGGACTTTAGAACACATTAATATTAAGATATTAATGATGAATATTTTCAAATTTCAGTGGCTAATAATTCCCACTATATAAGTACAAGCAGAAAGTATGAATAGATATGATACATATTTGATGTTCACTCCGAAGTCCATGGGGTATACCAGTAACTCAATATGGATTAACCTGATAAGTTGAGGATTGATGTCTGCATAGTGTTGGTCATGAGGATACTAAGAACTCCACCTAGGGCATGAAGATGAATAGAGAAGCACTCTATGCCTCATGGAGGGATTCTAACAACTCTATCCAAGAAGTCCTACTGAAGGGATAATTATCCTATGTGTTGGAGGAAATTCATTACTAACCCTTTGGGAATGGATATGGGGAACACAACCTAATAAAAAATGTCCAAAATATAGAGGAAATGGGCTCCAAGGAAACTTTTTAGTAGTACACAGTGTGTAGTAGGGTTGTACACCGTGTCCCTTTGACCCTAGGTCCTACCCATATAAACATCCTATGTTGGTGTATGTGTCTGTGTGAAAGTAAACTACATAGTACTACTTGTGTACTTCACCCCATGTCCATGTGAGATTACACGATGTGCCCATGCCTGTTTACTACACCTCATGTCCGTGTATCCTCCGAGGTACACACCGAACTAACCAAAGGGGACCACACACCATGTGAAAAGGTCACACACCATGTGATACTTATCTCATTCTGAAAACCCTATCCACTACCGATAGGGGCCCACACGACATGTGACTCCACGTTACATGTCATGTAGTGTGGAATTTTATGTATTCTTAGATTTGGATCCTACAACTTCAACCATTCATTTATCTGGAAGTGGCCATGAATCCATCCTTCATTTCTGATGTGATTGATAAGGATCAAAAGATTCTTTTTGATCTCATCATTGTCATTGATGTGGAGGACAAGTGTTTTCTTCACTCCGTCCAGATCGGGAAACTTATCTTCCAAGTACTTTCAGCATGTCTCGTCTGCACACCCTTCATCATACAGTTGGAACGATACCCTGTGGTGCTAAAACGTTACCAAAAAAGTTTAACTTCCTTCTCTGGAAGATTAGGAACAATGATATACCCTCGGAGGCCAATATCAAATGCTGCGGCATCAGATTGGCCTCTAGGTGCTGCTGTTGGAAGAACCACTGGGAAGAGACTGTGGATCAGATTTTTTTCAAGGGTGATTGGTCACATGAGGTCAAGCATTATTTTGTTCCATTCACTACTTTCCTAACTTATTCTAGATCTGAGGCCTCCTTCCTAGAGTTTTGGTTCAGCGTTAAGGGTGTCTCTGGAGCAGAGGGGAAAACCCGTACTCTTGTGCTTCATTCGGCCTGCTGGTGTCCATGACAAGCCTGGAACAAGCTTATTTTTGAGGGGGTCCAATCCTCCTGTAGATCCATCATTTCGTGCATCGGGAACCTGATTCTGGATATGGTCAAGATCTTTAATGGATGGCGGGAGGCTCCTACCTTATAGCACATACTTCTCAATGTTCTAGTTCCTCTACTACCCAGTAATATTTCAAAACCCCTCTGGGTGTGGTGGAATCCTACAAATTGCGATTTGAAACTTAATACTGATGGTTCTTGTCACTTGGGAACCATCTGTGGAGGCATAGTTGTTCAGGACTCCAAAGGCACAATAATTATGGCCTTCTCTATCTATCTGGGAAGTGGGTCCTCCATCTAGGCAGAGGCCAAGGCCTCTATTACTGGCCTCACACTTTTCCAATAGTCCAATATCATTCTCTTTGAGGTGGATACAAACTCCCTCATTCTACATAACTTTCTAAAGGGTATTGGTTCCATCCCATGGTCAATATCCTATACCATTAGAAGGTGTTTGTCTATGCTTCTCAATAACAACATCAAAGTGCTCCACACGTGGTATGAAGGGAACAAAGTAGCGGATCACCTTTCCTCCTGGGCCGAGCCCAACTCCAATGTCTATGGCACCTCAAATGTGGATCTCTTGAAACTATAGGGTGTGGATATCATACGTTGGGATGCCCTTGGGTTACATTACTTCAAACCTACTTAGGATTGTGCTATTTTTTCTTTGTTCCTGGGGGTAATTGTCATTTCTCATCCTTCACCCCATTTTTATTTCTTCATAAATAAAAAAATGATGATGATGACATTGAGCTATATAAAATGTGAAGTATTAATTTCTCTAATTTATCTCTGAGATGGTTTCAGTTTATTTCACTATACAAAATTAGCGGAGTTGAATTTTTTTCCACTACAAGTATAAATGCTACATTCACCAAATATTTTTGAAACTACATTTCATATTTTCAATTTTATTTTATCTATTCTTTAGTTTATTTTAATTATCTGGGAATTATTTTCTAATTTATTACCTACCATAATTTTAATTTCTTACGATAATTACTCACATGATAACTATTTTTAATAATGAAAAAATAAAATAGAATCCTATGAAATTAAGTTTTTCTTCTCTGTTAGACCATTGATTTTTGTTATTCAACTATGAATATAATATATTAATATAGCTATTCAAGAAATGGTATTCACTTTTGAACATATTGCACATATTTTAAGAAAAAATTGTTGTATACCTACATCTTAATTTGAATAAAGAAAACAACTCCCTATTCAAAATGACAAAAGCTGGATTAAAATAAGGGAAACTTAAAGTTTGGGGAGAGGGAGAGTATCCAAGAGTTGACATTAATATTTTTTTTATATTTTCATGTGTTTTTTATTTAGTTTTTAAAAATATGCATGCATTGAAAAATTTGTAGTATCTATCATAATTATTGGAGTAAAGTTTAGAGAAGGAAATTCACTCAAATCCTGGAAGGTCATTCTACCTCAGGCTCTTCTAGATATGGAAGGTACCTACTTGTTAAGGATTGTGGCCAATAAATCCAATTTCAAAAATACAATGGAAATCATTTCTTAAACATGATTCATGGAGTATTCTAGGGGAGTAATTATTTTACTTTATCTTAGTTATAAACTCAATTATTTATGTTTAATAAACTTGACATGATATATATTTTTATTAAACTTGACATGATATATATGTTTATTAAAATTGACATGATATATATGTTTAAACTTTACATGATATATATATTTATTCTAGGGGAGTTATAAAATCAATTATTTAGTTATAAAAACAATAATTTATGTTTATTATGGGGGAGTTATTCTTTTAATTTATTTAACTTGACATGATATGCATGATTAACTTCATTTTTTATTATCAATATTATTATTTTCAAAAAAATGGAGGGTATTAGTTTCTAAAATATAAACCATTTTTTATATTCATTATGGGGTAATCCTTTTCTAATTTTTCTAGCCATTAATTGTATACTGCTACAGTAACAATGCTTCTAATAGATACTTCAAGAGGATTAACCTTATACATCGATGTAGTGTGACCAATGATTTCTGATGGAATTAAATTTATGCACTATATTCCCTAAAATTTACCATTCACTGTATCCAGACCTCTATATTCTAGGGTTATACATTTCGATTTTTGTTTTCTTTTCTAGAATCCTCTATTATCAAAGTTCATGGGAAATGATTTTTGATTCTCATTATTTTTTCTCTTTACATTTAGTTAAAAATATTTATGAATCATATATTATCTCTTGAATCCTACCATTATTTTCCCTTTTCGTTAAATTTTATAATTGATATAGATCAATCATTATGAAAATTATAACAAAAACAAATTTAGAGCTAAAAGATCTAATGATATGGGTAATTGACTAATGTTCTTGTATTATTTTTATTTGGGTGTACAAATTGAAATAAAATAAATTATTTAAAAAATTGGAGAATGATGAGTTTGGATAACCTACATAACTACATATATTCAAATTTAAAAATGTACTTATTGGTGTTGAAATATTGAAATTCAATATATGAAACAAACATCGACCATCAGAGCATAATTATTTCAAAGTTACCTTTATAACAGAATGAAGAAAAAATTAGTGATTTTGAGAACTAACTCAAAATATTTCATTAATACCTCTTTTAAACAATATATATAGTAATTTATCAATCTAACTTCTTTAATGTTCATTTCCTTATAGGTTACGCCTTATGATGAAACCTCTTGATGAATTGTATTAAGTGCTACAAAAAATTCATTTTCATTCCCAATGTTATTTAATAATTTATTTCATTTATGTTTAAATTTTATATTAAAAAAACATTTACATAGACACCCTTCACGATTTGTTTTTTGTTTGTATAAATACTTTCAATGAATTTTACTACCGTTAGTTTAAACTATATTTAAAAAAAATATAAGTATATTATTTAAAACAATATAAATATTACATTCAAACTATTCCTAATATTTTGACCCTCAACATTATGAAAATGAAAACTTAGGCACAAAACATCAATAATTTAGATAAATAAATAAGATAGAGCTCTCAGATCTTCTTTTAAAATAAGTGATTCAATGATCATTGTTCTGGATTAAGTATTATAATCTAACCATAAAACTTACCCTTGTAATAAAATACCCAATCAAACTTAAACATATTAGTTCCAATCAACCTCACAAAACAAAGGAAATAAATCTAAATTCACACTATTGCCACAAACTTCCTCAGATTTGAAGCACAAAATAAAACCAAGGGGAGGATGAACACCCCATGGATTGCATATATTTGACCTCTGGAATACAAGGATCAAGTCTATAATCTAAGTATCATATAAACTACCAAAATTATATAGATTCCCCCAACTGTTGCAGTAATTAAGAAAACATGATAGTTCATGTGAGAAAAAGTTTTATAACTAGGATGGAAGAATATACTATCACAACATAAAAAACCTAAGTAACATTACAATAATTACACTATCTCACCTATTCTTGACACATTGAAAAAAGAAACTAATAAAACCATAGGAAAACCACTCTATAAAAATGGCCTCATGGAATTATGACTTCCAAACTAGTAGATCACCTAGAATAGATCTACTAGGTCTCATATCGTGATGTCCATAGTTGTATTATTTCTGAAAAGAAATAAAAATAATTTGAATGTTGAAGAGAGAAACTTGTCACAATAAAATTATGACAGTGAGATAACATATAGGTGGATATAATCTAAAATCTCACACTCAGGTCTCAATGGCACATCGTCCCTTACCTCGTAGTGAAGGAAATTTGATAAAATACACCAAAAATCACTATTAAACCCTTTTTTTATGTTTCATATGTCTAGGTTTGTAATTTTTATTCAAATAATATCTATATTATTTTGTTTTTGTTTTGTTACCATTTTTCAGCATGTGGTCACTTAACAATCAGTACAATAGTTGAATAGATAAACCTAATGTATGTTGTTTCTTTTACCCCCTTAATCCACACATTAGTTTGGTGATAATTTAAGTATTTTTTAATGAAGAATATTATAGTTTTATTTTTGTGTCAATTTTTTCAGAAGCTAACTAAAATGATCAAAGAACATTTTCAGTTCTATCGAATACTCATCTAAATTTTCTACAACAATGCTAAGTAGCTTCATCTTCTTATCTTAGTCTTGATATTTTTTGTACTATAATTATTGTTCTTTGATGATGAGTATGTTTACATGAAGTTTGTAATTATGTTGATATTATGTTTAATGGTTCTAGATCACATTTTATATTATGTATATTGTATTCATATGTTTTATAATAATTTTCAATTACAATATGGGTGTATGTTGACATGTTAAATAACATATTATTTGAAGAGATGTTTAGTATATGATTTCAATCAATAAAGATTTGATGTAGTTGATGAAGTGAAAATTAATTTCACCAAAGTCTATTCAAATAAAGATTATCTTAGAAATCAATTCAAAAGAAAAATTTAATAGACCAGTGATCACACCGCGATTCAGTGTTTCATTTTGACCCTTACACCACTGTGCTAAACCTATTTTATATTGAAAATTATAAAAATAACAAAAAATTTCACTTCACGTTTGATTCAATTATTTTGTATTTATTAATTTTAAAAAGGGAAATGATACTTTTTTTGATAATATCATTGAAGGTGGAGGTGATTTGGAGGGATCGTGATGATGTCCAAGGAAAATGGGCCAAACTACACAGGATCCATGCACACTAGTGGA
Source organism: Viscum album (assembly GCA_963277665.1). Classification (NCBI taxonomy): domain Eukaryota; kingdom Viridiplantae; phylum Streptophyta; class Magnoliopsida; order Santalales; family Viscaceae; genus Viscum; species Viscum album. The sequence continues at coordinate 2,082,662,799 of OY728122.1, read as the reverse complement.
CTCAATTGCATATTTCTACTATACCGTGCATCCAAATATTCTAAAATTTTGTGAGATAGTCCAAAATTTAATTGTATACATTTCATATGAAGTAAACAAAGCCTCATTAGGTATTTAAGATGCCCATCCGAAATGATCTGTCCAAAGAATCAAATCTGCACAAAGCCAAATGCGGTGATCTGTATTTTATCAATATCTTGAGTTGTAGTTTTCAAAATGGTGAAAAACTTCCAGTAGATATATTCAAGATGTAGGTAAAAATGTTTCTTGTTTTTTCCAAAGCGATATTCGACTTTCAAGTGGTCTAAAACCATCGTCCAAATGGTTTTACACAATCTGTGTGCCCAAAACCACCTTTAACTTTGCCTATAAAATGGAAGCTTGAGATCCTCATTTGGAAGTTAGGCCAGGAGGAAAAGCTCTGGTATTTTGGAGACCCAAATGATTCCTCTCATCATCCAATGAGTTCTAGAGGCCCCTATCCTCATATGGGGTTCAAAAATAAAGGCAAAGTTCCACCCAAGCTTCCTCCTCCTCCTAATGTCATTCTAGATGGTGGGCGATCATTTCGAGGGAGCTACACACACTTGGGAGGGAGTTCCAGCACTTGTTCTTCTACTAGGTTGATCTGATTGGACAATAAAAGATTCCTATTTATCTCACACATATATAATATTTTAGTATGCTTTGGTAACCTTTTTTCTCTATTCTTGATACTCAAACCATGACAACACGATTGCTGTGTCAAGGGGTGGTTCTTTGAGCATCGTTTAAGAGGCAAGAGGGAAGTTGAGATCTTGAAAACCCTTAACCAAAGGATTACATTAAACCATGTGTATTTTTCAGAATGATGAAATCACCAAGATGTGTAGTGAACTTGAAATGATCTCCTCATCTCATAATTCTAAAACACCACTTTTATTTATCAACTATTAAACTCTTTAAATCAAGTCATTTTATTTAAACTATTTTAAAACCACCCCTCTTTTAGTTCTTTTTATTAAAAACGCACACTCTAAACCCATGAATTCTCCTTGAGAGACGAACTAGGGTCTGTCCTAGACTACAAATCAACCTTAAAATCATAATCAATTTGATGTGTCACTACATCACGGTCAACCAGACTAATTTTATTTGATATATTCAAATTTTTAATAATGTAATTGATCACATATATAGCTATATATATTGATTACTCCTGTATGTGTCACCACCAGTATTCACTCCGTTTCCTTGTGTCACAAATAGCCCACATTTTTCTGGATTGTAGTCATTGGTTTGTGCCGCTATAATTAATCTGTTTTCTATGAATCCTAAATTGTGTATTGTAGTTGCTACTTTTTTCAAGAACACAATATAAATCAATTTCACCTATGTAAATCTTCTTATCTTATTCTAGATCATCCCCATGTTGATGTCACATAGGAAGAGTTAAAAATTTTATAGAATGGTGATATTTATTCTCATGCTAAAACAAGATTCAATCTATCTTCATCTATTTGTGTGTTCCAATATCATGTTGTCAGGTTTTATAAAGTTGTTGGATGATCTATATTGAAGCTATTTAGTATGGGTGAGTGTATCCAATCAGGGAAGAAAAATATGGAAACCCCTTCACTTACCCAAGATTGGTCTGTACTAGTGAGCATTAAAACACACAACCCAACACTCTTGGAAATGAGTGAAAAAGGTAGACATTCAGATGATTGAGAAATGTCACCATTGTATGATTATATAGAGTAGGATCAAGATGGTGTAGCTTTTGAAGCAAGTTTCATTTCTTCATTGATGCAACTCCTATTTCCATTTTATTTTTCTCAAGTTTTTTTTAGATGTAACCGTGAAATATCCTATGTAACTTCTTTAATGAGGTCATGTGGATGTTATTGGGAAGTCACTGAAGTAAATATATGGTATGAATGAACAAATAATAGTGAAAATCCAAGGTAACTTCATTAAGGGATATCAAAGTTATTTTAATATGAGTATTTTGGTATTGTGGACTCCTCTATTCCCATCAACATGATTTTGATGATCAATACCTTAGTCTTCATCAAGGGAGAGGACAATAACTTCTAGATTTCTGAATCCTTCAGTGTGGATGTTTCGAAGATGCTACTTGGAAGTCATATTCATCACCATTGATAGGTACCTTGCACATGTAACCATGAAACTGTCTATTTAGAGTGGTTTTTTATGATAATAGTGTAGTAATATTCCCTTATTATGTTCACTGGTGTCAGTCACATACTATTTTCATCACTTATTCCATTTATTAGATTGTTTTTTGTTAATTAACATTCCAGTTTCATTTTTAGATTATCCCTTTGTACTCTTTATGTCATCATTTTTTCATTAAATTTCTTATTTCTATGTTAAATACATTTATATTACCACTTTTCATAAATAAAATGTTGTACAAAAGTTAATAACTTATATCACATTAAACAGAAAATCACCACTTCATTTATTTCTTGATAGATTTATCTGGAATCAATTAATAGCAAATTTATCTTCAATATTTCAATATTATGATTGATATTATGGAATAAGACAATGATAATAACCCACTCATAATTTATATTACATCTATTATATCTATTATCTATACTATAGGATGTCCCTCTCCTATCCTGATGTCGCCTCCACATTGATCCTTCCATACGTGTTTGCCTCTCCTTCCCCTCCACATCATTCTTTCTCCTCCCTATTTTACTAACTTAAGATTCTTCCTCCACCACATTTCAACCCCTCGAGCTTAGCCCAAATCCATATTCCTACACATTCCATCATTCTTCCTCCCTGTCCCCCCCATTTTACCCCCAATCTTCCTCCTCCTCCCCATTTCAACCCCCATAACCCAACCCAAATCCCTCTTCCTAGGAGTTCCATATTCATAAGCCATTACCCAATCCTTCAGTATGAATATCCATGTTCCAGATCCATGAACCCACACCCAATCCTCCAGTATGCATCTCCCCCCTCTTCTCTTTGTTTCGACTCCCAGATACAACCCCAAATTCTTTCTCTGCATTCTAGTTCACAACCTCCGATCTGTTTTCATCCTCAGATACTGATTATCTTTCAATGATATTGCATCGAATGTAATTCGGTTTCTTAAAAATCCTTACCCCTACATTTTTTCAAGCTCATCGACTCCCATCAAAATCCAGAAACCCTGAAAATTTCTACATCTTTCCTTTCATCGTTTATCGCAATATTTCCTCTTACCTCCACCTCAGCCTTTACCTCCTCATCCTCCACCTCCACCTTCCATTTCATCTATATCTTCACTATCTCCCTCTCCCATTCCATCCTATTCCATCTCCATCACCACTAGTCTTCACTCCATTTCCATGTGTCGTGAACAACACACTCACTTCGTCTCTTCTTCTAATTTCCTCCCAATCACCCAACTAGTGACATAGATTTCCTAGATCATCACCATAATTTTTTGAGGTTTGTATGAAGATTTTTAATTAAATTATCATGTAATGAAAATGAATGGGTAGGGTACTAGTATATTAAATATCACACACACAAAATTTTCCTTAAAAAGTGGAATAACATTTAAACATGGGACCAGATCAAAAATCTAAGCACACCATTGAGTTTAGAATGTGAATTTTATCCAAATCATGACATAACCTTTTTATTCATGGGGAGTTTGTAGAAAAGTCATCACAGGCATAAAATAAATAAAATAATTAATTAAATTGAATTATTTTAATTTTTTGGTGCAACGAACTAACCTATCTTATAAATAAATGGTTATGGGTAATTAATAGTTTTATCTAGTAAAACATAGAGATTCATAGGACCATTGGGGAGCCATAAAAAGAGATTATGTTGGCGAACAATGACTGGATCAGAGATCAATGACTGGTGTGATATGATTCAGGGGATCTTTCCAACAATCACACTGTAGTTCCATTATTCACCAGTGATCAATCCAAATCAAGGTAGGATGTTTATTGTGTTTCTACTCTTTCCCCATTCTTAATTACTATGATGAAAGTGAATCAATCAACCAAAAAATTAATCCTTGGTTTGATCTCCACGTGGGATGGATTTATTTGCAGGGATATTTTGGGAGAATTTCTTTATGATTAAATTATTGATTATTCTCTTGTCATTATACTGAAAATGGATCAAGGCTAACATGAACATTGGACAAGGTTCATTCCTTGTGTTTGTGGTTTTTTATATCTCCCCATTTTCTTCATTCATCATAGACATTTTTCATTTGACTACAGTTCGATGTATACTATAAATTAGAACATTGTGCACCCAATTCTTGGTGAAACAATTAAAAATTATAGACCAGGTCTTTTCATGACATGAAGGTGGTGCGACGATGGAAGTGATGAAGAATTAGATGTTTTTGGATGCCTAATTTCATGTTCTTCAGCACATAATGAAGAATGATGAACGATCTCATTTTTTGAATGAATTGAAGGGCCATAATGTGTTAACTGACAATGGATTGACTCATTGGGACATGGTTTATGATTTTATAGTTTAATGATCTTCCACGTTTAAAACTAATTAATGACCATGTTTAAAGTAATAAAACTTTCGTAGAATTAGGAAGCAATTCATAAGTAGAATGAATAGAAGTAATACTAAAAGTGAGTACATGAAACTTATACACGAGTCATTGATATGTTTGGTGCCATAATATTCAATTTATAATATAACATTAGATACTTAGGATAAAAAATGGAAAACAAGAAAATGATTCCATAATAACCCTTGTTTTGTACAGGTGGGGTACTTGAAATGATTTTAATATGTAATAGTATGAAGTTACTATCTAAATCTTCTTTTGTGTGCTGATATATGTGTTAATAATGAGAAGTAAAGGATTTGAATATTGATATAATTTATCTAATGAAGTAGAATGTTGTGTGTACTAATCAGTTCCTAAGAACATGTTCCTTTATATTTCTGAAAATTTCCACACCTATAAAATTTAAATGCATAATCTGTGTTGAACACTATGATTATAAAATCAAATAATGTGTCAACAATTAATGTTTAATATGAATTAAATAATTAAAAACCAAATTAGGGATTTTTTCTTTGGTTCTAGGCAATTTATCAAAACTGAATAATATAACTATAATTATTACCATCATTAAGTCTTTGTTCACCCTTTCTACTCATTTGTAATGATGCAAACATTGCACCCATCTGAAATTGATCTGATCAATAGCATCATGTTTATTGATATTTTCCCTGCATATAAGATATTTTTTTACATAAATATATATATTAGAGTACATGTATATTATATATATATATATATCAAAATATATAAAAACATGTACAACACAACCTTTTATCTGATAACACAACTTGCAGCTTCCTATTGGAATACCCTCAACATTTCATTTATTCACAATGATGAAGATGTCTCACAATATCCTAAAAAAAAGGAATAGAATGAATATTTACATTAATTAATGTATAAAAATGTTAAAAATATAGAATATATACAATAATTTTTTTAGCAAGTGTTTTACAGAAATATAAAATGAATATAGATAACTAATTCAATAATGGAAAAACACATATAAAGTGCCTATCATGGAATGGTTATATAACTACTGTATATATTTTTTGAATGAAATAGATAACATGGTTATACAAAGTGAGTATATACAAACTGTGTATAGTGTATAGTAGTTAATTTATGTTGGGTTTAACATTAAAAAATCAGTGATGCATAGTTATTGTATATTAAATTGCAGAATATGTAATTGTTATACTTTTCAAAAATCTATTAAATAAAACAATCCACATACTTATAGAATCCCATTACTAGAAAAAACTACATGTATTTAATAATTAATAAACCAGATAATTTTTTAATGATTAAATGAATATACAATTCATATAGAAAAATAATGTTAAAACACATTAATAGAAAGTGTTGGTTGTGTTTACCACCATATTTCCTAATTATTTCATTGAACCATAAATAAACACTGAAATATCTACAGAGGTGGGTGGTGTCACCGATATCTAATTGAACTGTAATTGATAATTAAGAAAAATAAGTACATGTTGATGGAAAAGGAAGAGGTGGTGCAAAAAAAATTTAAATTTGGATCAACTATATAACATGTTAAATATGAATTATTACTTATATATTCTCCATATACCAAAATATGTGCATTTTAAAAGTCATCAATTATTTCTGCAAGTAGAATTGTTTTTAAAAAAATATTATAACATGTACATTTACAAACCTGTATATTATAAAAAATTACTGTTAAATAATGAAAAATTATTGTTAACAAATATGAACCTATATGAACATATTAGAACCTATATATTTTATTTGACAGATATGAATAGATAAGAAAAAAATAATTAGAATATGAATCTATATATGAAAAAATTATGAACCTATGTATTTAAATGGAATCAATTAGTTTTTTAACAAATATGAACCTGCCTGAAAATATATGAAAAAATATGAACCTATAAAATAATTGTTGATAACATAAAAATTATTGTTATATAATAAGTAAAAAATATGAACCTATATATTTAAGTGAATGTAAAATTAGAATGAAAACATAATGGTGGAAAAATTAAAAATGTGGTTTGTTTTTTCTGTAATATATCATAATTCTTTCATCGAACCATAAATTCATGTCACAATATATTCAGAGGTGGGTGGTGTCACCAATATCTAAGTGAACTATAATTGATAAATAAGAAAATAAATACATACTGATGTAAAAGTATAAGGAAGTGGAAGAAAAAATTAAATTTTACTTTCTTATATAACACATAAAAGTTGAAATTAGTATTAAGATTATAAAAGTAGAAATTAGTATAAGGTAAAAAAATTATTTTTATTACACTGTAGTTCTTGATTCATATAAGTTACAAAAAATATTCAAACCTACATATTTAAAAACCTATACATTAGAAATAATTACTTTTAAAAAATTAACAATTATTGCAAATAAATAAGAACCAATATATTTTAGATAACAAATATGAATAGATACTTATAAAGCATAATATTAACATGTATAGAAAATAAATATGAACAAATAGATCTCTAAAAGGACGTCAATAAAAATACATAATGATATAACAACATCAATTTCATTACTAGTCAAATAGATATGTTTAATACTTCTTAAATGGCATGAGGAGAATACACCATATCCCAAATGAACACCATTCCATTGTCTCTAAATCACAAACCTATTGGCCAAAATGAAAATAGTGAAGAACAAAACATTGATTGAATTATAATCTAGAAAATTCTGAAATTAAATAACATACCTCTATGTATATAAGTTATATATCATTCAATAATTAATCTAATCTAGATAATCATTAAGTTCTATATAGATTAGTGAAATAACATTCAAGAACAAGGATAATAGGCATCTATAATCTCTTAAAAATCATTAAGTTCTCAAGGAGAGATATGAAATGTGGAAGAGAAAAATCAAAACTACATGGTTGGGTAAGGTCCGATAGTTGGAGAGGAGAGGACGATGGGGAGGGGATTAGGAAGAATAGGTGGTGGTAGAAACCAAAGGTAAAGATGATAAGGAAGAGGTGGCAAGGAAGAGGGTGGGTTTTGTGAGTGTAATGATCCTGGATGGGTGGGGGATACGAGTGAATGAATATCGAAATAGATGCTAAGGAAAACATTTGGATTCAAAGAGGGCAACACGTATGTGAATAAACCTATGGAGGAGACACATGTTGTTTGTGGCATGATTTTTATTATAGATAATGATTTAGAAGTAAAATCAATGTGACCAAATGTGTAAGTAGTGGTAGGGTAATGTTACAATTGACAATTCCAGTGGAATCATTGTTGGTCAATTCCATTATTCTAAATAAATACATTGAAAAAATTAATAATAAAACTAAATGAGAGTCATAGCTTCATAGTCCAGAAATTGATGGATGTGACCATTTGATATTATATGTCTCTTCAATGTAATATATAAGGTTTAAAGACAAGAATATAATAGTGAAATAGAAGAATTGAAATAAAATGGATTGCATACATTATTGTTGTTGTGCAAGATGATTAATTGTTCATCTCTATTAGCTTGGATGGTGTGAAAATGAATCAAATAAAGTTTATAAGTAAAATGAATGAGACCAAATGTGTAATTAGTTCTAGGTTAATGTATAATAATAAGATATGATACAACACAAACACATTTTCATTGTGATGGGAATGATGTTGGGTGGGTGGGGGCTGGGAATGAATGAATATCGAAATAGACACTGAGAGGAAATTTTATATTTGGAGGAGGAAACACTTACGTGAATAAATCTGTGGTGTAGAGACATGTTGTTTAAGGAATGGTTTTTAGTATAGATAATGATTTAGAAGTAAAATCAATGTGACCAAATGTGTAAGCAGTGCTAGGGTAATGATACTACTGATACTACCAGTGGAAGAACTGTCTATCAATTCCATTGATCTAAAGAAATACATTGAAAATATTAATAATAAAACTAAATGATATTATTACCTTTATAATCCATAAATTTATGGATGTGATCATTTGATATTATATGTCTTTATAATGTAATATCTAAGGTTGAAATACAAGAAGATAACAGTGAAGTAGAAGAATTTAAATCAAATGGATTGTATACATTCTGTTTGATATGAAAGATGATGAATTGTTCAGCTATTTGAGCTTGGATGGTGTGAAATTGAATCAAAAAAAATTTAGAAGTTAAATCAATGAGACCAAATGTGTAATAAGTACCAGGGTAATGCAGAACAATAAGATATGATACAACACACACACCTTTTTATATAATTAAAACAACAAAACATTAAGATTTAATGCAGAATAATAAGATATAATACTACTAAAACACCTTTTATGTTAATAAATATATAACTACAATGTATAATAGAGTTAAAAAACCCATTAATGCGGTAAAAACACTTGTAAACAGAAGACAAAGGTAGATTGAAAAAGTATATTGATGAAAATAGAGGACGCCTCAAAAATAGGTATGTCGAGAAAGACCTAGTTCATTGTTGAAAAAACAGGAATGTGTCTATGGGTGAAATTAAATAAATGAGATGATATTGTAAACTGAATTAGATGAAATTGGGAAATGTTGAAGATGGATTTTTGAGGATAACGTGTTACAGAGATAGAGAGAGAGATTGATCTGGAATAGGGTGTGACACATATCATGGGTAGGGAAAGAGGGGTTGAATAGGAAGTCAGGATGGAGTATATCAATAGGCTATCAAGAGATGGATTTAGAGGAGTGCAATTGGAGGAGATAGGTTTAGAGGATTTAGAGAGGCTGAGGGGGAGGCTGAGGTAAAGGATGAAGCGGATAAGGAGACGCATGTGGAGAAGGAAAACATAGAGGCAGAGATGGTATATAAAGATAGATATTGAGGAGGAAATAATATATGAATAGAAAACAATAGAAGAGTAAATATTATTTAATACGAAAAAATACAAAGCATTGAGTTTTAGTTATCCATAAAATGGATGTCCAATTATTGACCCATTACATTTGAAGTGAACAGTTATCATCTGACATTTAGTCTGTCTATTCAATTTTTCTTATCATCTTACATTGATGTTGAGTGATCTTCATTTTAATATCCTCTAATTATAAAGAGTTTCCCATTACTTTAGTGATTAATTGTTCTCTCTCATCAAATTTTTCATGATCTCATTCAAGTTCTAACCACCTATGCAAGTAATTCATTAACATATAAAAAATGAGATAAATAATGTAGCACAAGTTCAATAGTGTGAGCTCCGTGAAGTCCCACCCATTATGTTACTGTACATTATCGATATAAGGATACATTAATTTAGTTGACCCTTGACCATATTGAAATTTAACATTGAATCACATTAGAAAATATCAAATAAAACACAACCTTCATATAATAAAAACATAGACTAGTATTAAATTAATTACCTACATCTTTAGATCACTAATAAAGGAATGGAATCTCAGATATTCCGATTCTTATGCAACAAAATTCCAAGGGGTGAAGACATATTGAAAGTTTATGCATATATCGAGAATAAAATTTGAGAAAAATAGTCTAAAGTGTATGTAAAATTTATTTGAATACAATTTCAATTTCATAATTAATTTCCATAATTGTGTCCCATAATCAATCTGCACTGTATGCATAACTCATTTGAAAAATAAATTGAATAATATTTGAATTGTATTCATAATTTGTTTCCATATAGTTTAAACAGTATGTAGAATTCATTATGAATACAATTTTATTTTCATTAATATTTAAAGTTGTTACTTTTATTGTGCTTTTAGAAATTTGAATTTAATATTCATTGTATTTTAATCAATATACACACATAGTTTAATAAAAAAATGTGAACTAATTAAATATACTATATTGTATTGGAATTACTCATAAAAATAAATACTAAGTGAAAGGAATTTGTTTTATTGAGTTTTTAATAAAGGATTAAATAATAGAGGAAATAAAATATTACATACCTTTAGTACGATGATGGAATTGATATAGTACTTTAGTTAGTTGTTCAGGATCTTGCATCAGAAGAAACACCTTGTAAAGAAATAAATAGTCATGGCAGATTTAATTACTTATGATTGTGAATAGAAGTAATTCATGCCCACAGTTACATTGAAAGTAAGAAAAAGAAAATTATCATGCAAGAGGAATGAAACCCAGGTTCATGATCCAGTGAGAATGGTCATTGAGGGTACAAAGGAACCATTAAAGGCTACTCAAGAGAGATATTATAGATTTATCATTATGAATAAATGAGTTTTAATTCCTTTATTTAGCTTTGACACACCATGATTAATGGAATTGAACTAAAATAATTTCCAAGGATAGATTTTCCTACTTTCATTACAAGGTCACCTAGAGATTTCATATATTAAAACATATTTCTTCAATGGGCCAATCCTTCCAAGAAAATCTTGCCCAGTGAATTAACACTAAATACTTTAAAACCCACTTATATATATATATATGAAATGCTCAACTACTAAAAATAAAAATATTATAATTGAAACAATAGAATTAATGAAACATTGTACTTGAAACGACAAGAAAAAACAATAGAATATGATAACTAATTTGAAACAATCCTTTGACTTATAAATAACCAAGGAAAAAAAATATTATCAGACTTCACCTGTAAAGGGGTTCTTATAAAAAATAGAATCATGCAATAGTAAAAAATTTCTCTTGAAACTATGTACTTAGAGTTAAATATTGAATGAAAATGTATAACAAAGTTCAAAAACCCATTAATACGGTAAAAAAAATTGAGAAAAAATGATGAAGGTAGATTGGAAAAGAATATTGATGAAAATTGAGGATGCCTCTAAAATAGGTATGTTGAAGAAGTCCCAATTCATCGACTGACCAAAAGGAATGAATATATGGGGAAAATAGAATAAATGATATGAGATTGGAACCTAAATTAGATGAAATCAGGAAGCACTAAAGATTAATTTCTAAGGAATACATGCTATAGAGAGATAGAGAGAGTGATTGATCTAGAATAGGGTGTGATAGGTATCACATATAGGGAGAGAGATTGAGTAAGAAGAAAAGACGGAGGGTATCGATCTGCTATCGAGAGATGAATTTGGAGGAGAAGGTTTTGGAGGAGTTGGAGAGGTCGGGGGGGGGGGGGGTAGAGGACGAGGTAGAGGGGAACATGCAGGTGGATAAGGTGAATGCGGAAGCATAGATGGTTTAGAAAAATTGTATGAGGGAGGAAATACTGAGAATCCTAGAGATTATGGCATGTAAGGTAGATTGATTTGATGGCGACACATGGATGGATTTAGAACATCCTTTAACATAAATAAAATCATTAATGCATAGTTATTTTATATTAAATTTTAGAATATGTAATTCTTATAATTTTCAAAAATCTAGTAAATAAAACACTCCACATACTTACAAAAATCCGTTACTGGAAAAAATACCTCTATTTAATATTTAAAAAAGAAGATAATTTTTTAAAGATTAAATGAATATAGAATTCACATATAAAAATAATGAACCTCAATATCTATAAAAGTGGGTGGGGTCACTGATATCTAATTGAACTAAAATTGATAATTAAGAAAATAAGTACATGCTGATACAAAAGGATGAGGTGGTGAAAAAAAATTTAATTTTGTATCAACTGCATAACTCATTAAATATGAATTATTACCTTTATATTCTCTATATGCCAAAATATGTGCATTTTAAAAGTCCTCAAATATTTGTTCAAGTAGAAATTTATTAATAAATTTTTATAACATGTAAATTTACAAACCATTATATTAGAAAAAATTACTAATAAAAAAATGAACAAATATTGATGAAAAATATAGAACTATATGAACAGATATGAACCTATATATTTTAGTTAAAAAATATGAATAGATAAGAAAAAAATAATTATAATATGAATCTACATATGAAAAAAATATGAAACTGCATATTTAAATGGAATCAATTATTATATTAACAAATATTAACTTTCTAGAAAATATATGAACTTATAGAAAATATATGAAAAAATAAGAACCTGTATACCTTTTTTTGATAAAATAAAAATTATTTTTATATAATAAGTAAAAAATATGAACCTATATATTTAAGTGAATATTGAATTCATATGTAAAAATAATGCTTGAACAATTAAGAATTTGGGTTGTTTTTCTATGATATTTCATAATTATTTCATTGAACCATAAATGCGCACCACAATATCATCAGAGGTTGGTGGTGTCACAAATATATAAGTAAACTATAATTTTTAAATAATAAAATAAATACATACTGATGTAAAAGTATAATTAGGTGGAAAAAACAATTGAATTTGGATTATATGTATAACACATATAATTTGAAATTAGTATTAAGTTTCTGAAAGTAGAAATTAGTGTTATGTAAAAAAATTATTATTATTATACTGTAGTTCCTGATACATATAAGTTGAAAAAAATATTCAAACGTGCATATTTAATGACTTATATATTTGAAATAATTACTGTTAAAAAATGAAAAAATATTGTTAACAAATATGAAATGATATATTTCATATAACACATAAGAATAGATATGAACAAAGTAGAATATGAATATGTATATAAAATAAATATGAACAAATAGATCTCTGAAAAAACTTCAATAAAACTCCACAATGGTGGAACGACATCAATTTCATTACTGGTCAAATAAATATGTTGAAAACTACTTAAATTTCATGAGGAGAACATACCATAACCAGAATGAGCACCATTTCAGCATCTCTGAATCACCAACCTACTGTTTAAAATGAAAATAGTGAAGAATAAAACATTTAATTAATTATAATCTAGAAAATTATGAAATTACATGACATGACTCTATGTATAGTAGTGATATATCATTCAATAATAAACCTAATATGGAAAACCATGAATTTATATATAGAGTAGTGAAATAAAATTCAATAAAAAATCTAATAGGCATCTATAATCTCTTAAAAACCATTAAGTTCTTGGAGAGAGACATGGAATGTGGAAGCAAAAAATCCAAACTACATGGTTGGGGAAGGTTCAATAGTTAGAGAGGAAGTGATTACCTGATTAGGTAATCTTCACAACTTAGGTAACATGGAAAGAGGAAGATATTTATTGAATAAAACCTACCTGATGGAGAGGTTATAGAACTAAAATAGGGCAAGGTGGTTATAGATTGAAAATAAAAGAAACCCTACACACTGTGATAAATCATATCCCAATGTTAGGAGAACGTGACCTATTAAGAAATGAAGGAGGCTATCATGAGTTGATAAAAGTGGAGGAATTCAAATATTGTACATAGATGAAACCCTTATTGAAGGTGGATAAATTTCAGGATTTGAGGAGGAAGGGACGAAGAGGAGGGGATGGGAAAAAAGAGGTGGAGGTGGTGACCAGAGGTAAAAATGATGAGTTGGAGGGTGGGTTTCGTGAGGGTAACAATTATGGGTGTGTAGGGGCTGGGAGTGAATGAATATCAAAATTGATGTTGAGGTGAAATTTCAGATTCAGTGGATGAGACATGTTCCTGAATAAACCTGTGGTGTAGACACCTATTGTTTAGGGCATAGATTTTAGTATAGATAATGATTTATAAGTAAAATCAATGAGACAAAATGTGTAAGAAGTTATAGGGTAATTCTAGTATAGACAGTGCTAGTGGAAGCACTTATTTTTTTCAATTCCATTGATTTGAATAAATACAATGAAAAAATTAATAATCAAACTAAATGAGATTCATGCCTTCATAATCCAACAATTGAAGGATGTGACCATTTAATATTATATATCTCTCCAATGTAATATCTGAGGTTTAAAGACAAGTGGATAATAGTGAAGTAAAAGAATTGAAAGCAAATGGATTGCATACATTATTTTTGATATGCAAGATGATGAATTGTTCATCTATGTTAACCTGGCTGGTGTGAAACTGAATCAAATAAAATTTAGAATTAAAATTAATGAGACCAAATGTGTAAGTAGTTATAGGGTAATGCATAACAATAATAATTCATTATGCTTACACTTTCATTTTCATTAATATTTAAAGGTTTTAATTTTATTGTTCTTTAAGAAATTTGAATGTAATATTCATTGTATTTTAATCAATATACACACTTAGTTTAACAAATAAATGTGAACTAATTAACCATACTATAATGTAATGAAACTACTCATAATAATAAATACTAAGTGAAATGAATTTGTTTAAATGATTTTTAAATATAGAATTAAATTATAGAGAAGATAAAATATTACACACCTTTAGTACAATGATAAAATTGATATAGTACTTTAGTTAGTTGTTCAAGATCTTTCATCATAAGAAACACCTTGTAAAGAAATAAATAGTAATGGGAGATCTAAATACTTATGCTTCTGAATGGATGTAATTCATCCCCATTGTTACATTAAAAGTAAGAAAAAAAAATCATCATGCAAGAGGAATGACACTGAGGCTCACGATCCAATTAGAATGGTCATTGAGGGTATAAAGGGACCATTGAAGGCTACTCAAGAGAGATATTGTAGATTGATCATTATGAATAAAATAGATTTAATTCCTTTATTTATCTTTGTCATACCGAGATTAATGGGATTTAGCTACAAGAATTTCCAAGGAGAGTTTTTTCTTCATGTATTTCATGGTCACCTAGAGATTTCATATATTAATACATATCTCTTTAATGGGACAATACTTACAAGACCATCTAGCCCCATGAATTAATAGTAAATACTTTAAAACCCACTTATATATATATGAAATTCTCAACTACAAAAAATAAAAATATGATAATTGAAACAATAGAATCAATGAAACACTATACTTGAAACTAAAAGAAATAAAGGTAAAATTTAAGGCTACTCACCTTTATTTATCTTTGATATACTAGGATTAATGGGATTGAACAGAAATAATTTCCAAGGATAGCTTTTCCTACATGTGTTACATGGTCACCAAGAGATTTCATATATTGATAGCTCTCTATTCAATGGTCCTAGCCTACCAAGACCATGTTTCCCAGTAAATTAAAAACAAATCATTTGAAACCAACTTATATATATATATATATAATGATAAACTACTAAAACTAGAAATATAATAACTGAAATAATAGAATCAGTGAAACACTTTACTTGGAACTATAAGGAAAAACAATAGAATATAATAACTGATTGAAGACATTATACTTGAAACTATATACTCAGAGTTCAATTATGAAGTACTAGGTATAACAGAGTTCAAAAAACCATTAATGTGGTAAAAACACATGTGAAATCAAGATGAAGGTGGATTAAAAAGGTGGATTGATGTAAATTGAGGATGCCTCTGAAATAGGTATGTCAAGGAAGACCCAGTTCGTCGATGGACGAAAAGGAATGAGTCTATGTGGGAAATTGAATAAATGATATGATATTGGAACCTAAATGAGATGAAATCGAGAACCACTAAATATGGATTTATAAGGACAATGTGCTACAGAGAGAGAGAGTGATTGATCTGGAATAGGTTGCGATAGATATCATGGGTAGGGAGAGAGGTATTGAATAGGAAGATATGTTGGAGGGCATAGATCGGATCTCGAGAGATATATTTGGAGGAGAGTGATTGGAGGAGAAGGGTTTGGAGGAGTTGGAGAGGCTGGGGGGTGAGGTGGAGGAGGAGACGCAGGTGGAGAAGGTGAACATGGAGGCAGCGAAGGTGGATATAGTTAGGTATCAGGGAGGAAATACCAAGAAGCCTGTAGAGGATTCCATGTAAGGTGGATTGACTTAGTGGTGACATGTGGAAGGATTCGGCACATCCTTTAGTATATAAAATAGATTTAAACCATTTATTCAGGACACATCGGGCCTTAGAATCACATACCATATCAAGGCCTGTTCTTGAAAATAATCCATACAATATCTAAAAACAATGCATGGGAAATACGAGTCATTACAATTCATGTTACCCTTTTTAGTTTCTCAAAATGGGGTGCATTATTTTCTGGGTAAAACTGCATGATTTTCCCTAACCATGTTCCAACCTTGCACAACCCCATGGTCTTCCAAAACTCTCAAAATTCACTTGAAATGATCCCTAGGAAAGGATCATCCAAAGTATGATAAAAAAGGGTAAAAGAATACTTAAAAACATGTATGACCTGTCTCAATAATGTTTGTAATCTTACATAGATAACCGATGTAGTATCCTTCATCTCTGTCAAATTAGCTCTAATTGTAGCACCTCAGCCCAAATCACCGAGTTTGAGCTAGAGTGCCATATAGCCTCATGAACACCTCCCTATACGTAAGAGGTCACCAAATAATAGCAAGGTTACAAGTTCCATAGTTTATGAGACTATACCCTCAGTATCAATAAATACAAGTATAAGTAATAACACAATGAAATAAATAAATAATACCAAAACGCATCATATAGAAAATAATAAAGGACCCCTGAAGTTGCAACTCAAAAAAAGTTTAATTAAGACTGGTAAGTAAATAAAATTCCATAGAATCACTCCAAATTACATCTCAGTACCACCTCCTATCACCATTCTCCATCTCCTATCTCCCTATATTTGGGTCTTTACCCTTTCCTATATCCCTAATCATGAAGTTTGTACGTGCATCGAGATACCCGTGTAGAGTGTAAGTATAAACCCAATAGGACACCAATAACGCATCCTTAACATAAATGAATATGTATGGGCGTATGAGGTGATAATAAGTGTAATATTACTTGCATTCTTGGCCCATTAATTTTCTATTTTGGGTGTTACAGACATTTTTAGGATGCTTGAGGAGGGTTTAGTGGAGTTTAGGGAAACAATTCTGCTGTAGCAGGCAGTTCATGACATGAGAGGTTGATTCTTAGATAGGAGGTTGGGAATTCATGATTTTATGTTTTTATGTAAGTTCTATTCTCAATGAACTCATAATGTGAAGAAAATTTTTATGACATGAAAAAGCACCATAAAATTTGTTGGATGTTCATCAGGTTTGGAGTTTGAGAAACTCACAACCTAAATTTATTTCATGACCTGAATTGTAGTACTTTATAAAGATTCATGATGTGAATATGTGTTTCACACCTTAAATTATATGAGGTCATTCTTTTATATAAATTTCAGGGTTCCCCAAAATTATTTTGTTCCTCTCTTATTTCCCACGAACCTTGGGAGAATCCTAGGTGATTTTGGAGGATATTCTAGTACCTTTCCACATACTTTGATCCTTGGATTCCAGAGGTTGATCTTTTGTTATACATAGTTAGTAAATACTTTTATCTCACTCATTTGTATGGTTCCACTTTTGTAATTCTCTATGTTGGTGTTATTCTAGTTTAGGTAGTGTTGGGGATATGTTTTTTATGACCCCTTAGTGTGGTTTAGGTTGATTTGGTATTTCCTTGTGAGGATGCAATCTTATATCTATTTCTTCTTTATGTCATTGTGTGAGGTGTTTCAAAAATCTTCTTTGAGGTAGGGGATACCTTGTATTTCATCCATTTTTCATTAATTTAGGGTTATCATATTTTTTCTTCATTTTGGGAGATGTTATGTACCAGCTTAATGAAAATAATTAATTGTTTAAATTAAAATTGAAGGGGGGGGGGGGAAGAAATAACATGTTTTACCACCTTTGATGTCCTTGGTTTTTAGATTTCATGTGATTGATTCCATTTTTGAAAATCATAGATATTGAAATCCTTATTTTTGTTTTAATTGATATTATTGTGGAACCCTGTTGTGTGATTGTTTGATATTTCCTTGAATGAAATGGATAACCACTTATATATGGATAATGAATTGATTTCCCTTGGAAAATCTTGGTTTGTGTGAGAATTGGCTTGTAATTAATGAAGTTAATTTGATTAAATCCCCTTGATAAATTAAAAATAATATGTGAAAAGTTTTGTGTGTTGAATATTTTGTGTGGTGGTTGTATTGTTCACTGGTTGTTTTGTGCTGTGATTGTGTTGTGTGGTGGTTAAAATGGAAAACAGTTGTGATATGGAGTTGTGATGATATGTGGTTGTAGCATGGGACCTTGTTGACATGATAAGGATGATATTTTTGTGTTTATGATATGTTGTACTATTTTCCCAATAGTGGTGTAATGAAATGTTAATAATGAAATTTAAATGAAACAAGTTGGAAAGGCTAATGAAATATAGAATTAAAATGGGAAGTGTGGTTAAAGTAGTTTATTAAATGTGAAAATGAATGGGATTAATAAATGATAATGGTTGGAAATTAGAGGAAAACTTATAATTGTATTAACTTGAAAGAAAAATACAAAATGTGGTTTGCGAATGTGACTTACTTGTATGGTGTTATGAATTTAGAGGTTAAAATGAAAATGTAAGAGGTGATAAAGCTTGGTGGTGATGTTTTGAGTTGGGATGGTACTCTTGTTTGAACCCATAGGTTGGTCTTGAGTCTATGGATATTATATAATGTATTTTCTTTGTGACTTTTATATGCACTGGACCCACATTGAGTACTTTTTACCGACACCCAAATGTTTTAGGGGGTGTTTTTATTGACATCTAGATAGTGAGGATGGATGATTGGCTGCCCCTCTTCCTCGCTCTCTCTTCCAGGTGAGATTGATATGCATGGGTTGTGATGGATAGAAGTCAAAAGTGCACTATAGATGATGATTGATGAGATTTATGAGGTTATTCTTAGTGGGGGTCATTCATGGTAGGAGTATAGAGTGAGGTTTATGTCCTTATTGTTCACAATAACCTTATAATTCAGTTATGAAAGTGGTCATTAGAGTATGTAGATGTGATGAGAAGTTTCATGCAGGGTGCTTGGTATGATGTTGTGGCCTAAGTGTCTTCAGGTGGGATGAGATTACTTATTTCTTGTGGGGTTCTTGGTGTGATGCAATTTCCCAGGAACCTTCAAGCATGATTACTCTATAGAAGTGATGGGAATGAAAAGATGTATAAAGTTGGGATGTGAGAGTAATAAATCAATGGGGAATTGGTGAGTGGTACCCTATTATTGATATAATTCATATTATGTTACTATAGTTGGATGAGTTATTTGGTGAGTGATCCACGGTGAAGATGAGATTGGTTAGTTAAACTACTTAGGTGTATATTAGTTCTGTTTTTTTTTCTCATAGGTGCATTAGTATGCTATTTTTTCATGTGCACGAGAAACTTTGGGTACGATACTGCTGAGTATACATGTTATGATTAACCCATGTATATAAAAACTATTTTCAGTTTTCTAGTAGGACTATAGGGATTATGTTGGACATTACTAGTCCAAAAATTGGAGTTGTTGTTGAGTTATTTCCTTAAGACTTACTTTTGGGTATTTATTTAGAGACTCTTTGTATTAATTTACTTTACACAATCATTGTGGTATTGTTTTATTTTTATTTCCTTTACATGTCATGGATTTTCTTTGTGGTTGATTTATCCTATTCGCTGATCCTAAATTATATATTGGGAAATACCTCCCATATGTGATATTTTTGTACCCTTGGTTCTAGTTTCCAACCTGAGGCCTACTGTAGGTAGTGCTTGTGTGGGGGGGGATTATCTCTCTCCCTTCATTGCTTTCCCAAAAGGGGTACCTTTGGAGGGATGGTTTCATGGAAGTGTATTATCTAAGGATTTGTTTGATAGATAGGATAGTGTTTGGGGTTATTGATAGTGATGATTTAATAGGACGGTGGGGAAATGATGTTAGTTTATCATGGTGCGTGGTGTAGGCCAAGGAAGATTGACTAGGACACAAGATTATAGGTCCCCCATTATTTGATACAAGGAAGCTGAAAAACCAAGTGAGGTGGCAGTTCTTATAGTGTAGAGACCTAGGAAAGGTATATATATCATGATTTTTTGTGTTCTAATCTGAATCGGGTGGTCTTAGGAAGTTAAAATGAATTAATCTAAATTAGTCTTAATAAAATTCCATAATACCAAGCTTAGGAAATCATTGTTCCTATTTTTATTTATGGATCTTGGACAGCATCTGCATGTGGTTCAGGTTGGTGAGGTTCATCAGGCTGACCCAGTTGACCGTCAAAGGGTTGATCTGGTTGATAAGGTTGATCATTATTAGAGGAAATTTCATTCCCTTAAATGGAATGATTTAGAAAAGTATGAGGATGACATATATAGTCTAGACATAGAGCCTTGATTGGAGGATATTGAGATCACCTTCAGTGATTCAGGCCTAAGAAGAGTACTAGGTCTCACTATAAGTTAGTTTAATGAGGGGTGCAACTTATTAATAGTTGATGTCAAATATCAGAGAGTGGAAGGAGACTTTTGTTATATAGGAATACTTTCAGAATGAGTTTTGAGAGGATTTATTATCATCGAACATGAAGGCAGTGAGGTGGTAGGAGATTCTTTCTCTCCCATTTGGGGAGTATTTTAGTGCAATTCCCTAGGATTATGGTCAAGTATATTTTATGTTTATCCCTTGATACTTTCCAAAATGAGGAGTCCTGTGCATGGTGTCTAGAGGAGGCCCTTCGTCCTTCTATCTAGTACACAGTTACTCCTTTTTCATTGTCGACATATTTGGAGGTTTATAATAATATGGAGGTGATCAAGTTTATACACTAGTGACAGTGGTTACCATGAGTGGGAACTATTAGTCATCCTTGAGGATTAGAGTTTTTAGTAGCAGTTCTTAGGAATGAGGGCCTTTAATGTTTCAACCAATAGAGGGTCGATAACAATAGCTTTCTTTTTGACCTTTTGGGGCTAGTGGATTCTGTGTTTTTCATAGGGGCTTTAGGATAACATGATCATCTATGGGGGCCATATTAATCATTATCATTTGTGACCAGTGGTTCTTAAATCTCAGTAGAGTGGTATTGGTCAGGTTTAGTGGTTGCATCAACATCAACCACTGGTGAATCCTTTTCAATAGTAGGAGAATAAGTATTATTCTACACTGAGAGGAGATGGGGTTGGCCATGGGGTACGTCAAGATGTTCCTTTCCTTTAGGGACCTGAGCTGATAATGTACGTGGAGGTGGTCCTCAGTAGCGAGGTAGAGGATTCAGTTATGAATAGTAACGTGTTGTAGAGGTACCAGCGCCAGAGGGTCCAAATATCATTAGAGTTAGGATCAGCTTATCATATACTATTATTTGTGACTTGTTTGATTCAAGATGCTCACCCTTATTTTTTGTAATCTCCATAGTCCATTATTTGGTATTGAACGTTGAGAGGCTTCCCATGTCCCTAATATTGAATATGCTCGGTGGAGGATAAAACAACTTGTTTGATGTGTTCTGAGGGTGTAGAAAGATGATGTGGAAGAATTATTCATGTGGGGATATTTTATTGCAATAGATATAGTCGTACAATTTCATCCTTGGCATCAACAATATGTATTCCATGCATTTAGTTATTAACTGATTGTAGTGGGAATTTTTGTTATTGGATACAGATGGTTAGCTTGCAGTTTTCATGGATGAATGGGGTTGTTAGATGGGTAGTCAGTGTTTGGATTCCCCTATTTCATTGATGTAAGGGTTATCATTGGAAGCTATAGATTCTAAGATGGTGGAAACTCCCAAATTCATTGACTAATTTCAAGATGTTTTTTTTTCTGATGAGGTTGTGACACTACCCCCTTGACGTGATTTTGAGTTTGATATAGATTTACAACTAGGTGATTCTCCAATTTTGATTCATCCTTATCATATGACACCCTATGAGTTGCGGTAGTTGAGGATTAACATGGATAATTTGATAAAAAGGGTTTTATCTAGTCCTATGTGTCACCTTGAGGTGCTCTAGTGCTGTTCTTCAAGAAGATAAATGTTAGTTTGAGGTTGTACATAGAATATTTAGGGTTGAATCAAGTGAAAATCAAGAATTGTTACTCTTTTTCCAGGATCGATGATATTTTTTACCAGTTGAAATGAGCTAGTTAGTTCTCTGAGATCGATATGTGGTTTGGATATCATCAGATGAGGGTGAATGAGGAAGATATCTCAAATAATACCTTCTGATATAGGTATGGGAAATTTGAGTATGTGTTCACATCATTTGGTGTCACAAATTCACTATCTATGTCCATGGTGATCATGAAATCCATATTCCGTTAGTTCCTTGACTAGTTATTCATCATGCTCATCAATGATATCTTGATCTATGAGACGTCCTAGTAGGAGCATTTTAATCATGTCAGAGTTATCGTTCATATCTTTTGACATCACCATACCTATGGAGATCTATACAAGTGTAAGTTTTAGACTCAGTAGGTTCATTTTCTTGGTCATGTGGTGTCTCATTGTAACATCCATTTATCATTTTCAGGTATTTCACATATCTTTGTTTTACTCTTTAATTTGGAACATATTGGGTGTAACATCCTGTTACCTTGATTGGGTTAGTTTTCCCTCATTCTAAGATCCCTTCTAGTTTTAAAATCCTTTTATATGATTTTTATTTGTTTACTGTAGACTGCAGAATAGGTACACACTGTGTACCTAGAGTACACATCCTATACTTGGTGTTGGTTGCATGTCATGGCCTGGGAGACCATGTCGTGAAGGGGTAGGACATGTTGTGAAATTTTACACATCATTAATGATGGGTACACGTCATGTAGGGTGAAAATGTTAGTTTTTAATTCGAGGCAATGAGTTTTTTGGCGTAACTTATCTAACATGGACTTCATTTCATGACCAAGGGGTACATGTCGTGACCTGGACCGCACCCAGTTTAAAGTCACATGTTTGGGAGTTTTGGTCGGTCCTTTTTTCTCCAAACTTTTTGGATCTCAACCCTAGACTCTCCCTAGGTATTTTTCAGAGGCGTCTCAACTTATGGATCGATCCAATCAGCTTCGGTTCATCATTGTTTCTATGATGCGTCTCTTCAGGTAAGTTTTTTCTATGATTCTTCCTTGAAATTGATCACGATATAACCCTATCCTCAAGTTATCAGATCCACTAATCCAAGTTGGATGTTTCTTTTCGTCTTCTTCTAGATCCATTGTGAGATCTTGTTCCAAAGGCCTTTTTCCTTCATTGGTTGTGGTGTGGTGGGTGTCCTTATTCAGGGTATGTGGTTTTCCTCTATTCCACCAACCTTTTTTGATTATATTTGAATCAATATTTTCGTAGATTGGATCATAAGGTCTCCTTTTGTGCTTTTGAGTTTCGTTCCTGGTTTTTTATTCTGTTGTGGGTGTGTACAACCTGAACTTTGAGGTAGGTGGTTCCGTCTCTAGCCTATGATAATGAAACTTCTCGTTTTTCTTTGAAAATTGATTTATAAATTGATTTATGAAATTGGAATGATTGTTTTGTGTGTTGAAAAAGGGTTTTAAAAGAAAAATGGTTTTCCATGGATTTTGATAAATGTATTATAATTTTTTTGAATGGTTTTCAAAAAATTGAAATGGGATTGTGAAAAAGAGCACATGGGTTACCTTTGGTACTTAGGTGGAAGGTTTATCTTGAGACCATTATCCATTGATTTGTGATTATCAAGGAGGTTTGTCTTGGGGATTTCCTCTTTTTCCTAGGCCTATTATTCTAGGGGACCGATATTTACATTTTGGGGGGTTTACTCATGGGATATTCCTCTACTTCGTAGGCTCATTGTTCTAGGCTCAGTTTTGTGCACTTTATTTTTTTGGTATGAGTAGTCTGCTGCCTAGACCTGTAGTATTCCTTGGTGTTTTGATACTTGTTATTATGGTTTATACTACTTGTATTTCTAAGTTAGCCTTGATATTCATGTTGATTCTTGTGAAAAATTATATTGAAATATGCTTTGGAAAATGATATACCTACTTTTTTTAGAAATGTGGAAAAGGAAGTTATTTACCATGTTTTCTATAAAATCACTTACTACTTATCATGCTCTATTTTATTTTAAAAATGACTATAAAATATTTGTTACACAGAGTCTTGTTATGGAACACCTGAGTGGGATCTTACTGAGCATGTTAGATCACACCCTTCACACTGCTTTGGTGGTGTATAAACCTTTATTTGTCTTCCAGTGAAGGGAAAAGAAAGGTTCCGTAGTGAGGAGGTGAGGTTTGTGTCAGCTGGGATGGGTATCTAATGGTGAGATGATTGGAGTTTTTCCATGCCATCATTGGAGTAGCTGTTTGTTTTGAGTCCCTTGTAGTCAAACTTGTCTTTTTGAGTTTTTAAATGCTATTATAGTTGTTTTATTTCTGATGTTTTTTTACAATTATGACATATATATTTTTTAGTCTTATAATGTTCCTTTCTTTCCTTATATTTATATACCATGTGGTTTTCAGATTGGGTGAAATCGTTCCCTCGATTATTTTGTTCGATGCTCGGGTGCTTGTCACCAGCCTATGGGGATCGAGAATGCCCTTCAGGTATGTGATAGATCGGGCCAGGTCCTGGGATTAAGGGTATCCCAGGTCAGTTCGTTATAGTTTGATATCATAGGTTGGTTTTTCCTCAAGAAGTTTTTCTTGGGATGTCTGTTATACTGGAGATAGTATTTTTGGGACTTGAGAGGTTTGTTGGGATGAGTCCCTGGCCAACTCTTGCCATAACAAGACTCACGTTACCATGGGATGTTGGGGTATGCGTCTTTAGTGTTGGTTTTTACTTTTGAAATCTCAGTTTTTTCTTATGGGTTTTCTAGTTTGAACTGAGATTTTTTCAGTGTCTGAGCATTCTTATGTTTTGGTATGCAACAGTATGCCTCGAAGACGACTTACACAGGTTCCCTAGGAAGGTGTAGCTGATTCTCCTCAAGGAAATACACCTATGGATCAGAATCTCATCGAGAATATCATACTGGAAGTCTGTACTATCGATCAAGATTCGCCACGAGTTTATAACACAGTGGTTGAAGTACAACCTGAAGTTGGAGGAGAAAGAGATTGATTTCGGGAGTTCTTGATCAAGAAGCCAATATCCTTTATAAGGACGAATGAACCTTAAGAGGTATAGGATTAGCTAGATAGGATCGATCAAATATTTTACTTCCTAGAGACACCTGAGAATATCATGGTGAAGTGTATAGTGTTCAGACTTGAGAGTTCTGACAAGCATTGGTGGGACTCTATGATTCAGGTAGACAGACATGTGGGCTTAATCGAAAGGGTTTCAAAACCCCATTCTTTCAGCTGTTTTGTCCAGAGTCTCTGATATTGGAAAAATCTATAGAGTTCCTGTCATTGCTATAGGGAGAGAATTCATTGTCATCCTACACCAACTAGTTTGGTGAACTTGTCCATTTTTCTCTAGACATGGTAAGGAATGACTAACTGAAGGTACAAAAGTACCTACAGGGTTCACAACCGGACATTAGATCTCAGGTGTTCATGTTGAAGCTTTGTACCTATGCAGAGACAGTGGATAGAGCAATGTTTGTAGAGATGGATATGGTAGGAAAGGTCGACACTACTGCCTCTTCTCTTCCAACTGGTGACAACTTTAGTGGTGTGTATGGGAAGAAGAGGAAGTGGGAGAATTATCATAAAAGTGGTGGAGGTGGGTCTCAAAAGTGAGCCTCCTCTACACCATTCGTTGTAGCTAGCAGTGTGCCTATGAATTTATACCAGTATGGAAAGGGGGGTCACAACAAATGTTCTTGTCCTATGTTCGCGAAGACATGAAATAGTTGTGGACGTGTTGGTCATCTAAATCATTTTTGTCAGGCTATGAATACACCTCATTATGGTCAGCGTTCGTCGGCTCCAAAGGCTACTGCAGTGTAGTCATAAGCTTCAAAGACTATAGGTCTCCAGCCATAGGCCTTAGGAGTGAAGAATTTACATGTAGTAGATGAGTGTCCAATGGAATTTGATGCTGTTCCAGCAATAGTGAGAGGTATGCTCCTTATTGCAGCTTCAATAGCTACTACCTTGTTTGATATCAGTGCCTCCTAATCGTTTATATCTTCACATTTTGTTGATATGCTTGATTTTCCAAGGTAACTTATTCCCTTTACAATGGAGTTAGTGACACCTCTTGGTAAAAGGAAAGATAATGGGTTCATGTTTCCTTGTTTGTTCACAATAGAAGACATGAAGTTGGTCTGGGATTTTTCTCATTCTTAATTTGGATTTTTTTGATTTCATCTTCATTATGGATTGGCCTATCGCTCATTGAGTTGAGGTTGATTTTTATCATCGGTGTCTTTCATTTATTGCTACCGATGGGATCTCTCATGTTTTTTAGGGAGAGTGGGACTTGGGGTCAGGTCATTCAAGACAGTCCCGCCCAGATCTCTGGAGTTTTTTGGTTTCTATTGTGTTTGATCCCAATGGCGTTTCTTCTATTGAGGATCTTCCTATTGTTTTCCAAGACTTTCCTGAAATTTTCCTATATGAATTATTTGGTCTTCCTCTAGAGAGACAGGTAGTGTTCACGATTGACCCTGTACCAGGTACGCATCTTATATCAATGCCTTCTTATCATATGAAACTAGTGGAGTTGAAAGAGCTCAAGATTCAGTTGGATGACATATTATAGAATGGTTTTGTTCACCCTAGTGTTTTTCGTTGGGCATCCCCTATGCTCTTTTCCAAGAAAGTAGATGGTTCACTGTGGTTATGTGTGGACGATCGGAAGTTAAACCGAGTAAATGTTAAGAACAAATATCCTTTGCCTCATGTGGATGATTTGTTTGATTAGTTTAATGGAGAAAATTGGTTTTCAAAGATTGATCTTTGATTGGGATCTTATCAGCTCACAGTCTGGGAGTTTGATATACCAAGGATGGCCTTTAGAAGTAGGTATGACCATTATGAATATCTTGTGATTCCTTTTGGTTTGACTAATGCTGCTGCAGTTTTTATAGACTTGATGAATCAGATATTCCACCAATATATTGACACTTTTGTGGTAGTGTTTGTGGATGATATTTTATTTATTCAAAGTCTGAGCGTGAGCACGAGCACTATATGAGTTTGGTTCTAGAGATGCTAATAAATCACCATCTATATGAAAACATTTCAAAATTAAGTTTCAGGATTCAAGAAGTGAAATTATTGCGACACATAATTTCTGAGCATGGCTTATCAGTTGATCTAAAGAAGGTAAAATATATTTTGTCCTGGAAGGAACCACGGAATTTGTTTGAGATACGAAGCTTCTTTGGTCTTGTTGGACACTATAAATGGTTCTTTATGTATTTATCTAAGATAGAATAACCTTTTACTTATATTACCATGAAAGTGATGAAATTATCATGGGATGAAAATTGTTAGTCTTATTTTGATGGACTGAAACAACTTCTGACATCAAAACCTGTTCTGATCTTACCTGAGCCCGGTACGGGGTATATGGTGTTCTGTGATGCATCAGGTGCTAGTTTGGGATGTGTTCTTATCCAGGATGGTCATGTGGTTGCTTATGGATATCGTCAGCTCTGAGGAAAGGGAATGTAGTTGTAGACGCTTTAAGCAGGAAGGTACCATCACAGACTATTCTAGAATCGAAGGAAGAGTGGAATCTTATGGGGCTTTTCACTCAGTTTCACTTGTATGCTCAGGAGGATGTCTAAGGTATGGTTATGACTAGTGTTAAGTTTACATCATCTCTTCTAGAGTCTATTTTACAAATTCAACAACTAGATGATGAGTTTCAGAAGTTTCGGGAAAACCTCTATGGTGGGGAGACAGTTCCTGGTTGGTCTCTTTCATCATATGGATTACTTCTCTCCAAAAATAAAGTTTCCATCCCAACATCTGTGAGAAGTTATATCTTGTTTGATTGTCATAACTCTTCATGGTCCATTCATCTAGGCTCTAAAAAGATGTATTAGGACATGAGAATATGGTTCTAGTTACTGAGTATGAAGCATGACATCGTAGATTATGTGTCCTGTTGTTACACCTACTAATAGATAAAGGTAGAGAACTTGACACCCTATGGTTTGCTTCAGCCTTTTCCAGTGCCAATTTGGAAGTGGGATGAGGTGTCCATGGATTTTTTTGTTGGGTTGTCATGGATGCCCTGAAGGAAAAATGCTATTTTGGTGGTTGTTGATCAGTTGAGGAAGTCTACTCACTTTATTCCAATCAAAGACACCACTAAAGTTGATGATCTATGTAAGCTGTATGTGCATGAGATCACAAGGTTACATTGGAGTCCTTCTGCCGTTGATTCAGATAGGGATACTAGGTTTACCTCAAGGTTTTGGAGGAGTCTTCAAGGGGAAATGGGGACTTAGGTAAAGTTGAACACAACTTACCTTCCACATATAGATGGCCACACAGATCATGTAATTCAGATCCTATAGGACATGATTCGTGCCTATGTCTTGGATTTTGGTGGATCATGGGATATCCATCTGGGACTAGTTGAGTTTGTTTACAAAAACAGTTACCCATCGTCAATCAAAATGGATGATTTTTAAGTTTTTTATGGTCACCCATGCAGATCACCTCTTTGTTTGGTAGAGGTGGGAGAAATAGATTTGGTTAGATCATGTCTGGTTTAGGATATGTTGATAAATATTCCGGAGGTGCGGTGACTTCTGGTTACTTCCCAAATTTGATAGAAATCGTATACAGATCGGCGGCGTCATCATTTGGAGTTTTCAATTGGTTAATGGGTTTTCTTGAAAGTTTCTACTCAGTTGGGTCTCCATCAACTTAGAAAATAGGGAAAGTTGTCTCCAAGATATGTCAGACAGTTTGAGGTCAATGAACGGCTCCAGAAAGTTGCCTATCGATTAGCACTTCTGGTTCAGCGAACAAACATTCATGATATTTTCCACATATCTCAACTCAGGAAGTATCACTTTGACCCTGTTCATGTTCTAAGTTGGGAAGAAATTGAGTTAGAGATAGATTATTCTATTTTGGATAAACAAGTTGATATAATTGACTCTCAGATAAAAGTCTTGTTTGGGAAGTCGATTATGTTGGTTAGAGTTCTATGGAAACAAGGATCATATTTTCATGAGACTTGGGAACAAAAGTCTTTGATTAGGGAGAAATGGACTCATATCTTTCTAGAGGATACATGTTTGACATGACTTCCTAGGGACAAAAAGTCTTTATGGTGGGGAGTTTGTAACATCCTATTACATTTATCGGGTTAGTGTTACCTCGTTCTAAGTTCCCTCCTAGTTTTAAAATCATTTCATGTGTTTTTTCTGGGTTTACTACAGAATGTAGAATAGGTAAACGCCGTGTACCTAAAGTACACATCGTGTACTTGGTGATGGTTTCATGTCATGGACTAGGAGACCCTATTGTGAAGGGGGAGGTCACATTGTGATCTTTTACACATCATGAAAAATGGCTACACATCGTGTAGGGTGAAACTGTCAGTTTTTAATCTGAGGTGATAGGTTTTTTAGCGTAACATATCAAACATGGCCTTCATGTTGTGACCAAGGGGTACACATCATGACCCGACCCACACCCATTTTAAAGTCATGAATTTGAATGTTTTGGTCAGTCCTTTTATCTCCAAACTTTATGGCTCTCAACCCTAGAATCTTCCTAGGTGTTTTTCATAGGTGTCTCACCTTCCAGATCAATCCGATCATCTCTAGTTCATCATGTTTTCTATTATGCATCTCTCTGAGTAAGTTTTCTCTCTGATTATTCCTTGCGATTGATTGTGATAGTGACCTAGCCTTGTGTTATCAGATCCACTAATCCATTTTTGATGTTTCTAGTTGTCTTATTCTAGATTCATTGTGAGATCTCATTCTGGAGGCCTTTTCCCTTCATTGGTTATGGTGCGGCGGGTGTCCTTCTTTGAAGTATGTGTTTTTCCTCTCTTTCACCAACATTTTTGTTTATTTTTTAATCAATCTTGTCATGTATTGGATTCTAGGGTCTCTATTGGTGATGTTGGGTTTTGTTCTTGGTTTTGGATTCCGTTGCGGGTGGGTGAGACCTGAACTTTGAGGTAGATGGTTCCATCTCTAGCCTATGGTAATGAACCTACTTGTTTTTCTTTTCAATTTACTTTATAAATTTATTTATGAAAATTAAATGTTTTTTGTGTGTGTTGAAAAAGGGTTTTGAAAGAAAAATAGTCTTCCCTGTATTTTGATAAATTTATTATAAATGGTTTTGAATGGTTTTCAAGAAATTGAAATGGGTTTGTGAAAAAGAGAACATGGGTTACCTTGTGCATTTAGGTGTAAGGTTTATCTTGAGTCCATCATCCATTTCTTTGTGATTATCAAGGAGTTTTTTTTCTTGGGTCTTTCTTCTATTTCCAAGGCCTATTGTTCTAGGGGACCAATATTAAAATTTTGGGGGGTTTACTCATGGGGTATTCCTCTGCTTCCTAGGCCCATTATTTTAGGAATAGTTTTGTGCATTTGATTATTTTAGTACGAGTAGTTTTCTGCCTAGACCTATAGTATTCCTTGGTGTTGTGATACCTATTCTTATAGTTTATACTTCTTGGTTTTATAAGTTATCCTTGATATACATGTTGATGCTTGTGAAAAATGATATTGAAATATGCTTTGGAAAATGATATACCTGCTTTTGTTTAGAACTGTGGAAAAGGAAAGTATTTACCATGTTTTCTATAAAACCACTTACTTCTTATCATGCCGTGTTTTACTTTAAGAATGAGAATACAAGATTTTTTATATAGAGACTTGTTATGGAACACTTGGGTGGGATCCTACTGAGCCTATTATCTCACACCCTACACACTACTTCGGTAGTGCGTAGACCTTTATTTGTATTATAGTGCAGGGAAAGACAAGGCACCACAGTTAGGCGACGAGGTTCGTTTCAGTTGGGATGGGAAGCTGATGGTGAGATGGCTGGAGTTCGTCCTTGCCATCATTGGAGTAGCTTTTGGTTTTGAGTCCCTTGCAACCGGACTTGTCTTTTGGAGTTTTTAGATACTGTTATAGTTGTTTTTTTTTCGTTGTTTTATTACAGTTATGACATATATATTTTTTTAGTCTTCCACTGTTCCTTTCTTTCATTGTATATGTTTTACATGTGGTTGTTCAGGTTGGGTGTAATCATTCCCTTGGTTTTTTCATTTGATGCCCGGGTGCTTGTTGCCAGCCCATGGGGATCAGGAATGCCCTTCGGGTATGTGACAGATCGGGTTGGGTTCCAGGTTTGAGGGTAACCCAGGTCAGTTTGTTTTATTGGGACTCCTGAGGATGGATTACATTTGTCAAGTAAAATCACCTAAATTTCAAGGATGTGTGTTTTTTTGAATTAATGGGGTCCAAGTATAAATGTGTAATGGATTTCTGTGGTTTCCCCATGTTTGGAGAATTCCCAAGGTGGTTTGTATTTTCATCTAAGAATGTGTTTTTTCACTATCTACTAGGAATTTACACACTGTATAATGGGAGTACATGACATATAATTTTCATCAGGATCATGTTGTGAGCTAAGTACATAGTGTGAAAGATTACACACTATGTAAAGATTTCACATTGTGTAAGTTTAAAAATAATGTTTTTAATAAAAAGGTGATGGATTTTTTTTTCAGCGTATAAGGACCCCGTGGATTACATGATGTTTAAATGTTTTACACACCATGTTAATATCATGAGTTGAGAATTTAGGGCACTAAACAGATGATATTTCATTCATTTTTCCACATCCCTCAACCCTCTAAACCTAGATCTCTCCTCCAGAAATTTTGGGGACCTCTGCTCCATCTGAATCACTTTGTTCAATGATTAATATCTAATGCGGTTGGGTTGAATCTCTTTGGGTGAGTAATCCTTTCTACTTCTTCATTTACTTTGATTGCGGTAGCACCGTTTTGTTACATTATAGTATTCTTTGATCTGTGATGGTAATTATGTTGATTCTTTCTAGATCCATTATATGATCTTGTTTTGGGGGCTGATTCCTTATTGAATGTTGTGTGGCAGTTGTGTGTTCTTGAGGTATGTTGTGATATTTTCCCTTTGATGACCCTTTTATTAAATTGAATCAATTTTGAGATGTGTGTATTGGTTCTAGGGACTCCGTTGTCATTGTGTGTTCTTCCTTGTTGGTGGATCCTGTTGCGGGCATGTGCGACCTGATTTTTGAGGTAGGTGGTTCTATCTCTAGCCTATGTTGGTGAACTATAATACTCCAGTTCTGATAAATTCTTTTATAAATTAAATGGAATGATTGAATTATTTTATTTGTGTATTTGGAAAAGTGTTTTTTATAAAATATGTTATTATCATAATTTTGGTAAATGAAAAGGGTTTTCAAAGCATTGTGAAATAGTTTTGTGAAATGATTTTAAAAGCACGGTTTAATGAAAATGGTTTGATTATTTGATTTTCAAAAAAGAGAACATGGGAAGCCTTGGGTACTTAGGTGTAAGGTTTTTTAATAGGCCTCATCCAATATTGGGGGGGGGGGGGGGTGCTTATGGTGCTTTCATCTACTCCATAGGCTTGTTATTGGGACTTGTTAGACCTGTTGGGGGGTTACAATTTCTAGAGTGTTACTCTACTCTCAATATTTGATAAATTTGTACAGAAACATGATGTGTGTGATATTGTCTATATTAGGTATGAGTGTCCTAGTTATCATGATCTAGTATGATCCTTAACATCATGTTACTTGTGCTTTTCCTTGTACTATTTTGGTTGCATGACCATGGATTTTATATGACATGTGATACCTACTTTGATTTGATATATCTACTTGATATGTGTATATGAAAGGATTTGAAACTAATTTACCTTATTTTTTTTGGAAATTTGGAAAAAGGAAATTAAATTGTTTTTCCATTATTTTGATATAAAAAATATTAAACTGTATATTGTGCCACAGTTTCTTTAAAGTTGAACGTGATTGGATTATTATACAAAGACTCATTTTGGAACACCTGGGTGAGATCCTACTAAGCCTGTTAGCTCACATCCTAAGCACCCCTTCGATGATTTATAGACCCTGTTATGTATTTCAATGCAGGGAAAGGCAAGGTTTCATAGTGATGTGGTGAGTTTTTCTATTAGATAGATTTTGGGTAGCTCTTATTGAGATGGTGGGAGTTTTTCCATGCTATCGCATATAGATATTGGTGTATATGTTTTAGTTTTTTCATCCATTCTATTTGTACTTGTCTCTTGTATATTGTTTTGTTACCTTTTCAATTGTATTTCATCTGTTGTTATAGAGACCCATCCTTTTCTTACATTACTGTTACATCATTTAAAAAAAACATAATAGTATTACACATGTAGGATCCAAAGGTTTCGTGTATTTGGAAAACTAGGACCATACATAACAATTACAGCATAAAGTATAAACATTTATTTAATTCCTTTTTCTCAAGATTCTTATTGGGACTTGACCTCTCCTTAATTCATGTAGTAACCTAAGGATATACATAAAAAGGGGTGATATAAAAGCCCAGAAAGGGGATATATAAGAACAATATAATAATGGGTGAGCATAACCATAACATAGGCAAATGATCATGAACATTATAGGAATCATTAATAAGAGACTTAAAATGTGGCAATGCATGAAAATAAAACATCATGTATTAGTGGTTAACTACCAAACATACTTGTGAACAAATATAGAATCTTGTTCACACATAATTTCACTTTAACTCATGATATTCATCACTTTACCCAATGCAATGGAGTTCTGTATAATTCTAGGCGCACCCGTCACATTCAAAGATTAATATTGCACTATATAATTCTGGGTGCAACCGTCACATCATAACATTATCATTTATCATGCATGAAAAAATGAACATATATAAAAAATGAACATAACTAACCCATGGAAAGGAATGTGTCTCATCTCATATGAACACATTCACAAACATTGGGTTCCCAAAATTAAGTGGGAATAACATACTTGATACGATAACCAACAACCTTGAGTGGGAAGTAAAAGGTGTGTTTTTGAAAGAGGATTTATTTTGGAAAACATTTGTTTTTCATAAACTTCATTAGAAAACATTTATATCCTAGAAAAGGTCAGATAATGAATAAAAATTATTTTTAAGTAGTGACCATACAAAAAATGGAGTGAAAGAAGCAGAATCCAAAGAAAGAAAGTTGAGTTTGAGATTTTCCCCTTACCATGTATCCGAACACTTTCTTCACTTTAATGTCCTATATAACCACATTATATTAATTAAATGAAAATTATAGAACCTTTTGTACACTAATATGGTTCATTATGGTTTCATTATGTTATTTTATGGGCATTTTTATGTGTTATAGTGTTTAAAAACATTGTTTGGGAATGTTTGTTTTTATGGTTTTCTTGAGCGGTTCACATGAATTCAAAAATAGAAGTTCGTGTAGAACATGGATAAAAATTCACAACATATATTTCATGTTATTAATTATATTCTAGAGTTAAAATTATCTTATAATGAATTATATTATATACCATGTGGATGAATCATTAGAAAATAATTAAATGATGATTGTTTGGGTTAATTTGGGCGGTTTTTCGACCACAAGGAACTTGTTTTTTTTAATAATTTAGTAATATGTACCTAAGTTAGTTCCAGAACATGAAATAGGATATAATACATATAATATAATATGGTTCCACCATAAAAATTGTTTCATGACCAGATCTGAAATCTTCAAAGGAAATTGAAAACATGTCGTTCTTGAAGGTGATAGATTAACGACTCACGAACAACGTTTTATTTTATAAAATAAAAGGAAGAGGAGAAGGGGGTTGGATGGTATAATATACCATTAGTATCATAAAATTACATTATATGTATGATACTGTAGTTATCATACCATTTGGACAAAGATAGGTGAGGAGAGAATAAGATAAGAACTTGAAATTGAAAGGAAATTAAAGGAAAAGGGGGAGAGAAATTACCTCTTAAATCCTTCTCTTGAGATCCTCTTTAAGGGACCTCGGCTTGGTCTTTTGATGAGACCACAAGTTCTTGGATGTGGGGGATGGGATAGGAAATATCTTGGGTAGAGTTTAGACAATTCTTGAATCTTGAGAGGTGTGATGAAATGAGGGTGTGAATGGCGGTATTTATAGTGGAGGGGAGAGGGGATTTCTCAATATAAAATTCATTAATTTATTATTTCCCCACAAGATAAGGAATATTGAGTCCTACATGACCAATAATAGTAATGTTATTATTTAAATACAAACCAATTGGGATTACATCAGCATAACGTCGTGCATGACTATATAATTAGCTTATTTATCTTATTTTGTAAATTATGGTATTTCACTATTCATAAAAAATTCAAGTACTTTAGAAAAATCTAAAAAATTCACCCCAACCATTTTTCAACATGTAGAATCCAAAAATGAAGTCCATTTTTCAAAAATAATTTTCTAAATATTATTATTTTAATATTTAGTTAAACACATAATTTATTAAAAAAACTAGTTTTAAAATATTCATTTACTTATTCTAAAATATAGGTACATCATAATTTCACTTGAATATTATCTTTATACTATCATGGGCAAGGTTACTGTTCATTAGGGTATATCACTATTCATAAGGTTATCTTACTATTCATAAGGGTAGATTACTATTGACCAAAAATTATGTTTTTCTTATCAGACTCCAAATAACTTACTGATCGCAACCGTGTATGTTAGATTTTCGAAATTCAAAACAAATAAGTGGAAAAATTATGTTTAATGATCACAGAGTATTTAGTATCATAATATTTTATTGTGCTTCCTAATGGTATTATACTATAAGGCATAATTATAAGAAGGTAATTCTATTGATAAAACTTTGGGTCATTACATTCTTCCCCCTTATGAAATTTCACCCTTGAAATTTCACTTTACACAAAGAGGTGAGGGTACTTCTCCTTCGTCACCTCCTCCAGTTCCCAAGTAGCTTCTTCAAAATTATGGTTCCTCCACAAGAATTTGACTATATGGGTTTTCTTGTTGTGTAGAACCTTATCTCTTCAGTCCATAATCTTCACTGGCTTCTCCTCTTAAGAGAGATCATCTTCCAGCTGCACCACCACTGAGTTCAGTACATGTGAGGGATTAGGTATGTACTTCCTCAAGAGTGATAAATGGATCACATCATGAACTTGAGCCATATTTGGTGGAAGTGCAAGCCTATAGTCCATGAATCCTATGTGGTCAAGGATCTAAAAGGGCCCAATGTACCTTTGGCCTAGCTTCCCTTTCTTTCCAAACTGCATGACTCTCTACCATGGTGATATTCAAAGGAAGACATTATCTCTAATGTCGTACTCCAAGTCCCTTCGATGGTTGTCATCATATCTCTTTTTCTGAATTTGAGTAGTTTTGATGTGTTTCTGGATGACTCGAACCTTCTCTGTCATCTATTGCACAAGATCAGCTCCAAGTATCTTTCTTTCTCCCACTTCATCCCAACAGGTTGGAGTTCTGCATTTATTTTCTATATAGAGCTTCATACGGAGCCATCTGAATACTTGAGTGAAAGCAATTGTTCTATGAGAACTCAACCAATGGGAGATGCTGATCACATCCACCTTTGAATTCTAGTGAGCATTCTCTTAGCATATCTTCATGTGTCTGAATATTCCCTTTAGATTGGCCATCAGTTTGGGGGTGATAGGCCATGCTGAAATTTAATTAAGTACTTAATGCATATTGAAGGCTCCTCTAAAATTTAGATGTGAACCTTAGATCACGATTAGAGACAATCGAGATTGGAATTCCATACAGTATCACCACTTCCTTCACATATATCTTTACATGTTGTTCAAGTGAGAGGTGTTACTGAATAGAGATAAAATGGGCAGTCTTGGTGAGTCGGTCAACCACAACCCATATCACATTATTTCCCTTTGAAATCTTTGGGAGACTTATGAAAAAGTCTATAATAACATTCTCCCATTTCCACATGGGTATAGGAAATGGATGCATCAAACCTTTGGACTTTTGTCGTTCTGTTTTAACTTACTGACATACCAAGCACCTTGAGATATATTCTGCAATCTTCTTCTTCATGTTATCCCACCAAAAGTGTTCTTAGAGATCACAATACATACTGTTACTCCTAGTATAGATAGAGAATGTTTAGCTATGTTCATTTTCAAATATCTACTTTTTTATCCTGGGTGATGAAGGCACACAAACCACATTCCAAACCGAATCACACCATCTTTGTCGATATGGAACTATTTCATCTTCCCTTCCTTTACTTCATTCACCCTCTTTTGTTTCTCTACATCATCCCTTTGTGCTTCCTTAATCTTTTATTGGACAGATGGTTGTGCAATCATTTGGTCAAGGTAGGATGCATCCCATGCCCTTAGGGTTTACAAATCCATCCTTTGCATATCCAAGAAGATAGGGTGTTTCTCAATCAATAACATAGATTGAGTAGTAGGTTATTTCCTTCTTAAAAGCATCAGCTACCTTGTTCGCCTTTCCAGGATGATAGTGAATAGAGTAATTGTAATCCTTCATTATCTCTAACCAACTCCTTTGACGCATGTTGAGATCCTTTTGTGTGAATATATACTTTAGGCTCTTTTGATCGGTGTATATGTCACACTTCTCACCATATAGGTAGTGTCGCCAGATTTTCAAGGAAAAAATCACAGATTCTAGCTCTAGATCATGCGTCTTGTAGTTCTACTCATGGATCTTCAACTGCCATGAGGCGTAGGCTATCACATTGTCATTTTTCCTGAGTACTCAACCCAATAATTTCTTTGAAGCATCACTATATATCACAAAACTTTATCCACTTTTCGGTAGTGCGAGTACAGGTGTAGTGATAAGTCTTCTCTTTTTCTCCTTAAATATTACCTCACATTATTTTGTCTAGACATACTCTACCCATTTACTTGCTAACTTATTTAGAGGTCTTGACAATTGTGATAAAATTATCACAAAACGTTTGTAGTTCCTAGCTAATCCAAGAAAACTATGGATTTCTATGACACTAGAGGGCCTAGGCCATTCTTTAATCACCTTTGTTTTTGAAGGGTCCGCATAAATTCCCTAACTTGTGATCACATGTCCCAAGAAAATTAATTTATTCATCCAAAAGTCACACTTTTTGAACTTGGCATACAACTTCTCCTTTCTCAATGTCTCCAACACAAGTCTTAGATGTTCTTCATGTTCCTCCTTGATCTTGGAGTAGATGAGAATATAATCAATAAAAAGTACCACAAATTTGTCGAGTTAATATCTAAAGACTCTATTCATAAAATCCATGAAGATTTTAGGGGCATTAGTAAGTCTTAATGGAATCACTAGAAACACATAGTGCCCATACCTTGTACGAAAGGTAGTCTTATGAATATCTTCCTTCTTCACCTTTAGTTGATGATATCCAGAATGAAGATCCAACTTTGAGAAGTATTGAGCTCATATTAACTGATAGAATAGGTTTTTAATCCTTGGAAGAGGATAATTATTCTTTATGGTGGTCTTGTTGAGTTCCCGATAATCGATACATAGTCGCATTGTTCCATCCTTCTTCTTCACAAAGAGCACTAGTGCACCCCAAGGTGATGCACTAGGGCCTTTGAACCCTTTGTACAAATGCTCTTGCAAATGATTCTTTAACTCCTCCAGTAGCAAACATGTATATCTCAGAAAATGTGAGATAATGATTAAAAAATTATTTTTAATGAGTGACCATACCAAAAATGAAGTGAAATATGGAGAGTCCAAAGAAAGAAAGTTGGGTTCAAGATTTTCTCCTAACCTTGTATCTGAATGCTTTCTTCTCTTTAATGTACTGTCTAACCACATTATATTCATTAAATTAAAATTAAAGAACCTCTTTTACACTAATATAGTTCATTATGGTTTCATTAAGTTATTTTATGAGCCTTTTGATGAGTTGTAGAGTTTAAAAACATTGTCCGGGAATGTTCGTTTTTATGGTTTTCTTGAGCGGTTCACATGTATTCATAAATGGAAGTTTGTGTAGAACATGGATAAACATACCGAACTTATATTTCACGTTATTAATGATATTACAGAATTTCAAATTATCTTATAATGAATTATATTATATATCATTTGTATGAATCATTATATAAGAATTAAATGATGATTGTTTGGGTTAATTTGGGCAGTTTTTCAACCACAACGAACTTGTTTTGTTTAATCACTTAGTAATATGTACCTAAGTTAGTTCAAGAACAAGAAATAAGATATAATACATATAACAGAATCTGGTTAAACCATAAAAATGGTTTCATGAACATATCTGAAATCATTAAAGGAAAATGAAAACATGTCGTTCTTGAAGGTGATAGATTAACACCTCACAAACAACGTTTTCTTTTATAAAATAAAAGAGGAGAAGGGGGTTGGATGGTATAATATATCATTAGTGTCATACAATTCCAGTATATGTATGATACTTTAGTTACCATACCATTTGGACAAAGATAGGCGAGGAGATAATAAGATAAGAACTTGAAATAGAAAGGAAATTAATGGAAAAGAGGGAGAGAAATTACCTCTTGAATCATTCTCTTGAGATCCTCCTTAAGGGACCTAGGCTTGGTCTTTTTGATGAGACCAAAAGCTCTTAGAAGTGGGGGAAGGGATAGGGAGGATTCTGGAAAAGAGTTTAGATAAGTATTGAAGCTTGAGAGGTGTGAGGAAATGAGGGTGTGAAGGGTGGTATTTATAGTAGAGGGGAGAGTGGATTTCTCAATATAAAATTCATTAATTTATTATTTCCCCACAAGACAAGGAATAATGAGTATTAAATGAAAAAGAATAGTAATGTTATCATGTGAACCCAAACCAATTAAATTTACATCAGAAAAACATCATGCATGACTCTATAATTATCTTATCTATCTTATTTTGTAAATTATGGTATTTCACTATTCATCAAAAATTCAAGTACTTCAGAAAAATCCGAAAAATTCACCCCAACCATTTTTCAATGTGTAGAATCCAAAAATGAAGTACATTTTTCAAAAATAATTTCATAAATATAATTATTTTAATATTTAATTAAACTCATAATTTATTAAAAAAACTAGTTTTAAAATATTCTTTTACATATACTAAAATATAGGTACATCATACTTTCATTTGAATATTATCTTTATACTATCATAGGTAATGTTACTATTCATTAGGGTATATCACTATTCATAATGGTATTTTACTATTCATAAGGGTATGTTACTATTTACCAAAAAATATTTTTTTCTTATCAGACTCCAAATAACTTACTGATCGCAATCATGTATGTTAGATTTTCCAAATTCAAGTCATAGAAGTGGAAAAATTATGGTTAATGATCACATAGTATTTAGTATCATAATATGTTATTTTGCTTCCTAGTGGGATTATACTATAAGGCATATTTATAATAAGGGAATTCCATTGATAAAACTTTGGGTCATTACATTCTTCCCCCTTATGAAATTTCGCCCTCGAAATTTCACTTCACACTAACAGGTGAGGGTACTTATCCTTCATCGCCTGCTCTAGTTCCCAAGTAGCTTATCTAAACTTATGGTTCCTCCAAAACACTTTGACTAGTTAGATTGACTTGTTACGTAGAACCTTATCTCTTCTGTCCAGAATCTTCACTGATTTCTCCTCATAAGAGAGATCATCTTACAATTGCACCACCTCTGAGTTCAGTACATGTGATGGATCAGGTATGTACTTCATCAGGAGTGATACATGAAACACATCATGAACTTGAGCCATATTTGGTGGAAGTTCAAGATAATAGTCCATGGTTCCTATGTGGTCAAGGATCTCAAAGGTGCCAATGTACATTTGTCTTAGCTTCCCTTTATTTCCAAACTGCATGACTCTCTTCATTGGTGATATTCTAAGGAAGGC
This sequence comes from Viscum album, assembly GCA_963277665.1. Lineage (NCBI taxonomy): Eukaryota > Viridiplantae > Streptophyta > Magnoliopsida > Santalales > Viscaceae > Viscum > Viscum album. The sequence goes on along the minus strand of OY728122.1, from coordinate 2,082,621,493 downwards.
TGTATCTGCAACGTTGAACTACAAGTCCCTTCGAAAGTTGTTAGAATATCTCTTTTACTGACTCTGAACAATTTTGATGTGTTTTTCTATGACTTTAACCTTCTTTTTCATCTCTTGCGCAAGATCGGGTCCAAGTAGTTTTCTTTTTCTACCTTAATCCCAATAGGTTGGAGTTTACATCGCTTTTCATATAGAGATTCATAAAAAGACATCTGAATACTCGAGTGGAAGCTATTGTTTTATGAGAACTCAACCAATGGGAGATGATAATACCATCCACCTTTGAAATCTAGAGAGTAGGATCTTATCATATCTTCAAGTGTCTGAATAGTCCTTTCATATTGTCTATCAGTTTGGGGGTGATAGACCGTGGTGAAATTTAATTTAGTACTCAAATCATGTTTAAGGCACCTCCAGAATTTAGATGTGAACCTCAGATCACGGTTAGAGACAATCAAGAGTGGAATGTCGTGCAGTATCACAACTTCCTTCACATATATATTTTCAAGTTATTCAAGTGAGAGGTCTTCCCGAATAGAGATAAATTGGGCAGTCTTGGTGAGTCAGTCAACCACAGCCCATATCACATTATTTCCTTTCGACATCTTCGGGAGACTTGTGAAAAAGTCCATAGTAACATTCTCCAATTTCCACATGGGTATAGGAAATGGCTGCATCAACCCATTGGACTTTTGTTTCTATACTTTAACTTACTGACATACCATGCACCTTGAGATATATTCTGCAATCTCCTTCTTCATGTTATCCCACCAAAAGTGTTCTCAGAGATCATGGTACATCTTGGTATGCCAAGGATGAAAAGAGAATGTTGAGATATGTGAATTGTCCAGTATCTCATTCTTTATCCCAGGTAATGAAGTCACACAAAGCCGCATTCCAAACCAAATTACACCATCAACATCGATATGGAACTCTTGCAACTTCCCTTCCTTTACTGCATTCACCATCTTTGTATCTCCACATCATCCCTTTGTTCTTCCTTAATCTTCTCTTGGACGGATGGTTGCACAATCAGTTGGTCAAGGTAGGATGTATCCCCTACCCTTATTATTTCCAAATCCATCCTTTGCGTATCCAAGAAGATATGGTTTTTCTCAATTCGTAACATGGATAGAGTAGCAGGTTCTTTCCTTCTTAGAGCATCAACTACCTTGTTCTCCTTTATAGGATGATAGTGAATAGAGCAATCGTAATTCTTAATTAGCTCTAACCATATCCTTTGATTCATGTTGAACTCCTTTTGTGTGAATATATACTTTAGGCTCTTGTGGTCGGTGCATATGTCACACTTCTCACCATAAAGGTAGTGCCACTAGATTTTCAAGGTAAAAATCACAACTGCGAGCTCTAGATCATGCGTTGGGTAGTTATGCTCATGGATCTTCAACTACCATGAGGCGTAGGCTATCACATTTTCAGTTTTCATGAGTATGAAACCCAATCCTTTCTTTGAAGCATTAGTGTATATCACAAAACATTCTCCACTTTTCGGTAGTGTGTGTACATGTGTAGTGATAAGACTTCTATTTAGCTCCTTGAAGCTTACCTCACATTCTTCCATCCAAACATACTTTACCAATTTCCTTGTTAACTTAGTTAGTGGGCTTGACAATCATGAGAAATTTCTCACAAAACGTTGGTAGTAAATAGCTAATCCAAGAAAACTATGGATTTCTGTGACACTAGAGGGCCTGGGCCATTCCTCAATAACTTTTCTTATTGAAGGGTCCATAGAAATTCCCTCACTTGTGATCACATGTCCCCAGAGCGTGACTTGCTTCATCCAAAAGTCACACTTGCTGAACTTGGCATACAACTTCTCCTTTATCAATGTCACCAACGCAAGTCTTAGATGTTCTTTATGTTCCTCATTTATCTTGGAGTAGATAAGAATATCATCAATAAACATTACCACAAATTTTTTGAGGTAATGTCTAAAGACTATATTAATCAAATCCATGAAGATTGTAAGGGCATTAGTAAGTCCAAAGGGCATCACCAGAAACTCATTGTTCCCATACCTTGTACAAAAGGTAGTTGTAATGACCCGAACTTTTTAATAATATTTGTTTTCTAATTTTGTGTGTTTTTTTTATACTCAACAAAACTATATCCTTTAATTAATGAAGTGAGTATAATTAAATGAGACCTTTGGATTTTGAATGTTATATGATCGTTGGTCAATATGACTATTGGAAACTAAACTCTTAACGTTAAATTTATTGTTTATAAATTCAAATGATCTTGGTTAATTAATACAAAAAGAAGAGTGGATGACATCATCCAGTAGACTCGAGCCATATGAAGCCCATCTATCGGAGCATGGGAAGGAGGTAGCATCACTAGGCTTTGCTCTGGACCAAGCCCAAGCCAAACTTTAACATGTGAAGCTTGAACAGAATCACCTAAGGGAGAAGTTCAAGCTGATAGAAATCACCACTCGGGCAATGTTGTCCTAGCCACCCCAAGATTCTATCACCATAGCACACCTTACACTTAGGTCCTATGCAGGTGTTATAAGGGTCTATGTAACAAAGCCTTGGTTACTTTCTTTAATCCGTTTGTATAAATAAAATTTTCACTTCTTATTATGGTAAAATTTGTGAATTTTATATGTCTGGATAAATATAGGATGAATTTATAGAAGTTCCATATTATTGATGAATTTAGGGAAAAAGGTGTATTTTAAAATATTTTTGTATTCTTTAAATAATTAATAATGTGAATTTATTTTAAAAAATGGTCTTCTACAGTTATGTTCAGTAAGAAATTTAGAGTCTAATAAGATCAACTTAATTTTTAGTGAATTGTAAAGTATGAATAGTAACATAACCGTATGAATAGTAATGAATAGTAAGGAGTAGTAAATCAACCAAAAAATAGAAACTTCACCCATGAATGTATAAATACATTTCATACATCTTAAAAGCGAAAAAATGATCATAATATAAGTTTTGATATTTTATTATGTCATAATTATTTTATTTAAAATTTTATAATTAATTTAATAATTTCAAATGGAAATGTATTTTAATAAAATTTAATCATATATTTTTTACTTTTTTGTGTTATGGTTATATAATAATTTTATGGGACCTTGATTAATTTCTTAATGTGTCACAAAATGATTTATAGTTTTAAAGTTGTATTTTTGGAATAAATAATGATTTTATTTAAAAATTAAATTCAAAATATTTAGAGAATTATTTTCATAAAATGGAGTTCATTTTTGAATTCATAGCATAGATATTAGGTTAGAGTAAATTTTTTGGATTTTTCTGAAAGAGTTGATTTTTTGGTGAATAGTAAAAATACAGTTTTGAGTTTAGGGTGTTTAATGACATCATTGATGATGTAATCATGATGTAATAAATTTGGTATACTTTTTAATATTAATATATTCTATTAGGTGTCCCAAGTGGTCAATAACATGGAAAAATACCATGGGCAAGACCATGGTTTTGCAAATACCACTGATGAGGTGTCCCTTGGAAATTAATTAAATATTTCCTCTTTTTTTACTATAAATACCAAGCCATTACCTCATTAATTTCATTTCAAAATCCTCCTAAACATATTTATAGTCTTTTTACCTCCCAATTATTCCTCCTGAGGTGCCCTTAATCCTCACAAGGTCCCCACCTTCAAGCTTTTGAAGTTACTCTTCAAGGTAAGGGATCCTTTCACCCTCCTCTTTTAAATCATGACTTCCTTTATGTTATGTCTTATAGTTACATTTTATTATGTGGGGAATTGTCATTATATATATTTACTAATTTCCATTTCATGTCCAAATGGTGAGAGACACTTTTCTCTCTCATCAATTTAGTTTCTAAATTTTTAAGTGACACCGTAGGTTGCCAATTTTTTTGTAAAAGAAATCGCATCTTCTCTTTCCTTTAATGTTTTCTTTTCATGTTGTATGACATTAAAATATCCATACCATGTTCTTATCACAGTTTTATTCTGACTTTATACTGTATTATGAGTTATTTATGAGTGGTTTACCCTTTTACCCTTTCTTTTTAATGCTTTCTAAAAGGATGTTATGTAGCCTTTATGCTGCAGAATTTTCATCTCAAAATTCCTCTCTCTTTCTCTCAAGAAATTCTCTTGTTTTATTTATGTGAATACCCAGACCTATTTCTTTTCTATGGGTGTTCATAAATAAAAAAATGATATATTTTATTCTTTAATTTACATACAAATAACCCTCACTCCCTTTCCATGGGTTATAAATGAGATAATGATCTTATTTTTAAGAACTTTTAAAACACCTCGATTTTGAAATGAAACCCATTTCTTTTATTCTCTTTGGGTTATTTATGAAATGTTTGATTATTATCTATTTGGATCACATTAAAGTAAGGAAATATTAATGGTGTGCCCTGATAGTGCTCCAATGCATTGGGTAAATAATTTAATCTCTAGAGATGACAAGTTTCACAATACCTTGGTGAATAACCTTTGTAATTTTTTTTATGACCCCTTGGGATGAACCTTGGTGATATGTTCATGAATGTCTAAATGAAATTTTGTTGCCACATATTCAAGTTATGGTTCAATTTATTTTCATTATGTTATGCCTCTACTTCCATTTCTCATGTCTTATGGTTTTCATAAAGTTCTTATTGATATCACAAGTAAACTGATTCCCTTACTTTCCTTAATAGGCCTTCAGATCACCCTTTCCTTTGATGTATGTATCCAGGTTTTGAGATGTAGAAATTGTACATAGGATGAAATTTTCAAGAATCTTTTAAAGGGGATTTAAAATTATTTTTTTAAGTTTTTATGTTTTATTTTTCCTGATTTCCATGACACTAGACTTTAAAGATCTTCTGTTTGTAAAATGTAATGAAAAGTTATGTAATAAAAAGGAAGGATTCCATTGTTGGTATCAAAGGATAGTTTAGTTATTTATGGAAATTTGGCTATGAAAACTTTAGGAATAACCCTATTGAAACGTTTAAATATAGAAATTCTTCCTGGTATTTTGGTGATTATTGATTAGGTGGTTTATCAAGAAAATATATCCCTGCCTAGATACGAGAAGGTAGATGCGGCTCTAACACAGATGTAACTAGGTGTAAAAACTATGACAATGAGTTTTAGGCTTGACCCAGGGTATCCTGGTACATGAAAATGGGCCTTGCTGCACTCTTGGTTATGACACTCCTGGGGGATATGTTTGGTTAATCATAAGTTTTTTATGAATCTTTATGAAGGATTTATAGAAAAAATGTAATTATTTAAAGCATAAAGTTTTAATACATAAAATCATTTATAGTTAAAAGATTCATAAATTAAATAATATTCTCATTAAAGTTTTATTCTTTTAGAAAATGGTGGGAAATAGGAGGAACCATGCAAATAGTGACCGCAATGGACCATGCACTGATGACCCTCCGATGGAAGCCAGAATGGAAACTTTCATGCGAATGATGAACGAAATGACTCAAGTTATGGGATATAACTTGAATCAAGCTGAGAGACCGATATCACTGTGAAGGGAACAACATTATGTTGAGTCCTTTATGAATCAATGACCACCAAACTTTAGTGGATCAACTGAACCACTGATTTCTAAGTAGTGGATCAGATCTATTGAGAAGATCTTTTATGTTCTCTGCTGTTCAGAGGAAGAGAATGTCACCCTGGCTATCTAACACTTAGAAGGATAATCTTATCAGTGGTGGGAGTTGATTAAAAACACAAATCAAAGAGTGGAGGTTGAAGCTATGGAGTGGGAAGAGTTCATAGGGATCTTCTTCAGTAAGTATTTCCCTCATTCCACAAGAACAAGAATGGAGAAGGAGTTTCCTGAGCTGAAGTAGAAGGAGAATGAATCTGTGGGAAACTATGAGATAAACAGCACAAGGCTTTCACGTTACACCTCTATATTTTTCATGGATCCAAATGGTAAGGTTGATAGATTCTTTGGTGGACTGAGACCTCATCTGCGGAAGAATCTAACAAACTAAGACTATGATAGCTATGAAGAGATCGTGTGGAGTGCGATGAAAGCCGAGCTGGAGTTTGGTGAGACAAAGTGGTCTCATAAATATAATGAAAAGAAGAGATCGATGGAGCCCAGCATAGGGAGGACCTTTTATCAGGGAAGATGTGGCAAGGAATTGCAACATCCCACGTGTAATAAATGTGGGAAGAAGCATTCAGGGAACTGCCTACTCGGGAGAAGGAAATTCTACAAGTGTGTAAGAGATGGCCATATCACGAGGAATTGTTGTAGTGTGGTGAAACTTCAACTTCCAAACACTAACGTCAAGTGGAATATGGTGCAGGCCCTACCTGATGTTTAGTGATTTAAGTGTGGAAAACTTGGGCACTTTACCAATCACTGTTCAAATCTGAGGGTAGTGGAGGAGAACCACCATCAACCTCAACAAAGGCCAAGGGGGAAAGGTCTTGATTTTTCTATCATGATAACTGAAGTTGAAGCTCTAAATGATGTGGTGGTAGGTACTCTTGTTGTTCTCTCAAAGCTAGTAAGTAATTTATTTGATTCTGGTTCTATGCATTTTTTTATTTCCTATAAGTTTGCAAAGAATTTAGAATCAACCCCCGATTTTCTAAAAGTAGAGTTATCAGTAAAGAATCCTGGTGGGATTATCCAAGCATCATTAGTGTTTAGAAACTATAGTATTTTCTTTAGTGAGCACAGTATTATCGAAAATCTAGAAGTCATTTCTATGCTGGAATTCGACATTATACTAGGGATGGACTGGCTCTCAAAGTATAATGCTATGATCAAATGCAGATGAAAGGAAATCTCAATAGTCTTGAATGAAAAACCTACAATTATCTTCAAAGGAGAGATATCTCAACCTGATATTTGTCTAGAAGAACATACTATATCCTTCTTTATGGAGTTTATTGGTGATGAAGGAGAAGGAAATGAGAGTTTGAGGATATAAAATGTCTCCATCATCCAAGAATACATTGACATATTTCCTGCGGAGTTGCCCGGAACTCCCCCAAAAAGAGAGGTAGAGTTCCCCATTGAACGCGTACCTAGATCTCATATGATTTCAAATACCCCATATAGGATAGAAAATGTAGAGTTGTAGGAATTAAATAAACAACTCAAAGATCTTTTAGAGAAGGGGTTTATCCGACTAAGTGTGTCAACTTGGGGAGAACCTGTTCCCTTTATAAAGAAAAAGGATGGATCGATGCGATTATGTATTGATTATATAGAACTGAATGAGATCACTGTAAAGAAAAAATACCATCTCCCAAGAATTGATGACTTATTTGACCAACTTCATGGGGCTAAATTTTTCTCTAATAGTGATCTTCGATCTAGTTATCATCAATTGAGGGTGAAGAAATAAGATTTTCCGAAAATTTCCTTCTGATCATGATATGGGAATTATGAGTTTGTTGTTATGACCTTTAGAATGACTAATGCACCTACTATTTTTATGAATTTGATGAATAAATTTATTAAGGACTACCTTGATAACTTTGTGTTAGTTTTTATTGATGATATTCTGATATATTCTAAAATTTGTGAGGAGCATGAGGATCATCTAAGGGTTATTTTGAAAACTCTATGGAAGGAGAGGATTTTTGGGAAGATCGGAAAATGTGAATTCTAGTTACAACAAGTTTCTTTCTTGGGGCACATTTTTACCAATGATGGAATCACAGTTGACCCTACAAAGACAAAAGTTGTAGAGGAGTGGCCTCAAACTACAATGATAACTGATATTCATAGTTTACTTGGATTATCAGGATATTATAGGAGGTTTGGGAAAAAAAATTCATGACTTTCTAATCCATTAACCAAGTTCACTCGAAAAGGGGTCCAGTTCATCTAGACAAAGGAGTGTGAGGAAATTTTCCAAGAGATGAAGAAGAGATTGGTTACTGCACCCATGTTAACTCTTCCCTCAAGTCGAGGAAGATTCATTATTTTTAGTGATGAATCAATCAAAGGGATTGGGTACGTCCTCATGAAAAATGACAAAGTCATTTCTTATGCATCTCAATAGTTGATGACTCATGAGAAGAACTATCCTACGCATGATCTGGAGCTGGCTGCGGTCATTTTTTGCTCTGAAGATATGGAGGCACTCTATTTATGGGAAAAAAATGTAATATATAGACCATAAAAGTTTGAAGTTTATTTTCACACAAAATGAATTGAACATGAGACAAAGGAGATGGTTGGAAATTCTCAAAGACTATGATTGTTCAATTCATTATCATCCTATAAGAGAAAACAAATTCACTGATGCATTAAGTAGAAAAGACCCAGTTGTTCTTTCCATGATGAGATTTAAAAGAGATCCTTTGATCAATGACCTAGTAAAACTTGACATGGAAATTATAAGGGAAGGGACATCATCAACCCTAACCCAAATGATTTCTCAACTTTCATTACTAGAGAAGATCAAGAAATATCAAAAACAAGATCCTTTGTTACAGAAGATGTTTGAGGCTATGAAGGATTGTAATTTTCCTGAGTTAAATATTGATAAAGAAGGTGTACTGAAATTCCGTACAACAATATGTGTTCCATCTATTCCGGAAATGAAGAAGGAGTTGATGGATGAAGCTCATAGATCTACTTTATCTATACATCATGGAAGAACAAAAATGTATAATGACCTTTTTGATCATTATTGGTGGGATAATATGAAAAAAGGAGATTGTTAAATACACTTCAAGGTTCCTGGTATGTCAGCAAGTGAAGGTAGAGCGATAACTTCCTAAAGGGTTATTGCAACCACTACCCATACCAGTATGGAAGTGGGACAATATCACTATGGTCTTCGTCACCGGTCTCCTGAGAACTTCCAAAGGAAACAATGTGATATGGATTATTATGGACCGTCTCACTAAGGTTTCCCATTTTATTTCAATTTAGGAAGGTTTCTATCTTGATCAAATTTCTAGGATTTACATGAAGGAAGTGGTAAGGATGCATAGAGTTCCACTTTCTATTGTATTTGATCGTGATCCAAGGTTCACATCAAAATTATGGAGAAGTATTCAACATCCTCTGATCACTGAATTGAATTTTAGTATGACCTATCATCCCCAAACTGATGGCTAATATGAAAGGACTATTCAAACACTCGAGGATATGCTGAAAACATGATCACTAGAATTTAAAGGTGGATGAGATCAACATCTCCCTTTAGTTGAGTTCTCTTACTGCAACAGCTTCCACTCGAGCATTCAAATGGAACCCTATGAAGCTATATATGGTAAACGATGTAGAACTCCTACTTGTTAGGATGAATCTCGTGAGAGAAAGCTTCCTTGGGACTGATCTTATGCGAGATGACATAAAAGGTCCATGCCATCCAACAACACATTAAGGCTGCTCAGAGTCGGAAAAAGAGCTATGCCAAAAACAGTAGAAGGGACATGGAGTTTGATGTTGGTGACAAATTCTTTCTTCGGATTTCACCTTGGAAGAGATTCATGAGGTTTGGGAAGAAAGGGAAGCTCTTCCCTAGGTACATTGGACCCTATGAAATCCTTGATCACGTAGAAGCAGTGACCTATTGGCTTGTACTTCCTCTAAATCTAGCACAAGTTTATGATGTCTTCCATGTATCCCTATTAAGGAAGTGCATACATGACCCTTCACTTGTACTAAATCTAGAGGTGGTACAACTGGGACATAACCTCTCTTATGAGGAGCAGCCGGTGGAGATATTGGATCATAGAGACAAGGTTCTACGCAACAAGACTACCCTCCTTGTTAAGGTGTTGTAGAGGAACCACAAATGTGAAGAAGCCACATGGGAACCAGAGGAGTCTATGAGACAGAAGTACACACACCTTTTCTCATCAGAGAGTATGAGATAAAATTTCAGGGACAAAATTTCTTAAGGGGGGAAGAATGTAATGACCCAAACTTTTTAATAATATTTGTTTCCTAATTTTGTGTGTTATTTTATTTTATACTCAACAAAACTATATCCTTTAATTAATGAAGTGAGTATAATTAAATGAGACCATTGGGTTTCAACTATTATATGATCATTGGTCAATATGACTATTGTAAAGTAAACTATTAACGTTACAATTATTGTTTATAAATTTAAAAGATATTGGTTAATTAATACAGAAAGAAGAGTCGATGGCATCATCCAGTAGACTCGGGCCATATGAAGCCCATCTGTCGGAGCTTGGGAAGGAGGCAAGATCACTTGGCTTTCCTCTGGACGAAGCCCAAGCCAAACTTCAACATGTGAAGCTTGAACAGAATCACCTTAGGGAGAAGTTCAAGCTGATAGAAACCACCACTCGGGCAATGTTGTCTGAGAAACCCCAAGATTCTATCATCCTAGCACACCTTACACTTAGGTCCTATGCAGGTGTTATAAGGGGCTATGTAACGAAGCCTTAGTTACTTTCTGTAATCCTTTTGTATAAATAAAATTTTTACTTCTTTTTATGGTAAATTTTTTGAATTTTATATGTCTGGATAAATATAGGATGAATTTATAGAAGTTCCATATTATTGACAAATTTTGGAAAAAGGGGTATTTTAAAATATTTTTTTTATTCTTTAAATAATTAATAATGTGAATTGATTTTCAAAAAATAGTATTCTACAGTTGTGTTCAGTAAGAGATTTAGAGTCTAATAAGATCAACTTAATTTTTAGTGAACAGTAAAGTATGAATATTAACACACCCATATGAATAGCAATGAATAGTAAATCAACCCATAAAATAGAAACTTCACCCAAGAATGTATAAATACTTTTTAGACATCTTAAAAGTGAAAAAATGATCATAGTATAATTTTTGGTATTTTTGTATGTCATAAATATTTTATTTACAATTTTATAATTAGTTTTATAATTTAAAATGGAAATTTATTTTCATAAAATGTAATCATATATTGTTACTTTATTATGTTATGGTTATACGATAATTTTATGGGACCTTGATTACTTTCTTAAGGTGTTACAATATGAGTTATAGTTTTAAAGTTGTATTTTTGGAATAAATAATTATTTTATTTAAAAATTAAATTAAAAATATTTAGAAAATTATTTTCATAAAACATAGTTTATTTTTTAATTCAGATCATTGATATTAGGATAGATTGATTTTTTGGGATTTTTCTGAAATAGTTGATTTTTGTGAATAGTAAAAATACAATTTTGAGTTTCAGGTGTTTTATTGACATCATTGATGATGTAATCATGATGTAATAAATATTTTATACTTTTTAATATTAAGATATTCTATGAGGTGTCCCAAGTGTCCAATACCATGGGAAAATACCATGGTAAATCCCATGGTTTTGCAAATACCACTGATGATGTGTCTCTTTGAAATTAATTAAATATTCCCTCTTTTTTTCTAGAAATACAAAGACATTCCCCCATTAATTTCGTTCCAAAATCCTCCTCAACAAATTTATAGTCTTTTTACCTCCCAAGGAGTCCTCCCGAGGTTCCCTCAAGCCTCCCAAGGTCCCGACCTTTAAGCTTTTGAAGTTACTCTTTAAGGTAAATGATCCTTTCGCCCTCCTCTTTTAAGTCATGACTTCCTTTATGTTATGTCTTACAGTTCCATTTTATTATGTGGGGGATTGTTATTATATATCTTTACTACTGTTAATTTCATTTCCAAATGATGATAGACCCTCTCCGCTCTCATCAATTGATTTTCCTAATTTTTAAGTGACGTTGTTAGGTTGAAAAATTTCTTATTAAAGAAATCACATCTTCTCTTTACTTTGAAGTTTCCTTTTCATGTGGTATGACATTAAAATATCCATACCATGTTCTTATCTCCATATTATTCTGCCTTTATATTGTATTATGAGTTATTTATGAGTGGGTTACCCTTGTACCCTCTTTCTTTTTTAATTTTTCTAAAAGGATGTTATGTAGCTGTTATGCTGTATAATTTTCATCTCAAAATTCCTCTCTCTTTCTCTCAAGAAATTCTCTTGTTTAATTTATGTGAATACCCATACCTATTTCTTTTCTATGTGTGTTCAAAAATACAAAAAAAATGATATATTTGATTCTGTAATTGACATACATATAACCCTAACTCCCATTCCATGGGTTATAAATGACATAATGATCTTATTTTTAAGAACTTTTTAAAACGTCTCGATTTTGAAATGAACCCCTTTTCTTTTATTCTATTTGGGTTATTTATGAAATGTTTGATTATTATCTATGTGGCTCACATGAAAGTAAATATATATTAAGGGTTCAACCTGATAGCGCTCCAATGTATTGGGTAAATAATTTAATCTCTAGAGATGTCAAGTTTCATGATACCTTGGTGAATAACCTTGGTAATTTTTATGACACCTTGGGATGAACCTTAGTGATATGTTCATGAATGTATAAATGAAATTTTGTAGCCACATATTCAAGTTATAGTTCAAGTTATTTTCATTATGTTATGCCTCTACTTCCATTGCTCATGTATTATGGTATTCATCAAGTTCTTATTGATATCATAAGTAAACTGATTCCCTTAATTTCCTTTCCGGGCCTTCAGTTCACCCTTTCCTTTGATGTATGTCTCTAGGTTATGAGATGCAGTAATTTTACATAGGATGAAATTTTAAAGAAGCTTTTAAAGCGGATTTAAAAGGGTGTTTTTAAGTTTTTATGTTTTATTGTCCCGAATTTCCAAGACACTAGACTTTAAAGATCCACTATTTGTAAAATGTAATGAAAAGTTATGTAATAAAAAGGCGGGATGCCATAACAGTCTTTTGAATATCTTCCTTCTCAACCTTTAGCTGATGATATCCATAATGAAGATCCAACTTTGAGAAGTATTGATCTCCTCTTAACTGATCGAACAAGTTTCCAATCCTTGGAATATGATACTTATTCTTTATGGTGGTCTTGTTGAGTTCCTAATAATCGATATGCTGCCGCATTGTTCCGTCCTTCTTCTTCACAAACAACACTAGAGTACCTTATGGTGATAAACTAGGGTGTATGAACCCTTTGTACAGATTATCTTGTAGCTGCTTATTTAACTCATCCAGTTCAATAGGAGACATCCTATAGGGACACTTTGAGATAGGAGTATCTCTGGGTGTGAGTTCTATTGAGAAATCTACCTCACAATCTGGGGGAATTCCAGGTAACTCTTCGGGAAATACATCATCGTATTCAATCACGATTGAAATTCCTGCAAGGTTGGTACTATCCTTTGACTCAATCATTTGGGAGAGGTATGCTTATTCATAGGGAATCAACACCCACACCATTGAAGGATTTTTCAAAGAAGATTAATGATCTTCCTTTCATTTGTAGAGGAGCATGGGATGATTCGGAATATGAAAAGATATTTCCTTTTCCTAACAGTTGATACATTCTCTATATAACGAGATCCAATCCATTCCAATTATAGCATCAAATTACACCAAGGGAAGTATTACGAGATTTGCTGGAAGAATCTTACCACATACGCCAATAAGAGAAGAGTCGAACAATTGGGTTGCAATGATTGCACCACTTGGTGTTTTTAAAGATATAACTACTTCAAGGTTTCGGGGCTTTGATTCTATAGTTATAGCAATATTTCAAGATATAAAGAAATATGTAGAACCAGAATCAAATAACACTTTTTCCATTCTTGAGTGAATAGGAAGTGTACCTTGTACGAATTCATTATCTTTCTCTACTTCTGTAGTAGTGATGGCATGATACTTCCCTTGTTCATTTGGCTTTGGTGGCTACTGAAGCTGATTACCCTCAAGAACTCGAGGTTTAGTGCACTAGCTTGCATAGTGCCTGAGCTCCCTGTAGTTATAGCATTGAACCATGGGTGTTTATATCCCTTCATCACTTACATTCTATTTTATTTTCATGTATTTTCAACACTCTTAAGCATGGTGTCCTTCTTTCCCACACTTGAAGCACTTCCCCAACCCTTTGAGGCAGTTCCCATGGTGCAACTTCCCACATTTTTGGCATGTGGGTCGTTGAGTTTTCTTCCCACCCTTTTCATTAGATCCACCGGCTTGAAAATCCCTCTATCGTTTCTTATCACTATATTTATGAGACCATTTTCCAAAATCCATATCCACTTTGAGAGCACATCAAATAACTTATTCATAACTCCCAAAGTCTCTAATTGCAAGAGCCTTTCGAAGGTGTGGTTTTAATCCACTAAATAATCTATCAATTTTTATATCATTGTTGATAAAAAACCCAAAGTGTACCTGCAAACCTTGTGAAATTATCTTCTTAGGTTGTGAAAGAATCTACTTCTTTTTTCTTAAGCTCTATGAATTCTTTATGAATCTTTGTGTGAAGAGTTATTGGGAAATACTTATTATGAAACACTATCTTAAAGTCTTCCCATTCAATCTATTCAATTTATTCCCTTGGCTTGGTATTCTTAATCAAATCCAACCATTGATTGGACTCTACATCTAGACGATAAACAGTTAGTGTCACCTTCTCAGTCTCTGAACATTGAAACAAAAAAAAGATCTTCTCCATGGAGTTGACCAACTATTCCACAACTAGTGGATTAGATGATCCACTAAATGTTAGTGGTCATTGCCACATAAAACATTCGATAGCCAGTTTATCCCTCTTTGGTGATGGAGGACGTTCCCCATTATTATTATTATTATTGTTCATAACTTGAGATAGTTGGGTAAGCATCTCCATGAAGTTTTGAACTCCACCTCCCAAATAATTGGGGATGTCGTTCGACAATCGTTACATTGGCCCTCACATGAGTTGTTGGCCTGGTTTCTCTTGGTTCCCACCATTTTCTAAAATAGAAAAGGTTAGAACAAAACATAAGTCAACTATTCACGAATAAATTATTCATTTGTATGATTTATACTAAAATCATAACATATGGTATCCCTATTTAAGGATTCTTATGTGCATATTTGTACTTAGTCTCATGCTAGAGGTTTTGTCTAGGGTTCACTAATCCCAATTCCCAAATTAACTAAACCTTACCTCTGATACCAACTATAGCGACCCAACATTTTCTTACATTATTATTACATAGTTTTAAATATAAACAACACAATATTATTACACATATAATATCTAAAGGTTTAGTGTCTTTGAAAAACTAGGACCATACATAACAATTACAACATAAAGCATAAACATTTATTTAACTCCTTTTTCTCTAGCTTCTTATTGGCACTTGAACTCTCCTTAATTCATGTAGTCACATGACGATATACATAAAAATGGGTGAGATAAAAGACCATTAAGAGGATAGATAAGAACAATATAATAATGGGTGAGCATAGCCATAACATAGGCAAAACATCATGAACATGATAAGAAGCATTAATAAGATACTTGAAATGTGGAAATGCATAAAAATGAAACATCATGTTTCAGTGGTTAACTACC
The DNA here is from genome assembly GCA_963277665.1 of Viscum album. NCBI lineage: Eukaryota > Viridiplantae > Streptophyta > Magnoliopsida > Santalales > Viscaceae > Viscum > Viscum album. Next base: position 2,082,606,090 of record OY728122.1, on the reverse strand, counting down.
AAACATACTTGTGAACAAAGATAGTATCTTTTTCACAGATCATTTCACTTTTAAATCATGATATTCATCACTTTACTCAATGCATTAGAGTGCTGTATAATTTCGGGCGCACCCGTCACATTCAAACATTCATATTGCGCTATATAATTTTGGGCACATCCGTCACATCATAACATTATCATTTATCATGCACTCAAAAATGAAAATATATAAAAAGTGAACATAAATAATCCATGTAAAGGAATGGGTTTCATCTCATAATAACACATTCATAGACATTTTCCCCCAAAATTAAGTGGGAATAACATACTTGATACGATAACCATCAACCTTGAGTTAGATGTAAAAGGTGTGTTTTTGAAAGAAGAGTTATTTTTGGAAAAAATTTGTTTTCCATAAACTTCAGTAGAAAGAATTTATATCCCAAAAAATGTGATATAATGATGAAAAAATTATTTTTAAGGAGTGACCTTACCAAAAATGGAGTGAAAGAGGGAGAACCCAAAGAAAGAAAGTTGGGTTCAAGATTTTCTCCTTACCTTTTATCCGAACACTTTATTCACTTTAATGTCCTTTATAACCACATTATATTCATTAATTTACAATTAAAGAACCTTTTTTAAATGAATATGGTTCATTATGGTTTCATTTAGTTATTTTATGGGCCTTTTTATGAGTTATAGAGTTTAAAAACATTGTACGGGAATGTTTGTTTTTATGGTTTTCTTGAGTGCTTCACATGTATTCATAAATGGAAGTTTGTATAGAACATGGATAAACATAAAAAAATTATATTTAATGTTATTAATGATATTATAGAAGTTAAAACTATCTTATAATAAATTATATTATATACCATGTGGATGAATCATGAGATAAAAATTAAATGATGATTGTTTGGGTTAATTTGGGCGGTTTTTTGACCACAACGAACTTGTTTTGTTTAATCATTTTGTAATATGTAACTAAGTTAGTTATAGAACATGAAATGGGATATAATAAATTTAATATAATATTGTTCAACCATAAAAATGGTTTCATGACCAGATATGAAATCTTTAAAAGAAACTGAAAACTTGTCGTTCTTGAAGGTGATATATTAACACCTCACAAACAATGTTTTCTTTTATAAAATAAAAAGAAGAGGATAAGTGGGATTGATGGTATAATATAACATTAGTATAATAAAATTATAGTATATTTATGATACTGGAGTTACCATACCATTTTGACAAAGATAGGTGAGGAGAGAATAAGAGAAGGACTTGAAATTGAAAGAAAATTAATGGAAAAGAGGGAGAGAAATTATGTCTTGAATCCTTCTCTTGAGATCCTCCTTAAGGGACCTAGGATTGGTCTTTTTATGTGACCATAAGCTCTTGGATGTGGGGGAGGGTCTAGGTAAGATTATTGGGTATAGTTCAGACAAGGCTTGAATCTTGAGAGGTGTGAGGAAATGAGGGTGTGAAGGGTGGTATTTATAGTGGGGGGAGAGGGGATTTCTCAATATAAAATTCATTAATTTATTATTTTACCACAAGACAAGGAATTGTGAATCTTCCATGACCAAGAATAGTAATTTTATCATGTGAATCCGAACCAATTGGTCATCATGAATGACTCTATAATTAGATTATTTTGTAAATTACGGTATTTCACTATTCATAAAAAATTCAAGTACTTCAGAAAAATCGAAAAAATTCACCCCAACCATTTTTCAACGTGTAGAATCCAAAAATGATGTCAATTTTTCAAAAATAAATTTCTAAATATATTTATTTTAATATTTAATTAAACTCATAATTTATTCAAAAAGCAGTTTTAAAATATTCATTTACTTATTCTAAAATATAGGTATATCATACTTTCACTTGAATATTATCTTTATACTATCATAGGTAAGGTAAAAATTCATTAGGCTATATCACTATTCATAAGGTTATGTTACTATTCATAAGGGTTGGTTACTATTCACCAAGAATTATGTTTTTTTATTAGGCTCCAAATAACTTACTGATTGAAACCGTGTATGTTAGATTTTCAAAATTCAATACATAGAAGTAGAAAAATTATTTTTAATGATCACATATTATTTAATATCATAATATTTCATTGTGCTTCCTAATGGGATTATACTATAATTCATAATTATAAGAAGGGAATACCATTGATAAAACTTTGGGTCATTACATTTGTTCTCTATAAGTCATGTAATATATTTTTATCTTTATTTGTTTATCTCTTATTTTTTTACGTATTCCATTTTGTTGCTTCAGGTTGGGTGATATCATTCTATATGTTTGTTGTTTGATGCCCGAGTGCTAGTTACCAGCCCTTAGGAATTGGGAATGCCCTTCGGAAATGTGGTAGATCGGGCCAAATACTAGTATTGAGAGGGTATCCGAGTAGATTCAATATAAAATGGAATCAAAGGAGGTATGTACATAAGATTCCTTGTCTTGGGACAATTGGTATACTGGCGATAAGATTTTTAGGTCTTGATTGGTAGGTTTCATTGAGTGCCTAGCCCTCTTTTACTACGACTATACTCAAGTTACCATGAGATGTTAGGATTTGTGTCTCTTGTTTTGATTTTTTGATATTAATATTATGTTTGATTATGGTTTTCTAGTTTAAACTGAGATTATTCTATTATATGGTTGTTTTTTCTATTTTTTTGTGAAATATTATTCCTTTAAGACATGTTCCTTGGGTTCCACAAGAGGGTGCAATTGATGCTCTTCAAGGGAATCCACCCCACGATTAGAATTTTGTTGAGGATATTATGCAATTAATTTATGCCACCAATCAGAATATACTAATGTTCAAAATACAATTGTAGAGGTACAACTAGGAGTTGTAGGAGACAAAGATCGATCATGAGATTTCTTGAGTGAGAACACACCATCCTTTAAATGTATAGAATAAACCTCTAGAGGCATAGGTCTGTCTTAAATATATTGATAAAATTTCAAATTCCTAGACATAACTTGAAGTATCAAGGTGAAGTGCACAAAATTCAGACTTGAGAGTCCCAACAGTTGATGGTGGGATTCTATGGTATAGGAAGATAGGCACATGGGATTGGACTGGAAAGGTTTCAAGACCATCTTATTCTACCAGTTTTTTCTAGATTCACTAATGATGGTGAATCCTCTAGAGTTCCTCTATTTTCAATAGGGAGAGAATTCTATGTCGATGTATACCAATTGGTTTGATGAGATGGTTCGTTTTTCACTAAAGGTTATAAAGAATGACCAACTAATGGCACAAAAGTACCTATAGGGTTTGTGCCTGGATATCAGATCACATGTATTGATAATGAAGCTTTTGAATTATGAAGAGAAAATGAATAGGGATATGACGGTAGAAATTAATATGGTAGGAAAGGTTGGATATTATGAATCTTCTCTTCCATATAGTTGCAGCTTCACTGGTGATGCAAGGAAAAAGAGGAAGTGGAAATATCATCATAGGAGTGGTGGATGTGGTTCTTAGTAGAATGCCTCTTCAACACCTCTAGTTTCAACTAGGGGCATGCCTATGACCTACTATTAGTGTGGAAAGTTCAAACCCACACAACGTTCTTATTATGCACCAACAAATATGTGTAATAGTTTTGGATGTTATGTCCATCTACAACATTTCTATCAGGCTATGTCTACACCTTGATATGGTCAAGAATCATCGAATCTAAAGGATACTTTGGCACAACTAGTTTATTAAAAGTCTAAAGGGACCCAAACACAAGCCTCTCGAGTGAATCACCTTCATGGAGTAGATGATTTTATAGTGGAGGTGGATGTGGTTCCAGAGATAGTGAGTGGTACTATATTTATTTCATCGTCATTATCAATTACTTTATTTGATATTGGTGCTTCCCACTCATTTATATCTATCCATTTTGTTGATGTTCTTAAAATTCCAATGGATATCATGTCATTTGTTATGGAGTTAGTGATACCTCCTGGGAAGAGGAAAGAGCAAGGGTTTTACTGTCACTATTGTGCCTTATTGATTGCTAATATCAAGTTAGTATGGTATTTTCTTATTATTGATATGGATTTGTTTGACCACATCATCTAGATGGATTGAATTATTACTCATCATGCTAAGGTTGGTTATTATCATCTATGTGTCTCATTTCTTTCGGATGATGGTAGATCATAAGTATTTCAGGGAGAGTGGTATCTGAGTTCTACTTGTGCTATACCTTCCAAACCATATCTCAAGAGTTTATTTTTAGTTGTAGAAGTTTTTCCTGATGAAATTTATTTTATTGTTCATATTCCCCTTGTTATTATTGATTTTCATGAATTTTTCCCAGACTATTTCTCTAGAATTCCTCCATAAAGGGAGGTAGAGGTTACGATTGACCTGATTCCATGTCCATAACCAATTTTGATACCTTTGTAATGTATGGAACCAATGGAGTAGAAAGATATCAAGATCCAATTGGATGATCTATTAGTGAAGGGTTTTATTATCCCAAAGTGTTTTACCATGGGTACCCCTAGTTATCCTTACCATGAAAGAAAAAGGTTCAATCTAGTTGGGTTTGTATTATCATAAGTTGAACTGAGTGATGGTTAAGAAGAAGTACAATTTTCCTCATGTTGATAATTTTATTGATCAATTAAATGGAGATAAGTGGTTTTCAAAGATTTATCTTCAGTTGAGTAATAATCAAATCATATTTCAGAAGTTTGACATACCAGTAATGGATTTTAGGAGCAGGTATGAAAATTTTAAATATCTTGTGATGTTGTTTGGTCTGAAGAATTCTCATATAGTTTTTATGGATTTGATTAATAAAATATTCCATCAGAATATTAACACTTTTGTGGTAGTATTTGTGGATGATATTTTGGTTTATTCAAGATCTAAGAGTGAGCATGAGTACCATCTAAATATGGTTTTGGAAATCCCGAGGAGTCATCATTTGTATAGAAAGATTTTGAAATTCACTTTCTAGATTCAGTACGTGATATTCTTAGGGATTTTCACTTAGTTGCATATGGATTCTTAGGAGGATGTTTTGAGAATGGTTCTGACCATTGTTCAGTTATAATAATTCCTACTTGAGTCTATTCTATAGATTTAGTAGTATGATGACAAGTTCAAAAGAATTCAAGAAAACCTATATATTAGGGAGACCCTTTTTGGTTGTTCACTCTCTTCAGATGGTATTCTAATTTTTGGGGATCAGTTTTTCTTCCCAACATTACTGGGGATATTGGTTTTTTTATTGTCATAGTTCTTCATAGTAAATTAATTTGGGTACTACAAAGATGTATTATGGAACAATATGATGATTCTGGTGGCTGGTTATGAAGCAAGACATTGCTGATTATGTGTCACACTATTACACTTTCTAATAGATAAATAGAGAGCATCTGAAACATTATGGTTTTATTCCGACTCTACCAATGATTGTTTGGAAAATGGGACGAGGTATCCATGGATTTTATATTTTGTATTACCCTGTACTCCCTAAGGGAGGAATTCTATCTGGGTGGTGATTGATTGGTTGAAAAAGATGTCTCATTTCATTCCGATCAAAGACACCACAAAGGTTGAAGATCTGAGTAAGTTGTATATGTAGGAGATTATGAGGTTACATGGGGTTCCATTTTTCATTGTTTTATACTCGGATCTTAGGTTTACTTTGAGGTTCTGGAGGAGTTTCCAAGAGTCGATATAGAATCAAGTCAGTCTGAGTACAACTTATCATCCATAGATAGAAGATCAAACGAAGCATGATATTTTGATCCAATAGGATATGATTTGTGCCTATGTATTGGATTTTAAAGGACATTGGGATATCCATTTGGTACTGTTTGAGTTTTCTTATAGATTTTTTTACCATTCATCGATCATAATGGATCTTTTCAAGGCTCTATACGATCAACCATGCCTATCAACTATTTGTTGGGAAGTGGTGGTCGAATCTTCTTTGGTGGGATCAAGTTTTGTTCAATAGACGCTTGTATGGATTCAGGATATATGTCAAAACCTAGTTATAAATCATAGTAGAAAAAATATTATGTGGATTAGCAGTGTCATCTTTTGTAGTTTTCTATAGGTGACCATGTTTTCTTGAAATTTTCTCCTCATTTGGGTCACTATTGGCTTGGAAAATATGGGAAGTTGGATAGGAGATATGTGGCATAATTTGAGGTCATTGAGAAGCCTGGGTAGGTTCCTTTTAGGTTGGAATTGTTGGTTTAGTTGATGGGTATTTATGATGTTTTCTCTATATTTTATCTCAATAAATATATTCCTAATCCCTATCATGTTCTAAGTTGGGAAGAGATTGAGTTAGAGTTAGATGTTTATGTTGTGAAGCATCTAGTGGAGATCATTGACTCTCAAGTGAAGGTCTTACTAGGGAAGTTTATTCTTCTAGTATGAGTGTTACAGTGACATGAATTATATTCTCATGAGATTTGGGAGAAAAAATTGTTGATGAGGGAGTAATGGCCTCATCTCATTACCAAAATTTATTGTTCCACATGACTTCTCAGGGGGAAGAAGTTTTACAGTGGGGAGATTGTAATATCCTATTATCATTGTTCATGTATTTACCATCTCTTTACTTATTTTCCTCTTTAATTTTTTTAAAAGGTTGGGGCTGAAGCCTCAATTTATTATTTAAAGTAAAGACCTCTTTAGACTGGGTAGAGGGAGACCCATTACATAGCCCAAAGGCCCAAGGCCAAGTGGCCTGAATACAAGGCTTGAAAGCCCATTTTTTGGACCAATGTTCTGGGATGCGTGTTTGTTTTAATTAATGGAGTCTGGGTATAAATATGTAATGGATCAGTGGGATTCTCCCAGAGTTCTGAGAACACACGAGATGGTTTGGGTTTTTATATAGTAATCCATTTTTTCACTATCAATTGTGAATTTTCATGTCGTGTAATGGGAATACACGACATGTAATTTTCACTGGGATCATGTTGTAAGATGAATACACAATGTGAAATATTACACACCGTGTAAAGATTACATGCTATGTAAGGTAAAAAATTTGGTTCTAAAAAAGGAAATGCATTTTTCAGTGTAAAAGGACCCCATGGATTAAATCAAATGTAAATGGTTTGCACACAATATAAATTTCATGAGTTAGGAATTTGGGGTGCTACACATATGATATTTCATTCATTCTTCTACATCCATCTACCCTCTCAACCTAGATCTATCCTATGAGGATTTTTGGTACCTCCAATCTGTCTGATGTTCAGTTATTGATATCCATTTCCATTGAGTTTCATCTATCCAAGTTAGTAATTATTTCTTATTCTTCAATGAATTTTATCATGGTAGCACTATTGCATTGCATTATCAAATATGTTGATTTGTGTTGGTAATTCTATTGATTCCTTTCTATATCCCCTTCACTGTCTTGTTCCAAGGTATGATTCCTTATTTGTTTCATTGCAGTGGGTGTATGTTATTGAGGTATGTTGTGATCTTTATTCTTTGGTAACCATTTTTTTTAAATTGAATCAATTATGATATGTGTTTATTGGTTCAAGGAACTCTGTTTTCATTGTGTGTTTTCTCTTATTAGTGGATCCCGTTGAGGGGTTTGAAACTCAAGTTTTGAGGTATTTGGTTTTGTATCTTACTTGTATTGGTGGAAAAAATTACTTTAGTTTTGATAAATTGTTTTATAAATGAAATGAAAAGATTGATTGATTTGATTTTTTTTGTGTGGATAAGGGTTTTTGATAAAATATGGTTCCCCCTAGTTTTGGTAAATTAAAAAGGTCTTCAAAGAATTATGAAATGGTTTTGTGAAATGATTTTCCAAAAATGGTTTGATGAAAATGGTATGATTAATTGGTTTGGAAAATAGAGCACATGGGACGACTTGGGTACTTTGGTGGAATGTGTAGTAATAGGCCCCATCCACTTTCTGGGGGTTTGATCATGATGCTTTCCTCTTCTCCCTAGGCATGTTGTTCAAGGTTCTTGTTAGAACAATTGGCGGGTTCACTTTCTGGTATGTTCCTCTACGCTCTAAATTTTATGCATATATCTCTATACTTTATGTGTGCATGATTGGATATGCTAGGTATGCGTGTCCAAGAAATCCTAACCTAGTGTGATCCTTGGCATGATGTTAACTATTCTTTGGCATGTACTATTTTGGTGGTATGATAATGGATTTTATATGAAGTGTGATACCTTCTTTGATTTGATATATCTGCTTGATATGCATATATGGAATGCTTTGAAACTGATTCAACTAGTTTATTTTTAAATTTTATAAAAGGGTAAATTAAATTGTTTTACTGTGATCTTGATATAAAAATTGTTAAATTGTATATCATTCCTTGTTTTAGTTAAAGTTGATCATGCTTGGATTATTGTACAAAGACTTTTTATGGAACATCTAGGTAAGATCATACTGAGCCTGTTTTCTCACACCCTAGATACCCCTTCCACGGTGCATATAACTTGTTATGTATTTTGATATAGGGAAGGGCAAGGTGCCATAGTGATGCGGTTAGGTTTCATATTATCTAGGTTTTGGGTAGCTGGTAGTGAGATGGTGGGAGTTTCCCACACTATCATATGGAGTTGTTGGAGTAGTTATTTTAGTTTTGTTATCCTTTATTGTTGTACTTTCCTCTTGAAGATTTTTTTCTACCTTTTCTATTTTATAGATTCCATTTTTCTCTATATATTATGGAACATATTTTTATATCCCTATATTTCCCTATTCTTTTTGTATATATTCCATGTTTTTTCTTAAGGTTGGTAGAAATCATTAGCTATGGTTGTTGTTTGATAACTGGGTGATAGTCACCAGCCCATGGGGATCCGGAACACCCTTGGAGTATGTGGAAGATCAATTAGAATTCTAGTATTGAGAGGGCATATGGGTCAGTTTTTTATACTCATCATGGTGTGGTCTTGGAACCATCAAAGGTCAAGGAAATTATTTCTTGGGAATCACCCAAGAATGTTGTAGATGTTCATTCTCTCCTTAGAATCATAGGCTAGTACTAGAGGTTCATATCCAATTTTTTATGGATTGAAGTCCCGTGGATATCTTTGACTAGGAAGGACTATAATTTCATCTAGAATGATCATTTTTGGAAAGAGTGTGACTACCTAAAGGGGAGATTAATCAGTTCTCCAATGCTTCAGTGTTCAGAAGAAGGGGTGATGGTTGAGGTTTACTATGATGCTTCTCTTTTAAGATTTGTATTCATCTTTTTTTATCAGAATATAGTGATATCTTATGGTTATAGTAAGTTACATCCTCACGAGTTTAAATATGACACCCACGATATGGATTTAGTGGAATTTTTTTAATTGAAGCTATGTAAACATTACCTTATCGATGAACACTTTGTGGTTTTCATAGACTACAAGAGAATAAAATATGTATTCTCTCAATGGTATTTGAATCTACACTAATGGAGGTGGATGTTGTTTCTATAGTATTACTATTTTGAGATCTCTTACATCCCGTGGGAAGGGGAATTTTGTTTTTGATGCACTAAGTTGAAAGTCTGAAGAAGATTTGTTTTGGGAGTTTATAGATGTTTGGAAAGGGATGGAAGATCTTGTAGTAGTGCATATTGATATTGAGGAAAGTAATGGTTGAGGTTCTCACTGTTAGGTGACTGTAGAGTCTTCCATGTTGAAACAGGTAGAAGAGTATCAAGGGGGATTCTTAGAGGCAGAGGTGATGCGAGATCGTGTTGGCCCTCATGATGCTCTAGATGGATGGTCTAAACAGAGTGTTGTTTTTAGGAAGATTGTTTGTTTTGGTGGAGGTGCATGAAGGATTTATCCTTGAGTTTTAACACTCACCTTTTGTATTACACACAAAAGTGTATAAGATGTATCTTGTATTGAGAAGGTAGCTTTGGTGTCCTAGGACGAAACAGTAGTGGACGAGTTTGTAGCGAAGTGTCTAGTTTTTCAGAAAGTGAAAGCTGAAAACCATGTACAATAATGTTTTTTCATTTCTTGGATATCCCAAAATATAAATGGGACTACATCTCGATAGATTTAATCATTGGGTTACCCCAGGATTAGGTAGGATGTGATTCTTTTTGGGTGATTGTAGACTGACTGATGAAATCAGGTCACTTTTTGGTGATCTGTGAATTGAGTGTCATATCTGTTATTGTGAGGCAGTATGTGGGTGATATTTTTAGGATTTATGGGGTATCAAAGACCATAATCTCTCATTGGGATCATCTCAATAACTCATGAGTTTGGAGAGTATTTTAGCATGTATTTTTCTCCCAGTTGTGCCATACCACCTTTTCCCCCTTTGATAGATGGGTAGATAAAGAAGACTATTTAGATGCTAGAGGACATGTTGTGAGACCACATCTTGTAATTTGGAAGATCTTGGGTAAATTATATGTCTTTGGTTTATTTTTCCAACAAAAGTATCTTCCAATCATCCATCTAAATTGATCCATTTGAGGTATTGTATGGGTGGCCATGTCTTTCTTTGTTGTTTAGGACATAGCTTGAGGAGTCATCAGTTCTTGGTCTTGATGTGTTACAGAGAAAGACTGAGATGATCCAGATTGTCTGAGAGTGGATGAGGGTAGTGAAGGACCATAAAAAGTTCTATGATGTTGTAGGGTAATCCCCTTAGAGTTTTAGGTTAGAGACCATGTGTTCTTAAAGGTTTCCCCTTATAAAGGGAAATATAGGTTTGAAATGGGGAGTAATCTTTCTCCCAAGTTCATGGGACCTTTCAAGTTGTTGGATAATTTTGGCACAATGGAATATCAGTTAACACTTCCACCATAGATGGAAAATATCCATGATGTCTTCCATGTGACTTATCTTCATTGATATATTCATGATGACTCACATGTTGTTGATTGGGGAGAGTTGGATATCGAGGATGATGCGACATTTGTGGAGAAACCAATAAAGATACAAGATCATTAGGAAAAGGGGTTTCATACACAATCCATTCACTTGGTTTATGTTTTATAGAGTCATGGTGGCCTGTAAGAGAGTACTTGGGAGCATGATATGCAGATGAATTCCTAATACCCCGAGTTTTTTTTTGATTTTTTCCTTATTCTGTTTTTCTTGGTGATATGATTTTTGAATCTTTTTGGTTTATGTGATGTTATTATTTCCCATGATAATGTGATGTGTGTTAAATATTTTAGAATATTAATAGGGGAAAACACCTTCCCAAACAAGACATGATATGTTATGGAATGTTTTAAAACCATGTGGGTTATTCATTTTTTCCCAAAGTAGATAATATATTTATATGGTAATTGAAATTACTTTATTTGTATTCATGGGGAAGTGTTGCATGGAATTTTAGGTGGTTTTTGGCTTGGGTTGTATAGAGGTTGAGATGGTTGTGAAAGTAGTTAAGTAAAGGAGGCGATTCTTGTGTCTAGTGAGATGGATATATTTATTTGTGAGGCGTTTTTAAGATATTTTTAGCTTGAATTTTTTTATTTGGATGGTGGTAGTGTTTTGGGTGTAATGAGATCCCTATGTGGTATCTCGTGGGATGGTTGTTCACCTCCTTCCCTTATTTTTTTGGGTTTGTATTTGATTCTCGAGGATAAGAATCATTTGAGTGGTATCTAATGTAACAATATTTTCCTTCTTGGTTTGTTACTTTTCTATTTTCATTGTTAGAGATGTTTGGATAAGGATCAAGTAGGGTTAAATGGAATTTAGGGCTACAATTATGCTATAGGATGGGGTTTATGATGTGAACATGTGTTCATGAATTGAGTGGTTTATTTGGGTCTAGGAGTATAAAGATTCACAACATGAAGTTTTGGATGGGAGTTCCGTGCTTAAGTAATTCAAAAATTGAAGGAATTGTTTAGGATGTGAATAAGCACAATGAAATTTGATGGATGTTTATTAGGTTGGGAGTTTGAGAAATTCATATATTGAATTTGTTTTATAGACTAAATTGGAGTAACTCATGAAGATTCACGATGTGAATATGGGTTTCACACCCTAAATTATCAGTGGTCTAAACCATCTATAAATTTCAGGGTTCCCCTGAATTCTTTCATTCCTCTCTTGTTTCTGTCGAACCTTGGGTGAACCCCAGGCAATTTTAGAATATCTTCCTTCTAGAGTTGGTCCTTAGACTTTAATATTATTATTAATGGATATTATTAGTTTTTAAATTTTATCTATTGATTAAAATAGTGATGACATATGTTCACGGTGAAGTAGGATATGTTGGGTGCATCATGATTAATATTTAATCAATGAATAAAATAAGAAATGATTTTCCCTTCTGTTCTTTTAAAGAAGTTGATATCTTATGCCCTTTAATGGAAATTATATAACCTAACTAAATCCATGGACATGGTGTTCTTTAGGTGATTTTAATTTCTATAAATTCAAAGAAAGAGACATTGGTCACATTGGTTAATGGAACCAGTATGAAACTTGCTTGATTAGAGATATCATGATAAAGAGATTATATTACCTAAAAATCACCCATATGAGGCATTATGTCATTGCAGTATTAACTTCATTTTTCTATGGGTGACATGGTGTGTTTCTAGATGATAACCTTGGACTTTGGTCCCCTTCACCTAATGCCACTAAGAAAGAGGCCTAGAGGGACACACACTAATTATATCCATAACTTCAGTTAGATAATATTTTTTATTATTTAACAAGTTAAATAAATATTATTTATGCATGTGGTTTAATAATTATTCATATTTTCTTGATCAAATATATGCCATCATCAGTTATTCAAGAGAATATTTTGTAAGAAAAATATTTAAAAAATATTTAATTTCTATTTAGTAAATATAATATCTATTTATTTATTTGTGAAAAATGTGGTTATATTTATTTATTAATTAAATAGTCATTATTCAATGCTGATAAATATTGTGGAGGAATGACAGAATGAGTTTAATGGTCTGGTGAGAAAAAATATATATTGAATATTATTTGAATAAATAATATTTAATTTAATCCGTGAGTTCTATTCATGTCAATAAATGATAATAATTATATTATTATTATAGACATGGTGTTCCACATGTATTAAGGGAATAATAAGGATGCAGTTAAAATTATTATTTTCTAAACCTAGCAATATTTAAACCCATTTATATTTTTTATTAGGTGGGTTTCCATTTGTTTTATTACACACAATGATATGTGAAGAGAATTATATGAAATCCCTAGAGAGATACCTCTATAAGAATTCAATTAATAAAAAGGTGCGATCCTCCTCCTCCACCACTCTTAAGTTTAGAGAGATCAAATAAAATCCTTCTTCAAGCGATTCTTGGCTGGATCAAATACAAACAACACAACCATCATGATCTACCATGATAGAACCTAGAGATTCATATAGTGACATTCAAAGGTTCATGGAACACATGTGGATCATAATTGTATGGAATCTAATCTTTATTTCTATAATGAAATGACGATACGAGTATAGATGTTGTGATATCCATCAACGAAGAAATAATTCATCAAAATTTAATTATTTGAAATTTTAAATTAATTATAAATAATATGTGATAATCCTATGTCTTGGTTTTGTTTTGTAATCATCAATTAATATTTGATTTAGTTTCATTTATCATAGAATTTGTTTTCTTGTAAATATGGGTTTAATCATTGATTAAGAAAAAAGTACAAGTTGGGAATTTCCAATCTATCACTTTCGCTATGCTTGAAACCTTTAAGTGGTATTAGAGCGGTCACATAATTATTTATAATTATTTAAATATCATTAATTGATTTACTCATTCATCATTAGTTTTCAATTCATGTTTAATCATTATTTAATTCAAATCATGTTATTTTATATTCTTCCTCTTTTTTCTCAAAAATATAAAAAATTTATTAATTTTATAAATGAAATACATTAGAATAACTCATCCAGCGATACCGAGGATCCTAGATAGTTAATAAAAGAGTACACATTGTGTATCCCATTGGTACACATCATGTACCCATGTTCAATGAACCAAGAATTAATTCAGAATTAGTTCAAGATGTGTACATTTATTACATGAAATGTGTATTTAAATACACCAAAGGTTGTTTGGGATAGGCCAACATACGGTTAGTGAGATTATAGGGAATGTAACATCTATACATGACATGTAGCCCATTAGTAAAACACGGGCCTTGATTCTCTGACACAACTTACATAACTGGTGACCATGTAACTTAGAGACCACACACCATATAGCCCATATACAAACTATGTAATACATTAATTTCTATGGCACAGTTACATGCCAAGTCCCTAGGTGTGTTCCAGAGATAGATGATGAGAAGTATACATACTGTGTAACTAGATTGTACACACTGTGTATATTACCAAATTACGTAGAATTAAAAATTAATTATTATATAACTTAGAACTTATCAACATGTGCTCTATGTGGTCATTAATTTTCTATTACATGTCATGTAATGAGTTATATATGTATATATATATATATATTAAATATATAATTAATTTCTACATAATTTTTGAAACTACATATCATGTATAAGTTATAATACAATTATCACTCTATGTATATTGAAACAAAACACACTATGTAAATACCATGTTTTTTGTGTGGTCATTAAGTTGACAGCACACACCATGAAATTATGTGTTAAGTCATGTATGTCACTTGTCACATGAGTAAAAAATATATGAATATAATATGCATTAGGTAGTTCAGAAGTGTACTGACCATGTTTCCTCCAAGGTACATTTTTGTACACAATTAATTTTGAATAAATTTAATTTAATTTTTTTTAAATTATGATGGCTGAGAATCTCCAAAAAATTAAGATGAAAATTAATATAAAAAAATTATTTAATGAAAAAAGATAATTAATTGATTTGATCATGATTTATCTAAAATAAGAACAATTAGAATTGAATGTTATTTTTAGTAAATGTGTAATTCATTTCATGTATTTGGATGATCATGAGAATAGATTATAACTTTGTATATGATTAGTTTATTTTAATTTATTATTAAATAAAATTAATGTCGTGCAATTTATCCCTCCTCTCATTATATATGGTTCTGCATGCCTGTGGTGTATTTTATGTAAACCCTTTGACCAATCCTTTGGTTCCACACACTTGTGAGTGAGTAAAATCACATGTAATGGATGGAGCTCCCAAGATAACAGAGGTGGTTAAATTTTGGAGTCAAGGTGAAACCAATCCAGTAGAGATACATATGTTGAAATGTGGAAAGCTGCAACATGAACCATAAAATGGTTCATGGTATTTTTCCCCTAGGTAAATGATTAGTTTATCATCCACTAGATATACTAAAAATTAGTAAAAGCTCATGATCATAACACTTTATTATTTTCTTTCTATAAAGTTTTATGGTTATTTCATTATGGTTGTTTTGTTGCGATCACATGAATTAATGAATTAATAGGCATACAAGATAGAAGTAAAATAAATTGGATTATATGTAAATTTTATACACGACATGGTTAATCACATAAGTAAATCCACTTAATATTAACAAGAATGTAATAAAGATAAAATGGGAAACTTACACATAAATATAAAAATCCCTCAATTATATATATTAAGATGGTGTAGCCGTCCACTACTTAAGTTAAAATCAAATCATAGTAGAAAGAGCTTGATCGACCAAAGTTGAGGTACTTTCAATTATCAGGGAATTATAACATGATGTTTTTGGGTCATATTAAATTAGTTTACATTGAGGGTTCAATGACAAAGATATCCTTGGTGTAACTAAATTAAAATATTTGAAAAAAAATCCAATTTCAGGATTACAGGATTTGGGATTCCACTCAATTGATCAAGGAACTATAATTTATGGAGTTGGAATTTTGAATGTCAACTTAAAACCTTTCAAATTGAACGACTAGATAAATTTGGGGTGATGAGAAGGGGAATATGGATTCTTGCTGCTAGAATATACAAGCAACAAAATATTCAGAATCTAATGGTGAGGGTTATTGGGTTTCAATAAAATAGAGAAAGATTAATAAATATAATATAATATTTATTTATTAACCTTTTATGAGGTAAATTACTAAAATTATGCTCATATTATTTGTAGAAATGGAAATAAACATGAATTTTAACATATCATTGTGATCCATACTTGATAAAGATAACCTTATCATTGGTATAAATTTCCAAGAGTGTCAGAAGCACTAACATGTTATCTCATTCCATGAAAGGAAATTGTATGTGTTGGAAGTGTTGTAGTTGGGGCCTTAGAACCAACTTTTTGTACTTTATGATAAAATTATATTCATGGTTTTGAATATTAATAAACTCTTTATCACATCATGATTGCTATTATACATAACATAATAATTAATAATGTCCTAAGAGTTGATGTCGCACTAAAAGGTCGTTCCCCACTATGATGAGAACCCAGAAGTGCTACGACACTATTCTTGAATATTTGTTCTATAGCTGGTTGATATCATTTTAGGGACACAAAAGATACCTACTATCAAGGGTGGATACTCATAGGTCTTTAAGGAACCTACTCATGGTGTACACCCTTGGTAATATTAAGTACGATTATTATGAGAATGAGACCCACCAGTAGGAAATCCACATTTCTATGTGTCATTGGATGTTCCTATATACGTACATGTGTTTTGGTCCTTAGATTTTATTATTATTGTTAATGAGTATTATGATTCATGCAGTTAGATGTATTTATGAAAATCATGATGACATATATTCGCATAGAAGTAAGATATGTTGGGTGCGTCACGAGTAATAGTTCATTAATGAATAATGTGAGAAAGGATTTATCCCTTCTGTTTATTAACAGAAGTTAATATCTTAGGAGATTTAATGGAAATTATATAGACTAAATAAATCCATGTTCACGGTGTAATATAGTCAAGTTCTATTTCTAGAAAGTCAAAGAAAGAGAGATCGAGCACATAGGATGATGGCACTGGCATTCAACCTACTCGATTAGAGATATTGTGATAAATGGATTATATTACACAGTAAACATTCATAGGAAGTTAAAATTCATTGTAATTTTAAGTTGTTTATCTATGGATGCCTTAACATGTTTCTAGATACTAACCTTGGACTTTAAGCTGCTTTAACTAATGCCACTGAGAAAGAGGCCTAGAGGGTCACACATTAATTGTGTCCAGAATCTCAATTAAATAATAATATATTATTTATTATTTAATAGGTTGAATAAATATTATTTCTGTGAGTGTTTTTATAATTATTCATGTATTATTGATCACATTTATTCTGTCACCAGTTATTCAAGAGAATATATTGTGAGAAGAATATTTAATAAATATTTATTTTCTATTTAGGGAATATAATATTTATTTATTTATTGTAGAATAATGAAGTGATATTTATTAAATAAATAAGTATACATTATTCAAGGCCCCATAAATATTTTAGAGTAATGGAGGATCGAGTTTAATTGTTTGATGAGAAATTTTAATGTTTAATATTATTTAATTAAATAATATTTAATTTTAATCCGCAAGTTCAGTGCATGTTGAGAAATAATATTATTACTATTATTATTTGATATGGGATTTTTCTAGGATTAAATAAATAATAAGACCACGTGTGTAATTATTTTATTTTAACCCTAAAAATTCAAATACCCCATTTTTTATTTTCTCATAAGTCTATTCAATTGTGCACAACAAATTTGGAGAAAACCTCTATAGCCTAGAGAGCTTGATTCTCCAAGAACTCTCTCAAGAACGGAGAGAAATAATCCTCCATTAGATCAAGGAGAACACTTTAGAATTGGTTATTGAGGTGATCAAAGGAGGATTATACAAGCATAAGGATCTTCCGTGCTAGAACGTAGTGACTCCTTCAGCGATGTCTGGAGATTTGTGGAACATGTGTGAATCACCGCTTGAGGAAATCTATTCCTATTTTCTACAACGCAATGATGGTTCAATGTAGATCTGTTACCGGACACATAAATGAATAAATAATTCCTTAGAGGTAATTATTTATCTAATTAAATTAATTATAAACAATATGTGTTGATCCCTCTCTCTCGGTTCCGACATAATTCTTCTTTGTCCATTTTTTTGACTCGATTATGTGGATCCTGACGTTCATTGTCTTATAGATCCTATATTGATCATTGATTATGGAAAAAATTAAAGTTGGGCACTGCGCATAACATGCTTCCACTGCACCTGGAACCTAGAAGTGGTGTCAGAGGGGGAACATTATTGTTTATAATTATTTAAAAAATCAATGGTGATTTACGCATTTGTAATTTAGTTTTTCAATTCAATTTTAATCATTATTTTAATATGAATTACGAGATATGATTCTTCCTCATTCATTTCTCATAAATCTAATCGAGATGTTTAATTGTTTTTATTATAATAAAATCAATGAACTCATCTAGAGGTTCCATGTTTTCTATCCGGAAAACACAAGACTACACATCAGGTAACCAGAGTTACCAGTTGTGTAATCACATTCAATGCATCAGATTTGATTCGGAGATCAATTTGAGATTATGAATTGATTATGGAACTAATCATACCATTATTTCACCACGTGTTGACAATGATTAAATGGTTCATGGTCAGCTGGACTACACACTGTGTTTCCCATTAGACATGGTGTGTAGCCCCTTTCGGTCAGGGACGGTCCATGTATTCTATACATGACCTACCCAACTGTTGAATTATTAAAATAGAGTAAACACGACATGTGAACCATTGTAAATGCTGTGTACTCCTATTTTTTTGAGGCACATACTACACATCGAGTCCCCAGGTGTGTGTCTCAAATATATGGTGAGAGGTATACACGTCATTTAGATCAGATCTACATTCCTTGTACTTATAACAAATTATGTAGATTTAAAATTTATTTATTATACAGTATAAACCTTAAGACATGTACTTGCATGTGGTAATAAATATGGGACATTCCATGTGATAGTTTTTAATATATATGTATATAAATTTTTAATTAATATCTATGTAATATTCATATCTGCGTATCATGTATGAGTCTTATTACATGTTGTTACTCTACGTGCATTGAAGCATAACATGTGATAAAAAATAATGTAATTCATGTAATCATATGTGAATTACACATTCTTAAAGTACATGATAAGTCATGTATGCCATATGTCACACGAGTAAAACAATATATGAGTATAATACATGTTGGGTATAATCGGATTGGAATTCACCATGTTACCTCCAAGGTACAAGTTACATACATAGTTAATTATAAATGAATTTATTTAATTTTTTTAAAATTATAATGGATGAGAATCTCAGGGATATTCAAATAAGAATGAATATAAATAGAATGATTAATTAAATATAATAATTAATCAATTCGATTGTGATTTATCTTAAATAAGAATGATTAAATAATTGAATTCTAGTTTTATTAAATGTGTAATTCGTTGCAGGCATGTGGATGATCATGAGTTGGAAGAAACATTTTGTATGCGATTGGTTTCATTTAATTTATTATTAAATTAAATTATTGTCTAACATTCCTTATCTCCTCATTAATATATAAGGCCTATGTTCCCATGGTTTCTTTTATGTAAACCTATTTTCCCCTCACCTACGTGTGAGTAAAAGTAATAAGTAATGGATGGAGCTCCCAAGCTAGTGGATGTGGTTCAAGATCATAGTCGAGGCAAAACCAATCCAAGAAGATATAAAGGTGGATATGTAGAAAGTTGTAAGCATGAACCTCAATTGGTTCAAGGTGTTTCTCCCCTAGGTCAATGGTTATTTTATCAACCATTACATAAAATAACCATTAGTATAAGCTCATGATCATACCTTTTATTTTATTTCTATTAGTTTCATGGTTATTCTATTATGGATGTCTAACCATGATCACAAAATTAATGAATTAACAAGCATGCAAGATGGAACTAAAATAAAATGGCTTATGTGTAAACATTATCTAAGACATTATTATTCACTTAAGTAATCCCAATTGATATTAACAAGCATGTAATAAAGATAATAATTGGAAATTTATGCATAAAGGATAAAATACCTCAATAAAATATTAAGTCGGTATAGCCTTCCATTAATTCAGTTAGAATTGAACCATAATTCAAGGTGCTTGACCATCCAAAGAGGAGGTGATTTCAATTATTGAGGAATTCTAACATGAGGTTTTGGGTTGACTTAACTCAGTTCACATCAAGGGTTGAATTCCAAAGTAGGACTTGGTGTAACTGAGAGGTAAAGGTTGAGGAAATCTAAATTAATGATTTTCAGATCGGGGAGTCCACTCAGGAGGTCAAGGAACTGTGATTTAATGCAGTTACCCTTTGGAATTCCTACTTAAAACCATTAAAGTTGCTTGAACAACCAAAGTTGGGGTGATGAGAAGAGGAATATGGATCCTTTCTACTTAAATATCCAAGAAACTGGATATTACAAATTTAATGGTGAGGTCTATTGTGTTTTTATAAAATAGTGGGAGACTAATAAATATAGTATTTATTTATTTTTCATAATTTTATCAGATAAAGTACTAAATTGTTTCTTATCTTATCTTGTAGAAACAACATTAAAATGACATCAAACATATCATTATGATCCATCCTTGATAAATAAAACCTTCTCACCAGTAAAAATTTCCAAGAGTGGAAAAGTGCCTACGTGTCATCCTTCTCCATGAAAGGAAAATATATCTATTAGAAGAACCTTTACCAATTGTGCTTGGAAATAAGGCAGGTGATGAAGAACTATCTCTCTATGAGAAACATATGAATTATTCTACAGATGTTCAGTGCTTGATGATACCATCCATGTCCATTGAGATTTTAAAGAAACATGAGGATATGGATGCCTATAACATGATATGTAACCTTCTAGATATCTATCAAGAAAAGGAGACACAATAGAGGTGTGAGATCATAAATGATTTGTTCACAATTAATATGGGAGAGTCTATGCCATTTGGGCCTAATGTAGTCAAACTCATCAGCTACATTGAATGCCATAACATCTTAGTGATTAAATTACAAGATGAGTTGCATATAGATGTCATACATTCATCACTTCTCAAGACCTTCTCTAGGTTTATTATGAATTATAATATGAGAAATAGTGATAAGAGTATTTTATAACTTCTTACTTTAATTATCCATGTGGATAAGGACATGAGGCATAATAAACCTAGGTCCTTATAGTGAATAAAAAAAGGAAGGACAAGGAAAAGGGGCCTAAGAATTATAAATAGCCTAAACTCACGAGCACCATCATACCAAAATGAATAATATCTAGAGGCAGGGTAAGGAATGGGAGGTAGTATGTTTTTCATGTAGAAAATCAAGCCACTGGAAGAGGAACTGCACCCAAAGGCAAGGGGAAGCTAAAGGTGAATTCATTATCGAGTGAAATCATTCCATTTATACATATTGGGTATTAGATACAGCTTGTGGTGCTCATATCCACATCAAAATTCATGAACCAAGTATATTTCAAAATATTTCTAGAGGATAGGTGGATCTAAGAGCTATCAATAGAGTGAGGATGGTTGGACTAGCCATTGGTGACTACCACCTTTCATTGCTAACATGAATGATTTGAGTTTTAAGAGATTGTTATTATGTACCTAGAGTTACCAAGAACACAATTTATGTGTCATTTTTAGATACAAATGGATTTATTTTCAATTTTGTAAATAAAATTTGTTTATTTTATATGGAAAACATATTTTATGGTATGAAAAATTTAAATAATAGTCTTTATGTATTAAATTACAAGAACCAAGTGTTGGAAATCGATAACGAATCACGTTCACATGACTCATATAACACCCAACAGTGGCATCACCATCTTGGTCCTATAAATGAGAAGCGTTTGACAAAGCTCTCTCAATATGGTTATTTAGAATCTTTAGAGTTGAAACCACTTGATAGATGCCATGTTTGTTTACAAGAAAAAATGGACAAACCCCTATTCAGTGGACAGGGTGAAAGGGCCAAAAAACTTCTAGGATTGGTACACACTAATGTGTGTGGACCGTTTCTAGTAGAAGTTGGAGGTGGATATTCTTATATCATAACTTTTACTGATGAATTGAGTAGATATGGTTATATCTACTTGATGAGGTATAAATCTGAGTGCTTTGAGAAATTCAAGGAATTCAATAATGACTTAGATAATTATCTTGGTAAGAATATAAAGAATCTTTGATCAGATTGAGGTGATGGATATCTTGAACAAGAGTTCATTGAATTTCTATGAGATTTTGGGATTCTATATCCACTCAATCCACCTTATACACCACAATGTAATGGTGTTAGTGTAAGGAGGAACCATACCTTGTTAGACATGGTAAGGTCAATGATGAGTCATGAAGATCTTATATTATCCTTTTTAGGATATGCATTACAAAATGTAGAATACACATTAAACTGAGTACCAAATAAATCAGAAAATAGAATTACTTTCAAGTTATGGAGTATAAAGAAACCTATTTTATCATATACACATATATGGGGTTGCAAGGAGTTTGTTAAGGCCTTCTCAGGAAACAAACTAGCACCCCGGGGCATAAAGTGTATCTTTATAGGGTATCCCGAGGAAACAAAGGGATGCTACTGATAGAACCCCCCAGATTAGAATTTTATTGTCACTAGAAAGGATTTCTTTCTTGAGAGGGAGCACATCCAAAAAAAGTATAGTGGAAGAAAGATTGACTTAGATCAAGTTGATGCTCATGATACACAGGGGTTGGTACAGGAATAGATTCCACAGGTCCCCGTGGAAGAAGTACTTCCAAAAACACAAGTACTGCATAGGATCATAAGAGACGTAAGAGAGCCATAAAGATATGTTTTTCTGGTCACCAAGGATGGTGACTCATTATTTGTCATGACCCATCCCCCGGGGCTTGTGCTGTGACTACCCCAAGCGTTCCTCTAAAAAGCTTGGAGTTTTCGGCTAGTGCCGAGTAGACATATCCAAAAAATGGGAGGAATTTTCCTAAGAACCTATACACACGCACCCAAATCCAAGACATAGTGGCTGGAGAGAGAAAAAACTAAGTAAATAAAATGCTTTCATACCACTACAACCCAACAACAGAGTATGACAGAAAGTAAAGAAGTAAAGTAAAACCGAGCCAGAATACAAGTCCACTAAAAGAAAGACAACCACAAAGTATGACCTGTAAACATGGGTACAAAAGATTTCAGAAATAACTCAGCTCATCTGATCTCACAAGGAACCATCCAGTCCTGGTCCCAGTCTTTCTTTTCCTAGGACTCCACCAAAGCATCAGTCAACTACACAAGACATGACACATGTGGGCAAAGCTTGTGCAGGGGTGAGTAAAACAATACTCAGTAGGGGACCCCAAAACATAAAGTAAAATATCACAAAGGAAACAAGACCAATAATGTAAAGTCATATCAACACTGGTATATGTCAAAAACATATATAATAAGAACATTCATGTATACTCATAAAGGATTCCAAGACACAATGTCTTATCCACTGCCTGTAATAAGGTTCTGCTCATAGCCCTCTCAATTCCAGGAGATCCCACTCCTCAAGTTAACTAAAATAATGCACATTGAACAAGTCTAAAAAATATCTAATAGAATATCTGGTCTTGGTATGTCACAAAGTTTCCCTAAGACATCCGGTCTCACTGAGATAAGGGATCTCGATATCACAACCAATCTGTCATCACAAGATTCCGATCAAGGCACGCTCATTCTGGGAGAACTCACTCCTTGAGATATAAAGTCATTAGAGACCCTTGAAATAGGTCCCACTAAATTGGGCCCCAACCAAATATAGAACACTAAGAACTAAATGAATCATGAGGTTCAGGTCAATTCTTGAAGGAAAGAATCATATCTCAATACACAGATAGTGGGTCCTACAACTAGGGCTCACTAGGGGACATCCTGGACCTACTGGAATTATCATACTGGATAGGGGATAGGTGCCCATTTAAAAATTGGTCACACCTTGTCCACAAACCCTATCTAAGGTACCACGAAGAGAAGTGAGGATCGACTAGGCCTCTTGATGCGATTCATGCTCTAGACCACTAAGTCCCTGTCGAAGATTGGTTGAGACAACCCAATTTTGAGCATGGGTCATCCTCTATAACAGGGACATGATCCAACATTGAACCTTCATAGAGACGCCCAAGGGTATGGTATAAATCTCTACTATCACCCTCTATGATAGGATCAAGATCCTACATCAATCCCAAATTGAAAAGACAAAGAGAATTCCACTAGACCTTCCTAGTCCTACTAAAACCCCACTAATTCCTCTCAAAAAGACTAACTTTTCGAGAGGGTACCAACGGCACAAAAAGACTTATGGTTTGAAATTTATGAGAATTTAAGTGAAAAGGGGCTGGTGAGGTCAAGGTCCAGTCTGACCTGGTCGGATCGACCCAACCCGACCCAGCCCGCTGGGCACGCTAAAGTGGCCCAGCCAACCCGGTCTGCATGGTGTGGACCGGTTCGGTCCACCGAATGGGGATAGTACTGTGTCTGGCCTCCCACCCATGACTATTTCTACGGGTTCTACTCCGCATCACATGACAAGCTCAGTAAGCAGTGATACCTCATGCGGTTTGCCAACAGCGTGCCACTTGTCCAATGGGGTGCCCGCCACATCGTCGGCCTACTCCACAGCGGCTCACCCTGGACGCAACCCTTTTCACTACCCATGACCGATCTGCTATGGGATCCTACAACTGCCACCATGGGAGGTTGGATTCTGCTACACCAACACGTGACAACTGCCGCGTGCCACCGCTGGCACTAACGCTCTGATGGCCCCTTCTGTGGGCCACCAAACACGCTCCAGTGGTCCGATATCTTATCTAGAAGGCGTTTCGAAATCCTAAGGTTTCTGTATTCACTGTTGTGGGCTCAAATCAATGTTACGAACCACTTCAATGAAAATCTGTTTGAGTGGAAATGTCTCCCGCACCACCTCGATCTATTCACCATCGTCGTCATCTTACCACTATCGTGCCGAGTCCATCACAGATCCAGGATGCTGGATCATTATGCCAAGGATCAATTGTGCAATGATCGATCGATCTCAAAATGTCGAGTCATAGTCCAAATGATGAATGCCTACATCAAACATAAAATAGAGTGAGGAAAGGAATGAATCAATAAATAGGAACATACCTCAATCGATGTTCACGTCGATCGAGGTTCATTTACATTAGAACGATTAACCAAAATTCTCCAAGATAATCTCATGTTAAAACCCCGAAATTGAACCCTCCCACAATAACGATTGAACAACAGGTCAACCAGTTCATGGGTTGATCCACGTTCTTCATTTAAATACAAGAATGGGGAAAGAAAATATTTAAATAACAACCCCTACCTCATGTTGGATCGCTTGCATATGTAGATTTAATTCAGGTCGTCACGTTGATCCTTGTTCCTCCAGTGTTCATCAATTCATCACCGCTTGATTGAATCCGGATCTCTGATCCATAATTTCCAACGAGAGGGCCTACTCCCCCTTTCCTTGGGGAAACTCTAGGGTTTCATAGAAATTCTCCATCATTTTGAATTCTAATGCTGGACCTTTCCCCTGATTGATGGAGGAAGCACGTTAACGCGTTAACATGTTTCAGCATTACTATTTCTCTTGGGAAGAGCCTCACCACACTTATTCATTTTTTAAAGGAGAAATAGTTTCTTTGTAACTGTGTTATAGTGTTTCCATGCTGTGAAATGTTAAAAGGAAATAAAATAAATTTTTTTTTAAGTTTATTTTATTCTCCTTTAAAAATTCCAAAAAGTTAACTTTTACCCTCAACCCGTGTTGGTTGATTTTAGGATCCACCTAAGGAAATCCCATCCTCACAAGCTCTATAATACTCTTGGATTTACAATCCTAGTTACTATTTATTAGGTATAACAATTTGAAGAATAAAATAATTTTATTTAATTATTTTATTTACGGTTATTCCATTTTCAGGTTTTCTCACTGGAGACCTGCGCTGACTAAAGTTAAGTCTCTCCTAGGGTAAACCTGCCATATTGAACACAACAATGCCCTCAAATTTATGACATGGGGGCTGTTTTTAGTGTTATTTCACCTTTTCATGAAAACCAATCATGTGCACTATTTAAAAACATAACATTTTTCTTCAAACCATTCAGGGAATAATGACCTCAGAATCGCACGCCGTCTTAGCGGTTGATCTCATAATCTTTCCAATAAATTTATAAAAATAAAACCGACAAAAAACTAAGCCATTAAATTCTACCCACCTTAAGGATTTACGTTTAGGAAATCCAAACCAAGGGATACCCAAGCCGATGAGAGTACAAGCACGAACCTGATCCCCCCACCCCCATGTGCTCTTTCAGAGATTCTCATACTGCCACTAGGCACACACCATGTGAAATTATCATCCACAAAGCATCCTCGATCTTCCTTGGGTACTCAACTAAAGACACTCCCACGCCGATGTTTAGCTCGCCCTAGATTAATGACAAGAAAAAGGGTTACAAATGATTCTCGTTAGCTATGACACATGGCAGGTGTTGTGTACCTGGTCCCACGGTAGGGTAGGGCCATGCATTATGCTTCCTCGCAAACTCTACGCAACACCCGAAAGAGGGATGGTTAACCCCATAGATAGTTTTTCATCCCGAAAAAAATCTCGGTAACCTTCATCGAGGTGATACCCATAGGAAGACATGGTCACTTTCCTTGAACTCTAAAGATCTCCATAGTCTATTAGCACAAAAATTTGGATGGACCTATCCATTCTTTATCCGCACCTAGATAACCTGCACACACTCTTCAAATGCCTCCTTTAATCCCTTCAACAAATTGGATATAAAGAGATTATCATGATATTAATTAATTATTGATGAAACTCCCTGGATATGAACTATAGCCTACTCATAGAGGCATCCCAAGCCTTATACTAAACTCTATTCCTGGGTAGTTTAGAAGTGGGCCGACTTGGTGATTTGTTCAATGATTACCCGATTGGTATCATGTCTCCTGGATGTATGTGGTAAAATCATCATGAAGTTCATCTATATAACTCTACACTTCCTTCCTAGTACCCCAAGAAAGAGAAGGATCATCCCCTGCCAAGAAAAAGGGCTTGACAGAGAGAGTCGAATACCAAAAAAACTGATTCAAACAAGTTTGTAGGTTTTATTTCAATAGTAAATCCTATATTCAACCTGTTCTTTTATCCCCAGTGTCCTCCATGACACCCACATGCATATCCCGATGCATCTCTCCACTCTAGGCATCCACTGTTACAATTGCGTGCCTCCTAAAAAGAATGATGTGCTCCCCACCTTTCGAATGCCCATTAGGGGTATTCCCTATGGACAACTAACCATGTAAAGCCTCATAGATGGTAACACCGAACTATGCCTCTCTTACTTATTTAAGAGTGGAAGGGTAAAAACCAAAAACTAGAGATAAAATGGTCCATATCCATCCATGAAGGATAACTACAATGAGCCCGACCGCTCAAATGCTTCATTCAGTAACTACTAACTGGATTTCTACTAAGAACATCTGCTTCCACATTCCTATTCCAAGGAGTATAGTCAAACTCCAATTCATAGTCCTATAGGAACTCTAGGAATCACCTATATCTCAAGCCCCAATCCTTCTAGGAGAAGACATTCTTGAGAATCTCAAGGTTGAAGTGGACAATGTATTGCTCTCTTTCAGGTAGTATCACCACTTCTTCAACACAAAGACCACCACTACTAACTTGAGATTATGGGTCAGGTAGTTCTATTCATCAAACTCCATCTCAACCCTCACTAGATTCACAAAAACTCCAACCTCTATGGATACATGTCCTAGAAAAAGAATACCTATTGAATCCAAGACAAACACTTCAAGTGCTTTCTCTGTAGCTGGTGCTCTCGAAGTGGGTCTAAGACCATGCTCAAGTGTCTCGCGTGCTCCTCCTTAGATGCTGAGAACACTAATATGTCATCAATGAAGATCACCTATGGATGCCTAGGGTGAAACACTAGGTATTACTAATACCTTACTATGGAAGTCCCCCATCTGCACCCCCATCTCACAAAGCTCTTCGGGAGCCATATGATATACAATCATAAATATAGGTGCCACCCGAGGGTGTAGACCAATGTAGAAGTCTAAATCTCAATGGAGAGGTAAACCTTGAACATATTATAGGAAGAAGTCCTTATACTCTACCTCCACTAAGAAGCTTGAGAACTCATAGCATCCACTACACCAAGGGTTATACTAGACAACTGAAGAAAAATCGGTTGCACCCTCCTCTTCCTGAGTCCATCAAGAGCTGCTAGGATTTCCCCCCTTGTTGATAGAGGGAAATATGTTTCTATCACCATGGATGAACCACACCCTTTGCCTAAAACAACCAATTTGAGCATGAATTGTTGATTGGTCCATATTTAGAACGACATCATAAGGCCTCAATGCCACTACCAAGAGATCCAAACCGAAAATATCGCCTCCAAGAGTCAGGTCACACTATCAGCACTAGTGTGTGGTCATTTGGTCTCATCCAATAGGAGTCTCTAAATGTGAGGATCAAGTTAATAGTTTAAACCAGAACCTCTGGTATCAAACAAGATAACTAATAGGAAACTAAGTCAATAGTATTAGTGTCTAACAATACTGCAACTAAGGTAGAAAGATACAGATCGTAACTTGAATCATTCTTGGAGTCTTAGGGTCATAAGACTCAATATCCTACAACTCTATCCTCCCATATCTACCAGTTCTCGGATCCTGGTATGGACCACCTAGAGGTGGTGGTGGTAACATGTCAAAATGTTGGACACCTCCTATTACTTCCCCAGCTCTCTTTCCATGTCCGCCGCCTGATGGATCTATCTACTCTTGTTATTGCCTCTTCCTTGGTGGTTCTTCAACCACCTCTATGACTACACCATGAATAGTGGGAAAATCTCATGTGAGATTCACCCTTTTAAGAAAAGCATAGAAAATCTTATCCTTATGGGAACTAGAACGTATCTAGAACTTCTAACAAAACCTCTAGTTCTACATATTACATTTCACATTTGCTATCAATAGGTCCTACTGACCATGCATCCTAGGCGATCAGTGCCTTGGAAGCCCATGACATGCGGTCAAACCCAACGCCTCATAATCTAGTGCCAAAAGATCCATCCATGACTTAGTATAGCAATATACATCCACCCAAACCACTAGATTTGGGTTTTCTAATTGATCATCAGGAGAAACTGTCGCCTGCTAACCATCCTAAAGAAAAGCTTCTCTGTGAATGGATCCCATCAGGGAGGTCTCAATGATTATTGGGCCAAACTTCCGATCCTACTATGGAAACCTCGATGGCTGCCATCGTGAACATATCCCGCGAAAAACAAGATGTATCATGGTTAAAAGAGTATTCATGATGATATGACTCAAGAAGGTCATTGAAAAGACAACCAATTCCTATATGATGCATGTACCTTTATTTTTCCCTACAACTAGTGTTTTCATTTACTGATCAAAAAAAGAAGGTGCCCGGGGTCCTAGTGTATGGATACATTGGCCTCCGCACCAACACTGGAGTTCCTGGCCTGAAATCCGAACTTGAGAAACTTAACATTATTTCCCTAAACCAATATCACTGAGTCCTGGTCCCAATGTGGAACTAAACTAGCTCTGATACCACTCTTTCGTGACCCGTCCCCCAAGGCCCATGTCGTGACTACCCCAAGCCCACCTGTGATAGGCCAGGGGCTGGCGACTTGTGCCGAGTAGACATATCCCAAAAATGGGAGGCATTTTCCTAAGAACCTGTACACACACACCCAAATCTAGGCCACAGTGTCTAGAGAGAGAAAATAGTAAGTAATGAAAATTCATGAATACCACTACAACCCAAAAATAGGGTACGATACAAAGTAAAGTAGTAAAGTAAAATTGGGCCAGAATATAAGTTCACTAAAATAAAGACAACCCCAAAGTCTGACCTATAAACATAGGTACTGAAGCTGTTGTAGGAAGCTTCCAAAAACACCTCAACTTGTATGATATCACAAGGCACCATCTGGTCCTAGTCCTAGTCCTGCTCCGCCTAAGAATCCACTAAAGCATTTATCAACTGCACAAGACATGACACATAGGGGAAAATCCCATGTAGGTGTGAGTTAAACAATACTCAGTAGGGTACCCCAAAACAAAAAGTAAAATACCACAAAGGAAACACCACCAATAAGGTTCTTCTCATAGCGCTCTCAATTTCAGAAGATCCAAATTCTTTAGTTACCTAAAATAATGCACATAGAGAAATTCTACCAAAAATATATAAGATAACATATAGTCTCATAACACCATGAAGTTTCTCTGAGACGTTCGATCTCACCGAGACAAGGAGTCATGATATCGCAACCAATCCTTGGTCACAAGATTCTGTTAAAGGAATGATCATTCCAGGAGAAATAAATCCTTCAGCTATGAAGTCATCAGAGTCCCTCATAAGAGTTTTGTCTAAATTGGGCCTCGCCCAAATAGAACACACTGAGAACTACCCGAAGCACTCTGGTCAGGTCAAGTCACGAAGGAATGAATCAGATATTGATACACAAATAGGGGGTCCTACACCCAGGGCTCACTGGGGGACATCATACCCTATTGGAATTATCATCCTCGATGGGGGATATGTTCCTGTGTAAATATGGTTCATAGTTTTTCCACAAACCCTATCTAAGGTACCACGAAGAGAAGTGAGGATTTCTTGGGCCTCTTAGTGCAATACATGCTCCAAACCACTGAGTCACTATCGAAGCCAGGATGAGAAAACCCACTTTGGAACATGGGTCATCCTCTATGATAGGGACACGATCCTACATCGAACCTTCATAGAGAATCCCAAGGGCATGGTCTTAATCTCTATGGTCACCCTATATGAAGGGATCGAGATCCTACACCAATCCCTTGTAGGAAAGACAAATATAACACCACCAGACCTTTATGGTCCAACTAAAACCCTACTAATCAATATTAAAAGGACCACCTTGTTTCGAGGGTACTAATGCCATAAACAGATCATTAAACAGACTTATAGTTTGAAAGTTTTGGAAATTTAAGTGAAAAGGGGCATGTTGGGTCTGGGTTCAATCAGACCTAGCTTTACTGACCTGACCTGACCCAGCCCAGGGTTCACCGAACCAACCCACCGGGTCTATCCCATCCCGATGGAGCCACCCATCCAACCCGATCTGCATGGTACAGACTGGTTCGGTCCATCGGACTTAGCCAATGCCGCATCCTGACTCCCACCTATATCAGTAGACACAGGTTCTCCGCTGCGTCACGCGGCTGGGTTGACCGAAGGCTGATCCCATAGGTGGTCCGTTGACCACATGCCACTAGTCTGACGTGGTACCTGCCGCATTGCTGTCCGCTCTGCCCTGGCCGTGGCCCCTATCGTTTCCCATGGTCGAGCCACCACAGGCTCCTCCTGCTGCTACCGTGGGAGGTTGGCTTCCTTCACACCGGCCTGCGGCCACTGCACTAGTACACGGACACTACTGTGTGCCCCTGCCAAGGATAGTGCTCTGATGGCCCCTTCCACGAGCCATTAGAGGTGCTCCGATCTCTGATCTGGAAGAAGTTCCAGAATCCTCAGTTCCCCATCTTCACTATTGTGGGATCAAATCCAAATTACAATACACTTCAATGAAAATATGTTCAAGTGGTGATATCTACTGCAACACCTCAATCTGTTCTCTACCATCATCTTTGAACCTCCATTGTGCTGATTTCATGCCAGATCCGCAACGTCGTATCATTGTGCCAAGGATCGATTGTGCAAGAATCGATCGATCGCCAAATGTCGAGTTTTGAGCCAAATGTTGAATGCCTGTGACGAATGTAGAATGGATGGAGTAAAGGAACAAATCAATAAATATGAACATCCCTCAATCAATGTTTGTGTCAATCATGGCTCATTGCCATTATAATGGTTAACTAAAAATCGCCATAATAATCTCCTGTTAAAACCCCGCAAATCGAACTCTCCCACAAGAATGATCGAACTGTGGGTCAACTTGTTTGTGGGTTGATCCACACTCATCATTTAAATACAAGAACAGAGAAATAAAAGATTTAAATAACAACCCCTACCTCAAGTTTTATTTCTTGCATGCGTATATTGAAGTCGCATCATCACGTCGATCCTTGTTCCGCTGACGTTCATCGATCCATCGTCACTTGATCGAATCTCAGCCTTCGATTCGTCGTCGTCAGTGAGAGAGCCTCCTCCCAATTATGTTAGGGACACTAAAGGGTTCCATATAAATTCTCTAGTGTTATGAATTCTTACACTGGACCCTTCCCCTGATTGATGAAGGAAATATGTTAACATGTTAACACGTTTCAGCGTTAGTGTTTCACTTTCAAATAGCTTTGCTATGCTGCTTAATTTATAAAAGGAGAACTGGTAGCTCCATTTCAACGTCACAACATCTCCACACTGTGAAATGTTAAAAGTAAATGAAATAAAATTCTTTAAGTTTATTTTATTCTCCTCTAAAAAGTACAAAAATTAACTTTTACCCTTGACCTGCGCCGGTCGAGGTCCAGATCTGCCTAAGGAAAGAACATCCTCACGAGCTCAACGTCACTCTCAGATTTCAATCTTATTTATCGGTTATGAGTTATAAGTATTTGAAAAATAAAATAATTCCATTTTATTATTTTATTTATAGTTATTCCTTTTTCGGGTTTCTCACTGGAGACCCATGCCGACTAATGTTAAGTCGCTTCTAGGGTAAATCTGCTATCTCGAATGCAATGATTCTCTCAAATTTATGATCTGAGCACTAGTTTAAGAGCTATTTAACCTTTTTTGGAAATTCAATCATGAAATCTACTTAAAAACTTAAAATATTTCTTCAAATCATCACAGACACAACTATCCTCGGAATTGTATGTCGTCTCAGTGCTTGGTCTCAAAATTTTCCCAATTAATTTCTAAAAATAAAACTATCAAAAATATGATTAATTACATTATTGGTTGACAATGATGAACCTCTATCCTATAGGGAGGCAATGGAGATATTAGAAGCTGCAAAATGGCTAGAAGCTATGAATTCTGAAATGGATTCCACGTATCAGAACCAAGTTTTGGTTTTGGTCGATGTGGCAGTTGATGTAAATCTTGTTGGATGAAAATGGGTATTCAAGATGAAATTGGACATAGTAGGTAGAGTAAGTACCTATAAATCAAGGCTAGTAGATAAAGGGTTTAAATAGTGTCAACGAATTGACTATGACGAATCCTTTTCATCAGTTTCCATGTTTAAAACTATCAGAATCATACTTGATATAGTAGCTTACCATGACTATGAGATTTGGAAGATGGATTTCAAAACTGAATTCCTTATATAGAACCTTTAGAAAGATGTCTATATGACACAACAGAAAGGTTTTGTGACTCTATGTAATAGAAAAAGGATTTTAAAGTGATAAAGATCCATGTATGGATTGAAGTAAGCATCCAGGTCATGGAACATTCAATTCGATAGAGCCATAGAAGAATTTGGTTCCATTAATAATGAATGTGATCCATGTGTTTACAAAAGGTTTAATGAGAATGCAATCATTATTCTAGTTGTAAATTTTTATGACATATTACTTATTAAAAATGACATACCATTCGTACAATCTGTTAAGGATTAGTTGAACAAGTGCTTCTCCATGAAGGACTTAGGTGAAGCATCCTATATTCTAGGGATCAAGATCATTCATGATAGATCAAAGAGGCTTCATGGACTAAGTCAAAGAACATACATTGACCAAATACAAAATAGATTTAGTATGGAACTATCCCAGAGGGGATTGGTTCCAGTTCTATATGGTTTACATCTTTATAAGAAAATGCGTCCTCATAAACAATAAGGGAATGAGAGAATGAGTAAGATCCCATAAGGTTTGATGATAAGATCAATCATGTATGTCATGTTGTGTACTAGACATGATGTTAGATATGCACTGATCCTTTTAGGAAGATATCAAGTAGATCAAGGAGAACAACATTGGACTACTGTTAAGGCTATCCTTAAGTATCTGAAAATTACTAAGGATATGTTCTTAGTTTATGGAGGAGACAAGGAGCTGATCATCAGGGTTTATACTAATGCTAGTTTTTATATAGATCAAAATTATCTAAAGTCACAATCAAGATATTTTTTCTATCTCAACAGAGGAGCTGTGAGATAAAAGAGTTCAAAGCATCCAGTTGTTACTGATTCGATAGTGGAGTCTCAGTATATAGTGGATTCTGATGTTTCCAAGGAATCCATTTGGATTTGGAACATTTTCTTGGATCTTTATGCAGTACTAAGTAGTAAATACCCTATCACGTTGTATTGTGATAACACTACAGTGGTGTATCATTCAAAAGAGCCATGGTCACACCAACAAACAAAGCATATACTCTATAAGTATCCCCTCTTGAGGGATTTATATTATAGGGGTGAAGTCTCAGTGAGAATATTAACCAAGATAGAGAATGTGGTGGACCCCTTGACTAAAGGCCTATCTCAGTAGAAGCATGAGTATCATGTGAAAGATAATGGATTGAAGGTTGTTAGTAGTTGGATCTAGTGAGAGTGGGAGTCTATTAGAGTTAGTTCCCTAGAACCAACTTCCTTATACTTTATTATAAACTTTTATTCATGGTTTTTAATATTAATAAACTTCTTATCACATTATGATTAAATTTTTTTGTAACATAGTATGTGATAATGTTATAAGAGTAGCCATCACACTAAATGGTCATAACAGTTCCCCACTAAGATGAGAACCCAGAAGTTTCATGAAAATATTCTTGAATATATGTTCTATAGATAGAATATATCATTTGAGGGGAAAAAATGATACCGGCTATCAAGGTTGGAGACTCATAAGACTTTGAGGAACCTTCTCATGGTGTACACCCTTGGTAATATCCACTATGGGTATTATGAGAACGAGACCTGCCAGTAGGAAATCCATATTTCTAGGTGTCATTGGATGTTCCTATCCATGGACATGTGTATTGGTCCTTAGACTTTAATATTTTTATTAATTAGTATTATGAGTCACAAATTTAGATGTATTGATGACAAATGTGATGGTAGATGTTCACGAGAATGTAGTATATGTTGGGTGCGTCATGAGTAATATTACATTAATGAATATTGCGAGAAAGGATTTATCCCTTATATTTATTAACAGAAGTTAATATCTTAGGACCTTTTATGTAAATTACATAGAATAAATATATCTGTGGCCATGGTACTTTATAGGAAAGTTCTATTTCCGGAAAGTCAAAGAATTAGATATAAAGAACATAGGTTGATGGAATTGGCATGTGACCTAATTGATTAGAAATATTGTGATAAAGAGATTATATTACATGGTAAGAATTCGTATGAGGTGACATTTCATTACAACATTAACTTATTTCTCTACAGGTTCCTTGCCGTGTTGCTAGATGCTAACCTTGGCCTTTGGGATGCTTCGCCTAATGCCACTGAGAAAGAGGCCTAGAGGGTCACACACTAAGTGTGTCCAAAATATCAATTAAATAATATGAAATTATTTATTATTTAAAAGGTTTAATAAATATTATTCTCATATGTGGTTTAATAATTATTCATTTATTATTGATCTCATTTATTAAATCACTAGTTATTCAAGAGAATATATTGTGAGTGTAATATTTAATATATATTTATTTTCTATTTATTGAGTATAATATTTCTTTATCTATTAGATAATAATATAGTGATATTATTTAATAAATAAATATACATTATTCAAGAACTGATAAATATTTTGGAGTAATGGAGGACCAAGTTTAATGGTCTGGTGAGAAATAATAATATTTTATATTATTTAATTAAATAATATTTAATTTTAATTCACAAGTTCTGCACATGTCGAGAAATATTATTATTTGACATGGGGTTTTTCTAGGATTAAATAAATAATAAGTCCACTTGTGAAATTGTTTTATTTTAACCCTAGAAATAAAAATACCCAATTGTGTTGTTTTCCCGCAAGTTTATTCGGTTGTGCACAAAGGATTTGGAGAAAACCTCTCAAGCCTAGAGAGTTCGATTATCCAAGAATTCTCTCAAGAATAGAGAGAAATACTCCTCCAAAAGATCAAGGAGAATTATTTGGAAGTAGTTCTTGAGGTGATCAAAGGCGGACAACGCAAGCGCAATGATCTTCTGTGCCAACACCCAAAGACTTCTTGAGTGATGTCTGTAGACTCATAGAACACATGTGGATCATCACTATAGGAAATATATGATTGGTTTCTACAATGCAATAATGATGAAATATAGATCTTCCTCTAGACACATCAATGAAGAAAGAATTACTTTGAGGTAATTATTTATCTAATTAAATTAATTATAAACAATATGTGTTGATCCCTCTCTCTAGGTTCCAGCATATTTTTTTTGTATTTATTTTAATAGATTATGTGGATCACAACATTCATAATTATATAGATCCCATATTTTTCATTGATTATAGAAAAAATTAAATTTTGGAACCACCCATCGCGGGCTTCCACTACGCCCAGAACCTACAAGAAGAAATTATTCCTGAAGTTATTGGTAAAGAGGCTAGTGAGGAAGATTTGGCTCTCTATGAGAAACATTTTAATGATGCCACATATGTTAAATATTTAATGTTATCATCTATGACCAATGATCTTATAAAGTAGAATGAATACATGGATACATATAACATAAAGTATCACCTCGAGGATCTTTTTTAATAGAAGGAGAGAGAAGAGAGATGCAATATCTCCAATGTCCTATTTACAACCAAGCTTGGAGAATTGGCACTAGTTAGGCCTCATGTAGTCAATATTATTTTCTACATCGAATTATTAGAAATCTTAGGGATTAAATTATCAAATTTTTTTCATATAGATATCATACTTATCCCAATACCCAAGTCCTCTAGTTTTTTATGCTAATTACAATATGGGAAATAATGAGAAGAGTCTTTAAAAACTTCTTACTTTAATTTTATAAGCGGAAAAGTACATGGGGAATGAAAAGCCCACAATAATTATGGTGAATAAGAAAAGGAAGGCCAAGGAAAAAGATTTCAAGACTCATAAAAAGTCAAAATCTCCCAAGCACCATCCTTCTAAGAAGAGGAAGATTCAAAGGAAAGGGAAAAAATGAAGTAGTATGTATTGAAAGTGGCAAGAAAATCCATTAGAAGAGAAAATGAACCCAGAAAAAAGGGGAAACTAAAGGTTTATTATTTATTGAGTGTAATTTTTCAATATCTACACATTGGGTATTATATAAAACTCATGGTTCTCACACATGTATCCAAATACCTAAACCAAGTAGATTTCAAAATATCACCAGAGGATAGATGGATTTGTGATATTACAATGGTGTGGGGATGGATTCTCTACCCATTAGAGACTACCACCTTTCAGTTCCAATAGGAATGATATTTATTTTAATAAATTGTTATTATGTACCGACTATTACCAATAATATAAATTTTTTATCCATCCTAGATACATATGGTTATTTTAAAATTTGGAAACAATTTTTTTTCCTTTTTATAAAGAAAACATATGTTATGGTATGTCATATTCAAATAATGGTATTTATGTATTAAATTTCAAAAACCAACTGTTGGAAATTGATAACAAATCATGTTTGAATGACTCTTATAACATCCAACTATGAAAACATCTTCTCAGTCATGTAAACAAGAAGCATTTGATAAATCTATACCAAGATGATGACTTGAGTATATATGGATTTTTCTACTTGATGAGGTATGATTTTGAGTACTTTGATAAAATCAAAGAATTCAAGAATGAATTAGTGAATCAAATTAGAAAGAAAATAATGAATATTTAATTAGATAGAGGTGGTGAATATATTAACCAAGAGTTAATCAATTTTTTATAGGGGTTTGAGATTCTATCTCAACTCACTCCGTCTCACACACCGTAGTGGAATGGTGTTAGTGAAAGGAGGAACCATGGCTTGTTAGATAGAGTAAGGCCAATTACGAAAACCCTTATCTTTATTACACATAAATGCATGATTTATTGCATAGGAATATACATAATACAACCTGAAAGATAGATAATACTAGTGTATTTCGGTAATTAGGTACACTACATAACAACTTAAAATAGTGGGGGGGGGGGTGTATTGACATTATTGAAAACTTCCTTAACATGCTCATAATATTCCATAATTCTTAAAACTTCATTGGATAACCTTGGAACATACATAAGAAAGGGGTGATCTATATTTCCCAGTAAGGGAATAAAAAATTCATAACATGAAGAAATAATTACATGTTAAACAATAGGAATTTCAATGGGATATAAAAGGGGTGATAATCATAAACATTAACAACGTATCATGATATAACATGATAACATAAAGACAACATGGGAATATGAAAACAAAATTAAATATGACATCATAAACATAGGTAAATGATAACCGCAAATACATCATAACATGGTGGAAAATCCAATAATGGATTATTCTCACTCCCTAATCCCATACATGATGTCTCATTTGACTACAATATTACCCAATGAATTGGAACACTATATAATTTTGGGAACACTCGTCTCTTTCATATCTTGTACATGAATAAGTATTCCACATATATCATACAAAATAAGGATGTATTTCATCAATTTTGACCCCATAATAAAGGATTTTGGGTTAGATACATGGAATTCACCAATAAACAAAGTTTATGTACATTGAGGTGAATAACCTTTAGTGGAAATCAGGTTGGATATTCACTACACAATTGTTTGGAATGAAAAATCATAGTGAAATTTCAACAGCGTAACGACAGTAATTAAAGATTCATAAAATGGTTTAATGAGAGTGAAATGGGTCTATCAACATTTAGATGTAAAATGGATAGTAATAGGGATGTGTAAAAAAAATCCCAATATAATTAAAAGTAAATCAAAGTCATAAAATAAAGAAGATGCTTAAATAAAGAGGAGAAGGAGTGAATCCCATACTAAATTAGTAATGTATTATGTAAATGCTATAATAATAGGGGATAAAAAATCTATAATTATTTGTACATTAATTAAAAAGTAGATGGATCTTTATAAATTCATGAAAACATAACCATTTGAGATATAAAAGGGATAAATACAAAGAAGGTGCTTGAATTGAAAAGAAGAGAGAGAGGTCCCCTACCTTGAGACGGTGATTCCAAAAGATTGGGAGGGATTATTAATAGATTGGGGAACCTTTGGAGGAATATAAAGATGGGAGAACACAGTGGGTATGTTCCCTAAGAGTTTCGAGTGAAGATTAATTTGATATTGGGTTGGTTTATATAGGAAAATGGAGGGGATTTATTTATTATTTCCAAAACATAGGTTTTGGACTCTATACAACAAAATAATCAAAACCATAAATCTTACCATGGTTTTTTATCATGGTTTCTACTAAATAGAAGTTTATTTCATTATTTTATAAAGAAAAGGTATGAAATAATTAAAATATTACCCTTGGTGATTTAAAAGGGATTTATGTTTATAAATAAATGATTTTAAACCCTTAAAATATAATATAGATTTTGGAGGATTCATAAAGGCTTTAGAAAATTAATCAAGTTACCTAAAAATCAAATTATTTTAAAGGGTAAACATAGATTTTTTTATGGAAACCATTTATATAATTTATTACATCACTTTTGGGTCATTACAATGTCATAATACATGCTCTATATTTATATCGTATTTAATTTTCACTTGAAAATTTTACTATCTCATAAGATTATGAAAAATTCACCATTGGATAATTTTAATGTGATGATTCCAAAAAAATATTTATTTTATTGAAATAATTCTCTAAATATGTGAATTTTAACTTTTAAAATAAAAATTTACATTTGTTAATAAATTCTGGTTTTTTAACATTAACAATTTTCAAACCCTTATAACAATTACATTTGACTTCATATAAATTATATTATCATTTTTAATTAATAAAAATTACTTAATAGTATTATTTTATTAAAATTTAATTTATTTTTGAAATTAAATAATTCATAAAAAGGTATTGGACTCCTCATGTGTTAATCATGTTTTAATGATCACAAATCCTATTCAGTCTATAAACCATTTTAACTCTATGTAATCTATCTCACATCAAATGCACAGTTGTTTAGTTAGATCTATCCAATGCTCTTAAGTGCTATACACTCATTTTGGTTACTATACAAAATATTTTGATTCACTTTATAATGATTAATCTGAAAAATGATCAAGTTTAATTCCTTCCATAAATATCACTACTAAAGTCTGAATAAAAATATTTTCCTAAGTGAGAGACACCGTGAACAAGACACCATGACATCGAGACACCATGAACCAGACACCGTGAACATGACACCATGACATTGAGACACCATGAACCAGACACCATTAAAAAGACACCATGAACAAGACACTGTGACATCGAGACACCGTGAACCAGACACCGTGACATCGAGACACTATGAAACAGACACTGTAAACCAGAAACTGTGAAGGAGACACCGTTTCCATGATATACTGTGACACCGTTTCTTAATTTTTTTTGTCGTCTTTAAATTTTATCTCTAACGGTCATATTTTAAGATTTTAAATGCACTAACATAATTAATATTTCTTTGTAGACATGTCATCTGACAGTATGAGGTATGAGGTGTAGAATACATGCAACCTGTCGGATCAAACACATGCACTCTAAGATAAAAGAGTAATGCGGCCCATGAAAATTATCAAGTGTGGAATGATACTAAAAAGAAAAAAAGCTGGTGTCTATGAGAACAAAAAAATAATAAACTTAGAGAATTCTTAAATAAGTAATTGTATCATGAAACTCAACACTATTGGAGAACACATGAAGCTCAACTAAATCCCAGAATTGAGAACATCTTTTCACTATCAAACATCACGAAGAACACAAGCCAGATCTGTCTAACCTGCAACACTGTTTTTTCCATACAAGGACTTGATTTTTGCATATGCTTCATCTTAGAAGTACATAGCTTCATATACTAACACTCAGAGCACTTCTAAACCTATCTCAATATTTCTTCTCTGTTGTGTATCATTTTATTAACTTTCGAGTAGTGTATGTATCTTTATAACAACACACTCTATCTCCTGCATTAAACTGAAGGATACAATATATCATTACTCAAACATATTTTTTATATTTGCATACCCATGAATAAGTGTGTAAGATGTCTCTATGTGGCCTGGTTTTTTGTTCCCATGAAGAACTGTGGAAGAGGTCTCTGTGTGACCTAGAAATTCCTGTGTGCTGTTGTTTAACCCCGATCTAGGGTGTGGATCAAGTTTATTTATATAAATTTCTTGGTGGAAGGTGATCACCAAGTAGAGTGGATTAGGTCTCAGCTTGAGTCTAAACCACTTGTTTCAAATCTTCTGTGCTGGTTAATTAAGTCTTCTCTATACTGTTTTACTATATTATTCAGAAATCACCAAATTCACTTTGATAATTAATCTTGGAAAGAATTTATAATTGTCTTGTATTAGTAGAATATCATCAAAAGTAATATTAATAACTAACATTAAGATTATTTAGAACTAATCAATCTTCTAAGAAGTTATTTAAATAGTCAAAGTCTTATAACAGTATAACCTTGATTAACTGGGCTGTATTTAACCTTTTGGGGAAACCTTTTTATGAATAGTTTTTAACCAAATTTTTTTTATAGATACTCAATTCACCCCCATATTAATTAATCTACTCTGACCAACAAAAGGAATGTCTTAATTGAAATTTCATTTTATGAAAAAATACAATATGTGTTTTTTGTCGTAACAAAAACTAATTTTTATCAAACTCATTACTTAATCATTTAAATTGTAAAAAAATAAGAAATAAATATAATAATTATTTAACTTAAAAATAAAAATAAATATTCATAAAATATCAAACATAATATTCAAGGTTATACTATGAATAATGCCCATATTATCAACACATAATACATTAAACATAAAAGGGTTCAATGGGATGTAATATATTACATTCCATCTCACTCATCATTTTTATACAACAACTTTCTGCTTTATGACCTATTTT
The DNA here is from genome assembly GCA_963277665.1 of Viscum album. Classification (NCBI taxonomy): domain Eukaryota; kingdom Viridiplantae; phylum Streptophyta; class Magnoliopsida; order Santalales; family Viscaceae; genus Viscum; species Viscum album. The sequence continues at coordinate 2,082,563,905 of OY728122.1, read as the reverse complement.
TTCTCACTTTAAACACATTCTAGTTCCTTTGTGGCATTTCCCTTAGTGCCTTTTCCCACATTTTTGACATGAAGGAAATTGAATCTTATTTCATATATCATCTTTATCATATGAAATTCCATGACACACCATCCTTATCTTCTTTTATGTCTTTATACATTCAACCATGTGACAGTTCTTAATTTTAATTTTTGATAGCTGATTTGGAATAATCACGAGATGCCTTACTTGAGCTCCCATAATGTTAAGCATCTCATTTGGGCAGTCATCACATTGAATTTCACATTGGTTATTTACTCGGTTCCTCCTATGTATGGCCATTTTATGGAATAAAGATAAAATTAGGGATGATTACTATTAAACACAAAAATAGAAATCCTATAACATTAAAAGGATAACTTATAAATGACATTTATTCCTTAACTTATGAATTTCTAGGATTAAATCTAGATTATCCATAATTTATTTCCTAACATAGAATCTTGTGGGAATTTTTACGTTTACAATGGTTCATAATAAGCTTATGAATTTACCAAATCATTTCCCCATGAGTGTTAAACTAGGTGTATAACATGGCCCATTTTCATCCGCCAATTATCAATCGATTCTAGCTCAATATGGTGTTTTTAGGGTTGTTACCCTAGGTATATCTTTTCCAGATCAATATCCACATGTAGTATCTAGACGAGGATGTATTTTCTTGGAAACCACTTACTCTAAACTTTACATAATGTAGGGATGTTTTCCTATACTCAGTATTATCCATAATTATTTTTATAGAGTTTTCTAATCCTAATTCAAAAAATAACTAGACTTCCCTATGATACTAACTCTAAAAACCCCTGTCTTTATTACACATAAATTAATGATTTATTACATAGGAATACACATAATACAACTCATAAGATCGATAGGCCTAGTGTATTTGGGTAATTTGGTACATTACATAACTAATTAAAATAGGGGGTATATCAGAATTATTGAAAACTTCTTTAACATTCCCATACTATTCCATCATTATTAAAACTTCATGGGATAACCTAGGGACATACATAAGAAAGGGGTGAGTTATAAATCCCATTAAGGGAATAAACAAATCATAAAATGAAAAAAATACTACATGTTAAATAATATTAATTTAAATTAGATATAAATGGGATTAAAATCATAAACATGAACAACATGACATGATATAGCATGATAATATAAAGTCAGCATCAGAATGTGATAAAAACATTGAACATGACATCATAAACATTGGTCAATGATAACTGACAAGACATCATAACATGGTGTAAAAAGTATTATAATGGAATAGGTTCACTCCATAATAACATATATTATGTATCATGAGAATAAAACATTACTAAAATCATTGGAGCACTATATAATTATGGGTGCACCTATTAGTTTTATATCATGTACATGCATAAGTGTTCCACATAGATCATACAACATAAGGATGTATTTCATCAATTTTTACCACATGATCAAGGATTGTGGGTCACAAATATATACATCCCCAATTAATGGAGGATATGTACATCTAGGTGAATACCTGTAAATGGGGGTGGATATTGACGACACAATTGTTTACCATGAAAAATCACAGTGAAATTTTGGCAGCATGATGAAAATACTTAAAGATTAATAAAATGGTTTAATGAGAGTTGAAGAGGTATATAATAATTTTTTGTTTAATGGAAAGTAATATATACATGGAAAAACATATCCCAATGTAAGGAATTGTAAAAAAGGTATAAGATATAGAATATGATTGAATAAAGAGAATAAGGAGAGGATCCCTTACTAAATTTCAGCATAGTAACGACTTAGGTAAATTAAATAATGAAGGGGGACAAATGATCTATCATTTTTAGGAAATAAATTGGATAGTATATAGATATTTATAAATCCATGAAAACCTAACTAATTTAGATTTAAAAGGGATAAATACAAATATGGTACTTGAATTGAAAATAATAGAGAGAGGCCCGTTACATTGAGAGGGTGATTCAAAAAGATTGGGAGGAGATTCTTGAGAGATTTGGGGAAACTTTAGAGAACTCGTGTGAATGTAGGTCAGAGTAAATATGTGATACAAGTTTTTTTAGAGAAGAGGAATGAGATCTTGGGTGGGATTATATAGGAAAAGAAAGGGGAGTTCTTTATTATTTCCCAAACATAGGTTTTGGAATCTATATAATAAAATAATCAAAACAAAAAACCTTACCATGGTTTTTCCCATGGTTTCTACCAAAGATGAGTGGTTTTAATTATTTTATAATATGAAGGGTCGAACTCATTAAAATGTTATCCTTGGTGATGTGGAAGTGATTCATGTTTATAAATAAACTATTTTAAAACCTTAAAATATAATATAGGTTTTATTGGATTCATAAAGGATTTATAAAAGTAACAAAATAACCTAAAAACAACATTATATTAAAGGGAATATATATATTTAGTCATGTATAATCTTTACTGAATTTATTACATCACTTTTGGGTCATTATGATGTCATAATATGTTGAGCCTAAATTGTATTTGTTGTCAATAAGTCAATACATGTTGATGGGTGAAGTGATAAAGCCTAGATAATTGTTATATATTCATAGAATCTGATGTCATTATTTTTAAATTATTCATGTTTTTAAATATAATGATTGTTTGTGATGGTCTTTAATTGTCAATTTTGTGTGCTAATGAGTTTACACCTTTCTTTAACAAGTGGAATACCATGTAAATAATTATTTTCATGATGAGTAGAATAATAGAAGATGAGGAATATTGCTTGACATTTTCTCTAAGGAAGGATTTGGAATTAAATTTTTATACTTAGATATTTTTGTAAGTATTATTTTAGTATTTATTTTTTTAAAAAGTATCCAACGCACTGGAAAACTAAGGACAAGGATCAACCATAGTCTCATGTGGGACAAGGGTCTACCATGCCTAGTGAGAGCTATCCCGGGCCAGCCAGAAGGTGGTGGGACCATGTGTAAGCCCTGAGCTAGCCCATGTATAGGGCATGTACAATTCACACCTGCAGGTGCATGTGGATGAGTTGGAACAGAATCCCATAGGGCCGAGAGGCCGAGTGGTGGGTGTGTGAATGTGGAATCGGTTTTGAACCCCATTACGATCTCAAAAATACAATAGTCATGACTTAGATAATATATTGGAGGGAATATGAATCCTGGTTTCTATGTGGGACACAAGTCATATGGGTACTATTCTTGTATAATTTAAATATCAGACATAATACGGGATGGTAGATGTAATTGATATGAACCATCCAATTTTATCCCATGTTGTTCATATTTAAATGAACTGTCGTCTTCAACCTTTCGATTAGGTCACTGCTCATGTGAATCTCATGAAAATTATCCACTGTGAGATCGAGAGAAATGAACATCTCTACCCGACATATAGAAGGATCAAAAAAAGTAAAAATGAACCAAAGTAATCATAAAAATTATTCTTTCATGTAAATTATTTTCATGAAGTCATCCCATGATTCCCATCGTAAGAACTAGTGGCATGTTGAAAGAACTTCTAGTAGTGCATGAATCCATTTCTTGATGATCTTTTTATCATGTAATCGAGTAAAGAGAACCACTAAAACCAATACATGAATATTTAAAACCGTATGGAGCTTCCTTATTTATGAGGTATTTTATAATGTGAATTATTATGAGATTATTCTGATAATTTCCACCGTTCTTACAAGATAAGTCACATGAAGAAGTATGGATAGTCATCGTGGCATCACAAGAAGTCTATCGAGCAATCGCATGATCACTTTGTTGATCATGTGAAGCATTCACGTGGTTCACACAACCACTCCATCACTGGATGGAGAACCCAAAATCATTGTAATTTATTTGATATGATGAGTTATTTAGAATCTTGAAGAAGTCTTCAAACAACCTTAAAATTTGTAGCTATACTGCCTATATAAACTTTGGTTCATCTGAGAGTTCATGCTACTGAACTTTGAGAGATTGAGAGATCTCATTAAAAAAAAAGAACTCATGTGATACATTCTCACATTGGAGAAGTAACCTATAAGAAACAGGTCTTGTGAAGAAGAGGGTATCCATGGACAACACCTCCTGTCATGCAAAGTAAAAAGATTTTTCCAAACCATCTTGGTTGTGAAAAATTATAGAGAATGAACTCACTCACATGATTAATTCGTGTGAAGGAAAGAGACATACATGGAAACCACTTGTGTCTTGAAAAATAATAAACCATGGACAAAACCAATGTCTTGTGAAGTTCATTTTATGAACCAAAAGTAGGAAATAGATATGTGGACAACTTGTGTCTTGCGACAAAGAAATCCTCAATTCATTAAGGATTTATAAAATTTATCAAATATCCTAAAAATAAAATTATTTTAAATTTAATACATATATTTGGTTGTGTATTCTCTTATTTCATTTATTACATCACTTTGGAGTCAATATCATGTCATAATACACACTACATATTTATACTGTATTTAATTTTTACCAAAAATTTTGATTGTCTCAAAAAATTATGAAAAATTCACCATTGGATATTTTTTATGTGATGGTTCAAAAAATAATATTTATTTTATCTAAATAATTCTCTAAATAGGCCAGTTTTCACTTTTAAAAAATGAGTTGATATTTATGGAGAAATGATGGTTTCTTGACATTAATAGTTTTCGAACCATTATAACAATTACATTTAACTACATAAAAATTATATTATCATATATAATTAATAAAAATTAATTCATAGTATTATTTTATTAAAAAATAATTTATTTTTATAGTTAATGAATTCATAAATAGTAATGTATTTATTGAAATTTCATATTACACAAAAATACAATTTGAGTTTTTTCGTATTTAAACTCATTTTTATCAAACTCATTAAATAACCATTTATAAAGTAAAAAAATAAGGTAACAATATAATAATTATTTCATTGAAAAATAAATATAAATATTTATACTATTAGTGTTACCATTTTTCCTTGTTAAATTATTATTATTATTATTTTACCCTTAATTAACATATTTTTCTTTTACTTCGGTAATAAATATTTACTTCTGTTATTATTAATATTGTCTAAAAAATAAGTTGAAATTATTACATAAAATTAATTATGATGATTATAATAAATTTGGAACCTTTTTTATGAAATTAAATTAACAAAAGTGGTATAATTTAATTTAAAATAAACACACAAGTGCAATGAAAAATAGTTTTCCAAAAAATTCATTTTTCAAGGAAAGGATGATTTTAGTTTAACTCTATAACTGGTAATATTAATTTTATGAATCAAAATTTATAATGATATATATAATATATACATTAAATTTAAATCATTTACCATTAGGAGTTATTTTTAATTAATTAAAATGGAGAAACATTCTTTGTTTTAAAACAGTTTTCAAAAAAATGTGTTTTCAAGCCTAAAAATAAAATTATTCTAAAATATAGTATAAATATGATTTAAATGTTATTAATTGGATTAAATAAAACTCAATAATAATTATTTTACTTTTAAATAAAATAAAAATATTAATGGGACTTTTAATTTACTTAATTTATCAAAATAAATGACTGTTTTAAACAAATTTGTGTTTTTTTCTATTCACTGAAAAATTAATATTTTCTAAAAAATTCAAAAATTTCACCCTGAGTTAATTTTAATATGATGATATAAAAAAATGGAGTTCATTTTATCTAATAAAATTTCTAAATGTTATATAAAATAATTATAATATTTTTTTCATAAAAAGAAATAAAAAACATTTTTGAGGAAAACGTATTTTGAAGAACAAAAAGACATTACCAAAAATTGAGTGATTATTTACTAAGAATTTATATGTACATTTATTTTCATAGGAAAAATATTTATATATATATCCCTTAAGGTTGTTAATCCTATTCATACCTTCAAATTTAAGGTGTAGGTTATAACTATTGTATTTAAATAATCATTGTTTGTTTGGGTTTGGTGCTGCACATCACATATGTTATCGAACATAATTTTATATTTTAAAAACTTAGAACATTACATCGATGATGAGTCATGTGGATACTCCATTATACTTTTGGAGATATTCATTAAAAAATGTGGCATACACACTAAATCGAGTACCAATTAAAGTGGAAAATGGAAATACCCTTGATTTATGGGGTGGAAAGAATCTCATTTTTTCACATACACATGTATGGGGTTGTAAGGAATTTTCTAAGGCCTTATCAGGAAACAAACCAGAACCCCAGGGAACAAAGTGTATATTTATAGGTTATCCTATGGAAAAAAATGCATACTACCTATACAACCCCTCAAACTAGAAAGTGACCATCATGAGACAAGTTTTCTTTCTAGAGAGGGAGAACATCCTCAAGAAGGATAATGGGGGAAATATTTACTTTGTTGAAATTATTGCTGAAGATAAAAATGATTTGGTACAGTAATATATTTCATTGGTCCCCATGGAATAAGTTGTTACTGAAACACACGTACTATGTATGAGCACCAAAGAGGTAAGAGAACCAGAAAGATATGATTTTTTAGACACCAAAGATGGTCACTCATTATTGGTTGAAAATAATGAACTTATATCCTATAAAGAGGAAGTAGAGAGCTCATAATATATGAGATGGAAATACCCCAAGAATTTTGAAAAGGATTCCATGTATCAGAACCAATTACGAGTTTTGGTTGATCCATCAGTTGATGTAATGCCAATAGGGTGGAAATGGGTATTCAAGATAAAATTGGATGTGTAAGGTCAATTAAGTACCTATAAGGAAAGGATAATGGATAAAGGGTTCAAACATTATCAAGGGAATGACTATGATAAAACCTTTTCACTAGTTTCTATGTTTAAATCCATCATAATTCTACTTGTTATAACTACTTACCATGACTATGAAATTTGGTAGATGGATATCAAAAATAAATTTCCTTAATGGGTACCTTTAAGAAGATTTCTATATGAAACAACCAAAAGATTTTGTGACTTGAGGTGTTTAAAAAAGGATATATAAGTTAGAGAGATCCATTTATGTATTGAAGTGAGTATCCAGTTCACAGAACATTCTATTTGATGAATCTATACAAGATTTTGTTTTCATTAAGAATAAATGTGAGTCATATATTTATAAGTGTTTAGTGGGAATGCAGTCTATACCCAGTAGTTTATGTTGATGATGTATTACTTATTGGAAATGACATACCAGTATTAAAATCTATTAACGATTGGTAAAAAATGTGTTTCTCCTTGAACAACTTAGGTGAAGCATCCTACATTCTAGGAATCAAGATAATTTGTGATAGATCAAAGAGGCTACTTGGGATAAGTAAAATTATATACTTTGACAAGATATTAATGATATTTAGTATGAGATAATCTAAGAGGGTATTGGTTCCGGTGTCACATAGTATACATCTTTCCAATAAAAAGTGTCCCCGAACACAAAAAAAGAAACAGATAATGAGTATGATCTCATACACTACAGTGATATGATCAATCATGTATTCCATGTTATGTACTAGACAAGATGTTTCCTACTCATTGAGCATGGTAGGTTGATATCATGATGATCTAGGTGAAAAGTATTGGTATTCTATCAAGGATATCCTTAAGTATATGAGAATAACTTAGGATCTATTCCTTGTGTATGGAGGAGAAGAGGAGCTAGTCATCAGGGGTTATACTAATGCTAGTTTTTAGATAGATCAGAATGATCTAAAGTTGTAGTCAGGATATTTTTCCAACATAAATAGAGGAATTGTGAGATGGAAGTTTTAAAATCAACTATTTTTTACCAATTCTACAATGGAGTCCTTGAATATAGTGCCTTCTGATGTAGCCAAGGAATCCCTTTGGATGTTAAGATTTGTCCAGGTGCGTGATTTTATACCTAGAAGTAAAGACCCTATCACATTGTATTGTGATAATACTATAGTGGTGGATCTTGAAAAAGAGAAGAGTTCACATCAATGAACAATGTATATAATTCAGAAGTATCACCTCTTGAGGGATATTTCTCTACGGGGTGAAGTTTCATTAGGTTGAGTTCTCATGTAAGAAAACATGGTGAACCCATTGAATAAAGAATTATCTCAACATAAATATGAGTATAATGAGAGATCTAGCAGACTGAAGGTTGTTAGCAGTTGTCTCTAGTAAATATTAGATTCTATAGGAATTGGTGACCTAGAACCAACTTTAGTGTACTTTATGATTACTTGTATTCATAGTTTTGAATATTAATAAACTCCTTATCACTTCATGTTTTTTATTATACCTAACATAGTTTGTGATAATGTCCTATGAGTAGCTGCTGTACTGAAAGGTCATAGTAGTTCCCCTCTATGATGAGAACACAGAAGTTTTATGATAATATTCTTAAATATTTGTTCTATAGCTGGAAGAAATAATTTTAGGGACAAAAATGATATTGGCTTTTAGGGGTGGAGGCTCATAGGACTTTTCAAACCTTTTCACAAAGTACCCCTGGGTAATTTACAGTATAAGAGATTTTGAGAATGAGACCCACTAGTAGAAAATACACATTTAGACATGTCATTGGATATTCCTATAGTGGACATGTGTATTGGTACTTGTACTTTAACATTAATATTAATGGATATTTTGAGTTATGTACTTTGATGTATTGGTGAAAAACATGAAAACATATGTTTTTGGTGAATTAATATACGTTAGGTTATTCATGAGTAATATTCAATTATTGAATAATGAAAGAAATAATTCGTACTTTCTTTTCTTTAAAAAAATTTGATATCTTAGTTCCTTTTATGGAAATGATATAGCCTAAAGAAATCCATGTACATGGTGTTCTGTATATAAGTTCAATTTATAGAAATTCAAGGAAAGAGACATCAAGCACTTAGGTTGATGGAGCCAACATGCAACCTGCTTGATTAGAGATATCATGGTAAAGGGAATATATTACACGGTAAGAGTCCATATGAGGTATTATGTCATTGCAGCATTAAATAATTCCTCTATGGGTCCCTTGGCATGTTGTTAGACGCTAAACTAGACTTTGGGACACTTTTCATAATGCCATTGAGAAAGAGGCCTAGAGGGTCACAAACTAAGTGTATCTATAACTTTAGTTAAATAATATTGTTTATTATTTTACAAGTTAAAAAATATTATTCTAACAAATGGTTTAATAATTATTCATGTTTTCTTGATCACATATATTCTGCACCAGTTATTCGACAAAATATTTTGTGAGTAAAATATTTAATAAATATTTATTTTCTATTTAGTAAATATAATATTTTTTATTTATTGGTGAATAATATGGTGATATTTATTTATTAAATAAATAGTAACTATTCAAGGCCTAATAAATTTGTGGAGGAATGACAGAATAGGTTTAATATTTCGGTGAGAAATAATATATATTGAATATTATTTTAATTAATAATATTTAATTTAATTATTGAGATTTTTTATGTTGGGAAATAATAATAATAATATTTTTATTATAGACATGGGGTTCTGTAGGGACTAAATAAATAACAAGGGTGCATGTTCAATTAGTATTTTCTATCCCTATTAGTATTTAAATACAATTATATTTTTACTTAGGGGGGTTTCAATTTGTTTTCTTGTTCATGATGACATCAAGAGAGAATTCTCTCGAAGCCCTAGAGAACTAACTCTTCAAGAACGCACATAAGAACATAGAGAGATCCTCCTCCTCCACCACTTTTGAGTCTAGAGAGATCAAAGTGAACCCTTCTTCAAGTGATTCTTAAGGTGATCAAAGGAAAATGATGCTAGAATTAGGATCTAGTGTGCTGGAACCCAAATATTCTTATGGTGACGTTAGGAGGTTCATGAAACATGTGTGGATAACAGACAGATGGAATCTACTCTTGATTACCCCAATGAAATGATGAAAAAATAGATATGTTTTCAGATCCATCAATGAAGAAATAATTCTTCATAAGGAAATTATTAATTTTTTATAAATAATTATAAATATTTTACGATGATCCTATGTCTTGGTTTCATCATTCAATCATCAATTAATCTTTGATTCAATTCCACTATGTCCAGAATCATCACTTTTATCCAATTTCCTCCTACTTTTCTCATTGACATCAGGAGGTTGATCTATGGCTATTTATAGTTTGTAAATCTCCCTCTTTCCCTGGTTTTATTCAGTTCATATTTTTTAATTCTCCATGGTGTTTTTGTTCTAGTTTGAGGAGTATTAGGGATGCGATTTTGATGATCGCTTGGTGTGTTTTAGGTTGATCGAGGGTTTCCTTGTGTGGTTGCGATCTTCCTATTATTCCTTCTTCACCTTGTTGTGTGAGGATTTTCAGAAAGATTATTTAAGGTATGGGATACTTTCCTTTTCCCCCTTTAGTTGTTCATGTGGGGATATCATTATTTTGTTTTCCTTTAGGGAAATGGCATGATCGACTTGATGAAGATAATTAATCAGTTAAATTGAAATTGGAGGGGAAAGAAAGAAATCCCATGTGTTACCACTTTTTATATTTCTGATTTTGAGATTTCATGTGCTTGATTCCACCGCTAAAAATCATGGATGTTGGGAACTTTGTTTTTATTGTAATTTATATGATTTTGGAATTGATTTGGCCATTTATTCTTATATTTTTCCACATATTTTTCTTTAATTCAATCATGCTTTAATTTTTAAGACAATGTTTTTATTGATTAATTTACATTTTTTGTTAATTTTTTTTAAAATAATAAAACTCTTCAATATATTTTCAATTATCTACATCACTATAAAACAACACTTTAACACCACTAGGTTTTATCAGTGCCAGTGAAAAGCACTGATAAAGTTGTCCTTTATCAGTGCTAAAAAAGAGCTGAAAATGGGTACCCTTTATCAGTTTTTTTCTATAGCAATGATAAAAGGTTCCCTTTATCAACACTTTGTTTTTAGCACTCATAAAGGTCCTGATTAAGATGAAAAAATAAACAAATAAAAATTAAAAATGAGTAATTTTTAAAAAAATATTAGCAATTTTATTAATTAAATAATTATTGTTAAAAATGAATAAATTTAATATGCATATATATAAATTATCAGTATTAATAAATAGTATATATTAAATATATAGATATGTAAAATGAATAAAATGAAATAATTAAACAAATAAAAATTAAATATGTGTAAATTAAGAAAAATATTAAACATTTTATTAGTTGAATAATTATTGATAAAAATTAATAAATTTAATATAGATATATATAGATGATAAATATTAAAAAATAGTGTATATCTATATAAAATGAATAAATTGTGATAATTAAAAAAAATAAAAATGAATATATTTCAATAATTAAATAAAAAAATCAAAATGAATAAATCGCAAAATTATTAAAAAAATATTAATGAATTAATTATTAGAAAATGTGAATAAGTTTAATATATATATTAATTATAAATAGTAATAAATTATATATATTATATATAAATATAAAAAATGAATAAAATGAAATAATTAAATAAATATTAATGTCTTATTCATTTTAATGGTTTTTATACACGATTATTCATTAATACATTTAATTTAGAGATCTATTCATATATATATTTTCCTATATATGTATGAATATATAATATTTCCTAAAATATTATTTAATATAATAAAACATATTTATGCTTACATATTAAATAAGTCATATATTTATTGAAGAATGATTTAGAATTAAATATTAATATTACTTATAAATACTGAATAATTGCATCGAGCAATGGACATAGTTGAATGCCATTTTATTTTTTAGTTAAACATATATCAAATATGGGAGGATACTATCTTGAAACATCAATTTATGGGTTGTGGGTACGAGCAGGCCAGTCCAGACTTGTCATTACCCCCATGCAGTGTTGCTTCTGTGGTCAGTAAGGAGGCTCAAAAAGATGGAATGTCAATATTGGGGTAGTCTTTTCTACATGCTGCAACAAAATCTCTTTGCGGACAAGTGGGGAAAGAGGGGGTTAGGGTCTTGGGGCCTTTAGACCCAAACACCCCATTCCAATTACTACATTCCTTCATAAGCCTGGGAGTACGAGGAAGAAGACTGGTTTGGAGACCAATGAAGGCCAGGTGGATTCCTTGTGCAGGCCAAGGCCCGTCAAAGCTGGCTCGAAGGTTGAATTAAAAAACTGCTTTGATGACTTGGCGGAGAAAGTGGAACCATTGAATCATGAGGAGGATGACTCTGGAGGAGATAGTCACAACCAATTATCAGTGGATAGCTTGGACCATTTCCAAGGGGAAGGTCCTCATAGCTCCAGAAGAAAGAAGGGGAAAAAAGGGAAGCGAGATCCAGTAAAATGCATTGTGGTCAAGGGGAAAATACCCAAGGGACGCAAATATTATTTCCATTTGCCTAAACCAATAGAAACCATGTCGGCCAAGAAGGGGGGAATAAAGGAAAGCAGCGTCCTACAAGATGGGGACAATGGAGATCCAAGAAGTGAATTATGTGGAATGGAAGGAGAGGAAGGCGAGTGTTTGAAACTCATTCTCCACTCCAAGGAAGAAATTATTGAAAGATTATTTAATCCCATCGCATCAAATGAAAATATTTTAAGAATATATGAACAGAAGTCTCAAGTTACTATCACCGAGGAGCAAGAAGCGTGGATAGACAAGCAAGACCGAATCATAGCTCAATGCTTCAACCAAGGTAAAATCACCCTGGATGAATTCATATAAACAACAGACAGAATGGTTAATCACATCGAAGAAATTATCATCATGGATCCAGACACATAGGTTGGTACTCTGCACTGGGAATTATTTTTATTTTTTGAATCAAATAATCTTAGTCTTGTGTTTAATCTCTTTGTGAGCTCTTTCATCACGTAGTAGTATTCTACTTTGAAAACTAAGGTTTTCCACTTTCCCTTAAAGTGGTGTCATAATAATAAAAAATATATTTTGGTGGTGGTATTCAAATTTTAGTATTCATTTTAAAAGTTCATTAAAACATGATACATTTAATATATTATGTCTTTAAATGGTAAATTTTATTTACTTATTTTTAATATTATTATAGTTTGGTATTAATTCATTTTTAATATATATTTTTTTTTAGTTTTTGGTAATTTAATCATTTTTTATTATTTATTAATATATATTTATTTACTATGTTTTAATATTTTCAATATGTATTCTTTATTTCAATATATATATATATATATTTTAAATAATTTATATTTAATTAATAAAACTTTTCCATTTTATCAATATTTTTAAAGTGTACTCATTTTTAATTATTCAATTTTATTCATTTTCAAAATGCATGCATTTAAGATTATATATTCATTAATAATGTTAAAAATATATTTGTAAATAAATATTTGTAAATAAATAAATTTATAATTTTATATTTACTATATTTATAAATTTATATACTCATCATTACAAATAAATAAATATCATTTCTTTAAAAGTATTTATATAAATATAAATAAACAATCACTACCACAAATTTTAGCTTTTGGACTGTGTGGTGCTGGCGACCGCCATTGGTGGTTGCTAAATCCAACAATAGCGACTGGCAAAGGTGGTCGTTAATGTTGAAATAAATTTGTGTGAGATTTCTCCCACCTCTTGCGTCTTCTTCCCTAACACTCTGCTGAAACATCTTCCCCACCATCCCTACCATTGCGTCACCCCTACCATGACACCCATGATCATCCCTCATTCCCATCGATCACAACTGGCCCCCAAAAAAATCTGAGTGGTCCTCCATCATCATCATGACATTACCCCACCACCCATCAACGTCCATCAGTGTAACCCTTTCCCTTCTACCGCCATGTATCCTCCATGGCCTACAGTGAAGCTTTGGGTTCCCTCCCATCACCCCCTGGTGTCTCGTTTTGTCGAAAACACCAAATACCACCTAAACGCGGGTGTTTTCATAGAGGACTTTCATGGGCCACCTTAGTTGGTCGTTGTTTCTCTTTACCGACAGAGCAACTATGACCGCCAAAAGCAGTCACAAGGTGGCCACTAAAGACCTTTAACGACCACTTTTGGTGGTCGCTAAAGGCAAGTATTCTAGTAGTGAATTATATATATTTAAATAATTGTAAAATTATAATATTTTTTTAAATAATGAACATATTTACTATATTTATATTTATATTTATATTTTTAATTATATGTATTTATTAAATAAATATAAATAGATATAAATATATAATTACAAATAAATATTTATATATTTAAATAATTATAAAATTATAATAAATATATTTAAATAATGAATATATTTACTATATTTATATTTATATATATTTATTAAATAAATAAATAAAAATATATAAATACATATAATGATATAAATATATTTACAAATATATAATTACAATAAATATATTTAAATAATGAATATATTTAATATGTTTACATGCAGTCAATGTATGAGACAAGTGGTCGAATTACATTATGTACTGAATCCCATCGGGTGTTGGAATCCCCACCAACCTAGTATACAAGCATTTATCTAGTGTCTTTGCCCTGTGCAGGTGGGGACCTCGAGTTGGGTTGTCTGATGAGGGGATGTCTGATAAGGGTTGATCAATAGAGGGTGAAACTTTTGTTGGTTGATGTGTCGTAGAAAAGTAGTGTGAGTTGAGGATGGTTGTGCTCCTGTATAGGGATGCGAGCAGTGATCAAATCCTTCAGCGGTATAGACGGCCCTGCTGCAATGACCACATGAGCATAGGCAGGCGACTGAATGGGGGCGGTGATGTTTTCCATTTTTGATTGCAGGGGAACTGGCGGTGATCAATCCCTCTAGTGTTGTGATGTGTTTATAATATCCTAGTTTTTATAATTATAATAAAAATCCTCTTAAGGGTAATTTTTAATATATTAATTGGGGGAAATGATTTATTAGTGAAACAACTTAATAATGTGTTAAAGGGTATGCATCATAGAAAAATCCCAGTTAATACTTTGAAATATTCAATCGATCATTTTTAGAGTCATACACTGAGTTAGTGCTGGATTTCATGGTTTATAAAGGATCAGTAAAGAAAAAATAAAAATATTAAACATATCACATTAAACATGCATAATGTTTTTAAAAAAAATTGGATAACTCCAAAACAATGCATCGTACGAGAAATATGATACCACTGATAGGTTCGAGATGTTATGTTTACACTAGTAAGGGTATAAAATTTTTACGCATTAGACGTTTGGAAGCCTTGCTGGAAAAAATAATTTATTTAATAATTTTTATTATATTATTTTTCAAAATAATTTTATATCTCCAAAACGGTGCCTCGTATGAGAAATTCGAGACCACCGATATGTCTGAGAAACAATTTCAATTTTTACCCTAAGCAGGGTATAACATTTTTAAGTGTCGGACATTTGGATGTCTCATTCACGAAAATAACCTCTTAATATTTAATTAATTATTTAATCCATTTTTTAAATATTAAATAAATAATATCTCTCAAATGGTTCATTTTATGAGAAATATGAGATCACTATTAGGTCGGGGATGCAGTGTTTACCCTTGATGGTGTATAACATTTGTAAGCATTGGAAGTTTGGTCATATCGCACACAAGGATATGTTATTTGTTTGGTATATAAATATTTTATTTAATAACTAAAAATAATAATAATAATTAAATTAATATTATTATTATTATTATTATTATTATTATTTGTGTTAAGGATAGAAAATGAAAATATATTCTCGTGATTCATAATGGTGTTAAAGTGTAAATAATAAGTGGAAAATGTAATTAATGTGATAATATTTATTGGGACAATTAAATTCAAGTAATAAATGTGATGTTTTTAATTGTGCTAGATCAATGATAGTGTGTTCCATTAATAAAATGCATTTACTATTATCGTGTTATAATGAAAATTATTGTTGGAATGGTAATGGTGATAATAATGTCAAAAATTTAATAAATAATAATATTTATTGTTATTTCTATTATTATTATTAATGCGGGAAATAATTAGTGTATATATATATATATATGTAATATATGTATATATATAGGGGATATATATATATATATTTATATCTGTGTGTGCGAGTGTAAATACATATATATATATATGTGGGTTAAATATATATATATATACACACACATGGGTCTATATATTAATATATGGATATATATATATATGTTATAAATATATAAAAGAATGACTTTTAATATATATATATATATATATATATATATATATATAATGGATTTAAATGGAACAAGGAGTTACATGTCTAAGATGCTATTTGGAAAATAAACACTCCATTGGTAACACATGTAGGGTTTTAAAAAGGAGCAATAATGTTTTGAAGTAAGTGCAATAAAAGAATTGTGAAATTAATGGATGAAAGAGAAAAACAATAATTTTAAAAGAGGAGGAAATGGAGAGGTCCTAGGGAATTCACACAGGAGGTCTCACACTTCATTACCACAGAAATCATACTTTTTCCTCAAGTTCTTTTATTTTTTTTATTTTTTCATCCAAACTTCTTTCCTTTATATCTTATTCGTTTTTGATCGGATTGACACGCCATCAGTTCTGTTGCATTCGTATTGATGAGAAAAAATTTAATACCAATTTTTTGGAGGCAGAAAGGTATGTTCAATATGATTTCACACTTTTTTATGGGTAATTTAGGAAAAAAATATCAAAAGATAAATTAAAAAAAATATCAAATGATAATTGCACAAATTTAAAAATGGTAATTATGGAAAATTATCAAACAATAATTATGAAATCTTAAAAATTATAATTATTGAAAATTATCAAACGATAATTGTTAAATTTTAACAAAAGATAATTGTCAAGAATTATCAAATGACAATTTATAATGTTAATTATGAGAGATAGTTACTAAATTATGAAAGATGATATGTAAGGAAAATTATTGGAATATTATTATACAAGTTATTAAGTGGTAATTATAATTAAAATTATAAGGTAACAAAGATATTAAATTATCATAGGATAATTATTCAATTTTCATGGATAATTTTTTGTTTTTATTAAAAAATAATTATTTGGGAATACCACATATGTTCTTGAAATAATTTAGGGATATAAATTACCGGACGTGGTTTTATAGTTATTCTTGAAGATAAAATTGTGAGTGCATGTGTTGGTCTAAGAGGGTATTCTGGAATTATCCAAGAGAGAGAAAGTATTATCACATGCTATATTTAATTTATTTTTGAAATAAAATAGATGGTTCTGGTTTTAGGAAACCTTGGCATGCAATCATTTTTCTGGTTGGTGTGCGAATGTGGTTCGGGTAACGATGCCTTTGATAGAATTTGCTATTGATGTTGAAAGATTTTGAGGTAGGAAGTTTCTTATCCTTTTGGGCTCTGGTTTACACATGTTTCTATATTTAATTTATGCATTGACTTACTTTAAATCATGATTTACTATGATCACATATAGGTGTGTGTGTAGCCCATAGTATAGAATGTTTTGTTTCCATGACATTGATGTGATATCTTAATTTCATGATGATGTTTGATTCACATGTCAATGTATATGATGATGCTATGTTTCTCATGATGTGTGCTATGGCTGTTGTCATGATATGAATTTTCTTGTTTTCCTTGGGAGGATTGGTATGTGTATACTTTATAGGTGGTCGTCATGATATAATTATTCCTTATGGGGTGTGCGCTTGATGTGGGATGAAGATGATGACACACCATGATAACCTTGTAACCTAACATCTACTTGATGCCTTGTGGATTCTAAGTATATGACCAACACTTGATGCCATGTGGATTCTGAGTGTTACCAGATGCCTTGTGTATTCTAGGGAGGTTATAGATACTCGATTCCTTTTAGATTTAGAGTATTACTCAATGGATTGTGGATTCTGGGTAGGTTGTTTTCACTCGATGCCTTGTGGATTTCAAGTGACTCAACAACAGACTTGTGGCTAGTTTTGGATACTTATCTAACATACAATATATTTCCAGTATGGAGCTGAAGTAAGTACAACTAGGGGTTTGTGGAAACTTGGTTAGTACACAACCACTCGGTTTTGGACAGTGTGCTATGGTACTTGTTACAAATTTATTTTATTATATAATTCACTTGTATACTTGATCACATCAGGTTAA
Source organism: Viscum album (assembly GCA_963277665.1). Lineage (NCBI taxonomy): Eukaryota > Viridiplantae > Streptophyta > Magnoliopsida > Santalales > Viscaceae > Viscum > Viscum album. Next base: position 2,082,545,721 of record OY728122.1, on the reverse strand, counting down.
GGACACATTGGTTGTGTCTTTCTAGGTCTTGTACTCACACCCTACTCGAGAATTTCAATGCTCTTATAGATTGCATGAGGGATCCGGTGAAGGTAAATGAACCTGTAGTGGATAGATAAGAAAAGGAGAATGGAGCTAGTAGAAGACTAAAATGGACTCCAGAGGACCCACTTTTTATTTATTTATTTTATTTGATTTATTTCCTTTGGACATGATCACCACTTACAGGAGGTCCTTTATTTGAATTACATATATGCCATCTTTACTTTTCTTCATGTTTACTCTGATTATTTTTTATAATATTTATTATTGATTATTGATCTTATAAAATGATATTGAGGGCATACTCTCCTCACTGACAGACTCAGACCCTCACTGGTAGCAGTGACTTCTTGCATAAGATGAGATGCACATGAGGTCAAATGGCATTCCAGCCCAGACTCAGTGATTCGGGTCTGGATGTTACAAAATAGTATCATAGGATTAGGACTTACTAACTTGTTTCTTCTCTTTACATGGGTTGGGTCAGGTTATCCAGGAGATAAGAAATCAGGACTTGGTTATGGGAACTATGTCAGTACTAGGCCAGCACTGAATAGTGGACCTCTGAGTTGTCATAAAGTGGGTAATTTATGTTTTGTTGTAATTATTGATTGACCTTGGATGATGTACATGATATTATATTTGATTTATGATATTTCATGTATGTCCATGAATCATGACTTGGAACATAGGTCCACATTCCATATATGTATATGTTGTTGTGTTGAATAGTATTTCATTAATTAGATGCCTTGATTGGTGCAATCTATTCAAGATAGTTTGTTATGTGTGATATATTTGTGTTGAAATACTATGTGATATAATAATTATTGTAACTAATGTGAAGGGAAGAAAACAAGGGTTAGTTCTAGTAGGGGCGTACCTTTGGTTAAGTGTACTCTCCTAGGAAAAACGTTGTGTGATTCCATGGACTGGTTAAGTGAAACCTTGTGTGTTCCCATAGACTAATTAAGATTTATCATAACAACTATGTTTATTTTATGAAGTTTGTTCCTTAACATTACAAAAGATTTATCAACTACAAAAGCTTATGGGAATACTTGGGAAGCAAGACAGAATGCTTTCAAAAGGAATTATGTGTCTTCACTTCTACAAGATGTGCAGGAGAATGCAGTTGAGCATGCTCCAAAACATTGTCTATGGTTTAGGAAGTAGGGTTTCTTCCATCAATTTTTTTCGTTAGTTATTTCCTAGTCATAGGAGTTTAAAACTATGGTCGAGTTTTCCATGATTTTCAAATCTAGTATTCTTTATCCTTCTAGATCACCGAAGGCTCTCAAGATACTGAATAATGGGTTGAAATATTTTTAGAAATCTTCAACGTAGTAGATACTCTGAAGGATTGACATGTTAAGATGAAATTGAGATCATGTTGGGAGTGAAACCATTTCGATACCCCATATCTTATAGTTTCAACCGATAATAATGAGATCAAGGTTTAGTTGGATGACTTGGGGAGGAATAAATTCATAAGGAAAAATATTCCACTATGGGATTCACCTGTGGTCTCCTAGAAGGAAGACTGTAGTCTTTGGATATATGTTGATTACCAAAAGCTAAACTAGGTGATGTAAAAGAACCAATATCTATTTCTTGGATCGATGATCTTTTCAATAAACTATTGGGAACCTGATTGTTCTCCACAATTGATATTTGATTAGTCTACCACCGATTGTGAGTTAGGTAGGAAGAAATTATAAAGAAAATGTATCAGAGTAGATATGGACTGTATGAGTACTTAGTGATGTCGTTCGGGCTGAATGATGCACTAACAATATTCATGGACCACATGAATGAGAAATTTCATCCATAATTGGACACTTTCATCATAGTTTTTGTTGATTATATCCTTATATACACATCAAAACTTGTGAAATATTATATGAACTAAGATATAGTTCTGAATATGCTTCAAGTGAATAGATTTCACGTTAAGTCATCAAAGTTTGACTCCTTGATTCAAGAGGATAAATTTCTAGGACATGTGGTGTATGAGACCAGTATATTAGTAAATCCAGAGATGGTCCTGGATAAGGTTGAGGTAGTCATGTCTTAGATATGTCCACAAAACGTGTTTGAGATTAAGAGATTTTTGGGGTTGACAAGATATTAACATAGGTTTATCTAGGACTTATCTCATCTTCCAGCACCCATAAAATCACAGACCATGAAGGGAGTATTGTTCCAGTGGGAAGATAAGTGTAAAAAGGATTTCCTTGAGTTGAAGAGATGGTTGATGACAACTCCAGTACTAGAACTACCTAAGCCTTGGATTGGTTGTGCAGTGTACTATTATACATCAGGAGTTATAATGGGAGCAGTGCCGATGAAAATAGAGTCGGTAGTAACTTATGGGTCTCATCAGCTATACCCCCATGAGAATAAATACTATACACATGATTTGGAGGTGGTAGTGGTGGTTCATGAACTGAAGTGTTGGAGACACTATCTATTCAGTGAGAGATTTATTTTTTACATGGACTACAAGATTCTTCTCTATATCTTAACATATAGGGACCTGAATCTGATGTAGAGGCGATTGGTTGAGTATATATAGAAGTTTGATTTTTGAGATTTCATTAGAAATCTGTAGTTAAAAATGCTTGGGTGAGAGTAGTAATAGGATGGGTGGTCTCTTGGGAAGTACTCATGTCAAACCCTTGGGCACGATCATACCAACATTAATGCATGAGATCCCATTAGAACACGAATGGTTGTTTCTCCTAATGCCTTACCTATTTGAGGATTAAGGCCAATCACTAGCATCATGGCGGGTTGTTACAAACACTCCTTATGCCTATGTGGATGTGGAAAGAACTCATGATGGACTTTGCGATTGGATTACCCCAAACCCCAAGGAGTTGTGATGTAGTCTGAGTGATTTTCAATCGGTTAATGAAGTCTGTTAACTTCTTACCGACCAGAGAGACTCAATAAGTGGAGGAGCTAGAAAAAAAATATGTCCGAGAGATCATGAACCTTCACGGAGTCCCTTTGAGCATTGTTTTAGATATATATTCACGTTGTGTGTCAATATTTATCTTGGACTTTCAAAAATTCATAGGGACTCAGTTGAGATTTAGCACGACATACCATCCTCGGACTGATGGAGAGTCTGAGCAGACTATACACATTTTGGGGGATATGTTTCCATATTATTTGATATACCTTTTTGGATCGTGGGGTGATCACTTAGCCTTTATTGAGTTGCATATAATTATATTTAATAGTCTTAGATTTAGATGGAACCTTATGAGGCTCTTTATAGGAGACCATGTCACTCACCACTCTTTTGGAATGAGGTAGATGAGGCAAAAATTATTGGCCCCAATTTGGTTCAATAGGCCTCCAAGAGAGTGCTTCTAATCATGAAAAGGTTGATCACCACTCAGAAGAGATAAATATCTTATACCAATCATAGGAGGATACCCTTGGAGTTGTTGTGGGAGATCGGGTTTTCTTGAGAGTGAATCAAAGGACGGGGCACTGATTTCTGGGGAAGAAAAGAAAGATAGTACCACATTTTGTTGGACCCATTGAGATTACTGAGCGGATTGGGTAGTGACGTATCACTAGACCTCCCATCTCACTATCGAGTTATGCATGACATGTTCCATGCATCATAGCTTTGAAGGTACATACCTGAACCTGCACATGTTATTGATTGTGAGGATGTTGATATGGAGATCGATGTATCTTATGAGGAGCATTCAGTGCAAATAATTGATCAAAGAAAGATGGAGTTATTAGGGAAGATGATACCACTAGTTCAGATTTTTTGGGAACACAAGTCCATGAAGAGACATGGAAGCGTGTGTATGATGTTCAAGCTTAGTGGCCTGATTCATTTGAGCAATACCACTAGAGATGATTCTCAAGAATGAGAAATCTATATATGGGGAGAATTGTAATATCCCAATTTTTACTATAATAATAAAAACCCTCTTTTGATTAATTATTAATATCTTAATTGGGAAAAAATGATTTATCGGTGAAATTAGTTAATAACGCGTTAAAGGCTATTCATAATAGAAAAATCCCTCTTAACACTTTGAATATATTCAATATAATATGTTTAGATTCAGACACCAAGTTATTGGGAGATTCCAAGTCTCGTAAAGCCTCAATGAAGATAGAATAAAAATATTAAATATATTATATTAAGAGCACATAAGTTTTAAAAAAAAGGATAAATCCAAAACGGTGCCTCGTATGAGAAATCTGAGACCATTGATAGGTCTGGAACGTGGTGTTTACACTAGGAAGGGTGTAAAATTTGTACGCTTCATATGTTTGGATGTCACAGTCATGAAAATAATTTATTTAATAATCTTTACTATATTATTTTTGAAAATAAATTAATATCTCTATAATGGTGCGCCATATGGGGAATCTGAGAGCAACGATTGGTCTGGGATGTTGTTTTGACCCTAGGCGGGGTATAACATTTGTAATCATCAGATGTTTGGATTCCTCGCACACGAAAATAACCTTTTAATATTTAATTAATTATTTAATCCATTTTTAAAATATTAAATAATTAATATCTCTCAAATGGTGAATCATATGAGAAATTTGAGATTACTATTAGGTCCAGGACGTAGTGTTTAACCTATAAGGTGTATAACATTTGTAAGCATTTTTAGTTTGTTCAGATCGCACACAAGAATACGTTTTTTGGGGTATATAAATATTTTATTTGAAAAATAAAAATAAAAATAATAATTAATTTATTATTATTATTATTATTATTTTTGTTAAGGGCATAAAATGAAAATATACTCCCTTGATTAATAATGATGTTAAAATGCAAATAATAAGTGGAAATTGTAATTAATGTGACATCATTAACTAAGACAATTAAATGCAAGTAATAAATGTGAAGTTTTTAATTTTTTTGGATGAATGATAGTGTGTGTGATTAATAAAACACATTTACTATTATCAGGTTTTAAAGAAAATTATTGTTGGAATGCTAATGGAGAGGATAATGTCAAATATTTAATAAATAATTATATATTTTTATTAATAATATTATTATTAATATATATAGAAATCAGTGTATATATATATATGCAATGTGTATATATATAGGGTATATATATATATATCTCTCTGTGTGTGTGTGTGAGGGTGTAAATACATACATACATATATACATATATGTTGGTTAAATATATATATATATATATATACATCGGTCTATATATGTATATGTGGGTATATATATATATATTATAAATATATACAATAATGAATTTTAATACATATATATTGAATGGATTTAAATAGAATAAGGAGTTACATGTCTAAGACGCTACATGGGAAAAAACACTCCATGGGCAATACAAGGAGGGTTTTAATAAGGAGAAATAATGTTTTGAAATAATTGTTATAACAACCCCGCTTTTTATTACACACTTAGACATGATTTATTAAATAAAAACTTCACTTGATAAAACATAAAAGATCGATAGGTCTAGTGTATTTGGGGCTTAGGAACATTACATAACAACTTAAAACATGAAAATACAAAATTTTTATTGAAAAATTCCTATACCTGACCACAAAATTCCTTTGCACTTTACATTGCATGGGATAACCTAAGGACATACATAAGAAAGGGGTGATCTATAAAACCTAGTAAGGTAATAAACATGGAATAACATGAGGAATAAAATACATGTTAGACAATAGGTATATCAATGGATCAGAAGAGAAACATGAACATAAAGTTATGATAATCATAACATGGAGATGTGGCAACAACACTTAACATGGTATTAGCATGAGCCAAGGCTCATTGCACATGGAGAATGAGTAAAACCTCATTGCACATGAAGCGTGAGTAAACCTTCATTGCACTTAAATTAGCATGAGTAAACACTCATTTCACATGACATATCATGATACCATACTTTACCCAATGCATTGGAGCGCTATCTGGGTGCACCGTTCTTAAACATTTCATTTCATGCATAAGTGTGCCACATGGATCATAAAATATAGAATCCTTAAAGATAATTATTTATTCCATGATAAAGGAAAGTGGAATTAATACATTAAACTATATAATCAATAAGTAAATGTGCATAAAGGTGAATACCCTTGAGAGGGAAATGGGCATGGTATTCACTATACAATGACTTTGGCTTGGAAAATCGCGGTGCAATTTCGACCACATAATGACATGACATAAGAATTCACAAACCTGGTAAATGAGAGATAAATGGGTCTCTAATAATATGTAAATGAAATGGATAGTAAGGGTTTCTTATAGATACGTTTCCCAACAAATTTAATGAAATTTAGATTCATAATACAAAATAATCACTTGAATGTAAATGAGGAGAGGGAAACCCCTTACGGAATTTTGGCATGGTAACGGGTGTACATGAGAGGAATTAATGAGAGAGAAAGTGGTCTCTCATCATTAAAACATAAATATGGAAGTATGGGAGAGGTTAAAAATTATAAACCAACATTTATAATTGAAAATAAAATGATATAACAATATTAAAAAACTTGGATAAAATGAGAAAGGAAGGAATCCCTTACTTGGAAGTGTGATACCAAAGGCTTGGGAGAGGCTTGAGAGAGGATTCTTGGGAGATTGGGGTGCCTTGGGAGGATTCTAGAGAGAGAATATAAAAGGTTTTACAAACTCCAAAGGCTTTGAGAGAAGCGGAAGTGGGGGATTGAGTGGGTTTATATAGGAAATGAGAGGGAATTATTTATTATTTAGGTTTGAGACACCACACATTAAACTAATCAATAGAACAAACCATCCCTTGGTTTTTGCCCATGGTTTTTTCCAAATTGGAGTGGAAGATAATATTTTATAATTCCAATGTCCTAAATTCTTAATATAATAGGGTTTCTTATGTGGAGGTGAGTCACACCCTCAAGGAAATCAATTTAAAAATCTAAAATGTTTTATAAGTCTTGGAGGGTCCACTAAGGCTTTGTAAAATAAATAAAACAAATCTAAAATCAAATTATTTTAATGTTAAAACATATATTGTCATAACATAATGTTTATAGTATTTGTTTACATCACTATTGGGTCATTATGATGTCATAAAACACATTATATATTTAAACGATATTTAATTTTTACCCAAAAATTCGACTGTCTTAGAAAATTATGAAAAAGTCACCGTTGGATAATTTCGACATCCTGATTCAAAAAATAATATCCATTTTATCTAAATAATTTTTTAAATATGTTAATTTTTACTTTTAAAATATAAATCGATATTTGTCGAAAATTCATGGGTTTTGACAAGAAAATAGCTTTCAAACCTTAATAAAAATTACAATTGTATTCATAAAAATTATGTGATCATTTATACTTAATAAAAAGTAATTTAATAATAATAATATATTATTAAAATATTATTTAATTATAAAATCCCTTAATTTATCAAAATAGATTCTTTAGTGGAATATTAACTAAAAATACTTTTTGTTCTTAAAAAACAATTTACAATGTAACAATAATAAACTGAATGCATATTATTTATTATATACAAAAATAATGAACATAATCATAGTGAAAAGGTCTTATTACCTAATCCATTATAACTCCCACATACAACTTTAGGTCAAGGTGCGTGATGATGACAGACTCTTGGGGTGGCTCGGATAACATCGCTCGGGTGGTAATCTCTATCAACTTCCACTTCTACCGTAGGCAGTTCCGTTTAAGCTTAACATGTTAAAGCTCGGCTTGGGCTTGGTCAAGAACGAAGCCCAATGATGCCACCTCCTTTATGAGCTCAAAAAAATGGGCTTTGTACAGAGAAAGTCTACTGGATGAGGCCATCGCTTCCTTTGTCTGAGTAAATCAGATTTGTTAAAGCCCTTTATTTATACTAATCATGTGATCACTGTTCAACATCTATATTAGCAATGGTAAAAATTATTAATGGTATTTTAAAATCCAGAAACATAAAACCATGGAAGTTCATATGTTATATAACTATATTACATAATAATACATTTAATTAGATCAAGTTGAATTTTCATTAATAAAAGTTTGGGTTGTTACAAGTGTAATAAATAAATTGTGAAATTAATTGATGAAAGAGAAAAAAATAATTTTAAAAGGAGGAGGAAAGTAGAGAGGTGCTAGGGAATCTTCACATGGGGTCTCACCCCCCATTCTCATTCCTATACTACTCCCTCTCTCCTCAATTTTTTATTATTTCATCCAAACATCATTCCTCGATATCTTCTTCGTTTTTGATTGAATTGATGCGCCGCCAGTTCCATTGAGTTCATATCGACGAGCAAGATTTTAATCCCAAGTTAGTTTTTATGGAAACATGGTACATTCAATCTGATTTTTAATAATTTTTTATGGATAATTTATGAAAAAAATTATCAAAAGATAGATTAAAGAAATTATCAAATGATAATTGTGAAAATTTTAACAATGATAATTATGGAAAATGATCAAATTATAATTGTAAAATATTAACAATTATAATTGTGGAAAATTAAAAAAAAAATAATTGTGCAATTTTAACAAAATATTATTTTCAATAATTATGAAATGATAATTTATAAAGTAAATTATCAAAGATAATTTCTATATTATGAAGGATAATTTTTAAGACAATTTATTTGAATATAAGTATACAAATTATTCAATGGTAATTATAATAAAAATTATCAGGTGAAAAAGATATTAAATTATTAGAGGATAATTATGCAATTTTCATGGATAATTTTTTAGTTTTATTAAAGAATAATTATTTGGGTATACCACATGTGCTCTTGAAATAACTTGGAGATATAAATTATCAGACATTTTTTTATAACTATTCCTGAAGATAAAACTGCGAGTGCATGCGTTGGTCTAGGACGATAATTTAGAAATTATTCAGGAGTGAAAAATTTTATTTCATGCTATATTTTATTTATTTTTGAAGTAAATTTGATGGTTTTGGTTTTAGGAATCCTTAGCGTGCGATTGTTTTCCTAGTTGGTGTGCGAATGTTGTTCGGGTAACGATGCCTTTGATGGAATTTTCCATTAATATTGTCAACTTTTGAGGTATGAAGTTCCTTTTCCTTTTTGGATCTTGTTTACACATGTTTATATATTTAATTTATGTGTTGAATTACTTGAAATCATGCTTTACTATGATTGCATGTAGGTGTGTGTGTGTATCCTATAGTGTATATCATTTTGTTTCCATGAGATAGATATGATAGATTAATTCCATGATGATGTTTTATTCACATGTTGATGTATATGAAGATGTTATGTTTATCATGATGTGTGTTGTGGTTGTTATCATGATATGACTTGTCATGTTTTCCTTGAGAGTATTGGTATGTGTATACTTAATATTTGGTCATCATGATATAATTACTCCGTGTGGGGTGTGCGCATGATGTGTGACGAAGACAATGAAACAAAATGATTACCTTGTAACCTGGAATCTACTTGATGCCATGTGGATTCTGAGTAGATGACCAACACTTGATTTGTTGTGGATTTCGAGTGTTACCTGATGCCTTGTGGATTCTAGGATGGTAATAGATACTCGATGCCCTATGGATTCTGAGTATTACCTGATACCTTGTGGATTCTGGGTAGGTTGTTTTCACTCAATTCCTTGTGGATTCCAAGTGACTTTCCAATAGCCTTGTGGATGGTTTAGGATACTTATCGACATACAATAAATTTCCGGCATGGAGCTAAAGAACCTACTGTCGGGGGTTTGTGGTAGCTTGGTTAGCGCATGACCGCTCAGTTTTGGATTGTGTCTTACGATTCTTGTTACAAATTTATTTTATTATTGAATACACTTGTATACTTGATCACATCAGGTTAAGGACTCATACCCTCACTACTAGTCAGAATTCTCTTGCGTATGAGGAGATGCACATGAGGTCACATGGAATTCCGAATCAGACTCAGTGATTCAAGTCAGGATGTAACAAAATTGTACCAAAGGATCAAGAATTACAAACTTTTTTATTCTCTTGTATTGGGTTGGGATAGGTTATCGAGGCGAAAAGAAATTGGGACTCGGGTAGGGAAACTATGTCATTGCATGACCGTCACCGAATAGTGGACCTCCAAGTTTCTAAAAAATGGGGAATTTATATTCTGTTATTATTATTAATTCAAATTGTGTGATGTACCTAATGTAATATGTGATTTATGAGATTTCACATATGTTCATGCATCATGAATATGCACATAGGTTTACATTCTATATATGTACATGTTTTTGTTTTGCATAGTAGTTCATTAATTATATGCCTTGATTTGTGCTATCTATTCGGGATAGTTTTTTATGTGTGATATGTGTGTGTTGACATATCGTGTGATATATCTTTATTGGAATTAATTAGTTGAACAGAGCATGTTGGTTTATTAGTATATATATATGAAGATTGTGACTAAAGTGAAGGGAAGAAAATAGGGGTTAGTTCTAGGAGGGGTATACCTTTGGTTAAGAGTTTACTCCTAGGAAAAACCGTGTGTGATACCATAGTCAGGTTAGGTGAAACCTTGTGTAATCACATAGACTAATTAGGATTTATCCTAATGATTTTTTTTCTTTTCTGAAGTGTTTTACTTCATGTTATAGAAGCTGTCACCTCTAAAAAGTCTTATGGGACTACTTTGGAATCATTAAGGAATGATTTCGCAGAGGATTATGTGTTTGCATTACCACAAGATGTGTAGTATGCTGTTGAGCATGCTCTATAACTTGATCTGTGGTTTAGGAATTAGGGTTTCTTCAATCAAAAGTTTTTCATTAGTTTTTTCCTAGGCATAAGAGTTCATAACTATGGTCATGTTTTCCATGATTTTTAAATCCATCATTATTTATCCTTCCATAGCACCGAAGGCCCTCAAGATACTGAATAATGGGTTGAAATATTTTTGGAAAACTCCGACCTAGTACAGACTCTGAAGGATTGACACATTAATATAAAATTGAGATTATGTTGTGAGTGAAACCATTTCGATACCCCATATCGTATAGTGCCAACTGAGAATAAGGAGCTCAAGGTTCATCTAGAAAACTTAGAGAGGAAGCAATTGATAAGGCCAGATACTCCACTATGGGATTCACCTGTGGTTCTCCTAGAAGGCGGACCATAGTCTTCGGCTATATATTGATTACGAGAAGCTAAAACATGTGATGGTTAAGAACCAATATCTATTACCTAGATCAACGATCTTTTCAATCAAATATTGGGAGCCTGATGGTTATACAAAATTGATATTTTATCAGGCTACCACTTGTTGAAATTTAGGAAGGAGGAAATTATAAAATACATTTTTTAGAGTAGATATGGACTATATGAGTACATAGTGATGCTGTTCGGGCAGACTGATGCACCAGATGTGTTCATGGCCCTCGTGAATGGGATATTTAATCCATACTTGGAATTTTTCATTGTATATTGTTCATTGATTATATACTCATCTACTCACTGAAACTAGATCAACATGATAGGAACCCATAGATTGTCACGAGTATGCTTCGAGCACACAGGATTTACACCAAGCCATCAAAGTGTGACTCTTAGATTCTTGAGGTGGAATTTCTAGGACATGTGCTGTCTGAGACTGGTATATCAGTAAACTTGGAGAAGGTCAAGGCAATCATGTCTTAGATACACCCCCAAAACATGTTTGAGATTAGGAGATTTTTGGGGTTGGCAAGAAATTACCAGAGGTTTATCCCGGACTTCTCTCAAATTTCAACACACATGAAATCACCGAACAAGAAGGGAGTGAAGTTCAAGTGGTTAGAATGTTGTAAAAAGTATTTCCTTGAGGTGAAGAGAAGGTTGATGAAGGCTATAGTACCGGCACTCCTTGAGCCCTGGATTGGTTATGTAGTGTATTATTTTACATTAGGAATTGGTCTAGGAGTATTATCAATATAAACAGAGTAGACAGTAGGTTATGGGTCTCGTTAGCTATGACCCCAGGAGAAGAACTACCCTACACATGAATTGAGATCGCAGTGCTAGTTTAGTGAGAGATTTTTTATTCACATGGACCATAACATACTTTGCTATATCTTCACGTAGATGGACTTGAATCTAATATAGAGGCATTAGGTTGATTATCTACAAATGTTTTATTTTTGATATGTCATGAAAACTCTATAGTTAAGCATGATTTGGTGAGATTAGTACTAGGATGGGTGACCTATTGGTAATTACTCATTTTGAACCCTTGGGTGTGATCATACCAGCATTAATGCACCAGACCCCATTAGAACTCTACTGGTTTTGTCTCCTGATGTCTTACCTATTTGAGGGTGAAGGCCAGACACCAGCATCCTGGCGGGTTATTGTAGTCACTCCCTATGCCTATGTATAAGTGGGAAGAAGTCACTATGGAATTTGTAATGGGATTACCTAGGACTCTGAGGATTTGTGTTCTAGTCTGAGTGATTTTCAATTGGTTAATGAAGTCTTCTAACTTCTTACTTATTAGAGTGACTCAATTAGTGGAGAAGATATGAAAACTATATGTCCAAGAGATTGTTTGCCTTCATGGTGTCCCTTTGATAATTGTTTCAGATAAAGATGCATGTTGAGTGTCACTATTTTTTCTAGGACTTGAAAAAAGCCATAGGAACTCAGCCGAGACTCAGCATGACGTACCATCCTTATATCGATGGACAGTCTGAGTGGACTATACACATTTTAGAGGATATGTTTTAAGCTTATATGCTAGTCCTTGGAGGAGCATGGGATGGCCACTTATCCTTGATTGATTTGAATACAATAATAGTTAATAATCTTCGATTCATATGATACCTTATGAGGCTCTTTATGGAAGACCGTGTCACTCACTCCTCTATTGGCATGAGGCAGATGAGGTAATGGTTACTGGCCCTAGTTTACTTCAAGAGGCATCCAAGTGTGTGCATATGATCATGAAAAGTTTGATCACTATGTAGAGTAGATAAATATCTTATGCCGTTCATTGGAGGAGTCCCTTGGAGTTTTTGTGGGAGATTCGGTTTTCTTGAGAGTTACTCCAAGGTTGGGGAACAGATGTTTGGGGAAGCAGAGCAAGCTAGAACCATATTTTTGGACCCATTGAGATCACCAAGTGGATAGGGGTAGTGGAATAGAATCTAGAACTCCCTTCTCGCTATCGAGGTATGAAAAATGTGTTCCATGTGTTATAGATTAAGAGGTACATACCTGACCCTACGTTTGTTATTGATTGCAAGGATGTTAATCAGGAGACCGATGTATCTTATGAGGAGCATCTTGTGCAGATCATTGATTAAAGAAAAAAGGAATTACGAGGGAAGACCATAACACCAGTTCAGATTCAGTGGTAGCGATATATCCAAGAAGTGAAGTTCTTTGGTGAGTCTGATGTTCAATCTCAGTGGCCTTAGTTTTTTTGAGAAATACCACTAAAGAATCTTCTTGAGGACAATAAGTCGATAGAGGGAGATAACTTAATATTGTGTTAAAGGTTGTGCATAATAGAAAAAACCTACTTAACACTTTGAAATATTCAATGGAATATTTTCAGAGTCAAACACTAAGTAAGTGTGATATTCAAGGTCTTGTAAATCCTCAAAAAATATATAATAAAAATATTAGTATATTATAATAAGAAAGTGATTTTTTTCAAAAAAAAATGGAAAACTCCAAAATGGTGCTTCGTAAAGACATCTGAGACCACCAGTAGTTCTGGGTCATGGTTTTTACAGTAGTAAGGGTATAAAATTTGTACACATCAGATGTTTAGATGCCTCACTCGCGAAAATGATTTAACTAATAATTTTTATTATATTATTTTTTTAAAATAATTTAATATCTTAAAAACGGTGCATCATATGGGAAATATAATACCACTGATAGGTATGAGACATAGTGTTTACCCTATGTGGGGTATAACATTTGTAATCATCTGAAGTTTGGATTCCTCGCTCATGAAAATAACCTTTTAAAATTTAATTAATTATTTAATCCATTTTTCAAATAGTAAATAATTAATATCTCTCAAACAGTGTATCATATGAGAAATATGAGATCACCATTAGGTTCAAAAGGTGGTGTTTACCCTAGATGGTGTATAACATTTGTAAGCATTGGAAGGTTTGTTAGATCGCACACAAGGATATTTTTTTTGGTATATAAATATTTTATTTAAAAACTAATAATAATAATAATAATAATAAATAAATTATTATTATTATTATTTGTGTTAAAGACAAAAAAATAAAATATACTCCTGTGATTAATAATGGTGTTACAGTGTAAATAATAAGTGATCAATGTAATTAATGTGATATTATTAATTGGGAAAATTAAATGAAAGTAATAAATCAGATTTTTTAATTATTATAGATAAATGATAGTGTGTAGGCTTAATAAAATGCATTTACTATTATCGGGTTCTAATAAAAATAATTTTGGGAATGCTAATGTTGACAATAATGTCAAATATTTAATAAATAATAGTATTTTTTGTTATTACAATTCTTATTATTAATGTGGGAAATAATTGGTTTATATATATATGTAATGTGTGTATATATATAGGGGATATATATATGTGTGTGTGTGTGGGTGTAAATACATACCTATATATATATATGTGGATTATATATATATATATATATATACACGGGTCTATATATGTATATGTGGATATATATATATACATGTTATAAATATATATAAGAATGACTTTTAATATATATATATATAATAGATTTAAATGGAACAAGGAGTTACATGTCTAAGATGATACATGGGAAATAAACACTCCATGGGTAACACATGGAGGGTTTTAAAAAGAAGCAATAATGTTTTGAAATAATTGTAATAATGGAATTGTAAAATTAATGGATGAAAGAGAAAAACATTAATTTTAGAAGGTGGGTGAAATGGAGAGGCGTTAGGGAATTCGCATAGGAGGTCTCACCCCTCATTCTTACGCCTATCCTACTCCCTCTCTCCTCAAATTATTATTTTTATTTCATCCAAACTTCTTTCCTCAATAACTTCTCCATTTTTGATCAGATTGACAGACCGTTAGTTCCGCTCGGTTCGTATCGACGGGAAAAAACTTTAATCCCAAGTTTTTTTGAAGGCATAGAGGTACAATCAATCCTATTTTCACACCTTTTTATGGATAATTTATGAAAATAAATTATCAAAAGATAAATAAAGAATATCAAATGATAATTGTGAAAATTTTAACAATGATAATTATGAAAAATTATTAAATGGTAATTGTGAAATCTTAACAATTATAATTCTAGGAAATTATAAAATGATAATTGTAAAATTTTAATAGAAGATAATTGTCAGGAATTATCAAATGATAATTTATAAAGTAAATTATCAAAGATAATTACCGAATTATGAAGGATAATTTGTAAGGAAAATCAAGTTTCAATGATATCCAAAGTCAATATTACTTTGATGAAGCTAGGATTGTGGATAGATTCTAGAGTAATGGTTCATGTGTGCAAGGATTTTTCGATGTTCAAAACATTTGACGGTTGTACTATCGTGAAGGAAGTACATCTTGGAAACAATGCTTGCATTAATGTAAGTGGAAAATGCATCATGGAGATAGAATTTACTTTTGTGAAGAAGTAGACACTTCTAAATGTGTTTTATATCCTTGAAATTTAGACGAAATTAGTTTCTACTGATCTTCCATATAAGAAGGTATTTCGGGTTTCATTCTAATTCAAAAAGGTTATCTTGTCAAAGGGAGGAATGTTTGTGGGGAAAGGGTACTCTAATGATGGCATGTATCAACTTTCTATTAATAATATGATTAAATATTTTACTTACTTGATTGAATCTTATAATTTGTGTCATGATTGTTTTGCACATCTTATTTATAATTCATTAAATCTAATGAAGAAGTTAAACTTTCACATGAGCTTGAGCCCAGTTGGTGAGGTATCCTTAAGTGCATCCACAAGACCTAGGTTCAAAACCAGGTAGAGGAATATTTACAAGAAATGTAATAGGGACTATAGCAGGAACTGTAGCAGGAACTATAACATACTGTACACTGTGTGGTTACCATAGCAGAACTGTACAATGTGTAGGTACTGTAGCAGAACTGCACACTGTGCAGATACTATTGCAGGTACTGTTCGGTACTATAGTAGATGGAACTATTCATCTTGGGACAGCAGTTTGGGCTTGGATTCCTTAAGGATTTTGGGCCTCCTAGGCCTTCGGGTCAGTAGGGCTTTCAGGACACCATTAAGGCCTTTGGGCCACCTCAAGGCCTTCGGGCCACTTGCAGTTTCCCCAGACAAACTCTACAAAAAAGGAGCAGCCCCAGAAGAAGATTTAGAGTAGGTGCACTCACCAGAGTAGAGGCAAATGGATTTGTTAGAATGAGAAGGTATGGATATGCCATCGAAACCAGCCTGTGCTTGCATGATAAGCCTAGCCAGATGACCATGAAAAGGTGGAGAGCTACTATCACGATGCAGATACTGGGGAGGGGAAGTTCCTTGCAAATAGTTTGGTCGAATTCCCTAAGACCTTGGGGTCATTTATCTTCTAAAGCCTACGGGCCATGTAATATCTGATCCTATGGGCTTTGTAAGGGTTCCTCCTCATCCCTTGAAGGGGGGTTATCAAAAATAAATAAAAATGGTGGCCTTCAGTCTATTCAGGTCAAGAAGTTAAACTTGATTAACTATGGAAATGATTGTCATAAATGTGAAACCTATTTGGAATCTAAAAAAGTTTATAATCCTTTTCATAATGTTTAAAGAAATAATAATATATTATATTTAATGCATTCTGATATTTTTGAATTAAATGGATTGTTAACTCATGGAGGAAAAATACATTTTATTAATTTTCCTGATGACTACTGTAGATATTTACTTGTTTATATTCTTAAAACAATGGATGAATCCTTTACTGTGTTTAAGAAGTATAAATCAGAAGTTGAAAACCAATTAAACAAAAATATTAAAGTTTTATTCTTAGATAGATGTGGTGAATAGTTTATGAATGAGTTTATTGAATTCTGTAAATAAATAGGTATAATTCACTAAAGAACTTCTCTTTACACACCTCAGAAAAATGACTTAGTTAAAAAGAAAAATTAATTTACGGTAGAAATGGTAAACTGAATGATTAATAAATCTAAATTACCATTAAATTTATGCTGTGAATATTTATTGAATTCATGTCATATTTATAATAGGATTGAATCTATGAAAACTAATTTACCCCCTTATGAAATTTGGAGAGGTATAATACCTAATATTTCTTATTTTATAGTGTGGGGGTGTTTGTCTTATTATATTGTTCTTGATCCTAAAAGAACTAAAATTGATCCTAAAGAAATTAAAGGAATTTTTTTGGATATGTATAAAATAGAAAAGCATATAAAGTTATAGATTTGGGAGCTAATATAATTATTAAATCAAGGGATTTAGAGTTTTTTGAAAATTTTTTTTATAAAGAAGATGTGGAGGAATTTATTCCTCATACCCCTAACCCATGTATTCCATCTAGTTAAAATACAATAGTAGAGAATAATGATGATTCTTGAGTTGAACCTAAATATAGTACAAGAATTAGGAAGGAGAAACATATACATCTAGATTTTATTTCTCCTGAATATATAATTTTCCTTGTTAAAGGGGATAAAAATAATCATCTACCGAATAATTATCCTATGTTATTGGCTATAGAAGATGTTAGAAAGACTTATAAATAGGATTAAACTTCTAGAGATGTTTCTTTCTAAAAATAATAAATTAATGATTAAATGAATTCCATTATGGGGAATAATAGTAGGGTTATTATGGATTTACCAGGAGGTTCAAAACCTATTGTTATTAAATGGGTTTTCAGAAATAAATATAATTCCTATGGTAACATTCAATCTTTTAAATCTAGATTTGTTTCCAAATGTTTTAGAAAAAAATAAGGGATTTATTATTTTGATACATATACCCCTATATCTTGAATTACTTAAATAAGAACATTATTTTCTTTAGCTTCAATTAATCATTTTTATGTTCATAAAATGGATGTGAAAAATTATTTTTTAAATGAAGAATTAAATGAATAGATTTACATGGAACAACTAGAATGGTTTGTTTTACTGGGTAATTAAAACAAGGTATATAAACTAGTTAAATATTATTTCTTTCTAAAACAAGTTCCAAAGCAATTTCATGAGAAATTCAATTCTATTATTTTATCTATTGTATTTTTCTCATTATAATGTGGATAAATGTGTTTATTAAAAGTTTACAAAACAATATGTAGTTATTGCGTGTCTGTATGGGGATAATATGTTAATTTTTGGAACCAATATGATTTGTGTAATTGAGACAAATAATTACTTATCTTCTATGTTTAAAATTGAGGACCTTGGAATAGTTGATATTATTCTAGGTATTAAAGTTAGAAAACATAGTGGGGGTTATTCTTTAAGTCAGTCTCATTACATATAAAAAATGTTAAATAAATTTTATTATCTTGGTTTCAAATATGTCAATACTCCATTTTATTCTAGTGTTAAACTTTTTATAAATATAGGTAGAGCTGTATCACAACTTGAGTATGATGGCCTAATTGGTTAATTAGTGTATGCAATTCATTTCACTGGACTTGATATTGATTTTTTCTATTTGTAAAATGAGTATATATTCTAGTAATACTAGCATGGATCATTAGAGATGTGTAATAAGGATTTTTGGTTAATTAAGAAAGACCAAATAATTAAGTTTATACAATAAGGATTATCCCACTGTGTTAGAAGGATACATGGATGCAAGATGGATTACTGGTATTAGTGATAACCAATCCACTTATGGATTATTGTTTACTCTTAGAGGTCATGTTTTTTGTTGGGTGAGAAATAATCAAACATTTATTTTA
Source organism: Viscum album (assembly GCA_963277665.1). Classification (NCBI taxonomy): domain Eukaryota; kingdom Viridiplantae; phylum Streptophyta; class Magnoliopsida; order Santalales; family Viscaceae; genus Viscum; species Viscum album. Next base: position 2,082,526,744 of record OY728122.1, on the reverse strand, counting down.
CATTTTACCATGGAGTTTGTGTTTATCTCCTTAGCGACTGTGGGAAGGAAGATGAATAGATAAGTAATCTATTATTGGATATTAGATTGTGGCCTAGTTTGATGCCTTCTATCCCTATCAGTTGTGATAGTGAAGCAACATTATCAAGGGAATACAGTTTCATGTACAATGGAATGTCGAGATATATAAGTTTGAGCCATGATTATGTGAGATAATTGTTACAAGATGGAACCATAAAAATTATTTACGTGAGATCGTGTAAAAACCTTGCAGATCCATTTACAACATCTATATTGTGAGAGATTATTCATGCAACCAATAAAGAGATGGGGTTAAATCCCATAGAATGAATCATTTTAATAATGGAAACCCGACACTTCCTTTAGGTATTTTCTAATCAAAGTGTTTAATGGGTAAAAATAAGTTACAAAAATGATTCTTGGTATTGAAAATTATAGACCAAAATTTTTGTGTCAATATCATCCATTATGACTAGAGGTTGAGTTATAAAATCTTAACAAAATATTAATACTCAATGATTTATGTTCTATAATAATGAAGCACATTGTAATAATTTACTTATGTGAACTTAGAAGTGGTGCCTCTTCTTACCGGAGTTAATGGTTTTACTCCTTAGAGAGTTCATGAAAAGGATATAAGCACATGGCCATAAAACTGGTAAAAAATGAGATTTTGGATGAAAGTTTCATTGTATGCATGATATCTCAAATTTATCTTAAAGGGTAATGAGTTTACTGTTTTGAAAACTTATAATTCTGATAAACTTTGAGATATTGATAGTAAGTAAAGGTTTAAATAAAAAGATACCTTTATTATGTATAATGACTCACTTGTGATATGGAGAATTAATATTTATGAATAAAAGTTGGGGATTGTTATAATTTTATTCAAAATATTTTATTGTTACAATTTTATTCAAATTATTTATTAAAACAAATAGAGTGTTTTTTCAAATTTGAACTGGTGTGTCCCTCACTAAGAGTTGTATTGTTTCGATTTAACCAATATGTTCTTTGACCGAAATGGTGAGATCGAACCAGTGTGTCCCTCAACAAGGGTTGTCTTGTTTTGGTTGAAACAAGGTGTTCTTTGACCAAACTGATGCAATTTACACAGATTCTGACTTATAAGTAAGTGATGATGAGATTTCTTAGGGGTTAACTAATTTTTCAATCCAATAAATTCTCCAGAGTTCTCCCAATATTGGTGTCGTGGGGTAATCGAAAATTGGTTTTTGTTTTCCCCCAAAATTTGGTGAAATCATTGAGGGATACTTCCACTAAGAACCATACACCATAAATGTGGGGGTGTATCAAAACCTTTTGAATAGTGGATTGAATTCACGCATCAGGGTTCTATCCGAATTCTCATTCAACATACTTATTTTCTAATAGTGGCATTCTGGCTTGGAATCAGTGTTTTGGGTTGGAATGTTACATCAAATGTGGTGCAATGAGCATAAGCGAAGGCAGAGGGTGGATGTGTGGGTTGACAGAAGAAGCGGTGGTGATAAACCAGCAGGAGATGGAATATCTGTGGTCTGTGAAAATTTTAAGGAAAGAAGTGGAAATCGGTAGTGTGTGGGAGGTGACAGGATGATGTTAAGGACTGATATAATGGTGTTCTCATGTTAATGAGACTGTTGAACCCCCACTCTATTGCGGGGTGGTGGTTTAGAAGTTGTTAGTGAAAATTCTATGGAATCTAACAAGGAGATGGGGTTTCCCATCATTGGTATGCTGAGGAGGATCATTCAGATAATTTTTGATCAAGGAAGTCAGTACAACATCAGGTCATAGTGATGAAACAAGGCCTCATAAGATGTATTTACAAGCCTTTCTGGGGCACAATTTGCAATGGGTCTTCGGGCCGTTAATGGGTGGGTTATCCCGGGGGGGGGGTAATGACTTTCCCACTGGGGTTGATAAGTGTGTGTGTGTTTCTCTATATTTCTACCCCTAAGCACCTGATATATATTTATTTATATTTATTATATATAAATATATAAATATATAATTATATAAATATATATAATGATATAAATATATTTATAATTATAAATAAATAATTATAAATATATTTATAAATACATATTTACAATATTTATAAAATTATATATTAATAATTACAAATAAAAAATATAATTTTTCATAAAAAAGTATTTATATAAATTTAAATAATAATTATATATTTAAATAATTATAAAATTATAATAAATATATATAAAATTAGATAAATATATTTGCTAATTTTTTTATAATTATAATTTTAAATCTTTTATCAGCACTAATGTTTTAGTGGTCATAAAGATGGATTTTATCATCACTTCTTTAGCATTGATAAAAATAGAGCTCTATTAGTGCTAAAAAGCATTGATAAAATCCATATTTATCAACACTAAAAAAGTGCCGATAATGATAGATTTTATCAGTTTTTATTAACTTATCACAGATAAAAGGTATCCATATCTATTTAAATAACCCTAACAATAATAGTTTTAGTCGCAATATGTAAATATTTCTACAGAAGACACCTACTATGGGTGATCCTCTTCCTCGAATCCAGGCTCAAATCAAAGCTCAAATTAAGCCTCAAACGCATCCAAGGCTAAAATGAATCATGTATCGAATGAATCCATAATTTTACACATGATATCACTACTTTCTCCTGGATGAATCAAATCTTGAATCTAAGGTATGTTATTTCCTCCTCTTCCTCACTCATTGTTTTCTTTTTTTGGGTTCCTCATAAGGTTCTTTTGACTTAGGTGGTGATCTTTTTGATGAGTGGGCTTGGGATTTTTGAGCACATCAACATCGTGTTGATTTCACTAAATGGTTATGGGAATTTTACCTTTATGAAGAAGTATGGATCTTCTAGTTTGTGAGTTTCTGACCATTTAATATTCTCAGAAATATATTTATATATTGGTGTTTAGGCATAAACACCTTCATTTTAGCACATAGAGATTTAGGAATCATATCCTATGATATTTATAAAATGGGTGAAATACCCATCACTGGAAGGATGTATAATGGATTTATTCCTTCATCCAATGATAAAGAAGATTCACGAAAACCCCTCCCCTAGTGAGAGAGATACTATTCAATATAGAGATAATACTAAGAAGGCATCTCTATCTGTATTCAATTGTTCCATTTGGGGAATTGGTAAATGTAATGGAGAGTTCTTCTTTGTATATTTTTCATTTTTATTTAAATTGAAAATAATTTAGGTTGTTACTGATGGTATTTTTTCTCATAATATTAGTGAGATAATGCCTTGGTTCATTAACATGACATTGATTGTGGTTCTGACGTAGTTTCACTCCCTGACACTATTGGAAAATACACTTATACCCACGGTTTAAAACCGTGGGTATATCCTATACCCACAGTTTTCAAAACTGTGGCCGGTTAAGGCATTGGTATAGCTCTAAGCTATACCCATAGTTTGAAAAATTCTATATCTATGGTTATGAACCATGGGAATATATGGATCGTGGATTTTCCACCGTATTAATAACCCCATACCCACTGTTCTCAATCATGGATATAGGATTTAAAATAAAACTACTAGTGTATTCCATCCTTGGACTACCTCTTCCCAGTTGACACACCAAACCACTACACCGCATACTGTTATGCATATATAAATATATATTTACTTATATATATTTTTATAAACCATAGAAATCAGGGAAAAACCCTGGGTATAGGTTTTCTTGTGGAATTTTTTTATTCTTGTGGAATGTTTTTCCCATGCTTGCATGGGAAATATATACCCAGAGTTCTCAAAAACCATGGGTATAGGTTGACCCTATACCCATGGTTTTTGAGAACTGTGGGTATAAGTTTTTAACCAAAACCTATACCCCTAGTTCTTTTGAGAACCATGGGTATAGGTCTTGAGCTAAACCCTATACCCATGGTTTTTAAAAAATAGTGGGTATAGGTTCTAAACCAATCCCTATACCCATGGTTTTGGAAAACTATGGGTATATGGTCGATGTATACCCATGTTTTTATCAAAAACCATGGGTATAGGTTCATTTTCTTGTAGTGTGGTGGGTTCTATTAATTCTTCCTAGGTAAATTAATTATGGAAATTAATTATAACTATTTTATAATTTTGTATTTTACTATTTTATTGATGATATATGGTATCATGTGATTGAGGGTCTATGTAGTAGGCTTTCATGGAATGATAAAAGTGATGCCCATACAATTAACTTCATAAAAGAATTGGGTGGTACCAAAATTAAAAATCAATGTTTTATATGTATTTTAGTGTGAAATGTGATATTTAGGAATATATAATAGGTAAAGGAAACCATAATGAGTTATGATATGGATTTATGATCATGATTTATAATAAGTAACAATAATTTGGAATTAAATAGTCATACTATACTCTATGGGATGATTATAGTCTCAATCGATGGTTTCTTCACCTTATGATCCTCGTTTTGGTTAGATGGGAAAATCCTGAGGGATATTGAAATATAAAATGAAGGGGGTGAAACTAGGATATTCTTATAAGATTTTTTAGAGGGACCTTTTAGAGTAGATTGTGTGATTGATTGCTGAAATTGTTTTCCTTATGGGCTATAATTCATGAAGAAACTGATACATCGACTTAGGACATATGATATCATCGTGGAAGTTAATGTATAATATTATATATGTTATATTATTAGAGTCCTAGTGGGGATAATCATGGCTAAAGGAAGTAGCCCCTAAGGGTAGAATAGTGTATAAATGTTTCAATGAATGTTTTTGTTAGGATAATGATGTGCTAAGAGGGATTATATGATCACATTAGTAGTGATTATATATATGGTATCAAATCAAGTGTAGTACCTTGAAACCTATTGCAACAACCTATAAATGGTAGGATATATTACTTGATCAACCACACATCAATCCGATACACGATGTTCCCGAAATGACTCAAAGTATCCATTATCAGTTTAAAATTGACATTTTAGTTTAAAAATTATCACTCCTTGAAATCTGAGAAAATGATCTTATATTATCTTAGTAATTTAGGAAAAATATTCGTAAGTCATGTTTGATATGTAGGAATCATCCTCATATCAAACTGACACATGATGTGACCGATATGACTCAAAGTGTGTGTTTCGAGTCTAAAATGAAATTTTATAAAAAAACAGAAGTGACATACTCAAAACTAGAAAATTATTTCAAATTATTTTGATAATTTTTGAAAAAGGTCCATAAGTCATTTGGTATGTGTAGGAATCAAACACACCTCAATTCGATGCATGGTCTGACCGTTATGACTCAAAGTGCATCTTTTTATTTAAAATTGACATTAATTTTAATAAAAAAGACAACTGACTTACTCAAAACAAAGAAAATGAATTTGTATTGTCTTTATACTTTAATAAAAAGATACATAAGACATTTTTTATGTGTAGGAATCAGAAGCACCTAAATTTGATACACAATGTGCCTGATATGACTCAAAGTGTCCATTATGAGTTTAAAATTCACATTTTAGTTCAAAAAGTTTCACTCTCTAAAAACTGAGAAAACAAACTCATATTTTCATGAAAATTTAGAAAAATTATTCATAACAAATTTTTGACATGTAGAATTCAGTCTCACATAAAACTGACACATGATGGGACCGATATGACTCAAAGTGCATGTTTCTAGTTTAAAATTAAATTTTAGTAAAAAACAAAATCAATGTAATAAAAACCAAGAAAATGAATTTGGATTAATATCATACTTTAGTAAAATGATCCATAAATCATTTTTATGTGTATAAATCAGTTACACCTCATTCCGATTCACTGTGTGACTGATATGACTCCAAGAGCGTCTTTTTATTTAAAATTGACATTAATTTTAGTAAAAAAGACAACTGACATACTCAAAACCAAGAAAACATATTGGTATTGTTTTTATACTTTTGAAAAAATATACATAAGTAATTTTTGATGTGTAAGAATCAACCACACCTCAATCTGATATAAGATGTGTCCGACATGACTGAAAGTGTCCATTATCAGTTTAAAATTGACATTTTAGTTCAAAAAGTGTTATCCACTGAAAATCCAGAAAACATGCTTAGATCTTATTGATAACTTATAAAAAAAATTCACAATTCATTTTTGAAGTGTAGTAATTAGTCCCTTATAAAACCAACACATGATGTGACCAGTATAAATCAACGTATGTGTTTCTATTTTAAAATGAAATTTTAGTAAAAACACAAGTGATGTACTCAAAACCTATGAAACACATTTAAATTGTTTTTTTACTTTAAGAAAACTATCCATAATTCATTTAGGATATTTATGAATCTACCACACCTCAATCCAACACACGGTGTGATCGGTATGACTCCAAGTGTGTCTTTTCAATATATAAGTTTCATTTTAGTTTAAAAAGCACATCACATCACCAAAACCAAGAAAATGAGCTTAAATTGTTTTATCATCATTCAATCTGCTATTAATTAGTTAATTTACTTATAATTTTTATGTTACATTTATTTTGTTAATTTTCACAGAGATAATGCTTAAATACAAACAAGAAATGTTGTGACATGCACGAATCAACCAAAACTCAATTTGATACACAATGTTCCTGGTATGACTCTAAATTAGTTTAAAATTAACACTTTATATTTTATTTATTTATTTATATAATTAATAACATAAGAATTGTTTTATACAGGTGCGTTCTTTTTCTTGGGCAGGGGTGGTTTTTTCTTCTATACAGGTTCATTCTTTTTCTCTAAAATATAGTATTTTTTTCTTATATTTGTGCAGTAAATTTTATTTTATTTTAATTTTGTATTTTTATAAGATTTTGAAAATTTCTAGTGCTACAGTGTGCTTTAAAAAAAAACTATAGTATTCCCCTTTATCAGTGCTTTTAGATTCTATGATAAATGCTACCTTTATCAGTACATTTTTTAATAATGATGAAGGAGCCCTTTATCAGTTATATATAAAAGCATTGATAAATTGGGATTTTAATCATGCTCCGGTAGTCAGTTATTTTTTATTGCTAATAGTGGGAGATTCTAGTGTTGTTAAAGGCCTATTTTATAGTAGTGTTAATTTTAGTTTTCTGGCTAATTTAATTTTCATTGAGTAATTATTGGTTAAATTATGTTGAGAGTAAATTTTAATTGAATTGCCAAATTAATGATTTTTCAAATTAGTTGTTTTATGTTTAATTAATATTTTTAAGGTTTTAATTATAAATTTTTTTCAAATATGTGTTATTACTTAATTTTGATTCACTACTAGAAATATTTCTAATAGAAACTGCCATCCGGCTGCTTTTGACTGTCACAGTTGGCCCGTCACTAAAGGTCAATAGTGACCGCCAACAGCGATCTCTATAGGTACTCCCCAGATGACCACATTGGCAGTCGTTGGGAAGAGTATTAGCGACCACCATAGGCGGTCACTAATGGTACCTGATAGTAAAAGTATTAGAGACTACCTTTGGAGGTCGCTAAACTGAAGGGTTTGTTTTAAAAAAAAGCCTACAGTTTTACAACAACGAAATATGAATAAACAAAAATCAGTCACTAAATAAAAAAACAACAAATAAAAGAATTACATACAGAAAAAACTGGTGACCTATATCCTTCTGATCTTATGTCTCAATAAACCTCCTGAAAAGATACAAAAAATCAGTTAAACAAGAAAATAAAAAATAACATATTTCACATTAATAAAATTTATTATGTCAATATATATATATATATATATAGACAAGAAATTCTAGGTGTTTTTTATTGGCTCGATGAAATTTAAAATGTATTTGAATATAAAATGTACCATAATTCTAAGGATTTGATATTAGGTAATTCATCTTTGAACAACTTGATGCCTTCAATGTAAAATTAGGTAGACAAACCCTTATGCAAGTGCAATTGATGAAATTAAAAAGGGTGAAAATGAAGTATGAAATCCTCATATAGGTGGATACACAATGTTGGATCTAGGAGAATTCATAATACCAATAGTAGACATTTAATCAAAATAGTTAGTATTGATTTGTAAAATTATAAGTAATAAAATATCAGAGTAATGTATGCGAGAAGATTAATTAAGAACAAGAATGTAACATATACAAGTTGAAAAGAAGGTAGATGGACGGGTATCCACATTACCTTGCATCTTTTATATGGACTTCAATAAATAATTCCTATAAAGATATTATACAGAATTCTAAATGGATGGTATGTCAATAGTACACTCTTAACTGTTGGAATACAACATTGATGGATAGACCACTCCAAGATATTATGAATGTACCATCAGATAGGATCCAAATGAAAAATGTGTTAGGTTATGGGGATGAGCCCTATTAGAGTTTATAATCTCATTAGATGAAGATTTTGGGTCATATATCTTAATTATAAGTACGATAAATAATCATCCAACATTGCTGAAAAAAGAAACAGACTCTAGTTATTCATGAACACAATCAATAAGGATTAATGAAATTCATGTAGATTGAATAAAACCCTTGTTGATTTGGTGATTTATAATGAATATTAAGGTTTTATTAAGAAAATTAAGCATTTAATCAATATAAATGGTCCATATTTTGGATTAAATTTGTTTTACATGGTTCTTGGGTAAGTGATCCAGATTCTTTCTACCACACAATTCATATGTTAACTATTTCAAATCCTTACAAAATAAACATAACTTAGAACAAGACAACACTGGAAGAAGGTGAAAACCAAAAAATAAATAAATTTCCATCAGGGTTCTAGGGAAACATAAAAAAATAAATTATTAAAATTATAGTTTCTACTGATATACCCTAATTGGATAAATTTTATGGATTATATGAAATTAGATATTTGAAGAGCCCAATTATGAGTGCATTATTTTTGAAACTCTACAAATTATTCCTAAAATATCATGTGATTATGTCAACTTCATTAAATGTAGCTAGTGATGAAAATGTATTTTTTTCAATCATTATACAATTAGATTATGGATACTTGTTACAACTTCACCAGACTTTGAAATGATGGAAACCCAATAATCAGGATCCATGTATCACCTTCCTTGGAAACAAAATATAGAATATAAATTAAATAATAATAGAAAATAAGATAGAAATAAGAATAGGATGGAGGTGATAAAGAGATAATGAAAAAATTGATAATGATAAAAAGAATATAAATATCCCAAATAAGAAGAAACAAACCAACTGACCAATAAAATCAGTATGACATGTGACATGAAAACCGTAATAAAAAATTAAATTGAGTGCACACCCTATCCATTTCTACTTTATAAATTGGATCATAAACTTGTAAAACTTATCCAAGATCTATACAAAGATTTCATATATACATGCTTAACTTAAATAATAAAATTTTAATGTATGTAGAATTAAATAACTTCAATAAAGTGATATCGCTAATAGATTCACCCATAAAGGGGGAAAAACATCGACAATGTAACCTTCTTCAAAGGAAATAATTACAGGAACCATGAGAGAATGTTAATGAAGAACTATAAATAAAAATAAGTATAATCAAAGTACGTAGTACATCTAGTGATTCTTAGTGAAAGCACAATAAACATGTATCATATGTAAGAATCAAAATCAGTTAGAATCATAAAAAAATTATAATATTTAAATGATGTGTGGTTTTTCTAAATAAATATGTAAGCTTGTAAATCGATGCCAGAATAAAATTGAGATGGGGATTCAAACCACTTCTTGAAGAAAATTTTCTACTCAAAAAGTATGTGGTATCCTTGTGCTGATGGTTGGAATATCATTCCCTACAAAACAGATAAATTCAATGTTATGCAAGAAAAAATATATTCCCAAAGTGAACTAGGGAAATATTATTGTATATATAATTCCTTTCAAAAAACTAGTATACCAAACTAGGTTGGAAATAAAAAAGATAATACAACAACCAAAGCTAGATACATAGCTGGTGGATTCAATGATGACACGTGTTATAGGAAAGAGTTAAGGATAATATATTTGAAGAACAATTTAAAAAATAGATGGTCCACGAGGTTGAACAAAGTGGAGTAAATGAACCCTGAATAAACTCTCAAATTATTATACAACATGATTTGATTTTGTCATTTATAAGATACAATAATTGAAAATATTAATAATGTGATATGTAGCCATAAAAAGATCCTAAGAATAATCAATTATTTATATATTGATACATAAATTTTTATCAAAAAAGTGAAGCAAAATAACTTCACCACTTCCTGTTTTGGAAAACATTGAATAAAAAGTAATTATGATCAATTTGTAATATATCATTTTATTATATCAATTTATTGAATCATTAATTCAAATGTTATGCATCATGATGATTTTTTTTAAATATTATAGTCGGTAACATGCAATTGAATCTTTAAATTGGATTTAATTTATTACGAAGAAGAAATATTTTTATAGAAAAACAATCATCATAGAAGGAAAAATGTTATGGGCTAGTTTTATTGGTTTTATAGTGCTTTAGGTAAGTATTTTGTTTCAAAATAGATGCATAGATTTTGATTATAGAAGATAAGTTTTCTTAGAAGACATGTCTTATCTTTGAATCATGTTTATAAATATGCATTATTAAAAAGAAGACTTCTAACCTATGTCTTGTATCCTATTTATCTTTATTATTTCATTCTAATACCATTACTTTATCCATCCATCTCAAAAAATTTAAGGTATAAACCATTATAAAAATTCCATTGATTATATAGATTTATGAATGTAATTAACTATAACCAACACAAGTGAGAACTATTTTAAAATATAATAAAATATATACAATTAAATGAAATTTTAACTCTTGATAATATTTTCTAACCAAATTCCATGATTATATGGATGGTCAGTTTGAGCATATTCAACTTTATTGTCAAACAATCAATTAGAATGGGAAAAAATCATACTATGATAAAAAGTATAAAAAACATAAAACATAAAATGTTTTATTTAATAAAATGAAATTTCCAACAATACAAGTATATAAAATTGATTAATGGTTCAGTTGGATTTGGTTCATGAAGTGTAATAGAAAAAGGGAGTGGGGCCATTTTTTTTGAATTAGTGGATTTGGATGGCTATTGATGGACTAGGACATGAGATAGAGGCTATTATGTCATGAATTAATTGTGTGTGTTTAGGGGGATTTATACTTGAGGGAACAAAGGAAAAATGTTTTGTAAAAGAATACAAATTTCCAAAAAACCATTTGTTGGCTAGATATGTTGATATTTACATCTTTTTCTAGCTGTATTATGCATGGATTTGAGTAAAAAATTATTTGGGATATATCCCACTAAATACACCATACATTTAAAATAGAATCCCAAATGTCGCATTCCCAAAGAGAAAGCAAAAACCCATAGAGATTGGAATATCAACATTAAATAGGGGTATCCAAAGAAGACTTGAAGTTAATGGATAAAATTTCCCTCATCTCTAAAATGAGGGTGAAGCACATGTTCGAGTATAGAATCCAAAATGGTATTTTAAAGTGTATCTCGTGAATTGGAGATCATTTAATAATAAAATGAGAATAAAGTATCACAAAACTCATTGGTCTCAGCTTCTTATAGTGAAAGGAATAAAGAAAAGAAAGGAAACAAGAAGTTAGAATAGAAAAAAATGAAAATTATTGCTTGGGTAAATCTTTATGATGTGATTGGGCACAAAAAAGATTGGTAAACAAAAATATTACTAGAAATATTTCGATGGAATAAGTCATGCACACTTCCAAAATCTATTTTATGAAGAAAAATATACTCATATAGAGAACAAATATTTTATGGGGACCTTAACAATAAGCACAATCTAAAGTAAAAAACCACTTGCAATAGAACTACTCAACTTTCTTACAAAGGAATTGTGTGAAACTATGAGAAATTCTAGAAAAACTATGAAAACTTAACAAGAAAGGATTGTTAATAAATAGCTAAGTAACTGAAATAATGAGAGAGAAATGATTATTTTATATGTAGGGTTGGGAAATGAACTTTACAATTCTCAAAATCATATTCATTCCAAATTAACAAAACTAGTAAATAAATCTATAGTATTGTAATGGGTCTTCCTCTACCCAGTTAAAGAGGTCTTTGCTTTGCTTTAATAATAAAATGAGGCTTCGGCCCCAACCTTTAAAAAAAGTAACTATTAATGAATGAAATAAAACCTTACATTAGATCTAAAAATTCATAGAATCCACTCTCAGTAAATGTAGTTCTATAAAGAAATGAAAAGTTGTGATTAGAAGTGTTATATGGATCACAAGAGTGAACCAACTTGATAAATTCGCAAAACTGGGTCCCAAAGTTAGGTGTGTCAGGGGGTGGATGAGGACGCCTCTAAGACAATTGGAATTTGGTAAGAAAAGAAAAAATATTGAAACAAGAACTATTCCACTTCTTTGATAAAGAAATACTATGCCGAACACACCCAAGGCATGTCAAGAGGGATTAACACAATGATAATAGATTCCTGGATGCCTGCCATGGAAAATATTTGAGCATCGGATGTTGTAAGATAACTCTTTTTCAGTGAGTTTCTGGATATTTTTTTTGAAAAAAGAACTTAGGTTTGAAAATTAACCATTCTTTATATAAAAAAGTATCTAGAAAATAAAAAATATGTCTCAAAGACAATGAATGATTATATCTTAAAATCTATGGATACCATTTGCCTCAAAACACATAAGATGATTGATTGTATTTGCAAAGTCTTCCTTGAGGGATCCACGTCATCTCTATTTACCAACTGAAATGAAAAAAAAATTCATTAATCATTATATTAGTAGAGAGCCAAGAATTAAAGAGTGTAGAGCTTGTGTTAAGTAGCTGAAAAATTGTTTTAAAAAGATGATTTTCCAAAGTTCCAATTTGACCTCAATACTGAGCTACAAATATTAATTCCAAAAGTTATACAGAAAAAATTGAAATGATTTCACTAAATATTGAATACCGGGATGTAATGATTTTTAAAACAGTGATAATTGGAAGAAAAATTATCCGAATATGAGATAGTTGGAAGAAAAATTATACGAATACGAAATAATACTCACCTAAACTACTGAAACACTGGACTATAGAGATTTGTAGAAGGGAGATACTAGAGTCATAGGCAGGGGTGGGGGAAAAGGCAAAGGCTGAGCAAGAAGCAATAGAGGGGTGAAAGTGAGGGAGGATGGGTGGTTGCAGTGACTCCTAGTTTGGGGGTAGGGGCAGAAGTGGAAGTAGAGGCCAAGGGAGGCGTGAGGGAGGGGCGCCGATAGCGGCCCCAGGTGAGGCATCATCAGCTTGTGAGGCGAGAGGGTGGGGCGGTGGGCGTGGGTCTCTGTATGAAGGGAAGGGGTTAGGAAGGAGGGTTAGGGTGTGGGGGGGGGGGGGGGATTATGCCCTTTTTAAATTGAGGTTAGCGACTGCCATTTTGGGTTGCTCATGCCCAGCATTAGTGACCACCATTGGTGGTCACCCATTCCAATGAGAGAAAAAAAATCCAAATTTCTAGTAGTGAATATTCTTGTAAAATATTAATTTTATAAACATTGTCTATTTTTATGTTTTGTTAATTTAATTTTCCAGTACCTTGTTTTTTAATTAATTAATTAATTAATGTTTAATATTTAATTTATTTTATTTAAATAAATTAATAAGGTGGTAACATTGAATTATAATTCAATTCCTATATTATTTTTATCATTTCTTAATTTTATTAGTTAATTATTCTGTTAATTATTTTAATGAGGTTAATTTTAATTTTCAATATTTTATTCTTTTAAAAAAATGGATATATTTTTTATTTTTATTCAAATAATTATTTTTTTATAAAATTAAAACACAAATTAAATTTTATGTTATTTTATTTATGATGACTTATTATTTCAGTGTTTTTTATCTTTTTGTTTGGATGGAGTAGCGTTTTTATTCAGGATATTTGAACCAGATCACGTAATGTTTTTTTCCATGTTAAAATGGCCAAGTAGCAGCAATGTTCATGTATCCATTTTACAGCTAGTTCACATATCCATTTTCCAGATCAGAAGCCACCCATCCGAAACCATGTATCTGATTCCCGCTTTGGCGAGATCGACATAGGAATTTATTTGGATATGTGACTCTGAAACCCTGGGAATCCGAGCCTAAAAAAGAAGATCCTAATCAAGCTTGAAGATGACCTCCATCGCTTCCAGTTTGACCTATCCTAATGTTGAAGATTTATTTTGTGAATATGAGGGTGCACCAAAGACAAAACTGTAGAAATGGATTTTGTTCTGGCATAAGCTTCACGAGGAAGATTTTACCGAGATGACACTACCACAAAAAACGGGTTTTTGCAGTTCCACCCTGTAACAGTGCTAAAAAAAGAACTGATAAAGTGGGTACCATTATCATCCCTAAAAAATCACTAATAAATAGTACTTTTAACAACACTAAAATAGAGCTCTTAAAAGTACCCATTTATGAGCATTTTTTTAACACGGATAAAGCTACCCCCTATATCAGCGCTTTTTTAGCACTGTTAAAGGGATCCCCTTTATCAGCGCTTTTTTTACTAGCAATGAAAAAAAGTATATTTCAAAAAAAATCATTAAAAATAATATATTAATATATTAATATATAAATATATTTATACTGATATAAATATAATATATATTTTTTAAATATGTTTTAAATAAGTATATATAGACATGTACACTTAATATATAAGAAATTTAGTGAAAATAACTTATAAAATATTTTAAAAATTAGTATTAATAAATAATTTTCCAATTATCTTAGATTAATTATAATTTATTAACAACTTGAAAACACAAAAAATCAAAAAATTAATAAAAGATCTTAAATAAGTTGAAAACGTAACTCAAAATTCAAACGACCATAACTTTTTATCCGAGTGTCAATATGAGCTATACCACATATCAAATAGAATTATGCAATGAAATATATCCACTTATCATATAAGATAACCTTTTCACTTTTTAAGGCCAAAAAAGGCACAGAGGGCATCCAAAATGGAGTGTTTAGTCGGGGTACCCAAATGGTTTAACATTCGATGGAATTTCAACCTCGTTTCAGGGGTTATTTTTTCCCTTTTTCAGTGGTGATTAAATTTATTTCAAGGATTACATTTATATTGATATAATGACTTTGAATTTGTTTTCACAATTTATTGTTATTTATAATAAAATATATAACAATATATCCATATTTTTTATATACTCAGACATAAAAATTTAATTTTATAAATAAATAATTAAACATATTTACATATAATGTATATTTCTAAATATATAAGACTTATAATATCCATTTTATTTAAAATACAAATATATGAATATTTATATACCTATAAAACATGTGTGTGTTTGTGTATGTTTTAACAAATTGATATATATTATCTATATATTTTAATATATTCTAACTTATGAATATATAATATATGTAAATATATATAAGTATGTATAATTATACTTATAGACACACATATATATAATATATATACTTGTGTATGTATGTTGTATATATGAATGTTTTTATTTGTTTATTTAAAAATAAATAAATAAATATATATATATATATATTCATATAAATCTATATTTTATTGAAAAGAAAACACTAAATACTTAGATATCATCCAATGCCAACATACATAATTCTGGAGGGAAAGACGCAAACCAACAATAAGACCACCGATGATTCCCAAAGGTATCCCAAAAGTGAGTGGTGCGATTGACCTCTCTCCTAACAAAGGAAACACAACAAGAAGAAAACAAAGGTACCAATGATCTGATGGTGTTGATGATCGACCCATAGGCTTGCTGGCTACCTTTTTCCTCCTTTATAGTGTCGATAATAACTTGATAATCAAATTCGACCATAACATCCTTCCAGCCAATAGATGAGATGAACTACATACCATTCCAAATAGCCACAGGCTCTACCATAGGAGGAGACCAACTAGAAATGTTTGAGGAATGACAAGCCATAATAATAGATCCAACATGATCTCATTGAATTTCCCCTAATCCAACAGAACCATCCCCAGGGGTCATCACATCATTATTAAGTTTAAGAACCCCCAATGGTGGAGGGACCCATCCAACAGGAGGGGAATTGACAACTGGGGGTGGGTGATTCCCCTAAGTATCAATCCATTAATATCCAAAATTATGAATCCTATAAATTCAGACCCTATCATCTTTAACAATGTTTTCGAATATGAAGGCATTATGGAGAAACTAAATAATCCAGGCACAGATACATAGTCCTGTGATAGTCTGAGCAGTCAATGATCTGTACCATTCCTCCACAATGAGACTGAAATCTCCAAGATTCCTCTAGAGAATAAAATCCATAGTCACACATGTGGACCAAATCCCGGTGACCCAAGGGAAAGAAAATATAGCATGAAAATTCATCACTTCCGAACTCCCACAGAGGAGGCACATGCCATTTTCAGAGAGATGCCTATCGACCAGGCGAGCATATGTGGGGAGGATACCCCTACAAATTTTCCAACACAAAAGATTTTTTATTCGAAAGATTATTAGTATTCCTTAGATGATTCTAAAGGGGGGGGGGCAAGTACCACCACCACCCCAAATGAACCCCTATTGTTCGAACGAATAGTACAGAACCCAAATGAGTCAAAGGACCAACACATATTGTCCAAGACATCATCAGGGACCACTGAAACTGTCATCATAGCCTTACAATCAGACTTAGTGAACCAAAGATCGAGCCTTTGAAGATCCGAACCAGAAAGATCATCAATCATGATCTCTCTGGAAACCACATACTAATGGACAGACATAGGCGAAGAAGTGGGAATCAAGCCCTCCAAGCTAGGCATCCAGGGATCACACCAGATATTGATCGAATCACCTCAAGAAATTCTCTAAGACATGACATGGTTCAAGACGAACTTTGATCCCCAAACACTCCTCTAGAAATTGCCCGATTGAGGGCCCAAACTGAATGACAAAAAATCATTATGGGGAAAGTACTTAGCTTTGACCACTCTAGCGCACAAGCTATATGGGTTCTATAAAAGATGCCAGCCTTGCTTGGTCAGGAGGGAATTGTTAAATACATTCAAATCCTGAAATCCCATGGCGTTTCATACCTTAGGAGAACAAAAATTATCCCAAGAGAGCCAATGTAAATGATTCTTCCCATTAGTAGGACCCCACCAGAAATTAGTAAAATCAGAATGGAGTTGAAGGGTGAAGAAATTAGGGATCTTTAATAGGTAAATATATATATAAATAAATAGATATATCATTAAATGAAGAAAAAACCATATGAGTGAGTGGTAGTGTAGGAGTGTGAAATAGAGGTCTCAAGTTCGAATCCGTGCAGAGGAAGGGGTGCACGGGTGGGTGAAGGGGGGCTAGTGCTGTTAAAGGGTGTGTGGGTGCACCTAGTGCTGTTAAATGGTGTGGTGGGGGTGGGGGCAGGGCTTCCTAGTGCTATCAATGGTGGAATCAAGCAACCTTAATAGGGGGTCTTTTATATAAAGTTTTTCTTAGTTTTTTTTCACTTTTATCAGTGTAAAAACCGCCTTGATAAAGTTCAATTTAATCAGCATTTTTTTAGCGCTGTTAAAAGGGAGACCCATTTTAATAGTGCCTTGATTATCAGCATCTCTTAGGAATTATAAAGGCCTTTTTACCGTTGATAGAAACATATTTTGTGGTTGTGTGAGGATAGTTTGAAGGGGAAACCGAGCTGCCATCAATCCAAAAGGAGATGAACCAGTTCGTACTAGAGACCGAGGCTACCGTCGATGCAAGGAAGAATATAACCCAAGCTATTGAATCGAATGAACCATGGTCAAGCTCTTTGCCACCATTGTTGAAATTGTTTGAAGTATATTTACCACTGAGTCTGAATAACACCCAATTTCAAGCCAACATTAATAGATATGACTCTTTCAATGTCGAAGGTGATACTTGAAACCGCTAATAAACCTGAGGTTGAGTGCTAATCCACCTAAGGAAGAAGACGAATCACTCGAGTCATTGCCATCCTTCGATGCCAAACCATGCAATAAGAAGGCGATCATGAGTTTTGGGCATGTAAAATAATAATGATAATAATAATAATAATAATAATAATATATTTATTATAGATATGGGGTTTCATAGTGATTAAGAAAATAATAAGGGTGTATGTAAACTTATTATTTTCTAACCCTAAGAGTATTTAAAATTGATTATATTATTTCTTAGTGGGTTAATTTGTTTTGTTGTGCACACCAATAGTTAATTATATCGAAATATTAGAGATCTCCCTCTCCAAGAATTCTCTTTGGAATAGAGAAAGATCCTCCTCCTCCACAACTTTTGAGTCTAGAAAGATCAAAGAGGATCCTTCTTCAAGAGATTCTCAGGGTGATCAAAGGAGAATGAAGCAAGCACTGGGATCTACCGTGATACCACCCAAAGATTCCTATGGTGACGTTTAGAGGTTCATGAAATACAAGTGGATCTCCAACAGAGGGAATCTACTCTTGATTCCAACAATGCAATGATGGTACAACATATATACATTTTCAAATCTATATAAATGAATAAATAATTTCTCTCAAGACAATTGATTAATTTTTTAAATTAATTATAAATAACATAGAATGATCCTATATCTTGGTTTCAACATTCAATCATCAATTAATCTTTGATTAAATTCCACTGATCACAACGTATATCATCATGTAAATCTTATATTAATCATTTATTATGAAAAGAACTCGATTTGGGAATAACCCATATGGAGTTTGGCTTCTGAAGGTCGATCCTTGGCTATCAATAGTGAGTAAATCTCCTTCTCTCCCTCATTTTATTAAGTTACTCTTTAGTAATTCTCCATGGAAGTGTTGTTCAAGTTTGAGGAGTGTAGTGGATGTGTTTTTGATGATCCCTTAGTGTGGTTTAGGTTGATTCAGTGTTTCCTTGTGCGGTTTCAGTATTCATACTGTTCCTTCTCCACCTTGTTGTGTGAGGTGTTTTAGAAATCCTCTTTAATGTAGGGGATCCTTCATATTTCTTCATTTAGTTGTTCATGTGGTGATTTCATTCTTTTTTTCCCTTGGGGAGTTGGTATGCACTGAAGTAATGAAGATATTTTTTTTAAAGTTGGGGAGGAAACCTCTTTATTATTGATACCAAGGAAAGAACCTATTTTTATTGGGTAGAGGAGACCCATTACATAGACCATAGGCCTAGTGGGCATTAAATCCCATTACTGATTTTGGGATTGCATGTTTTTGATGCCATTACTGAAAATCACGGTTGTCAGTAGCCTTGTTTGAATTGTAATTGATATCATTTTTGAACTCATTTGGAAATTTTTTATAATATTTTGTCACATATTTTTATTTATTTTAATTTTGATTTAATTTCTAAAACAATGTATTTATTGATTAATTTACATTTTCTATTAGTTTTTTGTTAAAATAATAAAAAAACTTATATATGTTTCCATTTGTTACATTACTATAAAACATACCTTTAACAGTGCTGACCTTTATAAGAGCTAGAAAAAAGCGTCGATAAAGGTTCCCTTTATTAGTGCTTTATTTTTAGGGCTGAATTTTTTTACACTTTATCAATTCTTTTTTAGTACTCATAAAGGTCCCAAATGTAATGAAAAATTTAAACAAATATAAATTAAAAATAATTAAAAAAAAATAAATGTAATTTTATAAATTAAATAATTATTGATAAGAATGAATAAATTAAATATACATATATATAAATTATAGATGTTAATAAAAATTATATATTAAATATATAGATATATAAATTGAATAAAGTGAAATAATTAAACAAATAAAATTAAAAATGAGTAAATTAAGAAAAACATTAAACATTTTATTAATTAAGTAATTATTGATAAAAATGAATAAATTTAATATATATATATATATTATAAAAATGAATAAAGATTATATATTTATATAAAATTAATTAATTGTAATAATTAAACAAAAAAATAAATTATTAATAAATTATGAAATTATTAAAAAAATCATAAATTAAATAATTATTAGTAAAAATTAAAATATATATATATATATATATAAATTATAAATAGTAATAAATAATATATATTAAATATAAATATAGAAAAATAATAAAATGTAATAATTAAAAAAATATTAATGTTTTATTCATTTTGAATGGTTTTTAGGCATAACTATTCATTAATTCATTTAATATAGAAATATATTTATATATATTTCTATATATATATATATGAATGAATAATATTTCCTAAAATATTATTTAATATAATAAAAAATATTTATACTTACATATTAAATAATTTGTTTATTTAGTGAAGAATTGTTTATAATTAAAAATTAATATTAATAAAAAATACTAAATAATTGCTTTGAGAATAGAAGTAATTGAAAATTGTTTGATTTTTCAGTTAAACTTATATCAAAAGTGTGTTAAATTGATTTCACGTACATATACATTTTTAATTTCTATATACGACACACACAAACAAATTTTTACGTAATTAATGAAATCTTATATATATAGAAACACATAGACCTTATATTTATGTAAATTGTTCAAATTTTAGAATTCATTTTAAGATTTCATTAAAACATAATTAATTTAATATATTATGTTTTTAATCTGCAAATTTTATTTATTTATTTTTAATTTTATTACATTTCGGAATTAATTCATTTTTAATATTTTTTAATATTTTTTGGAATTTAATCATTTTCTATTATTTATTTATATATATTTATTTACTATGTTTTAATATTTTCAATATGTGTTTTTTATTTCAACATATATCTATATTTTTTTAATAATTTATATTTACTTATTAAAACTTATACATTTTTTAAATATTTTTACAGTGTACTCATTTTTAATTATTCAATTTCACCCACTTTTAACATACATGCATTTAAAATTATATATTCATTAATAATGTTGAAAATATATTTGTAAATAAATATTTATAAATAAATATATTTATAAATTTATATTTATTGTATTTATAAATTTATATAATTTAATTATAAATAAATAAATTTTATTTTTTAATATATATAATTATTAATAAATTATTATAAAATTATAATAAATTTATTTAAATAATGAATATATTTACTTTATTTATATTTATATTTATATATATTTATAATTATATATATTTATAATATATATATAATTATATAAATATATATAAATATATTCGTATTATTTCTAAAAAAGGAATATATATAATTATAAATAAATAATTATATATTTAAATAATTATAAACTTATAAAAAATATATTTAAATATTGAATATATTTGCTATATATATATATATATTAGATAAATAAATATAAATATATAAATATATATAATGACATAAATATTTATATAATTATGAAATTATAATGAATAAATTTAAATAATGTACATATTTACTATATTTTTATTAGTATATATTTATTAAATATATATAATGATATTAATATATTTATAATTATAAATAAGTAATTATAAATATATTTATAAATGTATTTTGTCTATATTTATAAAATCATATTTTTATAATTATAAATTAAAAAACATAATTTTTTTAAAAATTTATTTATATAATTATTTTTAAATAATTTTATATTTAAAAAATTATAAAATTATAATAAATAAATATATAATTATATAAATATGTTTACTAATTTTTTAGTTTATAATTATAATTATAAATCTTTTATCAGCACTTCTTTAGTGGTGACAAAAATAAAGCTTTATCAGCACTAAAAAAGTGCTGATAAAGACATTATTATTAGCGCTTATGTATTTAGCACTGATAAAAGTCTCTCGTTCGATTTAAAGAATCCTAACTGCGACTATTTTAATCCTGATATTTAAAGCTTTTCGCAAAAACCACCAGCTTCCGACACTCCTCGTCCTCGAATCTAGACTTGAATCAAGTCTCGAACGCATCCAAGGATCGAATCCAAGGCTTGAATGAATCGATTCTTGAATAAATCCAATATTTCACCTGAGCTATCTCTAATTTCTCTAGGACGAATCAAATATTGAATCCATGATATGTTATTTTCTCATCTTCTCACTTGTTGAATGCTTGTATGGGTTCCTCGTATGGTAGAGATATTTAAAAGGGGGATTATCCATAGAATCAATAAAAAATATAAGGTCTTTGGGCTTTTGGTGTAAAATGATTTTGGCTTAGGTGGTGGTCTTTTTTTATGTGTGAGCCTAGGATTTTTGGGTACGTCAACATTGTGTTGATTCAACTGAATGATTGTGGGTTTTTTACCTTTATGAGGAAGTATGTATCTTCTAGTTTGTGAGTTAATTACCATATATAAATCTCACAAATATGTTTAGATGTTTGTGTTTTGGCACAAAGCCCTTCATTTTAACACATAGAGAGTTAGGAATCAGCTCCTATGATATTTATAAACTATGTGAAATCACCATCTATGGATGGATGTATAATGGATTTCTTCCTTCATTTATTAATAAGGAAGATACAGGAAAGCCCCTCCCCTATTGAGAGGCCTACTATTCAAAGTAGAGATAATATTAAGAAGATGTCTCTATCTACATTAAATTATTCAATTTGGGGAATTGGTAAATGTCTTAATGAGTTCTTCTGGGGGTATTTTTCATTTTTCTTTAAATTTTGAATAATTTAAGTTGTTATTAATGAAATTTTTTCTCATAATATTATTGAGATCATGCCTTGGTTCATTACCATAATTTTGATTGTGGTTCTGACGTTGTAGCACTCCCTGGTGGGGTTTCTTAAGTTCACCCTAGCTAAATTAATTTTGGAAATTGATTATAATTATTTTATAATTATGTATTTTAGTATTTTATTGATTATATATGGGATCATGTGGTTTAGGATCTATGTATTAGGCTTTCATGGAATGATAAAAGTGATTCCCATATGGTTACCTTCATAAAAGTGGTGGGTGGTACCAAAATTATCAAGCAATGTTTTATATGTGTTCTAGTGTGAAATTTGATATGTAGGAATGGTTAATCCAGGAAAGGAGAACATAAAGAGTTCTAATATGGTTTTATAATTATGATGTATAATAGTTCATAATTAATTGGAATAAAATAGTCATTCCATACTCTATAGGATGATTATAGTCTCACTCGATGGTTTCTTCACCTTATGATCCTCAAGATGGTTAGTTGAGAAACCCCTAAGGAATATTAAAATATAAATGAATGAAGTGAACCTAGGATATTCTTGTATTATCATGTGAGAGGTACCTTTAACAGTGGATTGTGTGATTTATGGTTGTAAATGGCTTTCTTATGGGCCATGGTTCATGAAGAAAGAAAGACAAGGACTTATGAAATAGGATATCACCATGGAAGTTAATGTCTATTAGTATATAGGGTACATTATGAGATTCCTAGTGATGATAATCACGGCTAATGGAAGTATCTCATAATGGTAGAACAATTTATGAATTTACTTATGAATTTTTTTCTTAGGGTATTGATGTGATAAGAGGGATTATATGATCACCTTAACAATGATTAGATATACGGTATAAAATCGAGTATAGTCCCTTGAACCTAGTGGGATTACCTATAAAGGGTATGATGGATTAGTTGACCAGTCTCACCTCAATCCGATATACGATGTTTCCAACATGACTAAAGGTGTCCTTTATGAGTTTTAAATTGATATTTTAGTTTAGAAACGGTTACTCAATGAAAATTGAGAAAATGTGCTCGAATTATTTTGATAATTTTTGAAAATGATTCATAAGTCATTTGTGACATGTAGGAATTAGGCTCACGTCAAAATGACATAAGGTGTGACCAATATGAATCAAAGTGTGTATTTCTAGTTTAAAATGACATTTTAGTAAAAAACACAAGTGACGTAACAAAAATGAGAAAACACGTTCATAATTTTTTTATTTTTTTAAAACAGTCCATAAGTCATATAGGACATGTAGGAATCATCTGCACCTCAATCCAACGAACGATGTAACCGGTTTGACTATATGTGCATATTTTTATTTAAAATTGACATTAATTTTATTAAAAAAGGAAACTAACATACTCAAAACCAAGAAAATGTATTCAATTTATTTTGATAGTTTAGAAAAATTAATCATAAGTCATTTATGATGTGTAAGAGTCATCCACACCTAAATCCAATACACGATGTTCCCAACATGACTCAAAGTGTTTGTTATCAATTTAAAATTTAAATTTTAGTTCAAAAAGTGTAACTCATTAAAAACCAAGAAAATGAACTTGGATTTTCACGATTATTTAAAAAAAACCATAAGTCATTTGTGATGTGTAGGAATCAATCTCACATCAAACTGACATACGATGTTACTGGTAAGACTCAAAGTCCGTGTTTCCAATTTGAAATGAAATTTTAGTAAAAAACCCATGTGACATAATAAAAACTACGAAAAAAAATTTGTATTATTTTAATATTTTAAGAAAATGATCCATAAGACATTTAGAAATTTAATAATTAGTCACACCTTAATCCGATTCACAGTGTGACTAATATGACTCCAAGTGCATCTTTTTATTTAAAATTGACATTAGCTTTAGTAAAAAAGACAATTTACATACTCAACACCCAGAAAAAATATTCATATTGTTTTTATACTTTATTAAAAATGATTCATAAGTCATTTTTGATGTGTATGAAATCAAAATAACCTTAATCTAATATACGATGTGTCCGATATGACTCATAGTGTCTGTTATTAGTTTAAAACTGACATTTTAGTAAAAAAATTGTCACCCACTGAAAAATTAGAAAACACACTCATATTGTCTTGATGATTTAGGAAAACGATTCATAAGTCCTTTATGATGTGTAGGAATCAATATCATATCAAACTGACACATGATGTGACTAGTATGACTCAAAGTGCATGCTACTAGTTTAAAATGACATTTTAGTTAAAAACACAAGTCACATGATTAAAATCGATCAAATGCATTTAGATTGTTTTGATACTTTAGAAAGACCATCCATAAGTCATTTGGGACACATAAGAATCAACCGCACTAGAGATAGATGCCACTGTTGATGCAAGGAAGAACATAACCCAAGCAATCGAACTAGATGAACAATGGTCATGCTCTTCCCCACTGTCCTTAAAATGGATTGAAGGATATTTACCACTGAGTCGGAAGAACTCCCAATGTCAAGATGACAGTAATAGATCCGACATTGTCTATGTTGAAGGTGATACCTGAAGCTACTAATGAACCTGATGTTGAGTTGTAATCTTCCTGAGGAAGAATATAAAGCACTAAAGTTTGTGCCACCCTTTGATGCCAAACCATGTAATACAAAGCTAATCATGAGTTTTGCGCATGTCAAGAAATAATAATAATAATATTTTTATTATTGAAATGGGATTCCATAGGTATTAAGTAAATAATAAGGATGCATGTGCAATTATTATTTTTTAACCCTAGCAGTATTTAAACCCAATTATTTTATTTCTCCAGGGGGTTTCTATTTTTTTTTGTTATGCACAACGACATCCAGATAGAAATCTCTCAAATCCCTAAAGAGACCTATTTTCAAGAACGATCTCAAGAACAATGATCAATCCTCATCCTCCACCACTTTTGAGTCTAGAGAGATCAAAGAGAATCCTTCTTCAAGTGATTCTCCGGGTGATCAAAGGCGAACAACGCAAGGGTCAGGATCTACTGTCATAACACCCAGAGATTCCTATGGCATTGTTCGAAGATTCATGAAACACATGTAGATCATCTCTAAAAGGAATATACTCTTTATTACCATAATGAAATGATGGTACAACATAGATACATTTTCAAATTTATCAATGAATAAGTAATTCCTCAAAATACAATTCTTTAATTGTTTAAATTAATTATAAATAACATGGGACGATCATATGTCTTGGTTTAGACATTCAATCATCAATTAATATTTGATTCAATTCCATTGATCGCAATGTATATCATCATGTAAATCTTGGATTAATCATTTACTATGAAAAAAACTCGAGTTGGACATTCCCCATCTGATGCTTCCGCTATGCCCAGAATCTTCACTTCCATCCCCATTCCTCGTACTATGATCATTGGATTCCAGAGTTTGATCTTCGGCTCTTTGTAGTGAGTAAATCTCCTTTTCTTCCTCATCGGATTCTCTTACTCTATAGTAATTATCCATGGTGTTGTTGCTCTAGTTTAAGGAGTGTTGAGGATGCATTTTTGGTGATCCCATGGTGTGGTTCAGGTTGATCTGTCGTTTCCATGTGTGGTTGTAATCTTCTTATTGTTCCTTCTCCACCTTGTGGTGTGAGGTGATTTAGAAATCTTATTTAAGGTAGGGGATCCTTACTATTTCTTCTTTTAGTGGTTCATGTGAGGATTTCATTCTTTTATTTTACTTTGGGGAGATGCTATGCACCAAATTAATGAAGATATTTTTATTAAAGTTGGGGCCAGAGCCTCTTTATTATTGAAACAAAGGAAAGAACCTCTTTTTTTGGGTTGAGGAGACCCATTACATGTCTTGTAGGACTAGTGAGCATTAAATCCCATTACTGATTTTGGGATTTCACATGCTTGATGACATTGTTGAAAATCACGGTAATGAGGAGC
Organism: Viscum album; assembly: GCA_963277665.1. NCBI lineage: Eukaryota > Viridiplantae > Streptophyta > Magnoliopsida > Santalales > Viscaceae > Viscum > Viscum album. The sequence goes on along the minus strand of OY728122.1, from coordinate 2,082,500,040 downwards.
CTTATTTGTATTGTAATTGATATCATTTTGGAAGAGATGTGTAATTTTATTATAATATTCTTCCACATATTTTTATTTAATTTAATTGTGCTTTAATTTCTAAAACAATGTTTTTATTGATTAATTTAAATTTTCTATTAGTTTTTTGTAAAAGTAATAAAACTCTTAAATATTTCTTCAATTAGTTACATTATTGTAAAACAGACCTTTAACAACACTGAACTTTATCAGCGCTTGCAAAAAGCGTCGATAAAGGTGGCCGTTATCAATGATTTATTTGTATTGCTGATAGTGGGTTCAATTTATCAATTCCTTTTAGCATTGATAAAGGTCTCGAACAAAATAAAAAAATTAAAAAAAAAATTAAAAATGAGTAAATTTAAAAAAATAATAGCAATTTTATTATTTAAATAATTATTGACAAATATAAATAAATTTAATATACATGTATATAGATTATAAATATTAATAAATAGTATATTCTATATATATAGAAATTTAAATTGAATAAAGTGAAATAACTAAAAAATAAAAATTAAAAATTAGTAAATTAAGAAAATTAGTATACATTTTTGTAATTAAATAATTATTGATAAAAATAAATAGATTTAATATATATATATTATAAATATTAAAAAACAGTATATATTTATATAAAATGAAAAAATTGTAAATATTAAACAAAAAAAATGTAAAATGAATTTTTTTATAATAAAACAAATAAAAAATAAAAAATGAATAAATTACAAAATGAGTAAAAAAATTAATGACTAAACATTTATTAATAAAAATGAATAATTTTAATATATTTATTAATTATAAATAGTAATAAATAAAATATATTAAATACAAATATATAGAATGAATAAAATAAAATAATTAACAAAATATTAATGTCTTATTCTTTTTAATAGTTTTTATACATAATTATTCTTTAATACATTTAATATAGAAACATATTCAAATATATATATATATATATATATATATATATATGAGTGTTTTATATTTACTAAAATATGATTTAATATAAAAAAATATTTATGCTTACAAATTAGATAAGTTTTTTATTTTGTGAAGAATTGTTTATAATTAAAAATTAATATTAATTAAAATTACTAACTAATTGCATCGAATAGTGAACATCATTGAATGCCATTTGATTTTTCAATTAAACTTATATCAAATGTGTGTTACATTGATTTCAAATACATTTATGCAATGCATTTTTATATGGGACACACAAAGAAAAATATTTACGTAATTAATAGAATCTTATACATATAGAAACACATACACCTAACATTTATGTAATTTATTCAAATTTTAGTTTTCATTTTAGAATTTCCATAAAACATGATACATTTAATATATTACATTTTTAATCGGTAAATTTTTTTAATATTATTAGAGTTATGTATGAATTCATTTTTAAGTTTTTTTTATTTTTTATTTTGAGGAATTTAATAATTTTTTATTATTTATTTATATATATTGTTTTACTATATTTTAATATTTTCAATATGTGTTTTTTATTTCCATATATATCTATATTTTTTATCAATTTATATTTAATTAATAAAACATATCCATTTTTTCAATATTTTTAAAGTGTACTCATTTTTAATTATTCAATTTTACTTATTTTTAATATGCATGCCTTTAAAATTATATATTCAATAATAATGTTAAAAGTATATTTGTAAATAAATATTTATAAATAAATATATTTATAAATGTATATTTACTATATTTATAAATTTATATACTTTAATTATAAATAAATAATAATTATTTTTTAAGAAGTTTTTTATAATTATTAGTAAATAATTATAAAATTATAATAAATTTATTTAAATAATGAGTATATTTAGCATATTTATATTCATATATATATATATATAATTATATATATATTTATTATATATATATTTATTATATATATATAAATATAATTAAAGAAATATATAAATATAAATATATAAATAATTATATAAATATAAGTATTATTTTAAAAAATATGATTTATATAATTATAAATAAATAATTATATATTTAAATAATTATAAAATTTTAATAAATATATTTAAATAATGAATATATTTACTATATTTATATTTATATATATATTTATTAAATAAATAAATATAATTATATAAATATATATAATTATATAAATAGATATAATTATATAAATATATATAATTATATAAATATATATAAATATATAAATATTTTTATATTTGTAAAATTATAATAAATATATTTAAATAATGAATATTTTTACTACATCTATATATATATATTTATTAAATATATATAATTATATAAATATATATAATGATGTAAAAATATTTATAATTATAAATAAATAATTATAAATATATTTATAAATGTATGTTGACTACATTTATAAAATTATATATTTGTAATTATAAATTAAAAAATATAATTTTTTAAAATATAATTTATATAATTATAAATAAATAATTATATATTTAAATAATTATGAAAGTATAATAAATAAATATACAATTATATAAACATATTTAATAATTTTTTTATTTATAATTACAATTATAAATATTTTATCATTGTTTCTTTAGCGGTGATAAAAATAGAGCTTTATCAGCACTTATTAATTTAGTGCTGATAAAAGTATCTCGATTTATTTAAGGAATCCTAAAAGTGACTATTTCAGTCACGAAATTTAATGCTTTCCATGGAAGCCAACTACTATTGATGCTCCTCTTCGAATCCAGGCACGTATCAAGGCTCATATCAAATCTTGAACACATCCAAGGCTCGAATCCAATGCTCGAACAAATCAAGTCTTCAATAAATCCAAGCTTTCATGCATGATATCTTTACTTTCTCCTGGATGAATCAAAGCTTGAATCAAAGGTTTTTAATTTTCTCCTCCTACTCACTCATTGATTTCATTTGGGTTCCTCATAAGGTATAGATATCAAAAAGGGGGATTATCCAAAAAATCAATAAAAAATCTAAGGCCTTCAGGATTTCAATGTAATGTGCTTTTGGATTAGGTGGTGGTCTGTTTGATGAGTGAGCCTGGGATTTTTGGGTGTGTCAACATTGTGTTGATTTCATAGAATGGTTATAAGAATTTTTCCTTTATTATGAAGTATGTATCTTCTAGTTTGTGGGTTACTAACCATCTAAGAATCCCACAAATATGTATAGATTTTGGTGTTTAGGCATAAACACCTTCATTTTAGCATATAGAGAGTTAGGAATAAGTTCCTATGATATTTATAAACTAGGTGAAATTCCCATCACTTGAAGGATGTATAACGGATTTCCTCCTTTATCTAATAAAAATGAAGATACAAGAAAACCCTCACCTAGTGAGAGGCATACTATTCAAAGTAGAGATAATACTAAGGAGTCTCCATCTACATTTTTTTCCACTTGGGGAATTGGTAAATGTTTCGATGAGTTCTTCTTTGGATATTTTCCATTTTCTTTAAATTGAGAATAATTTAAGATGTTACTAATGGTAATTTTTCTCATAATATTATTAAGAGAATGCCTTGGTTCATTACCATGATGTTTATTGTGGTTCCGATGTTGTGGTACTCCATGATGTGGTTTCTTATGTTCATCCTTGATAAAATAAATATGGAAATTAATTATAATTATTTTATAATTACATATTTTACTATTTTATTGAAGATATATGTGCTCATGTGATTGAGGATCTATATAGAGGGCTTTCATGGAATGAGAAAAGATATTCCCATATGGTTAACTTCATAAAAGAGGTGGGTGGTACCAAAATTATCAAGTAATGTTTTATATGTGTTTTAGTGTGAAATGTGATATGTAAGAATCATTAATCAGGGAAATAAGACCGTAGTGAGTTCTGATATGGGTTTATTATTATGATGTATAATAGTTAATAATGAATAGGAATAAAATAGTCATTCCATACTTTGTGAGATGATTATATTTTTACTCGATGGTTTCTTCACCTTATAATCCTCAGGTTGGTTAGTTGGAAAAACTCTAAGGGATTTTAATATGTAAAATAAAGGGGTTGAACCTAGTATATTCTTGTATGATTGTGTGAGAGGGACCTTTGAGAGTGAATTGTTTGATTGATGGTTGTAAATATATTCCTTATAGGCCATGGTTCATGAATAAAGAGAGAAGAGGAATTATAATATAGGATAATAATATGAAAGTTAATATCCAATAGTATATATGTTAGATTATGAGATTCCTAGTGATGGTAATCATGGCTAATTGAAGTATCCCATAAGGGTAGAAGAATGTATGAATTTCCATATAATTTTTTTTCTTAGGGTATTGATGTGATAAGTGGGATTATATTATCACCTTATAAGTGATTAGATATGTGGTATAAAATAGAGTATAGTCCCTTTAAACCTACTAGGATAACCTATAAAGGGTAGGATGAATTAGTGGATCAGTTGCACCTCAATCCGATACATGATGTTCCCAACATAACTCAAAGTGTCCTTTATAAGTTTAAAATTGAAATTTTATTTCAAAAAGTGTCACTCAATGAAAACTAAGGAAATATGCTCAGATTGTCTTTATAATGTATTAAAAATATTCATAATTTATTTGTGATGTGTATGAATTAATCTCACATCAAACCGACATATCATGTGACTGATATGAATCAAAGTCCATGTTTCTAGATTACAATGAAATTTTAGTAAAAAAATAAGGGACATACTCAAAACCAAGAAAACACATTCATGTTGTTTTCATTGTTTAGGAAAATGATCCACAAGTCATTTAGGATGTGTAAGAATCATCCGCATACTAATTCAATACACAGTATGACCGGTATGACTAAAAGTATGCCTATTTATTTAAAATTGACATTAATTTTAGTGAAAAAGAAAACTAACATACTGAAAACCGATAAAATGATACGTCATTTTTGATACGTATAAATCAACCACACCTCAATCTAGTACACGATGTGCCCGACATGAATCAAAGTTTCCATTATTAATTTAAAATTGACAATTTAGTTCAAAAAGTGTCACTCTGTAAAAACCAAGAAAACATGCTTGGATTGTATTAATAATTTAGTAAAACGATTCATAAGTCATTTTTGATGTGTAATAATTATTTTCACATCAAATTGACATATGATGTTGATGGTATGACTCAAAGTATGTGTTTCCAGTTTAAAATATCATTTTTATAAAAAACAAAAGTGATGTACTCAAAAGCAAGAAAACACATTTGTATTGTTACGATATTTTCAGAAAATGATCCATATTTCATTTGGGATGTTTAGGAACCAATCACACCTTAATCAGATGCACAATGTGATCAGTATGACTCAAAGTGAATATTTTTATTTGAAATTTAAATTAATTTTAGTAAAAAAGAAAATTAACATACTAAAAACCAATAAAAATGCATTAATATTGTTTTTATAATTTACTAAAACGATCCATAAGTCATTTTTGACATGTCGGAATCAGCTGGACCTCAATCTGATATAAAATGTGCTTGGTATGACTCAAAGTGACCGTTATCAGTATAAAACTGACATTTTAGTTCAAAAAGATTCATCCACGGAAAACTGAGAAAACACACTCATATTTTATTAATAATTTAAAACAATGTTTCATATTTCATTTGTAATGTGTAGGAATCATTCTCATATCAAACTGACATATGATGTGATCGTTATGACTCAATGTGTGTGTTACTAGTTAAAAATAAATTTTAGTCAAAAACACAAGTGACATTCTTAAAATTGAGGAAACACACTCAAATTATTTTGATAATTTATAAAAATCATCCATAGGTCATTTGGGATGTGTATGAATCAACCAAACCTCAATACGATGCAAAGTGTGACCGGTATGACTCTAATCACATCTTTTCAATATATTACTGTCATTTTAATTTAAAACATAGATCACATCCGCAAAACTGAGCAAATGTCTCTAGATTATTTTCTCATCATTCTATCTATTAATACTAAATTAATTTCCTTATCATTTTTATATTATACTTACTTAATTAAGTTTTACAGAGATAATTCTTTAAGACAAAAAAGAAGTGGTGTGATGTGTAAGAATCAACCACAACTCAATCTGATACACAATGTTCCTGGTATGACTCAAAGTTTAGTTTATATTTACTGGTGAGTCTGAAGAACACCCAACACAAAGTTGTTGGTACTAGATCTAATTTCGTTGATGTTGAAGGTGATACCTAGAGATGCTGATGAACCTAAGGTCTAGTGTTAATCATCCAGAGGAAGAAGACAAAACACTCAAGTATGCGCAATCCTTTGATGCCAAATAGTGTGAGAAGAATGTGTTCATGAGTAGATTTTATGCTTCTCCTATTCAAATGTTGAATCTTCAAATCCCAAGTTGAAATGAATATGATGTTTTTTTCGAACACTGGCCTATATTGAATTTATATATATGACTATAATAAACAAACAAATAATTGTTTGATTTTGGGATGAAGGTTCATGGATTCAAAGTGGAGACCTAGTCGAATTTAATGGGCTGAGAATTCATGTAGTCAAATTGGAAATGTCTACATTTTTGAAGATAAGCGTGAACACTTAGTAGAGTTTGTTGACAAAGACTAAGGAAGGTGACAAGCATGGAAATGATGAGTGAGGAATTAAAACTGATAGTGGGAAGTTATTAAAAAGAAAATAAATAATATTAATAATAATAAATAATTAAAAATGATTATTTACTGAACCAATGATTATAATCTAGGTAGTGTGAGAATTTGGATAAAGAGTTTTTCTAAGACACAACATCTATGACTAAAATATAGAGGGTAAGAACTTTCCTTTGTGAGTGAAAAAATTAAGTTAGTGGATTTTATCTCTATGTATAAGAATAATTAATTCTAAAAAATAAGAGTAAAGGGGTATAATTTAGAATTTAGATAACAACTTGTACAATTTCTGAAGCAGAATGACGAGAGTGAAAACCATAGGATCATATAGAGATATTCTTTTACTTCCAATGATGATGAAGTATGAATGCCTTTTGTGCTCCATGATTATGTTTGGCTCGGTTCCTTGTGTCTAAATCTTGTATGTTTTAATGGTGATTTCTTTCCAAGCTTCAATTTCTAAAACATTTTACTATAATCTCTCTCTAGATTAATGTACATTCAAATTTGACCAAATCTTGATGTATATATTTTTTTGTTTGGTTATTTATCTTTCCTCCATTTTGAATGGTCAAAAATACTATCAGAGGAGTTTTAATTGATGAGGTTCGCCTGTTAAGTTTGGATAAGTAAGAGATTGATGTTAGTGCTCGCTGTTTAAATTTATTGATCTTTGAACGAGGATCAAAAGTATAGTAGATATCAACTGTGTAGGAGATTGTTAAGTGCATAGACCGTCTCTTTCAGAATGAAGAATAACAAATAAAATTTTAACCATTTTTGTCAACATTTTGATGAAAATGATATGCACATGTTGATATTTTAATTCGTGCATTTATAGATTTTTCAGTTTAAATAATTTCAAGTGATGAAGAAATATTGAACAAGGAGATCTATTGGATTTGGACACTTCAATTTTCTATTTAATTTATGTTTCTTTCGAACTTCTTTATCCAAGAAAATTTTGTTTCTATTTACAATTCCCTATGTATTTATAATTTTTGATAATTTCATTTTATTGAAATAGTAACCCCTTAAAAAACATTAAAAAATTTATAAGTAGAAAATAATAAAAATCATGATATAAGAACTCATATAGGCCAATCTCATTGTGTGATAATCTAGGTCATTATTATTCTATAATTTTTAGGATTAAAAACTTGAAATTAGGGTAAAATTGACATTGAAAACCCTAAAATTCAATTGGTTCTATTACTGGAGAGGCTTCCAAGGAGTAAAAAAAAATATTAATTTTCTAAAAGAAGTTAAAATTTTTATTAAAATAAATTCAAAGAATCAAAAATTCTATGGTATATCCAATAATCATTCTTGAAATTTTGAAACTAAAAATTATTACAACCTAAGAAATAGAATACAGGAAAATTAACAAAGTCATCAAAATTGAAAATATAGAAAAAATTGAATCATCTCAAAAATAAACACAAAAAAAACTTCATAGAAATATAACCTTTTGAAAACTTTGGAAACATGGATTAACAAATAACATTGATTAATCTTTCTTAACTTGACTTTGAGTATCAAAAATATCGATTAGGATATCCAAATATAGCCTCAATATTTGAACTTTGATTAGGATTAATCCATAATTTTCCCTAATTCCATAGGATGCCGGGTGAGGACCCACACAAGCACCTACAAGTGTTTCATATTATATGAATCAACATAAAACCACAGATGGTCTACAAGGATCATATCAAGATGATTTTATTACCCTTTTATTTTGATGGGGTGGATAAGGTGTGGTTCTACTACTCCCAATCAACCCCAATAGGGAGCTAGAACCTACTAAAAAAGATCTTCCTAGAATTTTTTTTTCTTTATTATAGAACAATCTCACTTAGAATGGATATTTGTGGCTTTAGGAAGTTACAAGGGGAGACTCTAAATGAGTATTGGGAGTGGTTTAAGAAGTTGTGTTCCAATTTTATGCACCACATTATTTCAGACCATATCCTTATCCAATATTTTTATAAGGGATTAGTTGCGATTTATAAGATCATGTTAGATGCCTCTCATAGAGGATATTTAGTAGATAAGACTCCCATTGATGCTAGAAATATCATTTTAAACATTTTCCAAAATTCACAGCAGTTCGGTACTAGTGTCTTAACCCATGTCAAAATGATTATGAAAGTGTTCACTTCTAATTTTGAAAGTCTTCGAATTGAGAGTCAGTTGAGTGATTTAGCCAACATGATGAGGCTGATGCTATCTATATTTTTACCTCCACAACCTCAACCAAAACTAATTTATTCCATTCAGATGCAATATGGAATTCTTTTGCTACAGATCATATCATTTGTCAATCTCCTTAATTGTAATATAATTACGAAACATTTAATGGAATATTTCCTATAAAAACTTTCCAAAATAACTCAAACAAACAATTTCACAACTAGAACATTCAACCTAATCCTTACCAATAAAATAAAAATTTCAACAAAGGATATAATTACCAAAAAATAATTGGTTTAGGCCTAATGATCAAAGAAATAGGAATTTATAGAAATAAGATTTTGATCATAAGCCTAGGTATGGTAAAAAAACATGAAAACCAAGATGGTGGGAATTTTAAAAAAATTTAGAATCAAGAAAACAAAAAAAACAAGGTAACCAAAGTAAAAATTCACATCTTAAAGAAATGGTTAAAAAACAACAATAAATTTATCCAAAAAAACAAGTGTTTCTAAAAAACATGGTAAATAAAATCAATCAAATTGAGACCAAAATTAATGGTTTGAAAAATAAAAGTGGTAAATTTATATCACAAGATAAAGTAAACCCTTGAGGAAGAGATAATTATAGTGTAATAATTCTAAGAAGTGGAACATAAATTTAAAACCCCCCAAGTTGAAAATAATGATCTAGAACCTAAAAAAGATAGTTCCACTTCTGAAACTAATATAAAATCAAATGAATAAGTCAGGGAATCAACTATTTAAACTATTTTAGAACCTACTGAATCTTTAAAAGATCCTATTTCCCACCCACTAGTAGAACATAAAAAATAAAATATAAAATAATATATCAACATTGAAAGAACCTATAGGGATTCTAGAAACTTTATGGTCACTTACAAAGGGAAAAAAGTCGTCAATGACTTGAATATATACAAGGATCCATCATATTTTCCTTTGGGTAACCCTCTTATCAAAAACACTATTGAAATTGAAATGAAAAATAAAGTACACAAAACTTTTAGTAAAGTACAGGTTAAAATCCCTTTGTTAGATGTTTTTAAACAGACCCTTCGATGTGCTAAATTTCTTAAAAATATGTGTACTCACAAAAGAAATTTCAAGGGAGGTGATAAAGTTAATTTGGAAATTAATGTTTCTTCTATGATCCAACATTATCTCTCTATGAAAAGAAAGGATCTCGGTATGTTTTCTATCCCTTGTGTAATTGGTAAAATAAATTTGGAGTTATGATGTTAGATTTAAGAGAATCCATAAATGGTAAACCTTATTATGTATTTTCATCTATATAGGCTGGAGAGAATAAATAATCTTTTATTATTATATATCTATCTAATAGAAGTTTATCTAATCCATTAGGATTCATTGAACATGTGTTGGTAAGAGTGAAATATTTTGTTTTCCCAACTGACTTTTATGTGTTACACATAGAGGATGGTAGAATTAGTTCACATGCACCATTAATCTTGAAATACCATTATTGAAAATTGCTAAAGAAATTATCAATGTTCATAAAGTTACTTTCATTTAGAGTTAGGGGGTAGTATGGTTAATTTTCATATCATCGAATCAATGAAACACCCTGTGGAAGTCCATTATACACACTAAGTTAATATGATTGATGGTTTCTCTGTAGAGTTATTCTCATATTTTATTCAAGATAGCCAACCTATAAATTCTATAGAAAATGAACTCTTGTCTAAAAATGATTCTGATAGAATAGTAAATTCTAAAATTTACTGTATTTATGAATTTGAAACTAAATTAATTTTTGGAAACATTAAAACTTCTTTTTCTAAAAAGGAATTCTAACATAATAAGTGTGAAGTTTTTTCTAGAAATGATAGTAGAGTGGAAGATATATTTTTTTAGTTTCTTGGAACATGCAATTATACTAAAAATTATGAATTTCTACGTGAAATTGAACTTGAAATGGATTAAATTGAATTAAATTATACCGAAAATAGAAGATATGTAGATAATTATTTTTCCATATGTGAATGTTTCTTTTGAATCAACTATTTTTAACATAAATTATGATCATAATTTTATTGAAAAAGAACATCATATTTGTGAACTTGAATCTAAAATTTCTTTCGAGGATGGAAAATTTTCACTTCTTGAAAATAAATGTACATCAAGTTTTGAAGTTTGTAATTCTACTATTATTGGGGATAATTTAAAGGCTGAAATTCAAGTCAAAGAACCCATATAACCTATTTTTTACAATGATTAAATCCCAAACCCAATTAAACTTAAACCTTTTCCAGAAAATTTGAAATAATCTAACTTGGAAGACAAACTAAAATTCCCTATTATAATTACAAGGGGGTTGACTGGTGAATTAGAAAACCAACTTTCAGAGGTTCTTAGGGAGAATAGTAAGGCCAAAAGTTAGTCTTAAGATGATTTACTAGGGATTAGTACTTATGTGTGCATTCATAGAATATTCTTAGAGGAAAATTCCAAACCTATTAGAAAACTTAGGAGGATATTGAATTCCACCCTTCTATAAGTGGTTAAAAAGTTGATGATTCCCTTATTGGATATAAGAATAATTAACCAATTTCTGATAGCTGATGGCTAAGACCAGTTCATATTGTACCTAATAGGGGAGGATTCATAGATATTAAAAATGAATTTGGAGAGTTATTTACTACAAGGTTTCCCAGTAAGTAGAGGGTATGCATTGATTATAAGAGGCTAAACATAGTGATTGGAAGGAACAATTTACCTTTCCTTTTCTTGATTAAATCCTTGAAAGGTTAACTAGATAATCCCATTATTTATTCTTGGATGAATTTTCTAGATACTTCCAAATTAATATAGAACTATATGACTATTATAAAACAACTTTTACATGCCATTTTTGTACCTTTTATTATTGGTGAAAGCCATTTTGACTATGTAATTCCCCTACCACCTTCCTAAGATGCATGTTTAGAATTTTTTTATGATTTTCTTGATGAATTCAGGGACATTTTTATGGATGATTTTATAGTATATGGTCCATACTTTTATAGATTTATAATAATTTTAGGAGCTATTCTTTGAGTGTGTATTGAGATGAACCTTGTTCTAAACATTGAGGAATTCCATTTTCTCGTTGAAAGTGGAGTTGTTCTAAGTCATGATGTGTCTAAATAATGGATTCAGGTGGAAATTTATTGTTGAAATTATCTCTTCATTGCCTTTTCTTAAAGTTGTGAAGGATATTTTATGTTTTCTTATCCCTTCTAGATTTTAAAGGAGGTTCATAAATGAATTTAGTTGAATTGCGTTGTGTTTGACAATACTTATACAGAAATAAATTCTTTTTGTCTTTGATGGGAAGTGTCGGGAATCCTTTAATGAACTTAAACATAAATTAGTGTCCCCTACAATTGTTAAACCATATAACTGGGGATTTAATTTTTATATGATGATTGGTGATTCATAATTATCTTTAGGGGATGTTCTTGTAAAAAGATTGGAGTGGAAATCACATGTCATTACCTATTATTCTAGGACTCTAGATGCTTCCCAATCCATATAATCCGCAATATAGAAATAATATTTAGTTATTTTTTATCTTAATTAGTTTAGAATATATTTTTGGGATCTAAAGTGGTGGGTTTCATTGATCATTATGTTATTAGATATCTCATGAGAAAACAAGAATCAAACCCCATTCGGGTTAGACGGATTTTATTGCTTTAAGAATTTATATAGAGATCCAAGATATTAAAGGAGTTGAGAACACTATGGACGATCATTTGAGTAGGATTCCAACTAATGTTTGTCATGATAATTCATTTCATGAACCTATTGAAGAGTTTTTCCCTACGGAGAGATTATATTATATCATTGTTGATAAGATGCCACAATTTTCAAAAATCATTAATTAATTTTCTATTCGAATTTTTCCTCATTCATTTTCTAAGAATTAAGTTTCTAAATTGATTTTATAATAGAGGAAATATGTTGAGGATAATCCTTACGAAATTTTAAAATCTGATCATATTTTTAGGATATGTATCCCAAATTATGAAATTTATTCAATAGTGAAATTATTCAATGTTTAGAGCTATGGTGGTCACTTTGGGCCATATAGAACTGAAATATAAGTGCTATATTTAGGTCCATTTTGGACTACTATCTTTAAATATTTACATGAGATTTGTAGGGCATATAAAGATCAATAGTTACAAAGAAATATTTCTCAAATACATGAGATACCACAAAAACCTTTATTGTTTTATGATGTATTTGATGTTTGGGTGATTGATTTTATCATCCCCTTTAATAATTAATTTATATATTCTTATATTATACTTACGGTAGTCTATGTTTAAAATTGGATTAAATCCATTCCAACTAGAAATGACAATGACAGGAAGGTATCCAAGTTTTTCCAGGGAAATATATTTTTTATATTTGGGATGACAAGATTTATTATCACATACTAAGGTACTAATTTCTATAATAGGAATTTGGAAGCTTTATAAAAAATTTATGGGGTTAGTCATAAAGCTTATACTCACTATCACACTAAAAAAATGGTATGGATGAAATTGCAATTAGATTTATTAACAATGTCTTTGAGAAAATAGGCAATCCGAATAAGAAATATTGAAGCTTAAGTCTTGAATATGATCTGTGGGAATACATGACTACCTATAAGACTCAAATAGGGATGTCACCTTATAGGATAGTTTTTGAAATATCTTGTTATTTTACCATGTAATTAGAGAATTAAGCTTTTTAGGTTATCAAATCATGAAATTTGAATCTTCTTGAAGCTAGAAAGTAAAAGAATATTTGTTTGTAAGAGTTATAATAAATAAGGAACAACGATGATGATGATGATATGATTTTTAAATAGAAAACAAAGGTCAAGCATGGAAAAATTATCTTGAATTTTTTTTCCAGTTTGGTAAGAAAAACTTTCTTTACAACTCTAGTATAAAGCTTTTCTCTTGTAAACTTCATTACAAATGGGATGGTCCTTTTATTTTAACTCACATTTTCTCTTTTAGTTCTATATATATTAGAGATACTGGGAAAGATGTTCCATTCACCATTAATGGATATCCACTCAAACTATTTTAGGAAGGTAATAAAGTACCTTTGGGGGAGGAGTTCATTTTATTAGAGGATGGATATCATTAAAAAATATTGGTTGTTTCTTTCCTTAGAATTTGTTTTTGTTTAGAATAAGTAGGGTGGGGGGGGGGTACTATCATTTTGTAGTGTTAGGATTTTACTTTTTGTTTCTTAGTTTTTCTTTGTAGTGAATAAATTGATCTAGATGAAAATAAGATGTTCCCACTGTTCACCATGAAGAATCCATTTAGGGAATATCTCAATTTTATATCCATATTTGAGTATAAGATTTCTTATTTAAAATGATTTATAGAATCTATAATCTGAAATAAATTGATTCATCCCCTTACTTTCTACACCCTGGTTACTTTTTACTTGATATTAAATTTATTAAATTTAATGTTAATTTGATTACATATTTAGAATATTTGTAACTTACCGGAGATAATTTTTCAAAAAAAATAAGGGGTGTATTTTTTGTATTTAAAGTAAAATAGCGCTTATAATTCATGGAAGTGATCCATTTTCAATTCTACTCAATTTTTTAGGATTTTAAATTGTACTTAATTCTATTTCCATTTAGGTCTCTAATTTGAAAAAATTTAAATGGAAGAGATGTTTCATGTTTAAATTAGTGACAAAAGATGCTTGTTGGTACTCTTAAATTAGATATTTTTTATTTTGTATTAGTGATAAATATTCTATGTTTTTTTGGAAATTATTTTGCACACATCCTTAAACATGCACTAGTATGCATGTTTTACTTTTGAGATCAATGATTGAAGTGGTAACTAGTAGTAACATTTTGTGAATGCTATGTGTTTTTAATTAATTATACTGTGGAGAAAATAATTTTATATTTCTTATGAACCTTTATACATGATTATATTATATTTAATTTCGAAAGCTGTTTTGAACTTTAAAATTGATTTTACATGTTTTTTAACCATGAATTCAAAATTGGGGAAAATGTTGAGTTTTAGTGTGGGGTAGGGATTTTCATTGTGCTAAACAATAAAAAAATGTGGTTCATATTAGAAACCCCTTAGTTTTTTAAAACATTGATATTTTTTCAAGTTCAGATTAATCATTTTTAGTGGTTTTACACATTTCTAAAGTTTGAATGTTGTGTAGCCACTTTGGGGAGGTTAATTCTCTAATACCCCTTTCATTTAGTTGGGTAATTAATTTTTCATTTCCATATTAAAAAGAAATTTATTTTGATGAAAGAATGGTTGAATGTTATACAATTATCATTTCCCGTGACATCTTTGATTGGGATTCAGAATAATAAATTTTTATTCAAATAAATTATGAAATGAAAATCCGAATTCAATTTGAACATTTTTTCTTAATGATTTTGGATGAGTTATTATTATTAACTATTAATTATTAATTTTACACATACAAAAAGAGTGTCCAAATTTTTTTGTTTTCTAATTATGTGACTCTTTTATTCTAAAGGGAAAGAGAAGTTTGAATTTTCAGTTGATCAAAAATTGAAGTGGGTTTAATCTATTTTCAAAATTTTAAGTCCAACAATCTTTGTAAAAAGGAATTTGTTTCTTCACTAAAAATATTCAATTTCTTAAGGGTAAAATTGTTCCCTACTTGATGAAAATCCATGGGGAAAAATCATTGTAAAACCTATTTTTTATGGCCTTTTGTAATTTCAAACTTAAGATCCATTTAATTCCATTGAATTTGGCTTATTGTCTGCTTCAGGACAAGAAAAATATTAGTGTGGGGTAATTCGATGTGACCTATTATTATAATATTTTCCACATCTTTTTCTTTAAATTAATTATGTTTTAATTGATAAAATAATGTTTTTATCGATTAATTAAAAATTTCTGTTTGTTTTTTGTTAAAATAATAAAAATAATAATTTTATGATTAAATATGTTTTAATTAGTTATTTTTTGTTTTTTAGTTAATTTATATTTAATTGAGTAATTATTAGTTAAATTGTATTGTGATTAATTTTTAAGTGAATTTTTAAATTAATTATTTGTAAAGTTAATGATTTTATGTTAACTTATTGTTTGTTATGTTTTAACTATTAATTTTCTTTAACATTGAGTTATTATTTAATTTTAAAGATTATTTTAAAATATTAATTTTAGAATCATTATTTTTTTTATGTTTTGTTAATTTAATTTTCAACTATGATTTTTTGTTTTTAAATAATTAATTTATTGAAGTTTAACATATAATTTCATTTATTTAAATAATTAAATAATTATTCTTTAATAATAAGATAAGGGTTTGGCCCAAAACAAATAATTTAATAATTATTAACATTGAAATATAATTAAATTATTATATAATTTTATAATTTCTTAATTTTCTAGTAAATTAATGTGTTAATTATTTCAAGAAGGTTGGTTTTAATTTTTAATCTTTTATTATTTTAATAAAAAAATATAGTTTTTATTTTTATTTAAATATTTAGTTTTTTAATAATTAATTAATGATAAAATATTTTTTAATAATTAGTTGATAATAAATGACATAATTCTCTCAAATTATGTTAAATCTTCTTTTTTTATGGAATATTTTGAATTAGATCATTCATTTGGAAATTTGATGAAAATTCCAATTTTGACCCTTTAAAGGAAACTGTAGTATTTCATCCATAAATATTGTTATGTGAATTATTTGAACTTAATCTTTTTTAAAATCGTTCCTCACTCAATGGGACACAACCTTCATTGAGCACATCTGAGCTGGATCATGCATTTTATTAGAGTAAATGGGCCATGAAGTCAAAACTGGAATGGACTCGCCATATTGGATACCACTTCACTATTTGGTCCATAAATTCAATATAAAAGATTGGATTGGGATAAAATATTTACAGTAGATAAAGAACCCAATTCTAAAAAAACAAAATTCTTTAAATATTGCTGGTTCATGTGTTTTTGTGGTAAAAAACACAGTGAATTTTGGATCGAAATATTTTTTGAAATTCCCCATTCACACTTGTAACCTATTGTCACCCTATCCTTCCCTCTTCTGTATAAATATTTATTTCCACATTTAGAGGGGATTAAACATGCCTTAAGAGGTTTAGGTAAGCAGATAAGAGGTACACTCCAATTATAGAAGCATTTCAAGAGGGATATCTCTTGAAGCAAGAATCCCTTCATCAAGGCCTTCTTCTTCTTATTCTTCTTCGTATTGTAGTGTTTGTGTTTTCATAATAAGAATATTATTTTATATTATATATATTATATTTCATTCAATTTTATTATTATATACTCATACTAATTTTTTTGAAATCAATATTAGAAACGTGATTGGGTTATACCATTTCTATAACCTTTGCACATGTTAAACATTTCTACGATGACTACAGCACCAATAGAAGAGCATTTTTCTTAGTAATCAATCAACATATAACCATATTAACTTATTTGTTTTGAATAAACAAGATTATATAATTCACATAATATGATATATGAATTTATTTTTTAACTTAAAATAAACTAAGAAAGAAATTGAACAATAAACACAAAACATGTGAGGTTGAGTGATGTGTGAATTGTGGGAGCACGATCCTAATCTGTGAAAAAACATGAGATCAATTTGTAGAGTTAAAATATAATCCCTAAACTCAATCATTCCTCTCTTCTAGTATGTATATGTTCCTTAATTCACCACTGACTATAAGAAAACCTCTGGATGATAGTCAAAGTGGGGTACTACGATTTCATGTTCCAAAGATAACCTTGGGTTTAATTTATTTCAACTTTGTGATTAAGTTAAATCCCATATGGTTCAAGGGTTAACAAATTGGGGGATCCTAATTAAGTTGAGATTAATTTAAATTATAATTATTAATAATTAATTTCATAGTTATAGTTATATATATTACACCTTCTAAAAATATTTTCTAAAAAAACAACTTCTCATTGTGTTTTCTCAATCTCATTTTAAAAACTACAATATTATTCCAGTATACTTATTATTGTTTTATAAACATAAAATAAACCCCCATATTTTTTAATAGTTTATTTCATTTAATTTATTTTAAAAATACCCTAAATATTTGGTTTTAAATATTTTCTCCTCATATAATAACCTTGGTCAACCACTATGTTGCACCTAAGTACATTAAATTTACACATTGTTTGAGAGCACCCATGACTAAAAATTTCAAATTGGAATCATTTTTGGGGAGGAAACTATTTTATTCAACTAATTATTGGTATTTTTTTGACTTTTATTTCCTTATATTCTTCCCCTTTTATTCTTCTATCTTCCCCCTATCTCATTTTTTTCTTTTTTTGACCATCAATTCAAAATTATTTTCTTTTTATTATGGTCCATTTTCTCCAATTAATTTTTATTTTTCATTGATTTATGACATGAAATAATATAGATTATCTCTTATAGCTTGACCCTGAGATTTAATGTATCTTTAGGGATTAAATCATATAGTCTAAGTCTATGGGGAGTTTTAACATTCACCTAGTTGGAGAACTCCTCCATTATTGGAGCATTGGAATTGGAGGCACTTCTAAATCAAACTTAAAACCAGAACCAATGGTTGAAATAATAACAATAAAATTAATATAACCATTAAAGAATTGGTTTCACCAGACATTAAATATAAAATAAATTGTGTTGCATACCCAAACCTTGAATCAAACTTTGAGTTAAAATTTGGATTGATACACCTTCATCCAAAATTTCATGGCCTCTTTGTCGAGGATCCCTATAAACATATAAAATAATTTAATGTGATTTGGTCAACCCTATAACCATGAAATTTATCTAAAGATCAAATAAAACTTAAAACCATTCCATTATCATTTTTTGTAACTAAAAAATATTATATGTATTATTTATAACCTAAATATGTAACTTATTAGAACATTTTGAAATATATTTTCTCACAGATATTTTTTCCAGAATCAAGGACCACTTCCATTTGAAAATAGTTCTCATGGATCAAGAAAGCGTAAGGGGATTCCATGTATGAATACTAGGAGTGATTTATGAAGTTGTGTGAAAGCTTCCCCCATTATAAAATTAGTGATAAACTCCTCATCAACAACTTATATGAAGGCCTCACACCTATGGAGAGGATAATTTTGGATTCCACAGTAGGAAGGTCATTAGTTGAAAAAACATGGGCAGATACACATGCATTTATTGACAAGATGACACAAAACCCCCAACAATTTAGTGATCAAGGTACACCACATGTTAGAGGAATACATGAGGTAAGTCAATCTTCTCTTGAAAATCATTTAATTAATACCAAGTTAGACGAATTGACCACTATGGTAGATAGATTTATTTGGATCAAAAGACATCCCAACCTACTCCAATGAGGCCTTGTGGAATTTTCACTTAAAAATACCACCCAACTTACTGTTTTCACCAATTATAAGAGACTAAGTATTGTGCAGCTAAATTCTTTGGTAGACTATATCAGCTTTGGGAACAACCACATACCCATAATTAGTATGATTACTTTTAATATACATACAACCAAGGGTGGAAAGATCAATCAGATATGAGGTATGGATCGAGACAACAACAAAGGGCCTATTTTTTTTTTTAAAAAAACCGCCAACAACTTTTTTCTTACCAATAGGGTTTTCAGTAACCCCAAATAAGATTTGTATACTGAGAATAAAAAAGTAAAAAAATAAAGGGGATTATAAACAAATGGTGGATTCTAAAATAAAAAAACTTTTTTTAAAAAATTATTAACCAACAAAATGATATGAAGAGTCAAGGTCCAGAGTTTAGGGATTTGAAGTCACAAATGAGCTAGATTTCCACTACCCTCCATATACTGGTATGTAAGAACTCTGGAAATCTTTCTTCCAAACATACTCCAAATCCCAAGGGGAATTTTAGTTCCATCATGTTGAGAAGTGTGAAGAAAATGAATGATACATATTCCCCAATCATTCCACCAATATTCACCTTAACTCTGGAGAAGCCCCAATCAAGACCAACTGATGAGAAGCCCAAAGAGAAAGAAAAAGGTAAAAAAATATTGATGATATTACACCTAAACCCATTAAATTTACAAATAGAGTTATAAAAACCATGAAGATGGTTGAAGAGGTGATAAAAAAGTGGTTTTAGATGCATTTAATCATGTTGAGATCAATATCCCTCTACTTGATACAATCAGTAAAATTAAAGGTATTCCAAGTTTTTAAAATAAATGTGTACAAATAGAAGAGAGATAAAAGGAAATGAATGGATCAAACTTGGTAGGAATTTATCTGGAATCATCACAACAACCTTGGAGATGCCTAAAAAGTGAAAGGGACCTGGTAAATTAACCATTATATGAACCAAAAGAGAGTTGCATTTATTTGATGCTTTATGTGACTTGGGTGCCTCCATTAATGTCATGCCTCACTCTATTTTCTATTCTTTGTAGGTTAGAAACCTGAAGCCAACAAGGGTGGTGGTGCAGATGGAGAATAGGTCCACAACATACTTGATGTAATTCATCGATGATGTCATTCTTCGAGTAAGGGACATGATCTTTCTTTTGGATTTCTATGTGTTGAATATGGAGGATGATCATTTATGTTCTCATGATCCCATAATTATTGGAAGAAACTTTATAAAAACTTCCAATAAAATCATAAATTTCCATAATAGTACACTTTATATAGAGTTTTAATATGATATTGTATGATTTAATATTTTAGACACCATGAAGTAACCATCATAAGACCATTCTACTTTCTTCATCTCCCATTCTAGCCCATCTTTTAATGAATCTCCAAATTTTGATTTTCAATATTTTAAAAATGGGTATCATCCCATTCTTAGAAAGATATTGAGAATTGGTTCTAGTTTGATAGTGAAAAATACTTCCACACATATTCCTAATGATCAAAATACACTCATTTCTAATTATTTTATGAATTCTAATTCTAATTATGGGCATATAATTTTTTATTACGACTTTGTTAATGATTTTGTAGATGGATTTGATAGATTATTCACTGATTTTGATGATGTATATTCAGACCCTGACAACTATTGTGAACTTATTTTAGTCCCCACATCATTTTTTTCAATATTGAAGCCAAAAAACTAGAACTCAAACCATTTCCAAAAAACATACAATATTCATACCTATTGAATGATGAAAAATTACCTATAGTAATTGCTAATAATCTCCAACTAGAACAAGAATCCCAAATTTTAAATATTTTAAAGGATAATATTAGGGAAATTGGGTGGTCCTTAGCAGAAAAACCAAGCATTAGCCCTTCCATTTTCATTCATAGGATTCTTTTAGAGGATGAGGCTAAACTGGTTAGGCAACCACAAAGAATACTTAACCCCACACTATTAGAAGTTTTGAAAAACATGGTAGAAAAATTTATTGAGGTAGGTATCATTTAACCCATTTATGAATCCAAGTGGGTCAGTCCTATCTAGGTTGCGCCCAAGAAATTTGGGTTCATTGTAATAAATAATGAAAATGATGAGTTAGAGCCAATAAGTGTACAAAATAGTTTTTGAGTGTGTTTAGATTATTGTAAACAAAATCAATCCACTCGAAGGAACATTTAACTCTTATATTCACTAACTATATGCTGGATATACTTTTAGGTAGGACACAGTATTGCTTTTTTATAGTTTATATAGATTTTTTTAGGTTCCCATTACAGTAGAGGATCGGGAGAAGATGATATTTACCTACATTTTTGGTAAATTTGCTTAACTAAGGATGCCATTTGGAATTTGTAACGCCTCAGGTACCTTCATGAGATGCATGGTAAGTATATTTTTTGATTTAATTAAAAATTTAATGGAGGTTTTTAGAGATTATTTCACTGTGTATGGTTCCTCATTTGATGAGTTTCTCTCAAGTTTTGGTAAAGTGTTGCATCACTACATTGAGAAAAAATTAGTTTTGAACTTTGAGAAATATCATTTCATGGTAGAGAAAGGAATTTTAATAGTTCATGTAGTGTCAAAACATTTAATTGAGGTTTATATGTTTATGTTATACATCATTTAATAATTTCCATATCCTACAAGTGTGCGCGATGTTTGATCATTCCTTGGAAATGCCAGTTTTTATCGATGCTTCATCAGAGATTTCAATTATATCGCTCGACATTTATCTCTATTTCTTAAAAACAAATATTGAATTATTATAATACGATTCATATAGGGAATCATTTAATGAAATATAGATCATATGGCCACTCCATCAATCATACAACGCCCTTGGTGGGACCTCCCATTCGAGCTTATCTGTGATGCGTCAAACTTCACAGTTGGAGTAGTATTATCTCATAGGGTGGAAGGGTGGTCCCATGTTACTTTTTATGAATAAAAGACATTGGATTCAGAATAATAAAATTACACTACAATGGAAAAGGAGTTTCTTGCTATTATATTTTAATTAGATAAGTTCTGTTCTTATTTATTAGGATCTAAAGTGGTTGTTTTCTTAGATCATGTAGATTTGAGGTTCCTACTAAATAAGCCAGATGAAAATACATGAATTATTCATTGGATCCAACTTATTCAATAGTTTTACATTGATATAATGAATAATAAGGGGTTAGATAAGTTGGTGGCTAAGCGCATAACTAGTATCACTCACATGTTAGAACATGATACCACTTACGAAGTACCACTTCAGGACACTTTCCCTAATGAGAATAAGTAATGCCCTGACCCTAGTTACCCAGAGTCCGTGCATTATTACATAACATTGGCATGATCACAAGTGATCAAGTCTCGAAAGACCGATTAGTTTAGTTGTAACATCTTGTTCTAGAAGCCACCCAGAGGTGCCCCGTACCCTATTTGTCACATGGCCTCAAGCACATTTCCCTAAACTCCAGAGGCTACTGACTAGTAGCGAGGGACTTAGGTGTGATAGTGGGGAAATTATGCCCTCATTGGAAGGGTAATGTAGTGAAAATAACATATATACAATATGGGAATCAGTAAAATCATGCAATAATTAAACAACAAAAGACTCAAGAAATAAACAACTGGATCACATATATATAATGATGCATGATACATATGTCAAGGAAAGTATCCAAACAAGTCACAATGCTGGAATACAGTAGTAAACCAAAGTACAAAATAAAACAGATAAACTCCAGTAGCATCACAAACCTCAGCTTGGTCCCATTCTCTCCAACTCCACAATAATCAAGTACCTGAAGTAGATGGGTGCTTTCCCTTATCTATACCTGAAACAATATAATCTTTTTGGGACCTAAAGCATGACCCAAATAAGGTGTGAGATGAATCCTAGTAGGCAACCACCCAAAGATTTGTGCTTTACAGTCAGTGAAAATATATGGAAGGCAAAATGAAAAAGAATTAATAAATAGGGAAGTACTCAAAAGTAAACAGTTCTACCAATTCAATTACAGTCAATTTACATTTAACAATTTATCCAACCAATTAAAAATACAATAAACCCTCTGGGAAAGTTCTCACAACCTATCCCCTTTGGCTTAGAAAACAATCTTAAGTAACCCTCTCATTAGTTCTCACAGTCTAGCCGCTCTGGTTTAATTTACAATAAGGATATATCGAATTATATCTAAGGAAGAACTCACCATCAATTCCCCATATATTCATGTATAATCAAATAATCTACGAGGAATAACCCACCATCAATTCCCCCTATAGTCTTTTAATAGTAAATTATAGACACTCCGAGGAAGAACTCAATGTCAATTCATCTTGTGGTCTCGTAACGTAACAATAGACACTCAGAGGGAGCACTCAACATTAATCCCCCCTTTGGTATCGTAGTTTGATAATTATAATAGACACCCAGGGAAGGCCCTCAAAATTAATTTACTCTATAGTCCCACTACACCAAGTTTCCATATCCCCATGTAAAGCAATCGTACAAAAAGGATAATCAGCAGCCAAAGGAAACATCAAAGTATTACTTAGCTAAAAAGCTACAAGGCATGGAACAATATATCAGATAAAATTACTCCAACCTAACAGTATTAGGAATGGAAACAAAGTAGCCTAATAGGAAAGCAAGACCAAATAGTCAATAATAAGAAAACATGGTAAAAACATCCATATCATGGCAAGGTTAACCCTATTCACAACAATTAACCTCTACCCAAACAAACAAGGAATAAAAGGAAATAACAGGAATACAAATCATAAACACACAATACCCTAAAAAAGGGTATTGTAAATGTTTCCCATATAACTCAAATAATATCAATAAAAAGGCACAAACCACCTACCTTGGCATCATGAGATCGATATACGTGAACCTCATGCCTTGAATCACCCTAGAACACCGTAGACAGATGTGATTCCAATGCAATTGACGAAGTTTGAATCCGATAATGGATGACAAGTCTGGGGCTCATAGAAAATATTCGGCCGTACGGATGCTCCTAGATGAGATGGAAGAAGAAGAAGTGTGTTTTGTCCCTCATACATGACCCCAGTCCATTTAATGAACAAAAGAAAATATAGGACGGGTTATTTAAACGTACACGACGTGTACTTTACTTTTCCGGCCTCCTCTTTAGGTGGTCTCCAGGTCACCACACAAGGCCATGTGCTCGAAAATTACACAACCTGCACATGGTCACCTGTATCAACTGGGTACACAAATTATACTTATAGTACATGGTGTGTACTCCTGAAATTTCCAAAAACTCATCTTTTTCTCAAAAACAACCAAAAATAAAAAAATACCTAAAAAGAAGATCTGTGTACTTATAAACTTCCCCCTTAAAGAAATTCATCCCCAAATTTCCCTAACAAGGCTGTGTAGAAGAAGACACCTCAAACATCTCCAGACACTGCGATGATACATCACCCTCCCTCTCCCAGGTCTCATCATGTACTCACTCGTGCTTCCATAACACTCATACCAGAGTAACAGACCAGCCACGAAGAAGCTTTGCACTTCAATCAAAAATATGGATAGGATTCTCTTCGAAATATGTGTCCACCTCTAACTCAACCTCTTCGGGTTAAAAAACATGAGACAGGTTTGAAAAGTAATGCCGAAGTTGAGAAACATGAAAGATTCCATGCATAGCCCAATACCTCTAAAGTAACTACAACTGATAGGCAACTGGACTGACTCTCTCCAAAACCTCAAATGATCTGACATACCTCGGAGAAATATTTCCCTATCTTCTAATCCTCCTGTGTCCCAACCTTGGCGTGACATGTAGAAAAAACTAATCTCTAACCTTGAAATCCAGAGGTCGTCTCTGTTGATTAGCTTAATACTTTTATCTTGACTGTGCAGTTTCCAACCTCTTCTGAATCAACACTATCAACTATGTGGTCTCCTGGGCAAGTTGAGCTCCTATCATAGCTGCCTCTCCTGCCTCCAGCTAGCATATGGGTGATCATCATTGCCTACCATACATGGCCTCATTAGGTTCCATTTAAATAGTTTCTTGAAAACTATTATTGTAGGAAAACTGCACAAGAGGTATGTGATTCTCCCAAGAACCTCAAAAATCGAGGACGCATACTCAAAGCATGTCCTCTATCACCTGAATCGTATGCTCAAACTGGCCATCTGTCTGTGGATGATATGCTATACTCATAATTAGCTGTGTACCCAAAGCCCTCTAAAGTACCTTCCATACCTAAGAAGTAAAAGGAGCATCCCTATTTGAAAGAATAGAGTGTGGAACCCCATGTAGAAGTACAATCTACCAGATGTAAAACTGTTCTAGCTCATCGAAATTGAAGGTATCCTTGATCGAAAAGAAGTGAGAAAACTTTGTGAGTCTATCAATGACAACCCAAACTACATCATTCCCTCGTGGTGACCTCGGAAAACCTGTCACAAATTCCATCATGACATCATTCCATTTCCACCCAGGAATGGGTAACTACTTAAAAACCCCTGATGGTCGTTGATGCTCTGCCTTCACCTACAGATAGGTGGAACACCTCATGAAAAAATCAGTAACATCTCTCTTCATACCTCAATACCAATACAGATGGTGTCGATCTCGATACATCTTGGTGATACCAGGATGAATTGATCAAACTAAGGAATACAAGTCCCATATCTACTCCTCGTGTATGTATGCTAGAACCCATAAACGTCCATGAAAACACAAGATCTCATCCTTGCATACTGTCCATCCAGAAATATGGTCCTCTCCTGAAACACTCTCCCATAGGACTAGGCATCCAGAATCTGATAGCTACCTCATTCGCACTCGATCAAATAGACTAGAGGTAATAGCCACAGGAGAAAGAAACATCTTCCCCTGACTTTAGTGCACCTCCAAATGCATCTTAGAGAACAGTGACATAAGCTTCCACTCACTGCTGGCCTCCTGAACTGCCTATTTTTGAGTCCTCTTGCTCAGTGCATCAGCGACAACGTTTCCTTTCCCAGGTGTGTAGGCAAGCTCAAAGTCAATATACTGAAGGTACTAAACGCACCTTCACTGTCTCAAATTCAGATCGCACTGAGTGAAGATATAATTGAGACTCTTGTGGTTGGTGAAAACCACAAAATTCCCTCCTAGAAGATAATGTATCCAACAAAATAAAGCATGAACAACTGAAACCAGCTCAGGATCATGCGTTTGGTTGTTTCTCTCATGTGGCCTCAACTGCTAAGAACTGTACCCAACAACTCCTTATCCTTGCATAATCACTAATCCCAGCCGGATACTTGATGCATCATAGTATACAATATAGCTCTTGACCTTCTCTAGAAATACTAGTATTGGTGATGAAGTCAGCATCCCTTTCATCTCCTGAAAGGATGACTCACAAGAATCTGACCACAAGTACTTCACACCCTTCTTAGTCAGGCCAATAAGTGGCACTGTTAAGTGTGAAAAGTCCTGTATAAAACGCCTATAGTAACCAGACAGTTTTATAAAACTCCGTATCTCAAAAAAATTATTCGGCTGCTCCTAGGAAACTACTGATCTCACTTTCTCTGGGTCTACGGATACTCCTGTATCTCAGATAACTTGACCCAAGAAGTGAATCTGGTACATCCAAAAGTGGCATTTTTAGATCTTAACATATAACTAATGCTCTCTCAGTGTACTCAAAATTATCTCAAGATTTAAGGCATGTTCGTTTCGAGTGAGGGAGTAAACCAAGATATCGTCCACGAAGACCACCACGAATGAATCCAAATATGGATGGAACACTCGGTTCATCAGTGACATGAAAACTGCAGGTGTGTTTGTGAGACCAAAAGACATAACCACATACTCATATAGACCATACCTACTATGAAAGGCTATAAGAGGTATATAT
This sequence comes from Viscum album, assembly GCA_963277665.1. Lineage (NCBI taxonomy): Eukaryota > Viridiplantae > Streptophyta > Magnoliopsida > Santalales > Viscaceae > Viscum > Viscum album. The sequence continues at coordinate 2,082,472,786 of OY728122.1, read as the reverse complement.
GATGGTCTAACGTGCAACTGATGATAACCAGATCTCAAGTAAATCTTCAAGAACACCTGAGCTCTTCGAAGCTGATCAAAGAGATCATCAATCCTCAGCAAGGGATATCGGTTCTTGGCCATCAACTGGTTCAACTTCTGATAATCCACAGAATGTCTGAGGGTACCATTTTACTTTTTCTCAAACAGGATAGGAAAACCCCATGGAGAAGTATGAGTTTGGATGAAACCCTTTTCCTGCAACTCCTCCAACTGCTTCTTGAGTTCCTGTAACTCTGGTGTAGCCATCCTATAAGGAGGAATGGACACCTGTGCCACTCCTCGCACAAGCTCAATAGAAAATTCCACCTATCACTTCAGAGGAAAACCTAAAAAGTCCTCTGGAAAGACGTCCCTAAAATGATCCACCATTGGAGGAAAGTCATTATATGGAGTCCCCTAGTCATCCAAATATAGAATAGAAATCTGGGCTGTAACTCCACCCAACCCATGATGCTTGGGTCCCACTATAATCTCTGAAACATACCATTCAACCTTATGAAGAAACGATCCACCCTCTGGCGACGTGAAACTCTGCCTATGGTGATAAAAATCGACAAAAATATGGAAGAGAACCAACCAGTAGATTCCAAGAATGACATCATAGCGTATCATATCTAGGATAATGAGGTCCCAAATGAAGTGACACCCAACAAAATCTAGAGGGCACTACTTGCACTGTTGTACACTAGTAGTTCTTTTCCCCAAAGGAGTGTCTAACATCAAGATATTAGCAAAAGAAAATAAACAAAGCCCAAGGCTCTCCACAACCACAACATATATAAAGCTTCTGGAAGCCCCTATATCAAAAAGTGCAGAAGCTAAAACTGAGGAAACAAGGATCGTACCTCGAACTGTAGATGGTCCTAGATCCTACTCCTGCTGGGTCTGCTCTAATACAAAAGTGTGACCTACCCCGCGGCCCTGTGATCCTGCATGAACACCCTGAGCTAATCCAACATATTTTCACTGAAATCTTGGCTCCTTCCTACCACGACCGCAACCTCCAACTTGTCCTGAACGGCTAGAAGAACTCCAGTTCCCAGACAGGTGAGAAACTGGTGGTGCTGCTCCCAAACGAGGAGTGATAGAAGAACCCCTGTCATCGGATAATGGTGAGAAGATCTAACATAAGTGTTGAATATGTCCCATCTTGCTGCAATATCGGCACTCCACTAGGTCGCTCGGGCAATGTGGCCTAGTATGAATGACCTTCACACACTGGTTGCATACCACCTAGCTACCCGATGGTTCATCCTTCCGACTCAGATATCCACATGTATACTCCATGCGGCACTTCCTACTATCAGCTAGAGAAGTACTAACTCTGGATGCAGAACCGCCCTGGCTCATAGCTCCAGAATCTCTCAGGTTGTGCACCGTGATGAGCACCTGGTTGACTATGGAAGATATAGAAGTCAACCTGATGATGTTCACCGGAACATGAATATCCTGCCTAAGACCATCCTCAAACTTCTGTCCAAGTAATAAATTATCTCCCCCTAGAAAGGGTGTAAATCACTGCAGCTCTGTGAAACAAGAATAATATTCAATGACTTAAAGCGTACCCTTCTCCAAACTCAGGAACTCTCGGGCTCAATCAGCCCTCAATGTGTTTAGATATAAGTAGTCAAAGAAGGTATGATGAAACTTGTCCCACACCATAACCTGCTGGCGTCTTGCTTATGAGATCACATCCCACCATCTCTTGGTTTAATCTCGAAGCATATATGCAGCGAGATTGACCCTCCTATTTGGAGGTGTCTCCAGATGCTCGAAGATCTTCAGCATGGCTTCTATCCATGATTCTACCACCCAAGGTCCTTCATCCCCGGAGAAAGTGGGAGGATACTGCTAATGAAAGGCATGCATCAATTTTTTAATCGATAGGGAAGGATGTGGTACTCCCTGTAATGTTTGCATAAAACTCAAAAGCCCTCTCGGAACTATGCCTCATCACCTATATCTGGGATGACGGCTGGTGCTAAGACTAGCACAACTGGAGGATCCATTGGTAGTCCCTAATCGACCATATCTGGTGTCTGATCACTACCCTGTAACTAGAGGACAATCGAAGGATGTCACAGTGGCATGACTCTTCAAGTTCAAGAACACACCTTAGATCAAGATTAATAGGGAATGAAACTTAGAAGTGTAAGAAGGGAACAAGAGAAATAAAGCATTCATGTTTTTCAAAACATGGATACATGGCGTGTATAATGCCTACATGGCGTGTTCCCTTAAGGCTTCACATGGGCCTATACTTTTTCTAACCCAGGTCGTGTAACACCTCATACACACGGTGTGTTGTCCTAACACATGACATGTACTTGAATCCACTCCCCTTGCCCGATTTATTCTATATGGCTAAGCCACACAGTTCTCCTAGAAATATATTACATGGAGTGTTAGTGCAAGACACGACATGTACTAGACAAACTTCACCGACCCGTTTTGTTTGTTACACGACTGGTTACATGGCTCTCTCTACACTGTGTGTTCTAGATGGACACAGTCTGTACTAGAAAGATTTCACCGCCTCGTGTTGTTCGTTACACAGCCGAGTACAAGGGTCACACTACACAATGTGTTCAATGTTGACACGATGTGTATAACCTAAGTTTTTTTTCATCCGTGTCATCAGTCACACAGGTGGACACATGGTCTACACAACACGACGTGTACAACAAGTACAGAACATGTTCCCCCAAACATTTCCCAACCTCGTGTCTCTTCCCACACATCCAGTGACATGGTTAGAGAGTACACTGCGTGTACATATAGTACACAGCGTGTAATTTAGAAAAATAGTTCATTCCCGAATAGATGGACACATGGTGTTTATTACTCATTACACGCCATGCATTCTGGGTTCTTCTAGACAGTAAGCCTTAGAAATTACTCCGCAACCCAGGAAAAACTGAAACAAACATTAAGGTGCCAAATTCCTATTCATGAGGTCCCATACTTCTTATGAATCAAATCTTGGAATCTTATACATGTCATTTTCAAGAATAATAGTGTAATGATCCACCAAATTACAATCCATGAGGGCCCATAAAACCTCAAGAACCAAAGTTTGGATTTCATTCAAATGAAACTTTACACAATTCAATACCCTATCAAAATCAGGTATTCTATCAAGTCATCTGTCACAATAACATCTATCTGGCACACCATCTATCAAAATAACATGAAATCACTAATGCACCCTAAATGGCATGACATAAATGACTGACATGTGATTTATAAAAAGTGCCTATATGATGCTTGAGATAGAATACCCTCATCTCATCAGGTTTCAACAAAAATAGAACATTAATAATATCAATGATAATAGCACAAAACATGTGAATCACCCAATGGTGAAATCAAATCAACTGTAAAATTGAAAAACCAGAAAAATTTCAATAACGAGGTTGAATGTATTTTACCTATACAAGCGTTATCTTATCCCAACCACAACTTTTTACCAAGTACCCATTCCTTCCTATCCCTGGATATAGGCTCCAGACTATAAGTCAAGGAGAATAGAATCCCTTAGATACCACTTTGTAACATCTCAATTTTTAAAGCCGCCTAGAGGAGCCTCGTACCCGGTTGGTCACATGGCCTCAAGCGCATTTCCCCAAACGCTAGAGGCTGTTGACTATCAGTGAGGGCCTTTGGTGTGATAATGGATAAGATAGCCCCTCATTGGCAGAGTAACATAGTGTAAATAACAGATATACAATTGGGGAAGCAGTAAAAGCATGCAATAAATAAACAATGGAAGACTGAAGAAATAAACAACTGGAGCACACACACACACACATATATATATATATTTATGCATGATACATATGTCTAGGAAATTTGTAAAAAACGTCACAATGCTGGAATACAGTTGTAAACAAAAGTAGAAAAGAAAATTGATAAACTCATTTAGCATCACAAGCCTCAGCTTGGTCCCATGCTCTCCATCTCCACATAAATCAAGTACCTGAAGTATCAGGGCGGTTGAACTCATCTATAACTACAACAATATACTCTTTTTGGGCACAAAATCATGACCCAAAAAGGGTGTGAGATGAATCCCAATAGGAAACCACCCAATGATCTATTCCTAACATTCAGTGAAAATATATGGCAGGAAAAATGAAAAACAAGTAATAAATAAGGAAGTAATCTAAAGTAAACAGTCCTACCAATTCAATTAAAATCAATTTTCATTTAAAAATTTATCCAACCAATTAAAAATACAAGCAACCCTCTGGGAATGTTCTCACAACCCATACCCTCTAGTTCTGCTAACAATCATAAGTAACCGTCTGGGTAGTTCTCATAGCCTAACCCCTCTGGTCAATTTACAACAAGGATATAATGAAGAATCTATGAGGAAGCACTCACTGTCAATTCACTCCATAGTCATGTATAATCAATGACTCTGAGGAATAAATCACCATCAATTCCCTATATAGTATTTTAACGGTAAAATACAGACACTCTGAGGAAGCACTCAACGTTAATTCCACCTGTGGTCTCATAACATAACTATAGACACTCTAAGGGAGCACTCAACCTCAATCCCCCCTATGGTATCACATTAAGATAATTATAACAGACCCCTTGGGAAAGACCTCAACATCAATTTCCCCTATGTTCTTACTACACCAGGTTTCCACAACCCCTTGTAAAGGAATCATACACAAATGATAATCAACATCCAAAGAAAACCTCAAAGTATTACTTAGCTAAAAAGCTACAAGTCATGGAACAAAATATTAGATAAAATCACTCCAACCTAACAATACTAGTCATGGAAACAAAGCATCCTAAGAGGAAAGATATAACAGATGGTCAATAACAAGAAAACGTGGGAAAAACATCCATATCCCAACAAGGTTAACCCTATTCATAACAATTAACCTCTACCCAAAAAAACAAGGCATAATAGGCAATAATAGTGCTAAAAACCATAAACACGCAATACCCCGAACAAGGGTATTGGCACTTTTTCACATATAACTCAAAGACTATATACAGAAAGGCACAAACCACCTACCTCATCATCGTGAGACCGATAAATGTGAAACTCAGGCCTTGAATCTCCCTAGAATGCCATAGATCTATGCGATTCCAACACAATAGATGGAGTTAGAATCAGAAAACAGACGGCGAGTTGGGGGATCGAAGAAGATCCAGAACCTTATGGATGATCCTAGATGAGACAAAAGAAGAAGAAGTGTGTTCTGTTCGTCAGACGTGACCCCGATCCGTTTAATGAAAAGAAAGAAAGCACAATGTGTGTTCTTTAAATGTACATGGCGTGTACTTGCCTTTTACGGCCTCCTCTTTAGGTGGTCTCCAGGTCACCACAGACATCCTTGTGCCCGACCATTACGCGGCCCGCACACGGTCACCCGCGAAAACCAGGTACATGGTTTGTACTTATAGTACACGACATGTACTCCTGAAATTTCCAGAAACTCCTCTTTTTCTCAAAAACAACCAGAAAGGTAAAACATACCTGAAAAGAATATCTATGTTCTTAAATTAGAATCCTTGGAATTACTAGATACATATATAAGTTTTATATTACATTATGAAATAAAAAAACATCATTGTGTCTCCATTGAAAACACTCATATCCCAGAGAATATCCCTACAGGTCAATCATAATATACTTCTTCACATTCTAAGAAAAATAAAACATAATAAAGGGGTGAGCTCAGATTCTCAGTAAGGATAAAAATATAGAGGAAATTTTCATAAATAAGTATAAACATTGAAGGCATTGTATAAGACTAAAACACAAGCCTTTTAAAATTAAACTTCAGCATAATATTGAAAAGATAAATCAAGTAATGTCATTTACGTATTCACATGGATATTCTACTAGTCGAATAATCACATATAAAATCAATAGTTAATTTTATAATGATGGAATGCATAATTCCAGACATCATAACCACATAGTCATGGCCTCGTGCAAAGACTACAAATAATATTTTTTCAAGGCCTTGTGCCATGACACTAGTTTGTCTCATGAGACCTACCGATTCTTCGAGGATCTGCAAAGGGATCCACCAATCACTTAATAAGTCTAATGCATTCTTCATATGAAAAGGTTGAAACATAACATACACATTCGTATTAAAACTAGCATAGGAAATGTTAATACTTTAACCATAAACCTTGTATGGTATAAAAATAACACATCCACAATCAAACATATCACACAAATCTTCAATACAATATGGTATATTGTATCATAATAAATCAACTTCAAAAAAGTGTAAAATCCATCAAGGGATGTTTACATAGATGCAATCGAAACTATTTGAGGGAAATATCTCTTTTTATTTTGAAATCATTTAAAAGTCACATAATTTTAAAAGAAAAAATTTATTTTGAAAATATTCTTATAATATTGTAATGGAAGCTTAGAAGATGTTATAACGACGAAAAATAGCTACACTCTTCGTGTACGTTAAAAAAAACATTCTTACCTTAATTTGTCAAAAATTTCATAAAGTACCTTGTTTATAAAACTATGGAATGATTCATTTCAAAACTTTTTATTTTTTTTAAAAGGTTGGGGCCAAAGCCTCATTTTATTATTAAAGAAAAGAATTTTTTTTATAAAAAATAAAACAAAGGTATAAATGACTTTAAACCATATTCTAGGAAATAGTAAAAATGTTTTGAAATACATTTTTAAGAAACATGAATGTGGATGATAAAGAGGTCCTAGTGGATACTTACATATAAACAACTTCAGATAAATAAAGAGATTGTAAAATTAACCATTACCTTGTACTTTTACTTGGTAGAAGGTGAATTAACCTCCTTTATAATATTTAAATCATTGTTAATAAATTATACAAGAACCATATACCTAAATATGATATTATATATGATCTTCTAATATTGTTTTGTTAATAATATTTCAGTAGTATCATTGTTTTGGGTGTTAACCAATTCATTTTCCTATATATGTTTTGCTATGTTAGTCATGTTTGTTATGTATAGGATGTATTTGATTCATATTCAGAATGATATTAAGTTCTTAATCATTATTTTTATTTATAAAATGAAAATTATTCTTGAATGGTTACGATGGGGAAATAAATCTTATCGCGTTCGTGGAGACCTAATCCGTACGTATGCACGAGCGACAATATCATTCAATTGATGGTGAAATAGTATTTAATTGTATGGTATATCATATATACATACTAATTAACATGTTATATTTCTTATTTACAATAATCACACTCATTATTATACCCATCCAAATAATTAAGTGTTGAATAACAAACTACACCACGACGTGGAGACGGTAAGCTGTGTGTACACGCGTATTGTGACTTTGTCATTCATAGGATGGATATAATTATAAATATGGTTGTACTATATTTATAATAACATAAAATTATGTATAAGTTACTGGAGTTATTATTTTGTTATAGAAACAACAAATAAAGAGTAAGTGGAAGAAGAAAGGAACTTTTAAAGAGGTGATGAAATTATTACCCCTTCTTCGAGTGCTTCCTTCTAATTTGATCAGAAGGGCTCCTTAGGTAAACTTTATGACCAAAGTAAGGCCTCTAGGTTGAATTGAGAGTATTTTGGAAGATATTTGATCTAGGTTTTTCTGAGCCAAATGGATTTTGAGGTGTGATTTTGAGAGAAGGGGAAGTACCCTTTTATAAGAGAGGTGAGGGTCCCTTTAGGAAAAGATTGAAATATTATTTTATTATAAGATCATTTTTTGTTTATAATGGCTCTAAATGGATTTATTTCTATGATAATATGGTTATGGGTCTAAATCCTCTCAATAAACAGGTTTTAGACAAGTTTAGGTCACCATATTAAATGTATCTTTTAGATTTAACTCTTAGTTAAATAGTTTAACTTTTACAATGTCTTCTTGTATTTTTTTATTACATGGTTAATAAACTTACTATAAAATTCCAAGAGAAAATAAAGTGGTTAATTAATAAAATATATATCATTATATAAGTCCTTCAGAACATTATATTTTTAGGAATATTAAATCATTTAATAATATTGTATTTGTTTTAAAAACTCATTTATGTCAATCTTTACACTATTTAGTATTTGGTTTTTGTGAAAGTCACCCAAACTTTATTACTTCGAAAAAATACATTAAATAAATAATAACATGTCATATTAACCTAGAAAATTAGTGTAATTCACCAAAAGTCTCAATTTACATTTATTTGGATATTTATAATATCAATTATTTTAATCCTTCATTAATAAGGTTATTACTGCATCATCATTGTCTCATAAATAAATTTAATTATATAATGTCTAAAAATTATAAATAAAATACCATGTTGAATGAAATATTTTTATCTTTCTAAATAATATTTATAGTCAAATTTATCTTACATATAACCCTATATTAAAAATGTTTTAGTTATGAAAATTTAAATTTAACACTTTTAACTATTGTTTTAATAAAATAATAATAAATGTCCTAATTTAATAAAAGTGGATCAAAGAGTATAATATTTTATTCCTAGTGTTTATTTTGGTTGAAAAACACTTATCCAATAGAATTAGGACATGTGTTAGGGTAATTATAAAATTATTCTTACCTTTAATTACCCTATTTACTTTTAACCGTCGTAAATAAAATTCAAAAGTTACTATTCACCAAAAATTATTTTTATCCTATTGAACCACATTTTACATACTATTTTCAACTACGTCTCTCGGATTTTTGAAATTCAATTCATAGAAGCTATAAAATTATGATTTATGCAAATTTGAAAATGTTCCTAGTAGGTGGGTAAAGGATGTTAAATAGTTCAATATAAATTTTCATATCTAATATTATTATAAAATGACTCCAATGAATTAAATTGGACCAATATAGGTATTATGTATCTATTTTTAATTTAAAATACATTTAAATAAAAATATTAATTCTTTGTATAAAATGTTGGTTTTAATCAATAACACAGTGTTTTTCACTATTAATCAAAAATTGAACATTTTCAGAAAAATACCAAAAATTCACCCTAATATAATTTTGATATTCAAAATTAATTTTTTTTGTATATTTTACCAAATTTAAAACATATAAATTTTATAAATTAAATTTAAATTAATTCCCATTGTCAAAACCAGAAATCAGATTTTTAAGAATTAAAAACTATCAAAAGATTAACATATGTTTTTGTACAATTTTAATGTGAAATTACATCCAATGACATAAATTATATTAAATAATAAATATATAATCTAATTATCCTTTAAAACCACTCAAAATTTTAATCTAACACCATAAATTATTTTTATTAAAAAGTTTTTTTAATTAAAAGTTAGTATTTTTTCACTATTCATCAAAATATAAAAGTTTTCAGAAAAGTAGCAACAATTTATCCAAACTAAATTTTAATGTATCTATTCTAAATAAGAATTTAAATTCATTAAATTGAATATATAAAAGTTTCAAATATTGGATTAAAAAAAGGTTTCTCCATTAAAAGGTGGAAAAACAACATTTTTTTTGAAAAATACTTATTTTATCTGAAAATTTGAATTTGTCCTTATATTATATCTAAGAAACACAATAGATGAATGTTAAAATTATATTATATATATATAAAATTCAAAATGTGGTTAATAATATTCATAAATACTTTTTAAAAGACTAGTTTGATAGGTCGTGATGCGCTTGAACTCGGTGTTGCGTGTAACATAAACTATTGAATTACTTTAAAGAGATAACGTACTATGAAATCTTGGGGTGTTATAGGATATATATGTCATCTCATATATGCATCCTTGGTATGGAGATTTAGTGAATTAATTTTCCTAACTTGAAATTTATGAAAACCTAAATAAATACAAAATTGAAAAATTGAAGAGTGAGTCTAGGTTTTCTATGTAAGATAATCCTTACCTTTGGTGCATTTGTAGTCATGAATTCATTTGTAGTTGTGTACCCAATCATGATTTTGAGTCTGTTTTACATTTTATCCATACACTTTATTGTGGAGGAAATTTATAAAATAAAGGATAGTTGGTAAGGTCTTGGAATATGGATTGTATTTTCCTACATTATTTCATGATGCCCATGTGTTTTGTAAGTCATGTTCTCATTTACAACACACTTGAAACATTTCGAGGTGACATGAGATGCCCCAACATCACATATTATTTGGGAGATTTTTTATCAATGGGGAATTGATTATATGGGTATGTTTCTAAGATTATTTGTTTTTTATACATTCTTTTCACTATTTATTATATTAGTAAATGGTTTGAAGCCAAGGCCACCAAGACTGATGATCCTCATGTTGTAGTGGATTTTGTCAAGGCTGAAATTTTCTGTAGGTTTGGAGTACCAAAGGATATCATTTGTGACCAATGGAAACACTTTTATAATCATAATTTTACTTCCCTCATTTTGAATTTCAGGATGAAACATAAAATTTATACTCCATACCACCCCCAAATAAATGGTGAAGCTATGTTTTCAAATCGAGAGTTGAAACAAATTCTAGAGAAAATAGTGCAGCCAAATAGGAAGGATTAGAGTAAGATCTTGGATGTTGTGGTATGATCTTATAGGAAAAATAAAAAACTCACATTGCTATGTCCCCCTTCCAGTTCATTTTTGGAAAGCATGTCATCTTCCCATGGAGTTCAATCATCAGACATATTGGGCTATAAAATAAATGAAACACGAATTTAGTAGAAGATGGAGATCTAAGGAAACTAAAAATTCATGAGATTGAGGAGATTCAATTGTCATAGTATGAGAACTCAAGGATCTATAAATAAATATAAAAAGTATATCATGATATAATGATCCAAAAAATAGAGTTTCATATAGAATAAAAGTCCTTCTCCACAGTTCATGACTAAAGCTGATGCCTGGTAAGTTGTGTTCTAGATGGTTAGGTCCTTATGTTATACCTAATGTTTTTCATTATGGTGTAGTGGAGATTATATAATAAGATATAGGAAAGATATTCACAGTCATTGGGATATGATTGAAACAATACATTGAGGGAATTACCACCCATGGAGTTGATGTTATCACACTGTATGACCCCATCATCACTTAAAAATATCATATTTTTACAAAACCTTTCACTTTTATATTATTTATTCTATTTAAAATTCAACATGTAATGTATCATATCATAGGTTCACATTGAGGAAAATGTAATATTTTGTGTGTGGGGGGAGGGGGACAAATTTTGTGGTAGCTATATTTAATATTTTCATTTTTGTGTTTTGTGTGTATTTTCTATTAATTTTGAAAAAAATAATAATAATCACAATAAAAAAACATGTAAAATTTTCATTTTTATGTGGGCCATATGGAAAATAAATGTTTTCAGAATTCATTAGTATCATATCAATCATGGGTAGGATTTCACTATCAAGGGTTGATTTTTATAAAAATATGAATTGTTGATTATATGATTGGTCGTTCCATTATAAAACCTTTTATATTTTTACACTATTATTTATGATATTTGTTCATGTTAAATTGAGTGATTCATTTCTCCACACAACATTTCAAAAAACCTGTGACTTGTGAAATTTTTCCTACTAAATTGAAGGTATATCTAGGTTAGGTAAAATGAAATTTTATCTTATATCAATAGTAGTTCAATAAGTTCATTTCTCATTCGATTTGTTTCATTACTTTACCAAATTAACCTATGAATGTGTGCCTAATATCCGAAAATTGTATTCCCTAAAAAACAAAAAAACAAAATAAATATATATATTATCTTAATATATAGGAGTGATTAAATGTAAAACACGTTGGGATCTCTTGGTTAAGTGGTTATGGTTTGACTTTCAGGAATACTTATGTGAGTGGGTCCAGAAATTTGATTATAAATAAACGTAGAATAGGTTTTGTGGAATTAAACCAGGAAATAAGAAATGTTTTACTTGACTGGAATATACTAAATAAAGGGTGTATATATGAGCTTTAAAAGGTTGTCACACACTCCCATGTAAAATTAAAGGCATAGTAAACTGATAACATGCTTCATTATGATTGGTGTCATTAATCTCATTGGATTTTTTTATACAATTTAAGAGAAAATAAATTTCATGTTTATTGATATTGAATCTTTATGAGATTCTTTTTTCTCCTATATTTCCACTATGGATTGAGGTATATAGACATGAATATCTTGTCACAATTTTCTAGAATACATGACATGTGAATTTTCCTAGGAATGAAAAATGGTAAGCATGGGGGAGTTGATAAAAGAAATTTTTATTGAATATTTAATTGATAATAAATCACATATTTTACTCACATTGTGTTAAATATCTTTATTTATGGTATATTTTTAATTAGATCATTCATTTGAATATTTGAGGAAAATTCTAGTTTTGAACCTTTAATGTGAACTATAGTATTTTGGAAATAAATATTATTTTGTGACTAATTTGAACTTAATTTTGTAAAATTGATCCTAAATAAATGGGATAAAACTTTCATTTATGACATATAATCTAGATCATGCATTTATTTGGAGTAAATGGGTCATGAAGTCAAAGCTTGTTTGGACTCATAAGATTGGATACCACTTCACTATTTAGGAAATAAATTATGCATTCAGGATTTTATTGGGCTCATATTTGGATGGTAGATAGAGTAACCAATTAGAAACAAATAAAAATGATGTAAGTATATATTTTTCACATGTTTTTTGGTCAAAAAGGAAGTTCAATTTGAATTAAAATATTTTCTGAATTTCCCTTTTCACACTTGTAATATATTGTAACCCTACCCTCCCGTCTCCTATATAATTATATATTTTTCTCATTTTGAGGGGTTTTAACATGAATTAAAATGTTGAGGGAAGATGATAAGCTGTTCCACTCCAATTAGCCAATAATTCCAAGAGGGGTATCTCTTGAAGCAAGGTCCCTTCAACGAGGACTTGTCCTTCTTCTTCACATTGTAGTGTCTGTGTTTTCATAATAAACATATTAGTTTTTCATATATTCATTCTATTTTCTTCAATTTTATTATTCTATTCTCATCCTTTTTTGGATGGAAATCACGATTAGAAACCTGATTGGGTTATACCGTTTCTTTGACTTTTATGATTGCAAAACGTTTCAATGATGACTACACTGCCCATGAAAGAGTATATTTTCTTAGTAATTAATCTACCTCTAAACATGTTCACTTATTTTTTTGAATCAATGAGCCATTTAATTAAAATAATATGATCTATGAATTTAGTTTTTAACTTAAAGGAAAGTAATCAATCAATTGAAAAATTAACACAAACCATTTGAGGTCAAGAGATGTGTGAATTGTGAGAGTGTGATCTTAATAAGTAAAAAAACAACATGAGATCAATTTTAAGAGTTAAAATATAATATATAAACTCAATTAATCTTCAATTATTGTATGTATATGATCCTTAATTCTCTACTAACCCTAAGCTGGCCTAGAGATGATAAGCAAAGTAGGGTTATACAATTTCATGTTCCGAAGCTATCCTAGGGTTTAATTAATTTCATATTTGTGGTTAAGTTAACTTTCACAGGGTTTGGGGGTTAAAAAATTGGGGGATAATAATCAAGTAGATTTTAATTTAACTGATAATGATTAAAAAGTAAAAGAAGAGGCAGAGTTAGATCAATTACGCCTTTTAAAAATATTTTCCAAAAAAACATCTTCTCATTGTGTTTTCTCAATCTCATTTAAAAAACAATATTTTACCAAGATACTTATTCTTATTTTATAAACATAAAAAAAACCCACCATCATTTTAATATATTTTTCTTTTAATTTTTTTAAAAATATATTTAATATGTTGTTTTAAATATTTCTTACCTAGAGAATGAACTTGGACATCCACTATGCTACACCTAAGTACTTTAAATTTACACATTTTTTAAGAGGGCCCATGATAGATCCCTTCAATGTGGTTCCATTTATGGGGAGGAAAGTATTTTATTAAATTAATTAGAGGTATTTTTTTGAATTTTATTTCATTCTCTTATTCTCTTTTTATTATTTCATATTTTCCCTTTCTTAACTTTTCTTTTTTTGATTGTCAGTTCAAACTTATTTTATTATTTATTATTGATAATTTTTCTCCATTTACTTTGTATATTTCATTGACTTATAAGAAAATATAATCCTAAGGATCCATTAAATCCTATCCATAATATTTAACAAAACCTTAGGTCTTGAATTAGATAGTCTCAATCAATGGCAAGTTTCAACATTCACTTAGTAATATAATTCCTCTATTCTGGGAACATTGAACTGGGAAGAACTTCTAAATAAAAATTAATATAAGAACCTATGGATGAAAATAATAACAATAAACTTAATAGAACCATTTGAGATTTGGTTGTACCAAAAATTAACTATCAACCAAATTGTATTATATTCCCAAAACTCAAACCAGTCATTGAGTTAAAATCTACAATGATACACCTTATTTCAAAATTTAATCTCCTCTCTCGTGAGAATACCAATAAAAATATAAAAGAATATAATGTTGTTTTCTCAACCCTAAAACCAATTTAAAGATCAAATAAAACTAAGAGAATTTCTATTCTCACTTGATGGAACTATAAAAGTTTGGATGTATTATTTACAACCTAAATATGAAAATTTTTGGAATGATTTGAAATATATTTTCTTGTAGATATTTTTTCCATCACCAAGGACCACTACCATTCGAAAAGAGAGCTCAAGGATCAAGTAATATCAAGTGGAGTCAATGTATGAATACTAGGAGTGATTTAATATTTTTTTCTTCAAGATTCCCGAATCACCAAATTACTGAGAAACTCCTCATCCAATACGTCTACGAAGGCCTCTTGCCTATAGAGAGGATCATGGTGAATGCCACAAATGGATGATAGTTGGTCGACAAAACACCAACAGTTTCATGTGTATTGATCAAAAAGATGGGAGAAAACTCCCAACAATTTGGTGATTGAGGTACACCACATGTTATAGTAGTATATTTGGTAAGTCTATATTCCCTTGAAAATAATTTAATTGATACCGATCACTATGGTGAGACTAATTAATTTGGATAAGAAGACATCTCAAATCACTCCAATGATTCCTTTTGTAAATTTCACTGAAATAGACTACCCAAAAAACTGTTTCCCATAATTACAAGAGACATAGGATTGTGTAGTTTAATTCCTAAATAGAACATATCAGTGGAAACAATAATTGTATATCTAGAATAAGTATGAATCCTTTTTACCAACATACAACCAAGGTTGGAGAGATCAATCAGATATGGGGTATGGATCTGGAAAAACAAACGCCCCCTTTTCAACAAAACTTCTAGAAACCTTCACCTTTACAACAAGGTTTTAAACAACCCCAATGTAGATTTGAAGTCCATGATTCTGCGACTCAACAAAAAAAGGGAATTATCAACCAAAAGAATATTTTAAAATTGAAGACCTTTTAAATCAAATTTTTCTTAATCAACCGAATTATCTGGAGAGTCAAGGTTTAGAGTTAGAGGAGATAAAGAAACAAATGAGCTATATTTCCACCACCCTCTATGAACCAGAAAGTAAAAACTCAAAAGATCTTCCTTCCCAACCTACTCCAAATCCCATGGGGAATTTCAGTGCCATCATGTTGAGAAGTGGGAAGAAAACAACTAATACATTTACACCGATCATTCCACCAAGATTTTACTCAACCCTAGAGAATCCCCATTCAATAAATAATGATGAACAATCAAAAGGGAAAGATAAAGTTAAGAAAATTTTTGATGACTTTCATCTTCAACCACTTCCATCTCTAAATAAATTTTTATAAACCAAGAATATGGCTGAATAGGTGATACAAAAGGGGTTTGAGACACATTCAATTATTTTGAGATTAATATAACTCTCCTTGAAGTAATTAATCAAATTACGAGGTTTTCCAAGTTTTATAAATAACCATGTACAAATATAAGAGGGCTAAAAGGAAATGAGCAGATCAACCTTGGGATTAATGTATCTACACTCATCACACAAACCATAGAAATGCCTACAAAGTGCAAGGATCTCGATACATTCACCATTCCATACACCACAAGAGAGTTTCATTTCTATGATACTTTCAGATATTTGGGTTCCCCCATTATTGGAATACCTCACTCCATTTTCTCTTCGTTGAAGGTTGGTGACCTGAAGCTGAAAAGGGTTGTGGTGGAACTGGTGAATAAGACCATTACATACCCAATGTGTGTCATCGAGGATGTCCTTGTTCAGTTAAGGAACATTATTTTTCTTATAGATTTCTATGTGATGAATATGGAAGATGATCAGTTAAGTTCTCATGCTTCCATCATTCTTATAAGACCCTTCCTCAAAACTAGAAAGACAATCATAAATGTCCATGAGGGTACTCCTTATATGGATTTTAGAGATGATATTGTATGATTTAATATTTTAGACTCTATTAAGAACCCCTCAAAGGAAAATTCTACTTTCTTCACCTCCCACTATGAACCATAGTGTAATGAATCTCTATATTTGTATTTTCAATCCTTTCCAAAAGGGGATCATTCCATTCTTAGAGAGATCTTGAGGATTGGTTATGGTTTTATGTTGCAAAATAATTTCACACCTAATTATCATTATCAAACTACACTAATTTGAAATTCGTTTGTGGATTATTAATTTGACTTTGGGCATATAACTTCTGATTATGACATAGATATTAATTTTATAAATGTATTTTATTCATTATTAACTGATGTTGATTATGTGTATTCATACCCTTAAATTAATTACGCACATATTTTAGTTCCCATGTAATTTCTGACAACATAGAACCCACCCAAACAAGAGCTCAAACCATTTACACCAAATATAAAATATTAATATCTATTGAATGATGAGAAGTTGCCTATAATAATTTCTCATAATCTTCTATCTGAATAAGAAACACAACTTTTAATTCTTTTAAAAGAAAATATTATGGAAATTGGGTTGAAATTAGTAGGCATACAAGGTATTATCCATTCAATTTTCATGCATAGGATTATTTTAGAGTATTGGGACACACCAGTTAGGAAACCATAAATGAAACTTAATCCCACACTATTAGAAGGTGTGAAAAAAGAGGTGGAAAAGTTTTATGAGGTAGGTATCATTTACCCCCTTTTGACTTTCAATGGTTCAACCTTGTCTAGGCTGTACCTAGGAAAACCGGGTTCACTATTATAAATAATGAAAATTATGAGTTAGTTCTTATGAGAGTAAAAAATAGATGGTGAGTTTTTATAGAATATAACAAATTGAATCAATCCACTTGTAAAGACCATTTAACCCTTCCATTAATTTACCTAATTCTAGTGAGACTTATATATACGACACACTATTGCTTTCAGGATGATTTCTCTAGCTATTTTCAGGTTCCCATTGCATCGAAGGACCTAGACAAGATGACATTCACCTACTTGTTCAGTACATTTTCTTATCCAAGGATACCATTTTGACTTTGAAATGAACCGAGTACCTACCAAAGATGCATGCTAAGTATATTTTCTGATTTAATTGACAATTTCATGAAATAATTTATATTTTATTTCATCGTGTATAGTTCCTCATTTGACAAGTGTTTATCGATTTTCAGTAAAGTGTTACGTCACTAAATTGAGAAAAAATTGTTTTTGAACTTTGAAAAATGACATTTCATGGTAGAGAAAGGAATTTTTATAAGTCATGTAGTGTCACAACATGTATTTGAGGTTGATAAATCTAAGGTAGACATCATTTCATCCTTTCCATATCCTATATATCTGTGTGTGATGTTCAATCATTCCTTGGACATGCTGGTTTTTATCGATTCTTTATCAGAGATTTTAGTAAGATCACTCTACCCTTATCTAGATTGATTCAAAATGATATTTAATTATTGTTTCATGAATCATGCAGGGTATCATTTGTTTATAGAAATAATCATTTGACCACTTCCACAATCATACGACCCCTATGGTGGGACCACCCTTTCAAGATTATGTATGATGATTCAAGCTTCATAGTTTGAGAAGTCTTATCTCAGAGGGTGGAAGGATGGTCCCATGTGATTGATTATGTGTTAACGACTTTGGATTAATCCCAATAAAATTCAAACAAAAATGAAAATATGTTTATTACAGTAATATTTTCTTGTTAAAAATTCCTCTCTTATTTATTAGGATCTAAAGTGGCCATTTTCTCTAATCATACAGATTTGAGGTACCTCCTAAATAATCCATATTCAATCCAAGACTTATTCATTGGATAATACTTCTTCAAGAGTTCGACATTGAAATAAGGGATAAGAAGGAGTCAAAGAACTTGTTGGTTGACCACATGAGTAGTATCACTCACATTTTGGAACATGATACCACAAACCAAGTACCACTTTGGGATACTTTCCCCAATGAGCATCTCTATGCAATGTTTGGGACCCATCCTTGGTATCTAGATTTAGTGAATTACTTGGTTACCTTTTAAATTACTACAAGGCTAAGGAAGAACCAAGTGTAAAAATTGAATAGTGAATCTAGGTTTTATATGTGGGATTATCCTTACCTTTTGTGCATTTATAGTGACCACATCATTAGGAGATGTGTTCCTAATCATGAGTTTGAGTCTTTTTTTTTTCATTTTTTCCATACACTTTCTTGTTGGAGGACATTTAAAACCAAAAATTGTGGCCAGAAATGCCTTATTATATAGATTATATTAGCCTAACTTGTTTTATGATTCCAACGTGTTTTGTAAGTCATGCTCTCGTTGCTAACACACTAGAAAAACTTCATGGAGACACAAGATTCCCCAACATCCCATATTATTTTGTGAGATTTTTGATGTATGGGGAATTGAGATTATTGGAATTTTTCCAAGATAATTTGGTTTCATGTACATTATTGTCTCAGTTGATTATGTTAGTAGATGGGTGGAACCCAAGGCCACCGGGACTGATGATTTTTAGTTTGTAGTGTATTTTTTCATGAGTAAAATTTTATGTAGGTTTGGATACCAAAGGCTATCATCAGTGACCAAAGGACACACATTTAAAATAGGAATTTGGTTTCCATACTTCATAATTATGGGTTGAAACATAAATCTTCTACTCCATACCACCCGGAAATAAATGTCTTGGCTGATGATTCAAATCAGAAGTTGAAACAAATTTTGGAGAAAACGACATAACTGAATAGGAATGATTAGAGAAAGATCTTGGATGAGGTGCTATGGGATTATAAGATAACATTAAAAACTCCCATTGGTATTCCCCACTTATGGATAATTTTTAAGAAATAGTTTCATATTTCTATATAGGTTGAGCATTGGGTATATTAGGCTATACAAATGCAACATGTATTTAGCCCAGACTAGAGATCAAAGGAAATTGGAAATTTCAGAGCTTGAGGAGATTTGATTGTCATCATATGAGAACTCAAGGCTTTAAAAAGAATGAAAACAATTATCTCATGATATAATGATCCAAAAAATGGAGTTTCATGTTAGAGAAAAAGTACCTCTCTTTTGTTCATGACTAAACCTGATGACCGATAAGTTGTGCTCCAAATAGTTAGGTCCTTAAGATGTATCTAATGTGTTTCCTTATGGTGTAGTGTAGATCACACAAGAAGAAACATGAAAGAGCTTTATTGTCAGTGGTAAATGTTTGAAGTAATAAATTGAGGGAATTCCCTCCCATACAGTTGATTTTTTCACACTGCATGGCCCTATCATCACATGAGAATATAAGGCTATCCTTAAACCTTTCAATTTTATATTTATAGTTCCATTTAAAATTCAATATTTCATATATAATCTCATAGGTTCACAATGATTACAATGTAATATTTTAAGTGTGAGGTATGAGAAAAAATTTTGGGGTAGCTATTTTATATTTTAATTTGTTTAAAGTTTTTATGTTTTCTGTTAAATTTAAAAAAAAAAGACAAAAAAAAGTAAAAGAAAAAGAGAGTAAAAAAAAGACATAATTTAACATGATCATTTACATGTGGACTATATGGAAAATTAATGTTTTAAAAATTCATTTGTATCATGATAAGAATGTGTAATATTTCATCCTAAATGGTTGATTTTTTAAAAAATAGGAGTCGTTGATGATATGATTGGTTGTTTCATTATAAAAGTTTTTATATTTTGACACCATTCTTTGTTATATTTTCTCATGTTAAATTTAGTAATTGATTTATCCACAAAAATTGCCACACAACCCAAACTTTTGAAAAATTTCCTTATCAATTGAAGGTATCTCCATGTTACGTAAAACAAAATTTCATCTTATATTAATGGTTTATCCATATTTTAATTTGTATTCTAATAAATTTTATTACTGCATTGAGTTGAACTATGCATGTGTTCATGATATCCAATAGTTTTACACCCAAAAAATAAAAAAAATCCAAGAAAATATATATATTAACTTAATAAAGAGGGGAGTAATGAAATGTATAAAATTTGGGTATATCTACACCGGGACCTAAAGGTTTGAACTTTGGGAATGCATAAGTGAGTGAGTCTTAAAATTTGATTGTTAAGGAATATATAACAGGTTTAGTATAATTAAACTAGGAAAACTAATTTTTTTACTTGAATTGAATATATTGAATAAATTGTGGATATTTGATGTTGAAATTGTTGACACACACACACACAAACACGTGGGGAATTAATAGCATAATAGACCCATAACTTGTTTTACTATGTTTGTTGTCATTAAGTTCACTAGATTTTTTTGGGTACAATTTATGAGATAATGAATTTAAAGTTTATTGAGATTGAATCATGCTGAGATTCTTACTTTTTCTATATTTTCAATATGTATTGTAAAATATTAAAATGCAAATGTTGTCACAATTTTCTGGAATACATGACATGTGACTTTTCCCAGGAGTGCAAAAGGGTTAGTGTGGGGGATTTGATAAAATAATTTTTTTTGAATATTTAATATATAATAAATGAAATTATTTTATGAAATTTTGTTACCTATGTTTATTTATAGAATATATTGAATTAGATCATTCATCTGAGAATTTGATGAAAATTCCAGTTTTGACCCCTTAAAGTGCACTGTAGTATTTCATCCATAAATATTTTTATATGACTTATTTGAAGTTAAATTTTTTTAGAAATGTTTTTTACTCAATATGATACAACATTCATTTATAAATTATAATCCAGATCATGAATTTTATTATAATAAATGGTCAATGAACTTAAAGTTATAATGGGCTCTCAAGATTGGATACCCCTTCACTATCTGATGTATAACTTCTAAATCTATGATTGGATTCTGCTCCTATTTGAAAATTAAACATTGGAAAAAAATTCACTAATAATCCTTATGTAAGGATAGTTTTTTCACACATTTTGGTAGACAAAAATTCATTGCAAGTTGGATTAAATTTTTTTCAAAATTTCCTCATTCACAATTATAACCTCTTGTAACCCAAGCCTCCCCTCCCCTATATAAATATTCATTTTTCTAATTTAGAGGGGGATGAAGTTTAATTAGGAGGTTGATTGAATAGGATAAATGGTTCTAATCCTATTATCTAATATTTTTAATGGTTTATCTCTCAAATCAAGGATCCCTTCATCAAATCCTTCCTCTTATTCACATTGCAGTGTTTGTGTTTTCATAATAAACATCATATTTTGTATTCTATTTATTATGTTTTATTCAATTTTTTTTACTATACTCATCCAATTTTTCCTGTAAATAAAGAGTAGAAATGTGATTGGGTTATACCCTTTCTACGACCTTTTTGAATGCAAAACGTTTCTATGATGACTACACCACCAATGTAAGAGTAGTTTTTATTAGTAATATATCTACCTCCAACCTTATTAACTTATTTTTTTTGAATCAATGAGATAATTTAATTCACATAATATGATCTTTAAATTTATTTTTTAACTTAAAAGAAACTAAGAAATTAATTGAAAAATTAACACAAAACATGTGAGACCGAGTGATGTGTGAATTATTAGAGTACAATCTTAATAGGTAAAACAAAACAACATGGGATCAATTTTTAGAGTTCAAATATAATTCCTATACTCAATTAATACTCACTTATAGTATGGATATGATTCCTAATTCACCACTAACCATACGATATCCTTGGGATGACAATCAAAGTAGGGTTCAATGATTTCAAGTTCCGAAGCTTGTCAAGGGTTTTATTTATTTCATATTTTTGGTTAAGTTTACTTCTGTAGGTTTTAAGGGTTAAAAAATTGGATGGTCATAATTAATTTGAGATTAATTTAAATTAAAATTATTAATAAGAAAGTTAATAGGTAGAGTTATATCGATTATACTTTCTAAAAATATTTTCTAAAAAACACTTATTCTCATTGCGTTTTCTCAATCTCATTCGAAAAAATAAAATCTTATTCCGACATAATTATTCTTATTTTATAAACATAAATAAACCCCATACTTTTTAATAATTTGTTTCTTTTAATTTTTTTTAAAATACCTTTAATATGTTGCTTTAAATAATTCCTCCTTTGAGAATGAATTTGTTTAGCCACTCTACTACACCTAAGTACTTTAAATTTACACATTGTCTGAGAGTACCCATCACTAACCCTTTCAAATTGGAACCTATCTTCATGATCCAAGTATTTTTTTTTCAACTATTTATATATTTTTTTAAATTTTATTTCATTCACTTATTATCTTGTTATTCTTACATATTTACCATTTCTAAAAAAATTTTATTTTTTGGAACACCAATTCAAAATTATTTTATATTTATTATAGTAGATTTTTCTCCATTTCATTTTTCTTTTTCATTTATTTATGATTATAACTAATATTGAGGATCTCTTAGATCTTGAACTTGAGATTAAACACAACCATAAGGATCAAATCAGGCAATCTTCGTCTATGAGAAGTTTCAACATTCATCCAGTTGGATGATTCCTCCATTTTCGGAGCATTGAAATTGGAAGAACATCTAAATGAAACTTAAAACTTGAACCAATGGATGAAAATAAAAACAATGAACTTAATAGTACCATTTGAGAATTTTCTGCACCTGATATTAACTATCAGCCAAATTTTATTACATACCCAAAACTTGAATCATACTTTGACATAAAATTTGGATCAATACACCTTCTTCCAAAATTTAATGGGATCTATAGTGAGGATCTGAATAAAAATATAAATGAATTAATGTGTTTTGATCAGCCCTAAAATCAAGAAATGTATTTGATGATCAAGTAAAACTAATATAATTTCTATTCTCACTAGATGGAACTGAAAAATATTGGATATATTATTTACAACCTGAAGATTTATCTTGTTGGAAAAATATGAAACATCTTTTCTTACAGACATTTTTTCCAGAATCAAGGATCACTGCCATTCGAAAAGAGATATCAAACATCAAGCAATAATAAGAGGAGTAAATGTATTTATATTGCGATCAATTTAATAAGTTGTACCTTAGATTCCCACATTACCTAATCAGTGAGAAACTCATCATCCAATACTTCTATGAAGGCCTAATGCCTATGGATAGGATCATGGTGGATGTCGCAGTTGGCGGTTAATTGGTCAAAAAACACCAGCAACAACATGTGTGTTGATCAACAAGATGGAACAAAACTCCCAAAATTTTTAGTGATTGAGGTATAGAACATGTTAGTGTAGTACATTAGGTAATTCCATATACTATTGAAAATTATTTAATTGATACCAAGTTGGAAGAAGTGACCACTATGGTGAAAGAGATTAATTTATCTCAAAAAGATATCCCAACCCACTCCAATGAGGCCTTGTGTAATTTGGAATGAAATAGACCACCCATACCATTATTTCCCCCAATTAAAAGAGATAGAGGATTGTGCAGCCGTATTACCTAAGAGACCATATCAGTAGCAGAAACAACCATATCTCCAAAATAAGTATGATTCCTTTGCATCAATATACAAATAAGGATAGAAAGATCAATCAGATATGAGGTACGGCTCTGAACAATAACAAAGACCCCATTTTCAACAAAACTTATAGTTTCCTCCGCCTTACCAATAGGGTTATCAACAACCCCAAAGGAGTTTTGAAGCCCAAGAATAAACAAGTCAACAACAATAAGGGAATTATAAACCAAAGGTAGATTCTAATACTAATGAACTTTTGAATAAAATTATTCTTAATCAATAGTATGAGATAAATAGTCAAGGTTTAGAGTGGAGTGAGTTGAATACAAAAATGATCCAGATTGCCACTAACCTCCATAAATTTGTAAGTAATAAATATATAACTATTCCTTCCCCAAATACTCAAAATCCCAAGGGGAATGTCAGTTCCCTCTCATTGAGAAGTGGGAAGAAAAATATTAATACATCTACACTAACCATTCCATCGAGATTCACCTCAACCCTAGAGAAGCCCCACTCAACACCATTTGACAAGATACCCAAAGAGAAAGAAAATGGTAAGAAAAATATTGATGATGTTCCTCCTAAACCCCTTCCACTTAAAAATATATTTTTAAGAACACAGAATATGGATGAAGAGGAAATGAAAAATGAGGTTTTATACACATTGAAGTGCGTTGAGATCAATATACCTCTACTTGAATTAGTCAAGAAAATTTCAAGGTATACTAATTTTTTAAAAGAAATGTGTAAAAATAGAAGAGGGATAAAAGGAAATGAGAATATCATTCTTCAGAGGAATATATTTTAATTCATCACACCAACCTTGGTGATGCTTCTAAAGTGAAAGGACCCAAGCACATTCTCCATTCCATGAATCATAGGGGAGTTTCATTTCCCTAATGATTTATGTGATTTTGGTTCCTCCATTAAAATTATTAATCACTCCTTTTTATCTTCCTTGTAGGATAGAAAGATAAAGATGATAAGGGTGTTGGTGAAAATGAAGAATAGGGACACAATATACCTGATGATAGTCATTAAGGATGTCCTTGTTCATGTGAGGGAAATGATATTTCCTATAGATTTCTCTATTCAGAATATAGAGGTTGATAAGATAATTTCTCATGCTCCCATAATTTTTAGAAGAACTTTCCTAAAAACTAGCATGAAAATCATAAATTTACATGTGTGTATACTTTCTATGGAGTTTGGATATGATATCATATGATTTAATATTTTAGACTCCATGAAGTACCCCTTAGAGGACCATTCAGATTTAATCATTTCCCATTCTGACCCATCTTTTAATGAATCTCTAAATTTTGATTTTAAATATTTTAAAAATGGGGATCATTCCATGATTAGAGAGATCTTTAGGATTTGTTATAGTTTAATGTTAAAAAATACTTCCAAACCTATTTATCATGATAAAAAAAACTCATTTATAATTCTTTTATGGATTATTATTATCATTTTTGGCATTTAATTTTTTATTATGACATGACTATTGATTTTACAGATGGATTTGATGAATTATTTGCTAATGTCTATGATGCATATTCAGACCTTGACATTCATTGTACACATATTCTAGCTCCCACACCATTTATGTCAATATAGAAACCACCGAAACTTGAACTCCAACCATTTCCATGAAACATGAAATATTCATTCCTATTGAATAATTAAAAATTACCTTTAATAATTTCTAATAATCTCCTAATTGAACAAGAAACACAACTTTTAAATCTTTTAAAGGATAATATTAAAGAAATTGTGAGGACCTTAGAAGAAATACTAGGTATTATTCCTTCCATTTATATGTATAGGATTATTTTAGATAATGGCGATAAACTAGTTAGGCAAACACAAAGGATACTTAACCCCACACTATTAAAAGTTATGAAAAAAGAGATGGAAAATTTTCTTATGGTCGGTGTCATTTACCCAATTTATGAATCTTAGTGGGTTATCCCTATCCAGTTTGTACCCTAGAAAACTGAGTTCACTATTATAAATAATGAGGATGATGAGTTAGTTATTATTAGATTACAAAATAATTGGTTAGTGTGAATAGATTACAGGAAACTAAATCAATAAACTCTTAAGTACCATTTCCCCCTTTCATTCATTGACCAGATTCTTAAGAGACTTGTAGAAAGGAAACACTATTGTTTCTTGGGTGGTCTATCTGGCTCTTTTTAGGTCCCCATTATAGTAGAGTACCAGGAGAATATGACATTGAAATACCTGTTTGGTAAATTTTCTTACTAAAGGATTGTATTTCGACTTTGTAATTCCCGAGGTACCTTCCATAGATGCATGGTAAGTGTATTTTTTTGATTTTACTGAGAATTTAATGGATGTAATTATGGATTATTTCAATGTACAAGGTTACTCATTTGATGAGTGTCTCTTGAGTTTTGGAAATATATCAAACATATCCTTTTACGTATAACATTAAATGTTTTTAAGAAAAATTATGCATCAGAGCAGAAGCCATGGATCATAAAGTATATTGTATTGGAAGATTAGGTACATAATCAAGCAAAACAAATTTTTTTATTTAAACTCCATAATGAAATCCTATATTTAATTTTTCTCATACATCTTCATAGGATACCTTGGGGAGCACATGAACAAAGAGATGAGCTAAAAAGCCCAGTAAGGGAGTATAAATAATAATAAGGCTTTAGCACATGGGTTAGAAGGCATGACATAATGATAAAAAAACCATGGAACATATGGAATCCTAATATAAAAACAAGGTATCATATAAACATGGGATAATATAAACATGGAATCATTGTAATGTATCAGAAACATAAAACCTGAATTTAGTACGAGTCAAGGCTAACCGCCAAGATCGTTTCACATAGTAGCACAAGCCAAGGACAATGACCAATACCATCGCACATAACATATAATGAGAGTTAACTTTACTTAATGAATTGAGGCGTTGTTTTGGAGAACCCAAATTACTTTTCATGAATATGTTTTATCCATATATAATCATACATAATTAATCTTACATAAACATAAGGGTTATCCAAGAATGTATTAGGTACCACAATCACGACATAAATAATAACCAATGGGTGTATCATGAATGTGTATATGTAAGAAAGGAATTAGAATATACATGTATGTTCATAAGGTAAAATAGGAATATATCATGGTAAGTTATATCAAACATAATTGAAAACATGTAAGGAATGTATTTGAGAAATTTTATCATTAAAACATTTTTGTGCTGTTTTAAGGAAAATACTATAGATCTCTTAAATAAAAAAAGGAAAAATATTTTATATAAAATCAGAAGTTAACAAACAAGGTTTTCATAATAAAAAGACTTATTTTAGAAAGAAAATGGTGTCTTCAAATAGTGGATAGAGTGCACATTAAATTGGGTAAAAATTTGAGAAGTTCCCTTAAAACGAGTTTGCTTATTGGGAAATATCAAGGAGGGAATCACTTTAAAGAATGTATATCCCCAAAAGAGAATGAGGGATGGGTCTTGAACATGTGTTTAGAGATTATAAACATTATTTAGAATTTTTACATAAAAATAAAAGAAAATGTAATTTGGGTAAAATGAAATATAAGGAAACCCTAAGGAATAAAGGCGGTTCTGGTAGAATTACTTACGAATTATCATCATTGTATCGGGTGTAGTTAAGAGGAATTCATGAGAGAGATAGGGGTTTCTAATCACTTATAGATCATTTGGTAAGTAAGGGAAAGGTGAGAAATCATATCCCAAATTTAGCAATTATACGTAAAATGGCATAACATAGAGTACATTCTTGAATAAAAGTGAAATAGAGTGGATCCCTTACCTTAAGTCTGATGGTAATCTCCACTTGATATTACCAACATGAATAAACAAATTAGTTTAATTAATTAAAAATTAAATAACCTATTATATATGTAAATGATTTAGAAAAACCTTTTTTACTTCATTCATAACTGTTTAAATTGGTTATGAGGTTCAATTTCATTGTTTGGGTCCATTTGTTTCCTTGGTTTTAATGAGCAGTTCACATATATTCATGTTCAGAGAACCATGTAAAATGGGGTTGGTTGTCTAGAATTTGAGTTATATAATATTATTTAATATCCAGAATTTTACATGGTTGTAAATTTCATTTGATTACATGGAGTGAAGATTAATCGTTATATAAATTATTTAATGACAACCGTTTGAGTTAATTGGTGGTTTTTGAACACAACATATTCATTTTTCTTTATAAATCAAAACCAGGAGTACACAAAGATTCAAGAACCACAGATGAGACATAATAAATATATTATGGTCTGTTTAAAACATTAAAATAGTTTCATGACCATAATTGAAGATGATAATTGAAATTGGAAATCCATCATCTTTGAATGTTGTAAATTAACACACCTCAAATAGTGTTTTCATTATAATATAAAAGAAAGGGAAAGGGGAGATGATGAAGAATTTTTACTTTATCATGAAAAAATTATAGTACATTTAAGGTACTGGATTCATCACATAATTTGGATGTAAGGAGGTGAGTAAAGAAAAATAAATGAAATTAACTTGAAAATAAAAGAAAAGTTGAGAGACCTCTTATGAAAATTCAACAGCCTAACGGCGTTGCTTAGAATTTCCTAAAATATTTTTATAAGAGAAAAAAGGGTCTCTAATAATTATGAAATATTATGGACATCAATGGGGATACAAAATTATATATTCCAACATAATCCAAATTAAATTAAAAAGAATAACATAAAATGAAAGCTTTGAAAAAGAGAAGGGAGGTAGATTCCCTTACCTTTTAGAGTAACTCCTAAATATTAAAAGTTGGGACCATAAGGGTTTGAGGACACCTTGGCAGGGATATTAGGGAGGTAAAACCACCAGATATTTGAGGATGACAGATATGTAATGAAATATAATGAAGGGAAGAGTGGGTATTTATTGTAAAAGAGAGAGAGAGTTTTTTATTAATTTCAAAGGACACCTCATTAGTGTTTTTTCCCAAATTGTGGACTTTCCCATAGTATTTTCCTATGGTATTATCCACTTGGGACACAAAATATATTATTTTACTGTAAAAAAAATTCAACCAGAATTTTATTTTATTATTACACCATCATGATGTCATTAAATATACTAAAAACTCAAAACGGTATTTTTTCTATTCACAAAAATTCAAGCATTTTAGAAAAATCCCAAAAGTTCAACCGAACCATTTTTCAACATTTAGAATTCAAAAATGAACTAAATTTTTTGAAAATAATTTTATAAATATTTTGAAAATAATTTTTAAATAAAATGTTAATTTATTAAACAAAAAAACCATTAAATCTATTACTAGTTTTATAACACCTTTAAAAATTAATAAGGTCCCATAAAATTATCTTATAACAAAAAGACAATAAAGTAACAATTTATGATTAAATTTTATAAAAATAAATTTCCATTTGAAATTATTAAATTAACCATAAAATTGTATGTGGAATATTTTTTCAGATAAAAATATTAATTCTTATACTATGATGGTTTTTTCACTTTTAAGATGTCTAAACTGTATTTATACATTCATGGGGGATGTTTCTATTTTTTTGGCCTATTACTATTCATTACTATTCATAATGATATGTTATTATTCATAAGGGTATGATTCTATTCAAAAAAAATTAATTTTGTCTTATCAAACTCCAAATAAATTACTGATCACATTGTAGATGATCTTTTTTCAGAATTTGAAAGATATAACTGACAAAATTATGTTTAAAGGTCACATAGTAATTAGTAGTTAATTATGTTGTAATTTCATGTGATTATAGGACATTTAATAAGAAATGAATTTATATTGATAAAACATTAGGTTATTACATTCTTCCCCCTTTAATAAATTTCACCCTCAAAATTTTATTTTACATTCTAGGCGATAAACAAGTACGAGTACTTTTCCTTCATTGCATCTTCCAGTTCCCATGTTGCCTCTTTGTACTTATGGTTCCGCTATAGTACCTTGACCAGGTGAGTAGTCTTGTTACATAGAACTTTATATCTATGATCCATGATCTTCACTGGTTGATCCTCGTAAGAAAGATCATCCTCCAACTGTACCACCTCTTAAGAGAGTACATGTGAAGGGTCTGGTATATACTTCCTTAAGAGGGATACATGGAAGACATCATGTACATTAGAGATAGTTGGTGGAAATGCCAGTCGATGGGCCATATCCCCGATATGATCAAGAATCTCGAAGGGGATGATGTTCCTGGTACTTAAATTTCCTTTATTCCCAAACCTTATGACTTTATTCCTTGGAGATATTCATAGAAATACCATGTCTTCAACTTTTAACTCAAGGTCTCATCGACTATTGTTTTCATAACTCTTCTGTCGACTTTAGTATACCTTGATATTTTGATGAATGGTTTTCACCTTCTCTAGAATTTTTTCAACCATTTCAGGTCCTAGAAGCTTATGCTCACCGACTTCATCCCAACATGCTGGTGTTCTGCACCATTTCCCATAAAGGGCTTTATATAGTGCCATTCAGATGCTCGAGTGGAAACTGTTGTTGTAGGAGAATTCAACCAGTGGAAGATGTTGGTACCATCCTCTATTGAAGCCTATAGAACTTCCTCTCAAAATATATTCCAGTGTCTGAATAGTTCACTCAGATTGGATATCAGATTGAGGATGATAGGCCGTATTGAAGTTCTATTCAATGCTTAGAGCATGTTGGAGCATTTTCCCGAACTTTGAGGTGAATCTCAGCTCACGATCGGATACAATAGATAGTGGTACTCCATGAATACTTACCACTTATTTGATATATATCCATGAAAGTTGATCTAATAATAAGTTTTATCGAATCACAATAAAGTGAGCTGTCTTTGTAAGATGATCCACAATGACCCATATAGCATTGTTTCCTCTGGATGTCCTTAGAAGTCCTGCGACAAAGTCCATGGTGATGTTCTCCTACTTCCATGTCGGTATGGGTAGTGGTTGCATCATCCCCTTAGACTTATGTCTTTCATCCTTCCCTTGTTGACATACTAGGCACTTTGATGTATATTCAGTAATCTCTCTTTAGATATTGTCACACCAAAATATTTCTTGGATATCTCAATACATCTTTGTTCTCCTTGGGTGAATAGAGAAGGTAGAGCTATGTGCGTCATTAAAAAGATCATTCTTTATCTCTGGATAAAATGTTACACATAATTGTGATCCAAATATTACAACACCTTCCTCATCAATTTTGAAATCCGAGGATTTCCCATTTCTGATAGCTTCCACCCTTTTCTGAATTTCCACATCTTATCCTTGAGAATCCTTTATTTTCTCCATGAGATATGGTTGAGAGATTATTTGAGAAAGTATTGATGATTTTCCTCCCTTAATGATTCACACGCCCATCCTCAGCAAATATAAGAAGATCAGATCCTTTTCAATTCTCATCATTGATAAAGATGTATGATCCTTTCTACTTAGAGCATCTACCACCTTGTTTTCCTTACGATGATGGTAGTGGATTGAGTAGTCATAATCCTTGAAGATATCTATCCATATTCACTGGCACATATTCAGCTCTTTTTTGTGAATATATATTTTAGACTCTTTTGATCAGTATATATCTCACACTTCTCCCCACAGAGACAATGCCTCCATATTTTCAATGTAATGATCACAACCTCTTTTTCAACTCCTTGAAACAGTCTTCACATTTCTGAGTCTATAAAAACATTACTCTATTATGTGTTATCTTGGTCATTGGGTTTTAAAATTGTGAAATTTTCTTCACAAATCATCTATAATACCTAGGTAGATCCAGAAATCTACAGATCTCTATTTCAGATGTTGGCCAGGGCCACTCTTCAATCACCTTTGTCCTGGAAGGGTCCACAAATATCCCTTTTCTGGAGATAACATGCCCCAAGAATGATACTTCCTCCATCTAGAACTTATATTTACTATATGTTGTATACAACTTCTCCCTTCGCAATGTCTTTAACAAAGTATTCAAAAGCTCCTCACGTTCCTCCTTGCTCTTGGATTTTATCAGAATATCATCAATAAAGACAGACAAATTTTTTTCTATGTAATCTCTAAAGACTCTATTCATTAAATACATGAAAATTTCATGAGAATTTGTGGGTCTAATGAACATCACTATGAAATCATAGTGTCCATACCTCATTCGAAAGGCATTCATTGGAATATCTTCCTTCCTCACATTTAATTGGTGATATCCCAAATAAAGGTACACCTTAGAGAAATAACTAGACCCATGAATATGATCGAAGAAGTTATCTATCCAAGGAGGGGATACATGTTATTTATCGTGGTTTTATTAAGCTTGTGATAATCAATGCTGAGGTGCATTGATGCATCCTTCTTCTTGAAGAAGAAGACTGGCGCACCCCACGATGAAGCACTTGGGTGTGTAACCCTTATCCATATTCCCTTGTAATTAATTCTTCTGCTCTTCCATCTCAATGATGGGAATTCTATATGGTGTCATCAATATAGGTAGATATCCAGGAACAAGTTCAATTGAGAACTCAACCTCTCGATTAGAAGGGAGGCTATAGAAATCTTCAGGGAATACGTCAGTGTAATCCCTCACGATGAGCATGTCTTCAACCATGAATCTCTCCTTTTTCTAAATCATTTGAGCTAGAAATGATTACTCATAAGGAATTAATATCCATTCTTGAGACATTGATTCTAAATGAGATTTATCTTCCTCCTTAAACTTATAAAGAATTGGAGGATGCTTCGGGATGTGAAGACTGATATCCCTTTCCTGACAATTGATGTTGTCTTTGTTTAAATATAGCCAATCCATGCCCAATATAGCATTGAAATCCACTGAAGGAAGTATGAAGAGGTTTTCTAGGAGGTTCAATACACAAACATTAATCAGAGAGGAGTTATAAACCATGGATTCAATAATTTCCCCATTCTCTATTCTCAAAGATAACTAATCCTCCAAATTTTAAGGTGGTGTTTGAATAGTTCTACTAAACTTGAAAGATATGAAATAATGTGTAGAACCATAATCAAATAGTATGCTCGCTATTCTTGAATTAATAACTATCATACCTATCCCCACATCGTTGTTCGGCTCCACCTCAATAGTAGAGATAGCATAAGACATCCCTTGTTTCCTTGGAGGTTGTGGTCGATTTTCTCTAACAACCCTTGGATTAGGGAAATTGTTTTCATAATTCCCATGATCCTTGAAGTTGTAACACAACACTACTAGCTAAGCGTTGATCTGAACCCTCCTTTTTGCTTCCACATTAGCAGAATTTTTCATATTCCTTTGGCAGTTCTTAGCAAGATGTCCCAACATTCCACATTTGAAGTAATTTCTGGTTCCCTTTAGACAGTTCCTAGGATGCTTCCTCCCACAACTTTTACAAGTAGGATATTTGGTCTTCTTTCCCTCATGGGATCTGTTTGTTGAACCACCCATGTTGTTCTCCAATTTTCATTTCTTCTCTCTGGGCCCACGAGACCACTAAGAGTCTCGAATATCTATTTCAACCTTGAGGGCACAATAAATAATATCCTCATAACTGTCGAAGTCTCAAATTTCCAATACTATTCATAAAATCCTCATTAGCCCACTAAAGAAGCGATCCACCTTGATTTCAGTGTTCATGACAAAGCTAGAGGCGTACCATAGAAGCCTTGTAAAATTTTCTTCATCTGCCCCAATGGAATCTTCTTCCTTCTTCTTAAGTCCAAGGACCTCTCTTTCCCTCTTGAGATAGAGGGTTCAAGGAAAATATTTATTGGAAAAATACTCTTGAATTCCTCCCAATCCATGGAATCAATTTCTTCTTGGGAATTTGTATTATTGATCCGTGTCCACCACTGATCAAGTGCCAAATAAAAATGATAGTCCTTCAGTAAAAATTTCTATTCTTCCAAGCACTAGAGGATAAATAATTTCTTTTCATTGGAGTTACTCTACTGCTCCATGAGGAGGGGATCAGAAGATCCACTAAATTTGGGAGGCCTTTATTGCATGAAGGAATCTATGGCAACTTGATATTTTTTTGGAGGAGGAGGGAATTACACATGATTCAAGTTATTATTCATAACCTGAAACAACTAATAAAGTACTATCATGATGTTTTGAGAACCCATTCTCATCATATCAGGCATAGCATTTGGGAATTCTTCACATCCCCTTTCACATTTATTTTTGGAACATGTCCTTATAGTTCCCTCCATTAGCTAAGAAATAGAAAATGCAATTGGAGGGATTTAATACTTAGTTATTGATCATAAAAAAGTAAACTTTGAATATGAGGGGATAAAATTATAAAGGATAAGTATATACTAACTTGTGATTCCCTATGTTTCAATCGAGGTTAACCTTGATATATTTCTTAACTTATATTCTTATGGGTTTTTTTATTTCCCTTAATAATGGTTTGTACTAAGATGATGAATTTACCACCGCATATCCCCCAGGAGTGTCAAACCAAGAGTGTAGAAAAGCCCGTTGTCATGTACCAAGATAGCCCAGGTCAAGCCCGAAACTCCTTGTCATAGTTTTCATTCCTAGGTACATCTGTGCCAGATCTGTATCTACCAATTTGTATCTAGATTGGGATTCATTTTCTTGATTAAAAAATTACTCTATACTTAACAAAACTTAGGGGTGTTTTCATATACTTCTTATCATTATTAAGGTTCTCACTAAGGTGCTCTATTCCTAATCTCCAAATATAACTAGACCATCCTTTGATACCAACTATAGCTACACTATCCTTTTACATATAACATTACATGATTTTAAGCATAATTATACATAAGAGTACAAGACAAGGATCATAAAGTCTAGTGTCTTGGATGATTAGGTACATAATAAAAAAACTTTTTATTTACACTTGATATTGATCTACTATCTTCTATTGTGATCTTACATCTATATAGGATACCCTAG
Organism: Viscum album; assembly: GCA_963277665.1. Lineage (NCBI taxonomy): Eukaryota > Viridiplantae > Streptophyta > Magnoliopsida > Santalales > Viscaceae > Viscum > Viscum album. The sequence continues at coordinate 2,082,437,847 of OY728122.1, read as the reverse complement.
GGAAACCATGAACAAAGGGAAGAGCTAAAAAGCCTAGTAAGGGAATATACATAAGAATAAGGCTTTAGATCATGGGTTAGAATATGTGAAATAATGATAAAAAATAATGGAACATATGGGATCATAACATATAAACATGGGATCATATAAACATGGAATCATAGTAATGTGGCAGAAACATAAAACATGACTTTAGTATGAGTCAAGGATAACCTCCAAGATTGTTTCACATAGTATCACAAGGCATGACTAACATCCAAGACCATCACACATAACATCTCATGAAACATAACTTTACACAATGCATTGGAGATATATCTTGGTGCACCCATCTTTCTTTTCATGGATATGTTTTCCACAAAAAGAATCATACGTAATCAATCTTATATAAACATAAGGGTTACCCATGGAATGTATTAGGTACCACAATCATGACATAAAGAATAACCAATTGGCGTATCATGAAAGTGTCCATGTAAGAAAGTAATTAGAACCTACATGGACGTTCATGGGGTAAAATAGACATATATCATGTTAAGTGATGTCACACAGAATTGAAAACATGTAAGAAATGTGTTTGGGATATTTTAACATTAAAACATTTTTGTGCGGTTTTAAGGAAAATACTATAGAGATCTTAAAATAGAAAAGGGAACAATATTTTATATAAAACCAGAAGTGAACCAAGAATGTTTTCATAATAAAAAGACTGATTTTATAAAGATAATGGTGTATTAAAACATAGGATATAGTGCACTTGAAATTGGGTAAAAATTTAGGAAGTTCCCTTGAAATGAGTTTGCTTATTGAGAAGTATTGAGGAGGGAATAACATTAATGAATGCATATCCCTGAAAGAGAATTAGGAATGGGTCTTGAAAATGAGTTTGGGTCAAATAAACAGAATTTAGAATTTGTGAATAAAAATAAAAGATAACTTTATTTGGGTAAAAATAAAGATAGTGAAACTTGAAAGAATAAAGGCAGTTCGGGTAGAATTCCTTATGGATTATCCACATGGTATCAGGTGTACTTAAGAGGGATTAATGGGAGAGATATGGGTTTATAATCACTTATAAATCATGAGGGTAGTAAGGGGAAGGTGAGAAATTATACCCCAAAATTAGGAATTATATTTGAAAGGGCATAATATTGAGGACATTCTTGAATAAAAGTGAAATATAGAGGATCCCTTACCTGAATTCTGATGGTAATATCCACTTGATATTACCGACCTGAGTAAAGAAATTTGGTTAATTAATTAATAATTACAAAACCTATTATATATTTAAATGATTTAGTAAAATATTTTTGAGTTCATTCGTAACCTTTTAGATTAGTTATGAGGTTCAATTTCATTGTTTGGGTCTGTTTGTTTCCTTGGTTTTAATGATCAGTTCACTTATATTCATGTTCAAAGAACTATGTAAAATGGAGTTGGTTGTCTAGAATTGGAGTTATATTATATTATTGAATATAAATAAGGGTAAATGGTTGTAAATTTAATTTGGTTACTTGGAGTTAAGATTAATTATTATATAAATTATTTAATGATAAACGTTTGAGTTAATTGGACGTTTTTGTACACAACGTACTCATTTGGATTTATAAATCAAAACCATGAGTAAAAAAATATTCCAAAACCATAAATGAGACATAATAAATATATTATGGTATGGTTAAACCATTAAAATGGTTTAATTACCAAAATTGAATATGGTAATAAAAATTGAAAACCTATCATCCTTGAATGTGGTAAATTAGCACATCTTGGATGGTGTTTTCATTTTAGTATAAAAGAAAGTCAAAGGGGAGATGATGATGAATCATTACTTTATCATGAAAAAATTCTACCACTTGTAAGGTAATGGAGTCATCATAAAATTTGTATGAGAGTATCTGAGTAAATAAAAAGAAATGAAATGAACTTGAAAATAAAATAAAAGTTTATAGATCCCTTATGAAAATTCACCAGCCTAACAACATCGCTTAAAATTCCATAAAATATTTTGATGAGAGGGAAATGGTCTCTAATAATTATACAAAAAATATATAAATAAAGGGGGATATTAAATGATATATCCCAACATAATCCAATTGAAATGAAAAATAACAACATAAAATGAAAGCTTTGAAAAGGAGGAGGGAGGTAGATTCCCTACCCTTATAGAGTAACTCCTAAATCATGAATGTTGGGACATTGGGGGCTTGAGGAAACCTTGGGAAAGATATTAGAGAGGTAAAAAAACTATATATTCTAGGATTATGGATATTTAATGAATTAAAACTAAGGTAAGAGTGGGTTTTTATAGTAAAAGAGAGAGAGAGTTTTTTATTAATTTCAGAGGACACCTCATTAGTGTTTTTTTTTGAAAAACCAAGGGCTTTCCTTTGGTATTTGCCCATGGTATTAGCCAGTTGGGACACATAATATCTTATTTTACTATAAAAAAATCTAAAAGATTTTCATTTGAATTATTACATCATCATGATGTCATTAAACTTACTGAAAACTCAAAACTGTATTTTTTACTATTCATGAAAAATTCATGTATTTTAGAAAAATCCAAAAAAATCACCCTAAACATTTTTCAATTTGTAGAATTCAAAAATGAAATCCATTTTTTGAAAATAATTTTCTGAATATTTTCGATTTTTTTAAATAAAATTATAATTTATTCAAAAAAATAACATTAAAATTATCACTCATTTTGTAACACTTTTAAAAATTAATCAAGGTCCCATAAAATATCTTATAACCATAAGAAAATAAAATAACAATTTATGATTACATTTTATGAAAATATATTTCCATTTTAAATTATTAAATTAATCATAAAACTGTAAATAAAATATTTTTTTCATATAAAAAAACTAATTCTTATACTATGATTAATTTTTCACTTTTAAGATGTCTAAAGTTTATTTATACATTCATGGGCGATGTTTCTATTTTTTTTGGCTGATTACTATTCATTACTATTCATGAAGGTATGTAACTATTCACAAGGTTATGATACTATTCATCAAATAATTATGTTTGTCTTATTAGACTCCTCATAACCTACTGATCACAATTATAGATGACCATTTTTCAAAATTCGAAACACATAAGTGACAAACTTATGTTTAAATGTCACATAGTACTTTTTAGTTAATTGTGTTTTGATTTCATGTGATTATATGAAAGTTAATAAGAAATTAATCTCTATTGATAAAACATTCATTCATTACAGGTAAAGTTTTGCATCACTACATTGAGAAAAATTTGGTTTTTAACATTGAAGATTGTCATTTCATGGTAGATAAAGGAATTGTACATGGTCTTGTAGCATCAAATCATGGGATTGAGGTTGATATATCTTATGTAGACATGATTTCATCTTTTTAATATCCTACATGTGTGTGTGATCTTCAATCATTATTTGGAAATTATGGTTTTTATCGATAGTTCATCAATTATTTCATTAAGATTACTCTACTCTTATACTGATTGCTTCAAAAAGATATTGACAACTTATTTGATGATTCATGTAGGGTTTCATTTGATGAGATAAATAATCACCTAACCACTCCACCAATCATACAACCCCTACAATGGGACCTTATATTTGATATTATGTGTGATTATTCAAAATTCATACTTAGATTAAATTATCTTAGAGAGTAGAAGGGTGGACACATGTTATTTATTATGCATCAAGGAATTTGGATTCAACCCACAAAAATTACACCATAATGGAAAAGATGTTTCTGACTATTATATTTTCCTTAAAAAAATTCATTCTTATTTAGTAGGATCTAAAGTGGTTGTTTCCTCTAATAATGTAGATTTGAGGAACCTACTAAGGAAGACATATGTAAATCCATGACTTATTCATCGTATGCTACTTCTTCAAGAGTTTGATAATGAGATAAGAGGAAAAAGGGGTCAAAGAACTTGGTGGATGAACACATGAAAAAGATCACTCACATGTTGTAACATGATACCACAAACTAGTTACCACTTCAGGATAGTTTCCATAATGACCATCTCTTTGTCATCTCAGGCACACACCCTTGGTATGCAGATTTAGTGAATTACTTGGTTATTGTTGAAATTTCAACAAACCTAAAGAATCACCATGTTGAAAATTTGAAGAGTGAATCAAGGTTTTATGTGTGGGATTATCATTACCTTTGGAACATTTTAAAGAACAAGTCATTAAGAGATGTTTTCCCAACCATGAGTTTGATTATTTTTTCATTTTTCCATACAATTTCTCAGGGAGGACGTTTCAGACCCAAAAAATGGCTAGGAAGGTCTTAGAATCTATATTATATTGGCATACCTTATTTCATGATGCCCATGTGTTCTATAATCCATACTCTCATTGAAAACACATTGTAAAAATTTCAAGGATACATGAAATGCCCCAACATCCCATATTATTTTGTGGTATTTTTTATGTATGTGGAATTGATTTTATGGGTTTGTTTCCAAGATCATTTGGTTCCTTATACATTGTATTATATATTGAATTTTTTAGTAAATGGATGGAATATAAGAACACTAGGACTGATAATTCTCATGTTGTAGTGGATTATGTCATGGTCCAAACTTTCTATAGGATTGGGGTACCAAAGATTATCATCAGTGACCAAGGGTTTCACTTTTTCAATAAAAATTTGGATTCCCTCCTTTGGAAGTATGGGGTGACACATAAAACATCTACTCCATACCACCCCCAAACAAATGGCTAGGACAAGGTTTCAAATCGGGAGTTGAAATAAATTTTGGAGAAAATGGTGAAACTGAATAAGAAGGATTTGAGAAAGTGCTTGGAAGACGTGCTATGGGAATATATGGAAAAATTCATAAATCCCATTGGTATGTCCCCCCTTCTAGAAAATTTTTGGGAAAGCATTTAATTTTTATGTAGAGGATGAGCATCACGAATATTGGGCTATAATGAAAGGAAATAAGAATTTATCCCAAGCTGTAGATCAAAGGAACTTGAAATTTAAGAGATAAAGGATATTTGATTGTCATAATAGGAGAACTAAAGGCTCCCCAAGGAATGATCAAAAGAATATCATGATAGAATGATCCCAAAAAAGGAGATTAATTTAGGAGAGAAATTCTTTCTCTCTGGTTCATAACTAATTCTGATTCCTGAAATGTTGCATTCTTTATGGTTAGGTACTTATGTTGCATCTAATGTTTTTTTCCTTATGGTGTAGTGGAAATCACACCAGAGGAAACCAGAAGGATCTTTACATTCAATGGGAAATGTTTGAAGAAATACATTGGAGGAATTCCTAGACATACGGTTGATTTCATCACACTGCATTACCCCATCATCAATCGAGAATATCAAGTTGTCCCTAATCCTTTCACTTTTATATTATTTATCCTATTTAAAATACAACATTTTATGTATCATATCATAGGATCACGTTGAGGAAAATGTAATATTTTAAGCGCAGGGGAGGGGAAAATATTATTGGGTAGGTAATTAGTATGTTCATTTGTGTGTGTATTCTGTAAATTTTCAACAAAAAAACAACAAAAAACACATCATGTAATATGATAATTTACATGTGGACCATATAGAAAATGAATGTTTTTTAAATTAATTAGTTTCGTGATAATAATGATAAATATTTCATCATCTAGGGATGTTTTTTATAAAAATAAGAGTCTTCGGTGATATGATTGGCTATGTAATTATAGAACCTTTTATACTTTGACACTAATCTTTGTGTTATTTGTTCATAGTAAATTGTGGGATTGATTTATCCCCGCAACTTTTCACTCAACAATGACTTGTGAAATTTTCCATACTCAATTGAAGGTATAACCAAGCTAGGTAAAAAAATTCATCTTATATCAATGGTAGATCCATACATTCATTTCTCTTCAAATAAGTTTCATTTCTATTCCTACCTATCCCATGCATGTGTACTCGATATCCAACAGTTATACACCATAAGAAAATAAAATAAATGTATTATCTTAATAAAGAGGGGAGTGATGAGATGTACGACACATGATGATATCTAGGATGGGTGATTAAGGTTTGAATTATAGTAATTCTTAAGTGAGTGGGTCTTGAAATTTGATTGCAAAGGAATATAGATAAGGTTTTTTGGAATTAAACTAGGTAAGAAGAAATGTTTTACTTGACCTGAATATACTGAATAAAGGGTGGAGATATGACTTTGAAATGGTTGGCACACACACACATGGGGAATTAATGTCATAGTATACCCATAACTTTTTCACTGTTATTAGTGTAATTAATCTCATAGAATTTTATTTTGATACAATTTATGAGATAATGATTGTCATGTTTATTGAGAATTACTCTTGATGAGATTCTTACTTCTCATATATTTCCACTATGGATCGGGAGATACACAAATTCATATATTGTCATAATTTTTTTGGAATACATGACACATGAATTTTCCTAGGAGTGGAAAAGGGAACGTGTGGAGGAGTTGATAGAAAAATTATTGAATATTTAATTGATAATAAATGGAATACCGAAAAGGTTGGTGGAAAGAACCTTTATTAAAATAAAAATAAAATAGGATCCATTTTGATTTGGGTAAGGATGAACCCATGACAAGCCTGACCCATAGGCCTTGAGGCATATATCATTAAAATTAAGTCGCTAGAAAGCCCAATGGAACAAAACCCACTACAAAACCAAGCCCAAAAAGTCCAAAGTACATATCCAAGATGAGAAAGATCGGTGCATCAACCCGAGTAGCCAACAAAATAACTCACCCGATAACCATCACGTCATCACCTCCTACCCAGACTCCTGTTGAAGCAAACATCAGATGAATATTCCACCCACTGCACTAGGAACCACCACACCATTGTGACCTTCAAATAGAGCTGCCTCCACTGAAAAACCTCGCCACACTTTCAACCATCAGGACCGATGCACACCATCAACACTATCCGCGATGCACACCGATCTTGCCTTGATTTTTCATGACACCCGAAACCCCACCACATAGTCGACTTTTGAGACCAATGCACACCACCACTATCATCCACAACACCCTCCTCTCATGCCATGCTCTGTCACGATGCCAAAACCACCAAGGATCACTAACATTGGCCGAATCCCGCTAGATCTGCTTTTAGATAATGGATCTAGACCAGATATGACACACCGACTACTAATCAAGATGAAAAACACCACCAAGGATGACCGTCCCCACCTGAAACAACACCAATATTGCTGATGACAGTCGTTCGAGAAAACCAACACCGTCGAGGCTGACCACCGCTGCGTGCACTGAGCCCGATGCCTACCGTCGCGCCAAAAGACCATTTTCATCACACTAGATGGAGTCTCTACTAAAGTAGGGTTATACAATTTCATCACAATCAAAGTAGGGTTATAAAATTTCATGTTATGAAGCTAGCCCATAGTTTAATTTATTTTATATTTGTGTTTAAGTTAACCCCCATAGGGTTCAAGGGTTAAAAAATTGGGGGTTAATAATTAAGTTGAGTTTAATTTAAATGAAAATTATTAATAAGTAATTAAAGTGGGAGATTTAGATTTATTACACCTTCTAAAAATATAATCTGAAAAAACACATTCTCATTGTGTTTTTTGAATATCATTAAAAAAATACATTCTTTTTCCAACATACTTGTTCTTGTTTTATAAACATAAAATGATCCCCATCCATTTTAATAGTTTGTTTCTTTTAATTTATTTTAAAAACACCTTTAATATATTGTTTGAGATATTTCCTCCTTAGATAATGAACTTGGTCAGCCACTTTACTATACCTAAGTACTTTAAATTTACACATTGTTTGAGAGCACCCACAATTGTGCCTTTAAATTAAAATATTTTATTTTATTTTTGATGGCATATTATTTCATTGATTTTTAATTTTTTTTGGATGCATCCATGTTTTTTTGGAAATTTGAAATAGTTCAGATAAGCAAATTATCAATATGCAACATATCCAATTTCTACTGCAAAACCCCATAGATATTTTTTAAGTCACATGGCCATTTCAAAAGCCATGTATCCCAAACCATGCATCTGATTCCCACATTGACTAGATCTACGTAAGCATTCAATCAGATATGTAACCCTACAACCATGGAAATCATATGCTGAAGAAGAGGATCCTAGCCAAGATTGAAGTCAACCGCAACTGCGACCCATCCATACCATCTCTGAAAATGAGGATTCATTCTAAAAATATGATGGTGTGAGAAAAATCTAACTCTAGATTGAGATTTTTCCTTAAATAAGACTCATGATGAATCTTGGACTCAAATGAGGAAGGTTTGAAGTGGAATCCAAGCTATCATTGATCCCAATAGAGATAAACCAGTTTTCATCAGAGACTAAGGATTACATCATTGGAAGGAATAATGTAACTGAATATTTAAATCTAGATGAATGATAAATGATCTCATTACCACCACCGTTAAAATAGATTGAAGGATATTTACCAAATAATCTAAATAAGTCCCGATTCCATGCTACTGCTACCATGTTTGACACCATCGATGTTGAAGGTGATACCTGAATCCATAGATGAACTCGAGTTTGAGTATCAATCCACTAGTAGAAGGAGATGAATCACTCGTTTCTGCACCATCCTTTTATTCAAAACCATGTGAAAGAAGGCCCTGATGAGTAGAGTTTATGTTGTACATGTTCACCTATTGAAGATTCAAAACCCAAGTTGAACTAAATATGAATCTTTTTTTGAGCACTGGTCAATGCCAAATTTCTGACAAACCTAGTATAGGGTTTTTAAGCATTGAAAAACCTAGAAGGAGATATAAAGTTGAGTATGGATAGTGTAATTTAGAAATGTGTTTTCTAGATGTTGTTTATGAACCATGGAAAATGATGAAGATTCAAATTTGATTGAGTATGTTACTTGTATTTAGGTGTTGTAATAATATTGGTGGTGGGAATTAATCAACCCCATATCATCAGTTGTGAGGATAAGAACAATCACACACTAAGTTCTTGATGAAATTAATCTGAGAAACAAAAAAAAGTATTGGTTGATTGCAAGATTAATTTTCAAGGATTCAAAGTTGAAATGTTTCCAAATTTAGTGCACTGAGCATTCATGTAGTTGAATTGTAGACTACTTCATTTTTAAAGATAAACATATAAACTTAATAGGTTTAATTAATGAGGACCCAGGAAGGTGATGGGCATAGGAAGGATGATTGACTAATTAAAATATGTGGTGTTAGGTTTCTGAAAAAATAATAATAATAAAAACTACTAAAAAATGATTGTTCACTGGAGTAATAAATGAAACATGGGAAGTGTTAAAATTTAATGGAGAGAGAGATATAGATAATTTTATTAAGTCACTACATCACTGATTGAATGGAAGGGAGTAATAACTTTCCTTTTTTAGTGATAGAATTAGGTTGGTGAATTTTGGGTTTGAGTGGAAGAATAATTAATTATGAAAAAAGGTGGGTAAATGGGGAGAATTCATAATTTATAAAGCAAATTAGAAAATTTATAAAGTGGATGGATGGGAGATAAAACTAGAGTATCATCTAGATAGGTACTCTTACTTATAATACTAAAGAATTTATATGTCCTTTCATGCCCAACGACCAGGTTCAGAAAGATTCCTTATGGTCAAATCTTGAAGATTTGGATGGTGATTTATTTCAATGCTTTAATTTCTTGAACATTTTATTTTAATCTCTTTCTAGGTTAATCTACATTGAAATTAAATTGAATCATGATGTATATATTTTCTATCATTTGGTTCTTTCTCTTCTTTACATTAAGAATAGTCATGAATTTGATCATAAAAGTGCCAATTGAAAAGTGTAACCTGTTATTTTCAGCTAAGTAGGATATTGATGTTTGCACTCACTATTTAAATATCTTGATCTTTGATCAAGGATTCATAATATTTTAGGTGTTCACTATGTCTTTTCACTCAGCTATTGTTGAGTGCATCAACCATATCTTACTAAAAGGATAATAAATATAATATTTTAATTACTATTCTCAACATTTTGATTCTAATGAGATACACACATTGATATTTTAATTCACTCATTGAGATATTTTTTTAGTTTGAATAATTTTAAGAAATGAAGAAATATTTAACCAGGAGATATAATGGATTTGGCCACTTATCTTTTCTATTAACTTTCTATTTCTTTGCAATGGCTTCATTTTAGACACTTTTGTTTCTAATTATAATTACCTTTGTGTTTAGAAAGTATAATAATTTATTTTACAGTAATAATAATCCCCTAAAAAATAATTAAAAATTTTAATGTATAAAATAATTAAAAAATTTAATGTATAAAATAATAAAAATTATGACATAAGAACTCCTATAAGAAAGTATTATTGGGATACAATTTAAGGTATTTTTATAATATTGTAGTTAGGATCGAAAAATTAAAATTAATATCAAAGAAACTTTTAAAATCATGATATTTAGGAAACCTGTTGAGTGATTGTTTGATATCACCTTAAATGAATTGTATAATCACTTATATATGGCTAACGAATCGATTATCCCCGGAAAATCAAGGTTTGTGAAAGAATTAAATTTAAAGTAAAAAAGTGAATGTGATGAAATACCCTTGATAAATTTGAAATAATATATATGAAATGTGTGGTGTGGTGAATATTCTATAATGTTCTTGTATTGTGTGGTGGTGATGATGTGGATCTGTTGTGATATGGAGTTGTGATTAGATGTGGTTGTGGCGCCGTGCCCTGTGGACATGAGAATGATGGTTTGTCTTTTTTGTTTGTGAGATGCTATTATAGTTTCTAAATAGTGATATAATGAAATATTAATAACAAAAATAAAATGGAATGAGTTTTAGAGGATTATAAATTCTTGAATTAAAATGAGAAGTTTTGTTAAATTGGTTTTTTAAATATGAAAATGAGTGAGGTTAATAAATGGGAATGTTTTTTAATGTTGGGAAAATATGGAATTTGATTAACTTGAAAATAAAATATGGGATGTGTTTTTTGGATGTGGATTTCTTGTGTGGTGTTATGAATTTATATGTGGAAATGAAAGTGGTAGAGGTAGTGAGGCATGGTGGTGATGTTGTGAGTTGATATGGTACTATTGTTTGAACCCATAAGATCTTCTTGTGTGTGTTTGGGTATTTTATATTTTATTTTCATTAGGATTTCTATATGCACTCCACCAGAACTGAGTACTATGTGTTGACACCTAAACGTTTTGGGGGTGTTTTTCAAAACATCAAGATGGCGAGGGAAGATGGTTGGCAACCCCACTTCCCCACTCTCCCTTCCAGATGTGATTTACATGCATGGGACATGATAGCTTGAAGTCAAAAGTTCACTATATATGATGATTAATGATATTGATGATGTGATTCTTCATGGGGGTCATGACTGGTTAGAGTAGGGAAAATGGTTTATGTACTTCATGTTCATGATACCCTACTAACTTAGTTGTGGTAGTGTTTATGAGAGGGAGTGGATGTGATGACTAGTTGAACATGCGTTTTTGGCATGTCATGGTGACCCAAGTGTCTTTGGGTAGGATGAGATTCCCAATTTCACATGGTGTTCTTGAAATTATTTAGTTTTCTTAGTTTCTTCCGGAATGTTTGTTGTATGGAAGATATCGGAGCACTAGTATGTACGATACTGGGGTGTGTGGGTGGTAAATTAGTGGGAAATTGGCATGGAATATCCTCTTATTGATATGCCTCATATTATGTTACTATAATTGGAAATTTTATTTGGTGAGTGAGCCATGATGAGAATGATATTGGTTAGTTTACCTACTTAGGTGCATGGTGGTTTTGTTGTTTTCTCACAGGCGCATTAGTATGTTATTTTCATATGGGCATGAGATAATTTTTGTATGATCATACTAAGTATACATGTTATGCTCACCCCACAACTATATAAACCATTTTAAGGGTTTAAGAGGACTATGGGGACCATTCTAGACATTAATATCCTAGACATTGGATCTTTTGTGGAGTCTCTACATTAGTACTTTATTATGGGTATTTATTTAGATACTATTTGTAATTGTTTTCTTTATACATGCATTGTGGGACGGTTTTTGTTTTCTTTCCTTTATATGTAATGGAGTTTCTTTTAATTTTATTTATCCTATATCCCAATATTATATTATATAGATGGTAAGGGATCCAATATGTGAAATTTTTATACCCTTGGTGCTAGTATCCTTCTTGGGGCCTTTTGGAGGTGGGATTCTGGGGGTTATTATCATTATTCCTTCTTTTTTGACCCAATAGGGATACATTTTGAGGAAGGGGTCATGGATATAAGTAAACACATAAAAAAATATACAATCATGTACTGAGGTCATGCACTGATCAAACCACCACTAACCCTCGACTGCACCCACTTCAGCTCTATTCTATATGGGATGTCAACCCACCATCTAAAACATCCCCATTAGTGGAATAGTCCGAAAACATGTCCGACACATCCCCTTTGAAGGGATAGAGAATGTACCTATTGACCAAACATCTGAAATGTATTCAACACATATCATGACACATACCCATTTATGGAATAGTTCAAAATCATATCTAAAACATCCCCCTTGAAGGGATAACCCATGTACATGCGAACCAAACAACTGAAACATATACAAACCCCCACCTGACACATTCCCCTTGATGGAACGGTCCAAAAACAAGTCTTACACATCACCTTTAAAGGGATAGTCATGTACATGCAAACCAAATGTCTAACACATCCCCCTTAAGAGGTATATTCTTATGGATAAACCAAGATGACCAAATATAGAATATATAAGAATATCATATGAAATACCTAGGTATATGATGACATATCAAACATCTCATCATGTTAAGAAAATTTCATAACCATTGAAAATCCACATGTGAGAAAACATACAATATAGGTATCACCGGAAACACATGCACACACATGTGATCAATTATTAAACATAGTCTAAATCATAATCACATAACATCATATCATGATAACAACCATATGTATATCCTCTATAGGGTAAGAAACTTCTTACCTCAACCATGTCGATGTCAATGTCAAGGTTCTCTAAGAAATCAGTCACCTGAATCAAACTCACATCCAAATACCCTAATAAACATCTCTAATTTTATATGAGAGTTTATGATTAAAGATTATGAGGGAAGATAATCAAATATATAATGCAAGATACTCACCAAAAAAAAGTCTCCAAGTGAATCACCAATGAGACACAATATATTACCATTGATCCTCAAGAAAGGTTGTCATTACACCATGACGAACAAGATTACATGTTAATTACTCCATTAACCAATTCTAACATAGAATAATAACGTTTTAGAATGATACTCAAGAAGGAATCAAGATAAGGGATAGGGTCACATCAACTTAACTGATAATAACCACCACCATCAATGGTAGTCTTCAAGTCTGGCTAAAGGATAGAGAAATTTATTGCACTTGGACAATGGAAATAGAAAAATGTGAGGATTCTATGGGTCTAAATCAACGTGAATAACCCCCTCCTTCCAAGTTTTGATTCTTCAAATAGGATTGAGAAAGGTGGTCAAGAAGCATTGAGATTTCACAAAGTAGCAACTCAAAACAAGGAGAGTTTCCTTATTTTTTCCAAAATTTGTTTAGAAATCATACGAGTAAAGGAATCTGCATGGATAGGGGGTAAGAATAAATTAAATGAGTGGGGAAATTAATTATAACACATTAAAGACCTCACATTAATATTTCATATGTTTCTAATTTGAAATATATGAGATATGAGAATAGGGACAATGATTTCAACTGTTTCCAATCCAACATGATGTCTTTATACCCTCTGTCACACCCATGTCCTTGTCATGGTGTTCTTGAAATCTTAGAGAAATGGGCATCCACCATAGATGTGTGCTAGGATTTTTCTAGTTTTCCCTTACAATGAACTCCAAATGTGTATGGTGAGGTATACCACTCCATCAACCATAGGTTTAGTCCTAGCACTACATTCCCATGGCTCTTCTTGACATGTTGTTTTTGTTACTCATTTCACACACATGGACCACCACATCGGGCTCTATAGCCTCGGTGTTTCCCATTTTAGATTGAAAGATCTCCCAAACCATTTTAAAGCTTTCAAAGCACATAAAAGATACCCAAGGCTCATAAATACTTACCTAGGACAAGGATTAACCTATAATCCTAAATAAAATTAAATAAAACAACGATTAACATATCATAAAAAAAATTCAAAGACTTCATAATCTCCCCCTATATGGATTATCATCCTCAAAAAAGAATCTATAGTGTTACCGCTTGAATAACTAAGGATGATTAGATCAAAATTCTAAATCCCACTTAAATTTTTTTTCATGGATTCGTCTACACATCCATAAGACATGAAAAAGTAGAATTGTCTTCCCCCATAACTCCTTCTCGCTCTGGTCAACGATCTACATCTATCGCTCCACACAAGATATATCTAGTTATAACTAAACTTCATCACAGTCTATCACATTCCTAGTATTAGGTTTGCGCTCCAGAATTTACGAAATAAGGAACACATCATTCATGAATTGATAACATGGAGGAAGGTCTAGTTAGTAAGTCACTGCTCTGATATGTTTGGTGATCTCTAATGGTCCCAAAAACCACAACACCGACATTCTGTGCTTTCATAAATGAAGATGATCCAATCGAGGTGACACCTATAAGAAAACACTATCACTAAAAATGAATTCAAATGATAATCTTCTTTTGTTGGAATATGATCACTACCTTCTCTGATTGGAAAACAATCACTTATTGATCAACTAAAATCCCACAAAGGTCTTCTACACCATAGTTATCCCAACAACTACTGCCTCATCCTCCTCATGCCAACACAATGATGAGTTTCAAAACCATCCATAGATAACCTAATAAGATTGTATATAAATAGAATCTTTAAAAATATTGTTGTAATAAAAATCCAATAAGGATAGATGCTCACCCTATACTCTACCAAGATCTAGGATGCATGACTAAAGAATATCCTCAAGGATTTGAATCTTTCTCTATGAATATCCATTGACCTGGGATTATTATATTGTACTTAGCTTCAACTTACTCCCTAAATAATTCTTCAGGACATGATAAAACTATAACATAAAATGAACATCCCTATACAATAAGATATTGTAAGTCACCTCATGTAGTTGTACAATATCACTGACATACAACTTTCCCTACCCATCTAAAGATTGATTCTCTTATATCTATAATAAGTGTGAAATTTAATCCATCGATTGAATATAACCCAAATAGAATCATGGCTTCTTGGAGTAATAGGTAACCCCATGAAAAATCCCATCATGATATTGTCTCACTTTCACATTGGAACTAGAAGTGGACAAAGAAAACCACTAGGATATTGATTGTTGACCTTTACTAATTGGTAGGTAAGATACTGTGAAACAAAATCAATGATGTCTTTATTCATACCTAGACATAAAAAATGCCATTGTATTTAATGATACGTCTTTTTCAACCCTGGATGCACTTCCCCCTTTTAAGAATGAGTGTATCTCATCAGATCCTCCCTCGAAGAAGATAGAACTACTAACCTCTCGTGAATGTAGATCACTTCATTATTATCTAAGGACTATAAAGGAACTGAATATCCCCCACCAAGCATTAACACATTACCAAGCACTCAGGGTATGAATCTTGTCTAGATTTCACACAGTCCAACGAAGAAGATGTGATCACTATAGGTGCACATGTCATCACAACATGAACCAATAATGAATCCATAATCCACTCAACCATCAAACATATCAAACACCATTCTTCATGTGAAGGCCACTCACCAATCTCCCATGTATCTAAATTCTCTTATAGAGCATAAGCCATCTATAAGTAAAATTTCTACGAATACTAAACCCAATGCCTCTATCTAAAGTTTAGATCACACTAAGAGAAGTTGTATTATTGGATCTTATGGTTCATGTAAATAAAAAACCATCTACCGAAGCGATAATATCATTGACAGTTCTGATTGCAAGACACATCTTTCCACTCCATGTCATGCATTGGGTGTTGCACTCATTTTGTTTTAGATGATGTGACTTATAGGGAACTACCGAATCTATATACATCAAAAAAACACCCAAACCAACTCTTTAGGCATCACAATACACCACATATCCAATCACATGCTTTGGAAAAGTTCAACCTAGGGTTGTTTTCAATATTCTCTTGAACTCTAGAAACTTCTCCTCACACTGATCTGTCCACTCAAACTTCACCACCTTTCTGGTCATCCTAATCATTGGTGCTAAGAAATGGTAGAAGTCTTGTATGAACTGTTTGTAGTGCCCAACCAAACCCATAAATATCTTTATCTAAAATTCATTCTTAGGTGGTTCCCATAACATCACCGCCTCAATATTCTCTGGGTCCACAAAAATATCCACCTCGGACATCACATGCTCAAGGAATCACACCTCCTAAATCCAAAAGTGATATTTTTTCATAAATTAGATTCAATCAAAGTATACTCAATACAATATCAAGTTTCCTTCCATGCATATATAAATTCCATGAGTATATGAGGATATCATCAAAAAACAACAAAACGAAGGAGTCAAGATACCGGTGAAATATCCTTTTCGTGAGATCTATGAACACCACTATCAGCTTTGTCATCATATAAGGAATGGAAAGATACTCAGATAGCCTGTATGTACTCATAAACTCTTTCTTAGGAATATCCTCTTCACTGACCCAAAACTGGTGGTAGATTTCCATAATTCAATCTTGGAGAAGCACCGGGCTTCTCATAACTGGTCAAACAAGTCATTTATCCTCGGTAATAGGGATCAATTATTCATGGTTACCTGGTTCAACTGCTTATTTTCCACACACAACCAAATACAACCATTCACCTTCTTTATGAAAAATACTGAAGCACCTTAGGGAGATGTTCTTGGTATTATAAAACATTTTTCCTCAAAATCCTTGAGCTGTAACTTGATTACCTTTAGGAAAAATGGTGCTATAAAATATGGGGGAATTTATAGAGTTTATGCTTCAGGGATGAGTTTGATCTAAAATTCATTATCCTCTCAGGAGGGAATACTAAAAATTCATTCGAGAATACATTCTGATACATGTCCACCACTAGAGTAAAGGAAGAGGCTAATTCTATCTCCACAAAAAGTACCATGTCAGCCACTTCCAATGTAATTTATCCAACTTGATTCAGGTACAATCCCACTCCACCTAATACAACAATCCACTCATTGATCAAAATAACATTCTCCACCTTGTGAATAATAAAGGATAAATTTCTCCTGCAGTAGTTAATGTGCTCCTGATAACTAGCTAGGTTATCCATGATAAATATCACATTGAGGATAGTCGTCTTAAGGATCATAAAATCCCATATATTTCCATATCTATAAAATACCATATAATTCACTTTTTTACCCAAGGGGTTATCAAGATATAATAACTTAGAAGAAAACTTGACTTATAAGTGAAGAATTTTTTTATATAAGTGTAAATGAATGAGAAACACCAATATCACATAAGGTAATAGAAATATTATAGATGATCAAGATCATACCTCAAATGGTTGATGGTCCCTCTTTACTATCAATCACAACCTGGACTATTACATACACTTCACCTACCTCCTCTCCATGACCATGTCCTTGATATAAATGACTCACTTGAGTCTTTTTTTATGAGGGGTTAAAACCTACCATTAACGACCTAAACTAATACCATGGATCTATGAAAAAATCTAACTTAAACCCTCATGATAACACGTTCCCAATTCATTCAAATAGAACAGCTTCAGATGACTATTTTTTCCACACTAGTTACAAATATTGAGAGAAATAATAGATTCCATGAGATATTTTCCTTTTTCCCATAGTTATAGCACCAATAAGAGTCATATCCCACAAAGAGAGTTGAAGACCCTCTTCTCTACTTGGGATATCTTCCACCACTTTGGTGCAAATAATATTCCTTCCTATTCCTACTACCAAAAGTATGACTAGTAAGTACATTAAAGGTTGAAAGAAGATCACTAACTCTACCCTTCTCCAGGCCCTTCTCAGTTATCAGGGACTTGTAAAGCTCATTTGTATTTTTTTCTAGGTCAAATTTCCTGACCTAGAGTCTGAACTCCAATCGGAGGATTATCTCGAACTTTATTAACTTCTATGTTGTGTTCCTATCAAATATAGGATTGAAGCATAACAACTATGTGAAAATTAATAAGAAAAATCCTTCTTTAATCCTTTATAAAGATCCATGAACATTTTATTATAGTCCACATTCAACGTACACAAAGAAAACTCCTTGAAAAAAAAGGTTGTTGAAGGTTTTCCAATTCATACCATCATGACTTTTATCCCGGTTCATGATACCACACCACCACCTAATAGGTCCTGTTAGAATAAAACATCAAACTTCACCCATAGGTCCAATGAATTCTCTACTAGATCAAATTCCCCATCAATTATGTTAATAAAATTATCAGTATCCTAAGGTCCTTAAGTTCCCTAGAAGGATGGAGGGTGTTGGAGGTGAAAGTCCTGAGCATAGTCTACCATAGTCTTAGAAACTCCTCTACCTTGGATTGTCAATATATAGAATACTCAAGGATATAGTTTCCCTTATCCATGAACCACTATTGTGGGTGATGGGGAATGCTCAATTGTTTTCTCCTACATGAATAGTGGTATAATCGGGAATTCCCCATAGTGGGAGTATATTGGACCGTATCTCTAGTTGGTCATATAAGATGATGTTTAGGAACAATTGTCTAAATATATAATGTATTCTTAGAACACCTATAGTATCTTACTCTGATAACAACCTAATAATTTTATATGAAAGAACAAGTAATTTCTATGGGATACTATCTTAGGAGGATATTAGTAATTTATATGTACATGGATATTTCACTAGTTGAATAATCACATGTAATAACTAATTTCATAATGAGAGAATGCATAATGCTGGACATAATAACTACTACGTCAAGGCCTTGTACCATGAAAATTCACAAATATTCTGTCAATACCTTATGGAAAGACACTAGTTTGTCTCATTATACCTACTGATGAATCGAGGGGCTATATAGATCCCCTCCCCTGACTTACTAAGTTCAATGCATTCCTCATATGAAAACGGTGAAACATAACATAAACATTCATATTAAAACTAGCATACGAAATGTAAATAATTTATCCATAAACCATGAATGGTATAAAAATAGAACATCCATGGTCAAACATATAAAAACTCATTCAATACAATATAGAAGATTTTATTATAATTAATCAACTTCAATCATGAATAATATCCAGTAAAGGATGTTGACATAGTTGAAAATGACTCGTAAAACTCTTTGAGAGAAATAATTTTTTTTTCATGAAATCACTTAAAATTCAAAAAATTTATAAAATAATTCATTTAAAAGGGATTTTTGAAACAAAGTGTCCCATACCAGTTTGAAACTATTGAAAGGAATTAACATTTTAAAACAATCACGTCTCTATAAATAAATTCTGAAAATCATTTTGAAAACATGGAAATTATTTAAATAGACTTCGAAAAATAAATCATTAAAACATTTAAAATGATTATTGAGTTAAAGATAACATTCCATAAAACATTAAAATATTCCTTCTGAATAATTTTTTTTGAAACATGTACATGGATGACAAATATGTCCCAATAAATACTTACACATAAACAATATTGGATAATAATGAAATTGAGGAATTAACACTTACCTTAAATCTGATACTCTCCTCGGGTGTCCAAAACTCATGTATAATGTTTTTAAACATATTATTAACTTATATAAGAATAAAAATAATATTTATGATATAATATATTATACTTTTATGACTTCATATTACCCATTTATTAACAATTCCATGCTAATGCAATATTTCTGGTAATATCGCTTTGTTTATCGTACGTGTTTTGACCTGTTATTCTTGATTACATAGATCATGATTTAATTACTAAAATAATTTATAATATGATTTATATATCATATATATTCATAATATAATTTATATAATAATGAGATATATAAAATGGAACACACTGTTCATGGAGTCATCAGGTCGTACGTACACATGAATGCTATTTCCGTTTTCGTATCGTATGGAAGTAAGTGAATGAAATATATGTATATATATATATAAATATAATCCAAATAGAATTATTATGTTATATATTTCATAATTATTAATAATTTTTTTTTCTTATAATCATTTTTGGATGGTGAACATGGAAGATGAGTCTCATTGCGTCGTGGAGACGGTAAGCCGTACGTATGCACAAGCGATGATATCATTTCCTTCATGGTTCAATGGTATGGATTAGAATAGAATATGAATTGTAAATAAATAATATGATGTTATATTTGTTATTTAATTCATTTTTATTCCTCATTATTTTCATCAAAATAAATTATAGATGAAAAACTGTTTACACCACAGCGAGGAGATAGTACGCTGTACATACGCACACATGGTTATATTGTTTTTCATAGGATGGGTAAATAGAGGAATATAGTTTTCATATAATCTTAAAAAATTATAGGAATATATTATATGTTGTATTTATTATTTTAGTACGGTAAAAACTCAGTAATAGGAAGTAGAAGAATAAATGAACTTTGAAAGAAGGGATAAAACGATTACCTCTTCTTCATGTGTCTTCTTTTGATTTGAACAAAAATAATCCTTAAGTTGGATTTCTACCAAATGTTTTGACTCTAGGATTAATTGAGGGAAATTTTTATGGGATTGGGACAGGGGTTAACTGAGGAAAATGGATTTGGAGGTGTGAATAAGTGGGTAGAGGTGATGCCCTTTTATAAGAGGGGTGAGGGGCACTTTAGGAAAATCTTGAAATATCAATTTATTATAAAATTATTTTTGGTTTATAATAGATCAAAATGAATTTATTTTTAATGTAAGATGCGAATGGGTCTAAAAACTTTCAAAAAATAGGTCTTATAAATGTTTTTGTCACCATATTAGCCTTATCTTTTAGATTTAAACCTTAGTTAAATAGTTTAACTTTTACCATGTATTGTTGTTTTTTTATAATAAATGGTTAATATAGTTACTATAAAATGACAAGAGAGACTAAAGTAGTTAATTAATGACACATTTAAAATTATCTAAGTCATTTGGAAGAATATAAGATTTTTATAACTATTATATAATTTAAAAAAATAGTATTTTTTAAAAAGCTCATTTATGTGAATTTTGACAATATTTAGTAATTGGTCTTTGTTAAAGTCATAAAAACTTTATTACTTCAAAAAAATAAATTTAATAAAATATATCACATAATATTAACCTAGAAAATTATTTTATGGTATAAAATGTTTCAATTTACATTTATTTTAATATTTATAATATTATTTATTTTAATTTTTCATTAATAAGGTAATTATTGTATCATCATTGTGTCATAAATAACTGTAATTATTTATTGTCTAAAAATTATAAATAAAATACCATGATGGAGGAAATACTTTTCTATTTTTAATGAATATTTATAGTCGAATTTACCTTTTGTATAACTCTATATTAAAAATGGTTTAGTTATTAAAATTTGAATTTCACACTTTTAACTCTTCTTTAAATATAATATAATAAATGTCCTAATCTAACCCAAGTTGATAAAAAAGGATCATATTTTTGTATTAAGGTTTATTTTCAGTGAAAAAAACTTATCCAATAGAATTATGACATGTGTTGGGGTAATTGTATATTATTATAGTATTATTTTTTACCTTTAATTACCCTATTTACTTTTAACCGTTGTAAATAAAATTCAAAAGATACTATTCAAAAAAAATTACTTTCATCCTATTAAACAAAATTTTACTTAATGATGACAAACTTTTCTATTGGAATTTTGAAATTCAATTCAGAGAATCGGTAAAATTATATTTTATGCAAATTTTCAAATGTTCCTAAAAGGTGGGTGAAAGACGTTAAAAAGTTCAATAAAATTTTATATATCTAATATTATTATAAAATTATTCTAATTAATTAAATTGGACTAATATAGTTATTATTTATCTATTTTAACTATAAAATAAATTTAAATTAAAAATAATTATGTAAATAAAAAGTTGGTTTTAAACAATAACGTATTATTTTTTCACTATTCATCAAAAATTGAAAGTTTTTAGAAAAATACCAATAATTCACCCTAAGATAATTTTGATATTATCAATCCAAAAATGAAGTCCATTTTCAGAAAGAAAATTTATAAAATTTCAAAAAGTGGGTATTACTATTTATAATTTCTTTTTTAAACGGCTAGTTTGATTCGTCGTGGTGTGCTAGAACTCGGCGTTCCGTACATCACACTCTATTGAATTTTTTAAAAAGGAAGCATACCATGGAATCTTGGGGTGTTAAATTATCCCCTCCTCCAATAAATTTAATATTCTCAATTTAAAATTGGGATTTAAAACTAGGGGTTTGACATTTCAAAATATCTTAGTTGAAATCCCACATCAAAAAATGGATTAAGGATGACTCTATTTAAAAAAAAGAAAGGTAAGTATGAAGGTTACCAGAAATATCACATACTAGGGTTCTATGTATGAAAACATGGATATGGAAGATAAAACAAACCATCATGTTCTGATGGAGAGTGATAGAGAATATTATTAGGAGAAAGTTAACAACCAGAAAGCTATAAATCTGCGATGATCTAAGGGACCATTTGATTCATCACAAAAGAAAGTAATAGGAAAGAATTTTTGGTTTTATGATCCATTCACTAGTTTTATAGAATTAACTTAATTTTAGACTAAGATCACAAAGAAGAATACTTAATTTACATGTATAGTTTCATCCTTTAACTAATTCATACCACAAACTGATCCTTTTCTTCAAAAGATAAAACTCAAAAATATTCTATTTATCTCAATCGTATAAGGTTAAAAATATAAAAATATAACATTTAAATGAATAAAAATATTTTATAATAACCAGAGACATCTTTTAGTCCAGTGGTAGGCGATAAAGTCTTGTCACACTTTGGTTGTGGGTTCGATTCCCACAGCTTTGTCTGAGGTGACGGGTTGTCGCCCAACCTGCAGGTTGTCCTTTTTATAAAACTATAGTATGGTAACATTCGAAAAATAATCTTAAGAAATGTTTTAACCTTAAAAAATACTATCCAAAGTTCAACATAATCTATTCTAGCCTTTAGAGTTATCCAAAATACTTATTTCCAATCTCTGTCTAAAAGGTCTTTAATTTCCAAAATCAATTGTAACATCAGATTCCCCAAACAACGTAATGGTGCTCTTATTGTCACAAAATGAATATATGATTACCTTAATCATATTAAAACTCCAATGAAAAAAAGTACTGCAGTACAATCCTTATATATATCACTTTCTTCTTATAACCATAATATAATTCTTGAATCCAAAAACACAAATACATTAATTATTCCACTTCAACTATAGTAACATCGTAATCTTGACCTTGATCCATTTGGTTTTTTTGAGCTATATTTCCATGGCGCTTTGGACAACCATGTTCATAATGTCCTATTTCTTTGAAATTTTAGCATTGAACATTGACATCCTCTTTCTTCCCCTTACAATCGTGAGTTTGGTGGCCTTTTTCTCCATAATTGTGACAATCTCCCATTCCTTTTAGAAAAATACATGGGTGTTTCTTCCCACACTTTTCACATAAGTGAAAATCCTTCTTTCCCTTTTTTCCTTTATCTGTGTCTTACTCCACTATTCTCTTCTTCTCTTTCTTTACTGTAATTTCATAAGACTTAGAGAATTTATTTTCAGTCTTGATAGCACATGAGACAATATCTTCGTATGATGAGAAAGATTATGAGACCAATTCCCATCGGAGGAAAGGATTTTACCCATCAAATAATCGATAAATATTACTTATTGGGTTACATATGTAGTTTGCAGCATGCCTTTCTAACCTCATGAAGCTAGCCTCATACTTTACAACATTTTTATCCTGTTTTTGTTTCAAACTCAGAAATTGTCTTTCCATATCAGCTCGTTGTTCATGAGGAAAGTATTTATCTTGACAATTTTATTTAAAATCCCTCCATTCCACATTTCCAACTTTTTCATACTACTTTTTGTTTTGAATTAATGACCACCATTGATCCACATCTCCTGAGAGGTGATAAACTTCCATGAAAATCTTTTCTCTTTCATTACTTCCAAAAGTAAGAAATATTTTCTCCAAGGAACTTATCCATTGCTCATCTACCAAAGGATTTGTAGTCTCATTGAATTTTAGAGGTTTTTTTTCATGATGCGGTCTAACATTGATCCTCTCTGTTGTGGATCAGGCTTCTCCATATGGGTAATGTCACAACCCGTCCCATGGGGCCCGTGCCATGACTACCCCAAGCCCACCTTCCATAGGCTAGGGTCTGTCGACTAGTACCAAAGGTGTATTCCCTAAAACTATGAAGGCATTACATTTATAACCTATAAACACATGCAACCAAGCACACAACAAGATACAAACTCAAGTGGACTAAATAGTAAACAAAGTGAGTATAGTAAGTAGAAGGGGACAGAATACAAGCCCAACTGGAAAGTAAAAGAAACCAAAAGTACAAGTAAACTGGAATAGATCTTGTGATCACCCACTAAGGATCCTACATGAGGTACAACTCTTGAATAGTCGTATCTATGGTACACATCATCTAAGGTCCAACTCCGATCTACCTCCAGTCCTGGCACTCTCATCCTCAGTCAGCATTGTCCGTTGTCTACAAAAAACACTATGAGGTGAAGGCATAGCTCGTGCAGGTGTGAGTATAATGATACTCAGTAAGGACCCTGAGACCCTCAATGTCTCACAAAATCCACAAAGGATAAACCAAAAAGCCTGAAATCAACTGACAGCCCAAGTTAGGTATATGCTGATACATATACCTAAGTTATAAAGTATACCCATCTCAATCATGAGGAAACACAGAGTTCAACTCAAAATACCAAAGCTCAATTGTTCCACAAAGGAAGGAATACCATGAAGGTAAGTACCACATAGGTATGACACATAGAAGAATACCAAAATGGTACTGACTCAGCTCACACTAGGTATAACTTAAGTACAAAAGTAAAAATTGTTAGTCATAAAGTTAGATCATCCTATTCTGTGAAGAGGCTCTACTGCTGACCCAAACTATATCGCTTGGTGATGACCCACATAGGATCTCTATGTGCTGACCCACATAGGATCGCTCGGTGCTGACCCACATAGGATTGCTTGGTGCTGACCCACACAGGATCGCTCGGTGCTGACCCACACAAGATTTCTAGGTGCTGACCCACACAGGAATTCTCGGTGTTGACCCACACAAGATCACTCAGTGCTAACCGAAAAAGGATCACTCAGTAAAGACCCTGAGAGGATTTCTCGGTGTTCACCCACACAGGATCGCTCGGTGTTGGCCTGCACAAGTTCGCTTTTCATTCTTCACCTCACAACCAGCTACTGGGTTCCCGCACTAAGATTTATCATCTATGGGAGGGTCCGATCCTCAAGACATTGGTCATTACTCTAACAACCACGAATTCCCATGAATAAGTAAACCAAAGGACCACCTCATCTTAAGGGTTTCAACACAACAGACGGTGTGTCAATCAGATGTCCGCTCTGTAAGTTATTATCCTTTTTTCCCAAGGTCCTGGTTGGATTTGTGATCGATCCAACTCGACCATATCCCAACTATATTCAAATCTCAAGTGGGGTATACCAAAGGGATCATCTCACTTTAGGATTTACGGCGCCACAGAAAGTTCTTCAAATGGACGTCAGGTGCCAAAGTTATGAATGAAAGAGCATAAATGGGTCGAAGTGGGTCCGGGTCCAGTCTAACCCAGCCAGACCCGCTGGGTCCGGCCCGACCTGCGTTGCGGCCCGGTCCACTAGGTCTGGCTTGACCCATGTTGGGTGGCCCAGCCCGCGCTGGGCGGTCTGACCTGTACTGGGTGGTCCGGCCTAGCGGCCCAGCCTAGGCGGCGCGGAGGCCGTAGGGGCTGCGGTGGCTGTAGGGTGACGGAGGCCACAGAGCAGTGGAAGCAGCGGAGGCCATGGGGCGACGAAGGCAGCATAGGCCACAGGGCGGCGGAGGCTGCGGGGTGGTGGAGGCCACTGGGCGGCGGAGGCCGCGGAGGCCACGGGGCAGCAGAGGCCGCAGGAGCGGCGTGAGTCAGCGCAAAGGCCATGGTTCGGCGGGGTGGCCAGGGTGTGGCGGGGTGGCCTCGGTGCGGCGGTCCTCCGCGGAAGGCCAGATGACCAGCCGTCCTCTCCGTGCGGCACGATCGTGCGTCGTGCCTTCACTGGTGGCCACGTCGGCCGACCGTTCTTTGTTCACCGCGGTGGCACCAAGCCATCTTCTTCTATTGATAAGAACACACCAACAATGAAGAATGATGGAGGGGTCGGGTCATGTTTTTTTTGGCCCACACCATCCGTGTTAGAGTGGTAGCAAGTGGCTCAACAAAAACCTTGAATGAAGAACGTCAAACTCTACAACCCCCGGTAAAGATTATTCCCAAACCCACAGAAAAAGAAATCATCCGCTGATCAACTAGTTAGAGAGTTGATCCATGTTCTTTGTTTAGAAGGGAGGAACATGGGAATATATAATCACACATAATAGAAAACCTACCTCAACGATTTGTTGATGGAGGTCGTGAGGAAAGAGACAATGTCTTTGGGGATAGAATAACGTCGGTGACGTCTACGTTTCATCGATATTCGGTTCATTGACGTTGAAGAATTTCCTTGTTGGCGAGAGAATTTTTCATTGGGGAGCACGTTCTTCATTGGAGAGAATAATCCTCCAATAGTTCTCCTCTCCCAAATCTACCAAAAGTGAAATATCCAACTTGTTAATTTATGTTTATCAAAATAAATTAAGTTTCCACAACAAAGTTGGCATAATTAATGTACTGCGTTGGCACCATTAATTAGCTCATTTAATTGGACCAATTAAATGGATTTGTGTTGGCATAATTAAAGTTGGAGGAGTTGAGAGGTTTTCTCTCATTAAAGGGGTTTGGGTGGTCCCCACCTCTAAATTCAAAAATGGGGGTTAGTTCAGGTGGTTCCAAACTCTTAACATTCACATGGGAGGTTTAGGCTTGGGTGGTCCCCACCACCTTAACCCATGTAGAGGGGGGTTTCTAAGATAAAAATGTTAGACATTTTTATTTTATTAAATTCTTTCACGAAAAGCACAAATTTTTTTCTTTGCCTCTCAACCCACTACGGTTGAGGTGATGGTCTCCTTAAGCAAATACCGGTGTTGCGAGTTCAACGGTGCCCTCTGATTTCAATTCCGAGCACCAGTTTAAAATTTATAAAAACCCACATTCAGATTTGTTGAACATACTAGAAAAAAAGTTCGGAAATTTATTATGGGCACACCGGGCCTCGGAATCACGTGCCGTCAATTTTCATGGACTCATAAAATTTCTATATAATTAAAAAAAATTAAATGAAATTTTTGGGTCTTTAAATTCTCCCCAGCTCAGGGATTTGTGTCATCATAATCCATAACACAAAGTAAGGAAACAATTGGGGGTACTGAGCATGAATTTGAGCCTCCCACTCCCATGTGCTCTCTTGGAGGTTCTCGTGCAGCCAGAAAACACGCACCAGTGGTATCAACCACCCATGAAGGAATTGGTCCTGTTGATCATCAATCTCTACTGGAACCTCCATAAAATTCGCCCCATCATTGACATCCACCTCACCATGGTCGATGATGTCAGAAGGGTCATGCATGTATCTCCTCAACTGGGATACGTGGAAGACGTCGTGCACCCGATACAACTGAGGTGGAAGAACTAAGCGGTAAGCTACCTCGCCAACTCTTCTGAGGACCTGGAAGGGTCTGATGAACCTTATAGATAACTTTCCCCCTCGGTCAAATATCCACCAACCTCTTTAGGGTGAGATCCATAGAAAGACGTGGTCACCATCCTTGAACTCTAGAGGTCTTTGTCTCCTGTCAACATAGGACTTATGCCTGCTCTGTGTAGTCTTCATCCACTCCTGGATGATCTGAACTTTCTCTGTGGTAGCCCATACCATCTTTGGTCCCACTAGTACTAACTCCCCTAGGTCAGTCTAGCACACATGTGATCTGCAAGGTCACTCGTACAATGACTCGAAAGGTCATATCCCAATTGTGGAGTGATAGCAGTTGTTGTATGAAAACTCCACCAAAGGAAAGTGA
Organism: Viscum album; assembly: GCA_963277665.1. NCBI lineage: Eukaryota > Viridiplantae > Streptophyta > Magnoliopsida > Santalales > Viscaceae > Viscum > Viscum album. Next base: position 2,082,409,514 of record OY728122.1, on the reverse strand, counting down.
TCCTCCCAACTGCGAACGAAGTCGAGGACGTAATCACACAACATATCCTCGAGGCTCTGAATGGTCCGATCAGTCTGGACATCTGTCTGAGGATGTAAGTCGGTGCTCAAATGAAGCTGTGTCCTGAAATCCTCCTGCAACCCCTTCCATATTCGGGAAGTAAAACATGAATCACGATTGGAGACAATCGTCAAGGGTACTCCATGTTAGCGCACAATATCCTACACATAGAGGCATATCAATCTCTATGTTGTACCCTACCCTCTGATCGGTAGGAAGTGGGACGACTTGGTGAGTCGGTCAATGATCACCCAAATCGAGTCATGAACCCTGGATATACGTGGAAGCACTGTCACAAAGTCCATAGATATCATGTCCCACATCCACTCTGGGACCTCCAAAGGCTGAACCAAGACTGCTGGTACCTGATGCTCCGCCTTCACCTGCTAAAAAATGAGGCACTGAGAGACAAACTCTGCAACTGCATTCTTCATTCCCAGCCACTAGTGTTGTCGCCGAATATCATGGTACATTTTCGCCACTCCTTGATGTACCACTAGAGGGGATGTAGAACTCTCTCAACACTTCCCCTTGAAGTGACACAAGTACCATGGTATGTCCTCTGAAGAGGATGACATGCTCCCCACCTTCAGAAAATCAATCAGGTGCCTGCCCTATGGATATCTGAGCATGTCGAGCCTCGCAGTCAGCATCCCCACATTGTGCCTCCTTGACTTACTGAAGAAGTGGGGGAGTGACTGTAAGAGACTAAATAAAGGATGATCCATCCCGATCCAAAAAGGATATCTGCAAAGTGGACAGCTGCTCCATCGCCTCGCCTAGTAGCTTTATACCACACCTCCTGCTGAGTGAATCTTCTACAATGTTCCCCTTCCCAAGAGTATAGACTCTCTCAAAGTCATTTTCCTAGAGGAACGCAACCCTACATCATTGTCTTAGGTTCAGGTCCTTCTGAGAGAAGATATTCCTGAGACTCTTGGGATCCGAGTAGACTGTAAAATGCTCGCCCATCAAGCAATGCCGCCACTTCTTAAAGGAGAATACCACTGCTGCTAACTCAAGGTCATGGGTAATATAGTTCTTCTCGTGCTGTCTCAGCTGTCGAGAACCATATGCGATCACTCCTCGCTCATACATTAGGAAAAATCCAATCCCGGTCCCTAATGCATTGTAGTAAACTACATACACTACACCCTCCTCCAGTAGCCTCAAGATGGGGGCACTAGTTAGCCTCTACCTCAGCTCCTGAAAACTATGTTGGAATCTCTCCGACCACATGAAGTGTTCCCCATTCTTCGTCAACGCTGATAGTGGAGTTGCAACTCTAGAGAAATCTGGCACAAATTTCTGGAAGTATCCATCCAAACCCAGGAAACTCTGTACCTCCGTCACACTCCGGGGTGTCTCCCAAGAAAGTACCGCCTCAATATTCACATGATCCAAATGAAACTCCAGACTCCAAGATGACATGTCCGATAAAGTGAACCTCTCAGATCCAGAACTGGCACTTCGCGAGATTACCATAAAGCTGGTGCTCTCGGAGTGTTTCTAGTACTACCTGCAAATGATAGGTATGCTCCTCCTTAGTAGATGAGTAGATCAGAATGTCATTAGTTAAGACCAACATAAAGAGATCATGTTATGGATCAAAGATCCTATCCATGAGTCCCATGAACACTACTGGTGTGTTGGTTTCGCCGAATGGCATAACCAAGAACTCTTAATGGTCGTACCGACATCTAAAATCCATCTTATTCACATCCTCGTCTCGCAATCTGAGCTGGTGATAGCCTGATCTGAGGTCTATCTTCGAGAACCATCGTTCTCCCTTCATCAGATCAAAGAGGTCATTAATCCTTGGGGGTGGTTACTTGTTCTTCATGGTCACCTGGTTCAGGCACTGATAGTCGACACAAAGTCTCAAGCTCCCATCCACCTTCTTGGAGAACAAAATCAGGGCTGCCCAAGGAGAAACACCGGGCTAAATAAATCCCTTCTTTTTCAAGTCCTATAGCTATACCTGCAACTCACGAAGCTCCGCAAGAGCCATCCGATATGCTGGTGCAGATGTCGGTGCCATCCCAGGGTACAAGTCAATGTAAAATTCCATCTCTCTGCGAGGAGGTAGACCCGAAATATCATCAGGGAAGACATTCGCGTAATGGTCCACCACTAAAGTATAACTCAGACTATCCACATCAATTGCTATGGGGGTAAGGCTATCCAACTGATGAGTGATCGGCTGCACTCTCCTCCGGGTATGTCCAACCTGTGCTACCAAGGCTCTCTTCTCGCCAGTAAAGGTAAAACTGGTCCCATTCATCCAGACACATCGCACTTTGCACCTAATACATTAGATATGAGCATGGAATAGAGGTAACTAATCCATACCCAAGATGACATCGTAAGGCCTCGACGCCGCTACTAGGAGATCTCAGTCGAATCTCTCACCTCCTAGAGTAAGCTCGCACTACTAGCACCAGTGCGTAATCGTCAAATCTGCTCCCATAGAAGTCTCTAGTCATAAGGATCGAGCCAACGACTCCATAAGAATATCCGAGCTCTAACGAGGGAATTGTAAATAAAATAATGACCGGAACATGTGTCTATAAGTACTACAGCTAAGGTGGAGTAGACACAGATCGTGCCTCTTATCATCTCTGGAGCGCCATGGTCGTATGCCTCAACTGTCTGGAGATGAGATCACCCCTGTCCTCCTACTCCCTGTGGTTGGGGTGGACCACCTGGTGGTGGTGGAAGTAACATATTGAATTGTTGACCACTTCCAGTTACATGACCAGCTCCTCTGCCACATCCCCCTGCTCCCTGCGGACCTCCTCGATCAAACCTCTTTCTCTGCCTGGGTGGTCCTTCGACAGTCTGCCAATCATCCGTATGATGGGTCAGAATTCACGATCCATGTGACCTACCCACCTCATGCATAACACATCTCGCTCCTGGAATGACTGGGTCTACCTCAGGGGCCCTGCACAACCGACCTTGAATCCTACAGTCGTCCACCTGTAGGTCTGGTCCTTTTGGACCTCTATGACATCTATCTGCTGCCAACTACAGAAGACTCCACTACGTGACATTAGGTGGTTGGTCTTGATGTTGGTGACTGCTCAACAAGGAAACTCTCCACTAAAAGGGATCTCTCTAACACCCCCACCTGCGTTGGAATGCTAAGAGAAATAATCGATTCCATGATCTCCCACCTGAGACCCTGCTCAAAGGTATGGGCCCTGAAGAATGGGTACCGCACCATATCAGTGGAGTAGCGTGAAAGGTTAGTGAACCTCGCTGAGTACGGAGCCATAATCATGGTGACCTACAACAGATGAAGAAGATCTTATATGCGTAATGCACAAAGAGTCGCTGGAACAAACTCTGTCTGAAACGGTCTCTCAAAGTCTTCCTAGATAAGCGTCACCTTGTCGTGAACCTAGAGCATCATGCTCCACCATCTGCCTCCTTCTTCCTATAAAAGGTTGGCGGCAAGGGTCACCATGAGATCAGTTGGTGTCCCTACTAGTTGAAAGACTCTCACCACAGCCTCCAACCAATCCTTGACCACTTGTGGGTCTGTCCCTCCCCTGAACCTAGGGGGCCTCTAGCACTAGAACTCATGAAAGGTGCTCAAACGACATGCACCCTCTGCTGTTGGGGTTGGTGGCATCAATTTCCCAATGGGTAATGGTACCGCTTGTGCCTCTGTTGGTGCCTCTACTGGAAAAGGGCCTTACACCATGGCCTCATTGCTTGGTGGGATATCAGTGCGTACTATATCTGAAACCCTAGCTGGTTGTCTGCGTGGAGGCATCCTGAAAAGAAATAGTTACACCACAGTCAAAACGTTATACCTGGTGAGCTGATTCTAAATATCACAAAGAAAGTTTTTGAAAACACTCATGCAATCAGTGTTTTTTTCACTGAGTTGGGAATCAAAAGTCAGGGTTCTGGTGTATGGATTCGTTGGCCGCCGCACCAACACCAGATTCCCTAAACTGATAACCACACTCACTACACTTAACACTATTTCCATTAAATAGAAAGATCAGAGTCCTATGTTCTACGGTAGAATTGAATCATCTGATACCAATTTTTCATGACCCGTCCCCCGGGGCCCGTGCCGTGACTACCCCTAGCCCGCCTTCCATAGGCTAAGGGATGGAAACTAGAACCGAAGGCGTATTCCCTAAAACTGGGAAGGAATTTTATTTATAACCTCTAAACACACGCAACCAATAACATGACAAGATACATACCCAAGTAGACTGAATAGTAAACAAAGTGAGTATAGTAAGTAAAAGGGGCCAGAATACAAGCCCAATTGAAAAGTACAAGAAACTAAATGTAAAAGTAAACTGGAACAGCTGCCATGATCACCCACCAAGGATCCTACCTAAAGGGTAGGTATAGCTCTCGAACAGTTGTCTCTGTGGTACGCCTCGTCTAAGGTCCACCTTCAAGTTACCTCCAGTCCTGGTACTGTCGTCCTTAGTCAGCATTGTCTGTCTTCTTCACAAAACACAATGAGGTGCGGACGTGTAGGGGTGAGTATAATGATACTCAGTAGGGACCCTGAGACCCTCATGGTCTCGAAAAATCCACAAAGAATAAACCACAAATCATGAAATCAACTAACAACCCCACTTAGGTATATGCCCATACATATACATAAGTTATCAAGTATAACCATCTCAATCATGAGGAAACAGAATGTCCAACTCAAAAGCCCAAATCTCAAGTGTTCCACAAAGAAATGAATACCACGAAGGTAAGTAACACACAGGTATGAAAAACAGAATAATACCACAAAGGTACTGACTGAACTCACAATAGGTATAAATTAAGTACAAAAGTACAAATGATTAGTCATAGAGTTAGATAATATTATTCTATCAAGAGGCTCTACTACAGACCCACACAGGATCACTCGGTGCTGACCCACATAGGATCACTAGGTGCTGACCCACAATGGATCACTTGGTGCTAACCTACATAGGATAGCTTGGTGCTGACCCACACATGATCGATCGGTGCTGACCCACATAGGATCTCTAGGTGCTGACCCACATAGGATCGCTCGGTGTTGACCCACACAAGATCTCTCAGGGCTGACCAACACAGGATCACTCGGTACTGACCCAGATAGGATCGCTCGATGCTGACCCACACATGATTTCTCGGTGCTGACCCGGACAAGATTTCTCTTCAATCTTCATATCACAGCCAACTACTGGGTTCCCACACTAAGCTTTCTCATCTCTAGGAGGGTCTTATACTCAATCCATTGGTCTATACTCCAACTGCCACGATGTCCCATGAAGAAATAACCCAAAGGGCCGCATCGTCTTAGGGGTCTCAACGCAACAGATGATGCAGCAATCAGACACCCGGTATGTATGTTATTATCCTTTTAGTCCCAAGGGCCTGGTTGGATTCGTGATTGATTCAACCTGACCGTATCCCAAATTTATCAAAATCTCAAATGGGGTATAACAAAGGGACCCCCTCGCTCCAGGGTTTCGGGCGCCGCAAATGGTTCATCAAACGAACGTATGATGCCAAATTTATGGCTGAAAAAGTATAAATGGTTCAAAGTGGGTCTGGGTCCTGTCCGACCTGGTCCGACCCAGCCTGTGCCAATCTAGTTTAGGTTGACCCGGTGGGACCCACACTTGGAGGCCTGGCTGGCAGCCCAGCCTGAGCGACGTGGGGTGGTGACGGCTGCGAGGCGGCGGAGGCTGCGGGGCAGTGGAGGCCGCGGGGCAGTGGAGGCCACGGGGCAACGGATGTTGTGGGGTGGCAGAGGCCATGGAGCGGCAGGGGCCGCAGAGGCCATGGGGCGGCGGAGGCCACGGGGCGGCGGAGGCCGCGGGGCGGCGGAGGCCGCGGGGCGGCGGAGGCCGCGGGGGTCGGTGGAGGCCGCGGGGGCGGCGTGAAGTGGCACAGAGTCCATGGTCCGGTGGGGCGGCCTTGGTGCGGTGGGACAACTACAGAGCGGCGGTCCGCCACGGCGGGCCGGATAGCCAGCTGTCCTCTCCGTGCGGTGTGGTCGCACACTGCGCCTTCTCAGGCGGCCGGTTCGGCCGACCGCTCTTTGTTCGCCGTCGTGGCACAAAGCCATGTTCTTCCATAGAGAAGAACACACCAATAATGAATAATGATGGAGGGTTCATGCCATGTTTGTTTGGCCCGCACCCTTTACATAGAGTGGTAGAAAGCAGCTCAATAAAACCCTTGAATAAAGAACGTCAAACTCTACATCCCCCGATAAAGATTATTCCCAAACCCGCAGAAAAAGAAATCATCATCGGATCAAGTAGTTAGAGAGTTGGTCCACATTCTTTTTTTAGAAGGGAGGAACATGGGAATCCATAATCACACATCATAAAAACCCTACCTCGGATATTTGTTGACAGAGGTCACGAGGAAGGAGACGATGTCGTTGGGGATAGATTGACATCGGTGACATCAGGGTTTCCTCGATCGTCGGTTCATTGACATTAAAGATGTTCCTTGTTGGAGAGAGCATTCTTTGTTGGGGAGCGCATTATTCATTGGAGGGAATAATCCTCCAATAGTTCTCCTCTCCCAATTCCATCAAAAAGTGAAATAGCCAACTTGTTAATTTAAGTTAATAAAAAAAATTAAGTTGGCACAAAAAAAGTTGGCATAATTAATGTACTGCGTTGGAACCGTTAATTAGCTCATTTAATTGGCCCAATTAAATGGATTTGTGTTGGAATAATTAAAGTTGGAGGAGTTGAGATTTTTTCTCTCATTAAAGGGGTTCGGGTGGTCCCCGCCTCTAAATTAAAAATGGGGGTTAGTTCAGGTGGTCCACACCTCTTAACATTCACATGGGAGGTTTAGGCTCGGGTGGTCCCCACCACCTTAACCCATTTTGAGGGGGTTTCTAAAATAAAAACTGTTAGACATTTTTATTTTATTTAATTATTTCACGAAAAGAAAAAAAATTATCTTTCACTCTCAACCCACTGTTGTTAAGGTGATGGTCTCCTTAAGTGAATACTGGCACCATGAGTTCAACAGTGCCATCATATTTCAATTCTGAGTAACGTTTTAAAAGATACAAAAACCCGCTTGCACGTTTACTGAAAAGACCTAAAAAAGTTGAGAAATTAATTCCTAGAAAACCAGGCCTCAGAATCACGCACCGTCAATTTTTGCAGACTCATAAAATTCCCATGTAATGAAAAACAAATTTCATGGAATTTCTGGGTCTTTACACGTAAGGTAATTTTTCATAACCACAGTCAACTATCCCAACATGGTTATAAGTTGTTCCGTACAAGTTGTTTAACCAGATCCACTATCATTATCTTTCATAGGAGGGAAATTCCTACATGGATTTCATGCATTGATACGATTTCCATTTCTTCCACTAGGCGACATTTCTAAATAATGGCATACACTAGATTAGGTTATGAATCATAATGCATAATTCAAAACTAGTAAAATAATTAATAGAAATTCAAAAATTTATGAATATCTAGTCCATAATAAAAACTTTGGTTCTTTTAAGGACATATTTACTCATAAATCCTTCATAATTGTTTGTAAAGAAAATATGGATTAAATTAATCATATCCCCCAAGAGTGTAAAACTAGGTGCGTAGTAAGGCCCGTTGTCAGGTACTAGGATAGCTCAGGTTAAGCCATAAACTCCTTATCAGAGTTTTCACTCCTGGTTACATCTGTTCCAGAACCACGTTCACTTGTAGTATCCGTACAAGGATGTATTTCTTGGAAACCCTCATAATATCTACATTACCAATTTTTTTGGATATTCTTTTATACCAATCCTCAAATTCTATCTTATGGTAATGATATCTAATCAGAGTTTTTCTAAATCTAGTTTCCATGGTTTGTACTAATCTTCCTATGATTCCAAATATAATTGCCCAAACATAGTTACCTAGAGCTGGTGCATTATTTTAATACATTGACATGATTATAAGGAATCAAGTCCCGAAGGACCGATCAGTTTAGCTGTCCTGGAAAATAGATTACATACATGAACGATACATTACTATTTCTAACATAAAACACAACATAAATAATCTTTTGATAACCCCATTACTCCCCTATATTAACCTTATATATCAATCATAATACATTTCTTGGCATCTTGGGAAAATAAAACATAATATAGGGGTGATATTAGATTCTTAGTAAGGGTAAATAATTCAGAAAAACCTATAAAATTTTAAGTAAATATGAGTAATAAAAATATAATCCTTTTAAAACTTAATATTGAACACAATATGGGAAAAATAATTAAAACACTACCATATAAACATGCACATGGATATTCTACTAGTCTAATAATCACATGTAATAACTACTTTCATAACGAGGGAATGCATAATGCCAGGCATAATAACTACTATGTCAAGGCCTTGTGCCAAGACCATTCACAAATATTCTATCAAGGCATTGTTCCAAGACACTAGTTTGTCTAATGAGACTTACTGATGCATCAATGAGATATAGTGGGACCCACCTGTCACTTATTAAGTATAATTCATTCCTTATATGAATCAGGTGAAACATAACAAAAACATTCATTTTAAAACTAGCATACGAAATGTTAATACTTTAACCATAAACCATAAATTTTATAAAAATAGAACATCCACAGTCAAACATATCCTAATTCATTCAATACAATATGGAAGATTGTATTATAATAAATCAACCTCAATCAAGAATAACATCTAGTAAAGGATGTTGACATAGTTGAAAATGGTCTCTAAAACTCTTTGAGAGAAATATACCCTTTTCATTAAATAATTTAAAAGTCAACCAATTTATAAAGGAATTCATTTAAAATATATTTTTGAATCAAATTTTCCCACACCAGTTTGAAACTTTTGAAAGGAATTAACATTTTAAAACAATCATGTCCATATAAATAAATCCTGAAAAGCATTTTGAAAATATGGACATTAATTAAATAGATTTAGAAAAATAAATCATTAAAACATTTTAAAATGATGATCAAGTTAAAGATAACCTTCCATAAAACCTTAAAATATTCCTTTTGAAAACTTTTTTATGAAACATGGACATGGATGATAAATATTTCCCAATAAATACATACAAATAAACAATCTCGGATAATAATGAGATTGAGGAATTAACCCTTACCTTAGATCTGATACTCTATGTACACGTATTAAACTGATGTATAATGTTTTTAAACATATTATTAACTTATATAATAATCATAATAATATTTATGAAATCATATATGATTCTTTTATGACTTCATATTACCCATTTATTAATAATTCCAAGTTAATGAAACATTTCGGGTAATATCGTTTTGTTTATCGTACGTGTTATAACTTGTTATTCTTGATTTCATAGATTATGATTTAATTACTTATAGAATGTATAATATGACTTATATATCATAAATATTTATAATATAAATATAATATATATATAAAGGAACACCCCGTTCATGGAGTCGGTAAGCCGTACATATGCATGAACGCTGTTTCCGTTTTCGTATCGCATGGAAGTGAATGACATATATGTATATATATATATATATATATATATATATATATATTATCCCAATATCATTATAATGTCATAAATTTCATAATTATTAATTATTTTTATTTTTATAATCATTCTATGATGGTGAATATGGAAGATGAGTCTCATCGCGTTGTGGAGACGGTAAGTCGTACGTACGCACGAGCAACGATATTTTTCCTTACTGGTTCAATGGTATGGATTTGTATGGAATATGAATTGTAAATAAATAATATAATGTTATATTTATTATTTATGTTATTTTTATTCATCATTATACCCATCTAAATAAAGTATACATGAAAATTGTTTACACCATGACGGGGAGAAAGTAATCCGTACGTACGCATGCATGATGATATATTTTTTCATAGGATGGGTAAAAAGAGGAATATTGTTGTACAATAATCTTATAAACATCTCAGAATATATTTTATTCTGGAGTTATTATTTTATTATAGTAACAAATTAGTAGGATGAAGTAGAAGAAGAAATGAACTCTGAAAGAATGGGTAAAACGATTACCTCTTCTTCAGGTGTATCCTTTTGATTTGAAAAGGACTATTTAAGTTGGATTTATGACCAATTTTTTCGCCTCTAAGATGAAGTGAGGGAAGTTGGTTGGAGATTTGGGTCGGTTTTGTCTGATCCCTAGGGATTTGGAGGTGTGAATAAGTGGGTAGAGGTGGTTCCCTTTTATAAGAGTGGTGAGAAGCACTTTTGGAAAATCTTGAAATATTAATTTATTATAAAATCATTTTCGGTTTTTAATATCTCTAAATGAATTTATGTCTAGGATAATATGATTATGGGTCTAAAATCTCTCAAAAAATAGGTTTTAGACATGTTTGGGTCCCCATATTAGCCTTATCTTTCAGATTTAACCCTTAGTTAAATAGTTTAACTTTTACCATGCCATCTTGTATTTTTATACTACATGGTGAATATAGTTACTATAAAATTCAAAGAGAACCTCAAGTGGTTCATTAAATACATATGTAACATTATATAAGTCATTTTAACTAATATTATATTTTTATGACTATTATATAATTTAATAAAATAGTATTTGTTTTAAAAACCCATTTATGTCAATTTTGACATTATCTAGAAATTGGTTTTTGTTGAAGTCATAAAAACATGATTCCTTCGAAAAAAATACATTGAATCAACCGTGACATGTCATATTCACCTTTAAAATTAATTTATGACATCAAAAGATTCAATTTTCATTTATTTTAATATTTATAATATCATTTATTTTAATCTTTCATTAATAATGGTATTTACTGCATCATCATTGTGTCATAATTAAATTTAATTATTTAACATCTAAAAATTATAAATAAAATACCATGATTTAGGAAATATTTTTTATATTTATAATTAATATTTACAGTCAATTTTATCTTATGTATAACCCTATATTAAAAAAGTTTTAGTTATTAAAAATTTGAATTTAACACTTTGAACTCTTCTTTAAATAAAACATAACTAATGTCCTAATCTTACCCAAGTGGAACAAAAATTATCATATTTTTTTCCTAAGGTATATTTTTGTTAAAAAACACTTATCCAATATAATTAGGATGTATGTTGGGTTAATTTTATATTATTATAATACTATTTTTACCTTTAATTACACTATTTACTTTTAATTGTGGAAAATAAAATCCAAAAGTTACTATTCTAAAAAATTATTTTCATTATATTTAACCACATTTTACTTACTAATGAAAACTTTGTGTGTCATATTTTTGAAATTCAATTCATAGAAGCGGTAAAATTACATTTTAGGAAAAATTGAAAATGTTTCAAAAAGGTAGGTAAAAGATGTTAAAAACATTCAATAAAATTTTATATATCTAATATTATTTTAGAATGACTCTAATAAATTAAATTGGACTAATATAGGTATTATGTATCTATTTTATCTTTAAAATAAATTTAAATTAAATTTTTTTATGTAAATAAAAAGCTGGTTTTAAACAATAATGCAGCGTTTTTCACTATTCATCAAAAATTGATAGTTTTCAGAAAAATTCCAAAATTTCACCCTTAGATAATTTTGATATTCCAAATCCAAAAATGAAGTTAAATTTTAAAAATAAAATTTACAAAATTTCAAGAAGTGGGTATTACTGTTTTTAACTTCTTTTTAAATGACTTGTTTGATTAGTCGTGGTGTGCTAGAACTCGGTGTTGCGTACCTCACACGCTATTGAATTATTTAAAAAGGAAGCATACCGTAGAATTTTAGGTTGTTACAAATTCCATAAAAAATATACCCCAAAATCATAAAGCACATATCAGTACATATAATTTAATAACTATATGTAACACTTAACAAGTATATATGTATATATATATATATATGAAATGTGATCCTAAGTGCCTAGTCGTGATGTAAGTACGCTCACAAATCCCACAAAAGAAAAACATAAAAATATACTCAGGATTAAAATGAAGTCATAAAACCATAATTGTAAAATCAATTCCCTCAATGGTAACTCTGAGGTCCATTACACATGTGTTGTCTAGCCACACATGGAACTCCCCCACCTGAGTCCCACACAACCTAACTCCTTTATACCATTCCCAAAAACAAAGTCAAAATAAAAGAAAGAGGGAAAAGTTCATTCGATACCACTTTGTATCACCCTAAACCAAATCACCCGGTTCAAACGAAATTTCCACATAGCCACATGCACACCTCCCTATATGAAATAAGTTTCTGACTTGTAGTGAGGGTTAAATTTTTATTAGTGGAGAAACTATAACCTCAGTATCAATAAATAAAATCATAAATAATAAAATTATATACTAAATAAATAGCTTAGAAACATATGGAAAGGAATGTATCTCAATTCATACAGAAAATAATTCAAGGACCCCCAATGTGCTAGGTTAATAAAATTGTGAGCAAGACTGGTAAGTAAATAAAATTCTAGAACATCATTCTGGAGTCCATTTTGGTACTTCCTCCAATAACCATGCTTTATCTCCTAGATCCCTATAACTAGGGGCTTTACCATAACAAAATCCTTGATCATAATGTTTTCACATACATCAATATGTCCATGCATGGTTTGAGATTCTTTATGAGTTTTCTAAAAAGAAAATTTAAAAAATGTGTAGTTTAAATGTTTTTTAAATAACTACTTGAAAGGTTGTAGGACTACTACCACCTTTTGGTTCAGTTGAATGGAGGAGAGGGGTTTCCCTAATTTCAATAAGAACAATATAAATGTTATATATATATATAATATTGGTTTTTATATGATGAATTACATGTAAATTGTTAGAAATCACTTATACATGGTTTTATATGTCATTTCATTTAGTTAAATAATTAATTTTTTGATATTATTAGATAACTATAATATTATTATTATTTATAAACATATTAATTATGATGAAATTTATTATGTTTGTGTCATAATTTATTCTCTCTTATGTTTACCATGCTTTTTTTATATTTTACTCTTATGCCATGTTTTTAAGTGATGCTTTATAATCATTCCCTTTTTGTTTTCATTCTATGATTACTAACTCTCATGATATATTATCCAATTTTATCCTATGAAAACCTTAACAGGATTTATGGATCAACCTTTCTTTTATATATGTCTCCAAGATATTCCATGTATTAAGGGTAAGGTGAGGCGTAGGAGAAAGTATGAAGATGGGAATAAAAGACTATGCTATTGTTTTTATCATGTACCCAATTCCCAATAATGTTGGACCTCTTGATTTTTGTGAGTATTATATATATAGTTATGATTAAGATGATGTAATAGTATTTATATGATATCCATGACATTATAAGAAATTTTGGAATAGACTTTATCATCGTAAAAGATGATAATGTTTCTTCATAGTCAATACAATTAATTTTTTGTAACATTTTCCACCATGTGTTATTTATAGGTGGACACCCTACCATCCATATTACTTTTAATCTGAAAACCCCACTTAAACCCTATTGGTATCACCCCTTTATGTTCATCCACCATGTTTGAAACATGGTTTATGTACATGGGGTCCTTTTTAGATTCTACGGTTTTAACTATTTCTTTGAATTATAACTCTCAATGTACTTTCATTTGGTAGTAGGTTTTTCATCTATGAACATTACATCATCATATATTTTCATAATAAATTCATATATATTAGGCTCCTGATGAATCCTATTAGAGCATTGAGGTTATTGTGTAACTTGAAATAATTCTACTTCCACAACTCTTTATGGAACTGACTCAACTTCCATATTGGGAGAACTTTTTTATGGTCCCTAACATCTCAAAGATCGACTTTCAACCCATTGGCTTCACAATTAATATATTAATTCTCAAGGAATATAATATTTTCATCCTAAAAAACATTGTGTTCTATAATATTTTAGAAACTATATCCCATAGTTTCCTTGAGATAGACAACAAATAATCATTTCAATAATATAGGTTTATTTTTATTAGAAATAAATTTTTATACGAGTGATTCACAACCCAAAATATCAATAAAAGATATTTTGGAACATTGACTAGTGAATATATCATATAGTGTATTTATGAACACATTAGATATAAAAAAGTTAAGTAAAAATGAAACTATTTTCATAGTACACCCACACAATGAAATAATAAGATCATACTTACTCATCATTGATTGAACTTTGTCCAATTTGGCATGATTCATTATCTTATACACACTGTTAAGCTATAGTTTTCCATAAGGAGTGAGTTTTGAAACAATTACACAATCTCTCATATTTTTAGTGAATTCCTAGATCATGTATTCAACACCTCGATTTGATTAGTGAATCCTAACATATTTTCCCAATTGATTATGTAATTCATTCTAAAACTATTTGAAATTTTCATAGGTCTCATACTTGTACCTCATCATAAAAACATAAACATAAAAATTAAAGCTATTAATAAAGGTTATAATGTACAAGAACCAACACTTCAGAATTTATGAATTTGTATAATCAATGTCTATGGGGAGATTATGTCCCACATGGTAGTCTATGAATCTAATTCCTGTATCGATATCGACGTGATCATTTATGGGGTAGGGTCTAATGACTTGGAGAGGGATGATCCTCAGGTATGATAATTTTGACTATCACATGATCCTACTTTGTTTCAGTGGGAGGAGGTGTTAGCTGGATGTTGTAATACACACTTGATCCTTCTCCCACTTGTGTCGTAGAAGGACCCACCATCATCATCTGAGGGAACCATATAGGCTACGAAGGATCAGGACCAATAATTGGAGCAAACTGTGGATATCTTATCAAGAAAGATTGATCCCATGCCACCTGATGCACATCCATAGTTGGTTGAGGCCCGAATACTAGAGGTTCAACTTCTGCCTTTTGAATAGGTGAGGGATCACATGCATGATGACACAATCTACATCACCATCATCGTGTATCCTTAGAATCAACAACTACTGGAGGAGTTTCCTGAGTTGGAACCTACACTCCCTAGGCAGGAACCTACACTCTCTAATGTGGACTATCAAAGATGCTCTTGTGAATCAAATGATAATCTGGCCTCAAGACCAGTTCAAGATCATGGATCACTCCCAAGCAAGCGGCCCCCTCCTCCTTTAGATCACTCATGAAAATAAGTTTCTCTGAATGAGTATCTTGTAAATAGATTCAAAATGAATTAGAAAATAGTTTAATGAACTAACTAATGTAAATTTGTTTACCTACCATACCATAAAGTGATATGTTGTGTCAGGTATGATACAATATAGACTTCAGTCAATAACATGGATCACACTCGATATGCTCTAAAATATGGAATCACATTGTAGTTACACCCTGGATACGAAGTGCTTCTCATCTCCCCTAGAGGTCGAGATACTCTGCATGTTGTCAGTGCCAGTCCTCATCCTACCTCTCTATCAGCTACAAGTCATGAAGATCCTATAACTGTCTCAGTGGTAATAGAATGGGATGAACACAACCAAACTGGTGGATGACTCTATCAGGAAAATACCATTCAACAATATGAAAATTAATGAGTGGCACTACAATATAACATCATGAAGTCTGATAGTGTAGTATGCTATAAATTGGTCCAATAAATCCCAATATAACATCCATGAAATCTGAAATGACGTGTGTGATTTATAAAAAATGTTCTTTACTAAAAACAAAAATTGATGCTATTATTAAATTGGTTAGACAACGATAGATCATATATACTTACATAATCGGGTCAGAGACTGTCCAACTTTAGATGATATAAACCCAAATGGTGTGCGAGAAAGCTCTTAAAATTGGGTTTATGATTCCACATATAAAATAAAACATCTAATGTGATAAATAATAAGAAATTAAATTCAATAACTCATACTAGCATCAGAAACCAATAGAGATGAGTGATCATACTAGCATTTATGTGGAGCATTATACAACACCACTTTAGGAATTGGATGATCAGCAAGCAGACAGACGAGTATGGGGATACGCTCTCATGACCACATCTGAAGAAGTATGATGCATCCCAAGAGATTCCCATAGTACCTGTGGCATGTTGTGGATAATTATATGTAAGTGTAAGCCAAGAACACAGATCTGCCACTATGTGTCCCGACCTGATCAAAGTCCTCCAGCAGCCCTAGATACATTATATAATCATACACTTCTAATTAGAATTGTGTATTTGTTTGAAACATTCTTAAAAAATCTATTGATACAGCTCATATTCTATATATAATTGATTATATTTCACATAAATTGATTTTATCTTTATGTTGCAATAATAAAAAATAACATAGACAATGCATACCAAGTATTATGATTTCCTTATTAAAAGGCTATTTATGTAATGTTTTAAACATGTTTCTATAAATGTATCTGATGTAGTTCAAATTATGTGAATTTTGGGGTCTCTATGTATTTGGGTCTGCATTAATTGCCTCAGTGATTTCCCAACGACGATCAAATATCAAACAAACACCCTAAATGTGGGTGAAATGGTTGATGATACATGCTAAAAACCAACTCCATGATTCATAGTTTTCCTTCTCCACAATGGAAAATTCAAGTATAATAGGTGAAAGGTTTCCATATTAGATTGTCACAATCAAGAATACACCCTTGTATTTTTGTATAGAAATGTTCCATCAATCTGTATAAATGGGTTTCTGAAATGAACTGCGGAGATGAAGGGGAGGAATTCCCATAACAACTAATGAAATTGAACACAATATGGATCAAGTTGGTTATCTTGAGACACATGTTTGTTCATATAAATATGAAAAAAACCTTGGTCGTTATGTCTCAATATGCCTAGAAGTTGCAGAAACACCTAATATGAGTCATCCTAATCACCATAGACCTTCACAATTGCCTTATATTTCTCTATCTGTGCCTTATTATAGGAAATATTATAACCAAAAGTTTTTTGTGTCCTCTATTGCACAAGGGATATAGGAACATCTTGGGAATTTCATAATCATCTCAATTATATTAGATGGCACAAATTCAGCATCCAATGAGGTATGATCTTGTGTCATGTTTAGTTGAATGCAAGTATGAGTTGCCTCAATCTTCAAGATTCTTCAACCTCCAAATGAAATGTCCTAAATCACCCTCATAAAAAATCTACAATCATCCCCATATTTTACACCCTTTATGAGGTATTTTTTATATCATGATTCTTGAAGTATATATCTATAGTTCCTCTAAATTTTAAATTTATTTAGTATTTTTTAAATTCATCTTTACTTGGAAAATACCTTCTAACATATAAGGTTTTTTATAGCTAACTAAACCTATCTGGTACAATTATAGGAAACTCTGTTGTGGGTGTGACAAAAGTTTTGTCAAATAAAGGAACATGTGTTATTACTTCCAACCAAGATGTAAATAGTGGTGGATGATTTATTGTGGGTTGAGGTTGCTATAAAACTAATAAATTTCTAGAAACTTCCTCCCCAACATTCTCTACTCCCTCCTCACCAGTACTTTTTTCACCATCTATTCCATCATTACAAAAATCATCATCTGAATTTAGAATTACATGTATATCTTGCAAATAATCTAGGTTTTCCTCTTCCACATTATTTGGAATAAGCTCAATTTCATAGAGAAGAACTTCTTCAACCACTCTTGTAAGTCTACGTCTTTGTACAACTGGACGTTGTTGTTGTACAATAGAAACGTCAACATATGAATACATCATGGTACCATATTAATGTTTGGAAAATAAATTTACTTCTTAGACCCATTTCACATCATCAAACAATAAACAAGAAAGATGCCACAGTGTAGCTGGGAATTGAGAATTTCTATAGCTCATACACTTGATCTCTTGATCAGGTACCATATTTAAGGAACTTTAATTTTTTTCTTGATGTTACCTTAGGGTAACACAATCATTTGTACTAACAACTATTGTTGGTTTCGTACTATAAGAATCTCCTTGCTCGGTTTGAATAACCTCTTCATAGTAATACACATAGTCAAACATGACTCTCTACATCAAAAATGTGTTTTGATCAATATTTTTATATTGTAACTAATATTGAAAATTATTTTTGACCATATAATATTTATTATATTGAAATTTTAGAATGTATTTTTTACCCTAAAATTTGATACTATTTTTTCGTTATATAAAAGATTAATAAAATATAAGTCCTGGAATGTTTTGTAAACCGAGGTAAAAATATTGGAAAATATGAAATTAGATTATTTATCATTGATAAAATGAAAATTATGATCATATAAAGTGAAATTAAGAAGAAAAAACACATTAAAAAACACATAAATTCTTTAAAACATACAAGACATACCATGCCAATTTCAATAGAACATGGTTTGGATGAGATGTGCCTCACTTTAGATGTGAGGTAAACTCCAGCTTATTTTAAATTAGTAGCTTAATAACACATTCGAAAGGTATGTACTTAACTTTGGAATTTTGAAAATATTTCATCCTTCTAATAAAATATCTAAAATATTATCTTAGATTTCATTAGAAGGCCAAAATATTTTCATAATTCCAAAGTAAAGTACATACCTTTTGAAGATGTTATTAAGCTACTAATTGAAAATAAGCTGTATTTTACCTCATGCCCCAAGTGAGGTTCATCTCATCCAAACAATGTTATACTAAATAATTTCATGGTATTTCATGTATGTTGTAATGAATTCATGTGTTATTTTTTTTTTATATATTTCACTTTATATGATCATAATTTTCATTTTATCAATGATAAATAATCTTAGCTAATCATTATATGTATTCATTTTTTAATCTTAATTTACTCATTAATTAATCTATAGTTAATCATTACTAATAATAACTATTATTTCTAAAATATATAATCTTTATGATACTCTAATTTTAGAACATCTTGTTATATCCTAAACTATGATACTAATGTTTCTTAGTACAATTTTTCCTTGTCCATTATATTTTATATGATCATAATTATCATTTTATCATTGATAAATATACCGATTTGATGTTTTTTTTCTGATTTATTTTAGTTGTTTATAAAGAAAATATTAATGGTCTAAAGAATATCCCCCAAGAGTGTCAAACTATGAGGGCAGTAAGACCCATTGTCATGTACTAGGTTACCCCGAGTCGGGCCCGGAACACATTTTTGGAGTTTTTACTCTTAGGTACATCTGTGCTAGAGCCACATCCAATTTTTTATATCCAAACATGGATTTTATTTCTTATATAACAACATAATCTTTATGCTACCCAAAATTTATAACATTTAAGCCTAATTTATTAGTTATTTAATATATACTTAATCATTACTAATAATAAATATTATTTCAAACTATATAAAACTAAATAAACTACTTAATAAATAAAATATTTAGAACTAAATAAACTAATCTATAAATGACATAATTAGACTAAAATAAAAATAATTCATATAAAAAAATATAACTTTTAATTAAATAAAAAAATACCTCTAAATGATGCTTCACAAAAAATCAAGACTTCTTTTAGACCACCAGATCTACCACAGATGGAGAAGACTTTTTTTAGAGAGATAAGCTATGAAATGTAGAGAGATGAGTGAAATTGGAAGTGAGGAGAAGGGGGGTTCCCTTTTATATAGGTGTTAAAGCAAAGGTGGTAGGGGGTGCCACCTTTCACCTTTATGTTAGGTGAAAGGGGGAACCCCTGCTAACACATTTCACTTTATATTTAGGTGAAAGGTAGCAACCCCCAACCTTTTTCATGTCATCAATTCAAGGAAAAGGTGTGGGGGGGGGGAGATGGTACCCCCCCTACCGCCTTTCGACCAAAATGAAAGGTGGTAGTGGGCCTACCGCCTTTCAATCACATTTTTAAAAATATTTTTAACCTACCCCTTTTTTTAAAAAAATTATATAATCGAAAAAAACTCCATGCTGTGAGTATAAACCAAAAAAGACAACACCAATGAATCCTTAATTCGAGTGCACAAGTAAAAGAGTGTGTGACATGATAATAAGTAAACACACAAGCAATAACATACAATCATGCACTAAGAATTCATGCACTAACCAAGCTGCCACTAACCCCTGGTCATTCCTATATCAGATCCATGTTAGAAGGGATGTTATCCTACCTCTTGAAATATACCCATCAATGGAATATTCAAAAAAAATTATAATGGAGACTCCTTTAAATATAACCCATGTACAAGCCAACCAAACATTATAAACACATTAATATTTCTACCTGACACAACCCCCGTGATGGAGTATTCAAAATACATGTTTTACACATCCCCCTTGATGGGATAACCCATTTACATTTCAACCAAACATCTGACACATACCCCTCAGGAGGGATAGTCCATATGGATCAATCTGTATTCTCAAATGTAGAAAATAAAGGAACAAAACATTTAATGCAATGGTATTGGTCGACAGATCAAACATCACATCATGTCACATAATATTCATAACAATCACAAATCCACATTCAAAAAAATAACAAGAGTTAGTATCATGGGATATGAACACACACACACACAAGTGATCAATAATTAGACATGGTCTAAATTATAATTACATAATGTCATATCATTCTATCAACCATATAAATGACCTCTACATGGTTAGTGACTTTCTACCTCAATAATGTCTACATGAATGTCAAGGTTCACCAAGAAGGTACTCACTCAAATCTATATCACATCAAAATACCCTAAGAACCATCACTAATTTCACATTAGAGTTCAAGATCAGAGATTCCATGATAGGAGAATCAGGGCTATAATGAAAGTGAGTCACCAAAGTTGAGTATCCAATAGAATAACCACCAAGACATCATAGAACCCCAATGATGCTCAAGAAATGATATTTTTACACTAAGAGGAATAAGCTTGCAAGTCATGAAA
This sequence comes from Viscum album, assembly GCA_963277665.1. Lineage (NCBI taxonomy): Eukaryota > Viridiplantae > Streptophyta > Magnoliopsida > Santalales > Viscaceae > Viscum > Viscum album. The sequence continues at coordinate 2,082,388,523 of OY728122.1, read as the reverse complement.
TCCTAATATATTACAACATAGAATAATATGGGTTCTAGGATGATACTCAAGAAAGAATCAAGCCAATGGATGGATTCACAACAACTTACCCAATGAAAACAACCACTATCCATGGTAGTCATTAAGTATTTCTAAAGGAAGGATAAATACATTTCTCTTAAATAGTTAAAAGGTAGTATCTATGAGGATCTAATGGGTCTAGATAAATGAGAAATACCTCCATAATCCAAGTTTCAATTATTCTAGATTGATTGAGAAATGAGGTCGAGAAGAATAAATATTACACAAGCCATCAACTCAATGGAATTAGAGTTTCCCTAGGCTATTCTAAAATTTATCTAGAAATCATCCGACTCATGGAATGAACATATATAGGATGAGAAAATCGATTAAAATAGAGGATAAATGAGTTAAAAATGCATTAAAGACCCCAAATTAATATTCCATATGCTTCCCCTTTGAAATAGTTGAAATACAATAAGAGGTACAATTTTTTTTGGCCATTTTAAAGCTAACACAATGTCACCAAACCCTCCAACATACTTTTGGGTTGGATGAAGTGTTATTGAACTTTGAGCAAAATGGGAAGCAACCACAGGCGTGTGCTAGAATTTTTCCCATTTTACCTCACCAAGACTTTCAGAATGGGTGTGGTGAGGTCTCTCAGTCCATGTCCCATAGGTTTATCCTTAGTTCTCTATACCCACTACCACACCTGTATGCCACTTTTATTGATCGTTTCAAACATACGGACCACGATGGACTACACCATGTCCATGGTGTTGCCCGTTTTGGAAACAAAGATATCAAAACAATTTTTATGCGTCAAAACCACTTATAAGATACCCATGTCTCATAAGACTTTACTCAAGAAATGTATTACCCCAAAATCATAAATAAAAATAAATGAAAAAATTCTTAACATATTATGAAAAAAACCTCAAGAGTTTACCATTATGGAGTACACTTTATGTAAATAAAAAAAGTAGAAAACAAAGGATTTCTGCCTCCATGGGATTAAATTAGACCTTGGATCCCAATATATATTGTTGGATTCATGATCACTTAAGGGGTGATAGTGCCTTCTCCATGCGTCAAACAATGATCAAGAATAGAACAGATAATTTGAAAGTCTTGCAGAAAATTATATTCTCTTTATAGGAGCGATCTCATCCCTTTATATATCCATCCTCAATGTGTTTCATTTGATGAAACATGTTGTCTATGTTCAATGTATTATCATACATTAATTCTATTTTACATTGAATCATATTAAAATTAAATTACAAACCACAATTAGTCCTTTCATAATGGATTAATAACTTTAATGAAATTATGCAGGGAATAAGATAGAAAATCTATACACCTGGTATGTACTGATTAATGTGCAATTTTATATTTCCAATAATCACTCACTTGTAATAAAATTAATAAGGACTTTGTGCCAAACATAAAACCACTTTTTTAACCCATACAAACTCTTTTATATATGGTTTCATTAAACTCTATTCATTTTGAAAAAGGAATTTTATCCAAAATTTTAATCCTTATCCAAAGGCCTAACCATGTGAACCTATGAGAATTAACATAATTTTAAAAAAAATATGAAATCCATATTTCATAAATGTATGTAAAGAGTGGTCATAATAAAAACATCACCACCACTCAATATACTAAGGTTTCTGGTGATATATCCATAAAATATACTTATATCTCTATATGAACATGTCAATTGCAATATGTGTCATATAAATTATATGTAGGTCCATAGAATACTTTTTCCCCTGATATAGAGTGAGAAATAGACCTTGAACATGTCAATCTAGTATAATAAACTCATCCTTTCACGTTTCTCAGAAATAAACAGACCAAGTTTATAAATACATCACATGTCATTAATCTCATGGATAAGCACATCATTTTCACTTACCCAAGTAGATGAACACACAAAAAGTGTTATAACTAAGCATGCCTAGGAATTGACTTATTATAATTTAATCAATGGATATATGTTTTTAATTTTCATACAACTGAAAAATACCATATTGGTTACACTCCAACGGATAATATTATTAACATCATACCCAATCAGCCACATATTAACTAAGTGCATATTTTGACTTGAGTAAGTTGGGTATCAACGTATAAAGGTTCTCATTATTGGTATTTCACTAACCTCAGGTAATAAGTATTAATAATAAACATACACCGCTAAGCATATCTATAAGGCCCTAGCCTTAAACATTACATAATCTTGAGTTAATTCAAGAATTAGACAATGAGGATCTTTTCAGGTTTAGAGTTTTATAAAATTAGACCATAACTATTACATTACATATTAAATATTACAAAGTAAACACTTCTACTTTAACCATTTTTTTTACAATAATTAAACTCATTAAATAAAACAAGAATTATTTTCTTGATATAAATATTCTTGAATTATTCCTTTCTCTTAAGCTTCTTTATACCCTGTGAAAAACATTTCAAAAAACTTGGGATGAGTATAAAAATATCAATAAGGGATATAAAATAAGGAATGAAAACATTATCCCATCAATACATAATATTCAACGAAATCATACTTTTCAATAATAAAACATAAGCTCTTTAACTGAATTCCTGAAATCATAAGATATATGAATAACACATAGAAATGAAAAAACATAATGGTAACTTATGGCATGCATAACATACTTACATTGTAGCTTTCACAGCTATGTAGGGAGTTATGTTTTCAATACCCATCATAGTAAATTCCCTAAATCTCTTAGGAGAAAACTAATGTTTAGATCCATCACATTACCCAATTAATTGGAGATCTATATCAGGCTCACCTGCCCTAGGTTTATCACAAAACCACTCATATACATAAACAATTCCCAAGAACCATAACAAAATCACAACATATAAAACAAGCATAAAGGAAAGAAAAAAATTCCACATTCCCAACACAATATAAAATTTCAAGATATTGACAAAATCAATACATTCAAAAAACCATTTTCAATACCAAAATACATGAAAATGGTATATGGTATTTATTTTAATTTTAAAAATGTTACGTCCTATTAAGGAAGCAAAATATCAAATAATGTTCGCAGTGGAGGAAAGGTCATTGTTATCGTGTACATTAAAAAGAAACATTCGTTTTTTCATTTAGTAAAATTATTTGTAGAAAAAGATTCCCTTTTAATGAAATGGAAAATAAAATGAGTTTATAAATCCTATAAAATAAAGTTGTGTATAAATCAAAGTATGCCTCAATGAAAGGAGATTGAGATGAAGTCCCTTACCTTGAATCTGACTCATCACGTATGCTCCTTTTTCTTTCTAAATAATAAACTTAAGATAATTTATACTTGATTTAGAACATTTTTTAAGTTTATTATTCCATTTATATCACTTATTACCATGTTTTAAAGATTACATAATTATTTATGTTAATATCGGTAATTTTGTCAATATTTGGTACTTGAGTCAAAAATGAACTTGTTATAATTACAAGTTTTCGCTGTGGTCAATAGTCTATTATCTAGAAAATGATATTCAAGATTTAAATATCATATAAATACTATATAACTTTGTATTTATAATAGTACATATCATTTGGATATAAGAAATGAAATGCACCATTTATGGAGATGATAAGACGTACGTACACATGAACACTAATTTAATTTCATTTTCATATTTAAAGGAATGAAAACTTAATGATACATTGGTATATTATAAATTCAGTATAATATCATATATAAGTTCATTAACAACATCTTTTATACGTTCCATGTATGGAATGAATGATTCATATTACTTTGAGGGGGCGGTAGTTCACACTTCCTCAAATGGAATTATCATATTTACCCCTTATGGAAAACATAAAGGTATGATATTAATTAAAAATACAGAAAGATAGATACAATATAGATATAATATAAATCACATATAAATACAGTTCCATCATAATGGCCACTATGAGAGTTGGTAGGGAAAAATCGAACAATCATTATTTCGTGAGGCAATAGTTCTCCATACACAAAAACGATATGTTCATATCAATTAGATGGACATGTGTGGAAGTTTAGTTCGAATAATTCTCATAAAAACAACCTATTATATTTAAGATACTGTTTTTGTTATAAAATAATGTAATAAAGAGAGTTTAGGGGGTTGGAGAAGGAAAATAAATGAATGAATCTCGAGAGAAGACATTACCTCAAACATTGTGTACCTGAGATAAACATGGAGGTAAAGCCACACTATCGGCAACTGATCCAAATTTCTATAAGATTTCATAGGGTCTAATGAACCTCATACTCAACTTTCTCTTTTAACCAAAACGAATCACACTTTTCTATGGAGAAACTTTGAGAAAGACATTATCAGCTAACTCGAAAGAAAGATCTTTCCTCCGATTATCCGCATAATTTTTTTGCCTGCTTTGAGCTGTTATCATGTGCTTCTAAATCAAATGAATTTTTTTTGCCATATCTTATACTAATTTTAGTCCCATATAATTCTTTTCACCTAATTCATCCAAGAAACCTGGATTTAGATGACACTTTCCATATAATTATTCAAATGGTGCCATCTGTATACTGGAATAAAAACTATTATTAAAAGAAAACTCAACCAAAGAAAGATGTTGGACCAAAATTCCCTGTTAATCCATTGAACAAGAACATATCATATCTTCCAAGGTCTAAATTTATTTTCTTACTACCCATCTTATTTTGGATGAAAATATGTACAAAAATTTAATTCATTACCCGAAGACTTATGAATGTCCTTCCAAAAGTCATAAGTGAACTTGAGATCACAATCAGATACAATAGAGTGGGGAAATCCATATAACCTGGCTATCTCTCTAATAGATTATCGAGAAAGTTAATATAGAGATAGAGTATCTCGAATAGGAAGAAAATGAGAAGATTTAGTCAATTGATCAACAATAACCTAAATTACATTGTTACCTCAAAAAGTCTTTGGTAATCCCACTAGGAAATCCAAGGACACATTTTCCCATTTCCACTATGGCATTGGAAAAGGCTAAAGCATCCATTTCAGTAAATGCCATTATACTTTAACCTATTGACAAGTTAAATACTTCACAGTAAAGTCAACAATATCTCTTTTTTTTTCAATACCACCAGTAATACTCTTAAAGATCTCTGTACATCTTAGTACTTCTAGAATAAACTGAAAACAGAGAACTATGAGCTTCACATAATAACTCTTTCTTCAACTGGGAATCAAAATGCACACATAATATCTTTCCAAACCTAAATAAAGTCCTTATCAATGTTAAATTTGGGTAACTTAACCTTATGAACCAAATATACCTTTTTCTCCAACTCACTCTCTTCTTTCTATGCTGGCTTTATTCTCTCTACTATAGATGATTTCACTACCACCTAAAACAAAATAGAGGAATTCTCTACACCAACAACTTCCAATCCAAAATTTATCAAATCAAAAACCACAGGATCTCATTCCAAATGTATCATGGTTAATGCATCATTACTCTTTCGTCTCAAAGCATCATCCACGCTATTTGCCTTTCCAAGATTATATTGGATCATGCAATCATAATCCTTGATTAATTCTAGACATCTCTTTTGTCTCATGTTTAATTCCTTCTGAGTGAATATATAATTCAAAATTTTGTGATCATTATATATTTCAAACATTATTCCATACAAATGATGCCTCCAAATTTTTAATAAAAAAACAATAGTAGGTAATTCCAAATCATGTGCAGGGTAATTTAACTCATGAGGTTTCAACTAACGTGAATCATAAGAAATTACCTGATCATTCTGGATTAGGACACAACCATGTCCTTTCAATGAAGCATTACTTTAGATAACAAGATTACTATTTTTGGAAGGTAATTCCAATGCTGGAGCATTCACTAATCTTCTTTTAAATTCTTAAAAACAATCATCACATTCTTTTTTCTAGATAAAATTAACACCTTTTTGAGTTAACTTAGTCTGTGGGTTAGATAACCATTAGAAATTTTCAACAATCCTCCAGTAATAACCTGTTAAAACAAGAAAACTACAAATATTGGTTTTATTTGTGCTTATTTTCCATTATTTAGCAAATTTTGTTTTTGCAGAATCAAAAGTTATTCCATCTTTAGAAACAGTGTGACCAAGGAATTGAATTTTTTGTAACCCAAAATCTCAATTTCTGAATTTCCCATACAATTTATTTTCTTTTATGGTTTTCAAGACAACTCTTAAATTAATTTAATGCTCCTCTTTGCTTTTGTAAAATACCAAAATATCATCAATAAAAACAATCAAAAACTTATCCAAAATATCACTGAAAATTATCTTCATAAGATCCATGAATAAAACATGCGGATTGGTTAACCCAAAAGGAATAACTAAAAATTCATAATGGCCTTATCTAGTTTGAAATATGGTCTTTGGAATGTCTGATTCCTTTACTTTCAAATGATGGTATGCCAACCTCAATTCAATCTTCAAAAAATACTGAGCTCTTGGTGCTGATAAAAAAAATCATCGATATGAGGAAAAAGATATATGTTCTTAAAAGTGATATTATTAAAGGATCTATAATCAATGAAAAGTCTCATTGAAACATATTTCATTTTAACAAAAAGATAGAAGCACCCCATCGTGAGGTCCTAAGTCAAATGAAACTTTTATCTAATAACTCATGCAATTGCTTCTTTTACTCTAAAATTGAAATTTGAGCCATTCAATAAGGGGGTTTTGAAATTGTATTAGCATCAGAATCTAAGTCAACTATAAATTCAACTTCTTGGTTAGGTATTATACCATGAAACTCATCAGAAAAAATATCAAGACACTCATTGACCACTGGTACATCATTAATCTGAATAGTTCCTTTATTTCCAATAATATGTGGAAGGTAACATTCATTTCCATCTTTTACAAGTTTCTCAGCTTCCTAACATGTTATCAAAAGTAAGGGTTCATTCCTATATATAAACTAAAATTATTTCTACAATGAAACCACTTTATCTCTATAGTCAATCTTACTTTGATAAATGTAATTCCAATACATACCCAAAATAACATCAAACTGTACTAGAGGAAAAACAATAAGTTTTGTAGGTAGATTCTTTCCACACACAAGTACAAGAAGGTTCTTATAATTTCTTTTTCTCTCAACATTTCATCTAGGTGTTTTTACCACAAGTTCATGATTGATATCATGAGATTGAATTCCCAAACTACTTGAAAATTTCTCAGAAATGAAAGAATGTGCAGACCCGGAATCAAAGAACACATTGGAATAATCTGAATAAACAAAGAGTGTACATGATACTACTTAACTTGATGGCCCAAAATCTACTGAAGAAGTTGAAAGTATTTCACCACCCCTTTTTTCTTGTAGTCCGGCTGCTTTCCCTCAGTTATGTTCTTCATTGGACAGTCATTTTCATAATGAACCATTTCATTGCACTTAATTTTTTTTACTGATTGTAAGTCATATTTTGTCTTACCGTTTCCTTGATCTTTTTCAGTGTAATAATGATCCTTATGCCCCATTTTACCACATTGGTATCACTTTCCAGAATTCAAAAGCCATTCCCCTGTGTGATTTTTACCCCAATTTTTACAAACTTTAAACTTAAGTTTCTTACCATCAGACTTTTTTGAATAGTTCTTACCTTTAGTTGGCCACCTCGACATCTTATTTTGTTTTTTTTCACAGAACACATGATCACTAAAAAACTACATTTCCAACTTCTCCGCACATCAAAAACGTTTTTCATAACTTTTAAACACAAGTGAAGCTAAAGACCCTCGAAACTTTGGATTTAATCATGAGTAAAAATGATTGACTTTACTATCAAGATCTTATATGAAATTTGGACCATACCTTTCCAATCGAGTGAATTTTGCTTCATATGAAGCCACCGAGTCATCCTCTTGCCTCAATTACAAGAATTTGGTTTCCAGCCTAAGTCGAACCACCTTAGGAAAATATTTCTCAATAAACAAAAATTTGAATTGATCCTAATATAGAGCATCAATCTCCTCACTATCACTGATACTTTTAACCATTAACCACCACTGATCGGCTTCACCTTTAAAATAGTAAATATCAAGAATAAACTTTTTATGTTATAAACATCCCATGGCATCGAAAATCTTTTCCAGTGCTTTAATCCATGATTCAGAAAGCACAATGTCAGATGATCATTTGAATGACATGGGATGTTGCCTCATGAAATTATCCACTACTGACATGTTCTTTCATAGTTGATCTAGATGATCTCTGTCACGACCCGCCCTCGGGGTCCGTGCCGTGACTACCCCAAGCCCGCCTTCCATAGGCCAGGGGCTAGCGACTAGCACCAAGGCGTAAATCCCGGTAAAAAGGGAAGGCATTGCCTTTGAAAAGTAAACACACACCACAGAGTAAACAAGCGGAAAGTAAACACTAAGCAAGCAGAGTACAACTGAAAGTGCGGAAAAGTAAATGGGCCAGTATACAAACCCAAACTGAAAGTAAAGTACAACTCGAAAAGGGAAAAACAACAACTGAAATGTAAAAGCCGCTACTCCGAGCTGTCCACTGGAAATCCCACCTGAAGGGTGGGTACAGATAGCTCCTCTGCTCCACGGGTCCCGTCGTCCGCTCCGTGCACGTCCCGCCCAGTGGTCCACCTCCGGGTACCGTCCCGCTCTACAAGCCTCAGCTAAGGTCAACGCTGTCCGTCGTCTGCAACCAACACAACGTAGTGCGGGCGAAGCCCGTGCAGGGGTGAGTATAAGCTACTCAGTAGGGACCCCGAGACCCCTGAAGGTCTCTCAAATCCACAAAGGATAAACCACGAAGAAAAGTACAATCACGAAGTAACAACCGACACTGCTTAGGTATATGCCCATACATATACCTAAGTCATTAATTAAAATACGCTCCAACCTCCGAGCCCAAGTACAACTCAGTCCACGCAGGAAAGTATACGTATTCCACATAGGAAAGCAAAATATAATCCACACAGGATTGCACAACACAATCCACACAGGAAAACAACAGGATTCAGCTCACACAGGTATACTTCTTCAAGGACGAAAAAGATGATCACTGATCCATCTAAGTCGTCGGACCCACGAAGGATCGATAGGTAACTAACCCCCGCAAAGACCCACACAGGATCGGGCTCACACAGAACCTGTAGGCGCTGGCTCACACAGAACCGCTGAGCGCAAGGACCCACACAGGATCGGGCTCACACAGAACCTGTAGCACTGATCCACGTAGGATCGCTGAGTGCTGTAGTCGTCGTCGTCGAATCCACACAGGATCTCTGTACTGTCGTCGTCGAATCCACACAGGATCTCTGTACTGTCGTCGTTGCAGTCACAGTAGCAGTCGTAGCAGTAGAACAGTCGCAGCCAGCACTAGGGTTTCCGCACACAGCTAGCTCGTTCGGAGGATCCGCTCCACGAGCCGAGAGGCTGATACATCAACTGTCACAAAGACCAGAGTTGATGTATCCAAAAGTTCCGTATCGTCAACAGGAACTCAACGCAACAGACGGCGCGTCGATCGGACGCCCGGTCTGAGAGTTATTGGCATTTTCGTCTCCGGGGCCCGGTTGGTTTTTAAGGCAAAACCAACCCGACCGTACTCCACCTGCGTCCAAACCTCGGGCGGAGTATGCCAAAAGATCCGTCTCACTAAGAGGAACACTACGCGACTGACGGCACGTCAATCGGACGTCCGTAGCTCAAGATATGAGCATTTCCGCTCCGAAGGCCCGGTTGGTTTCGTAAACGAACCAACCCGGCCGAACTCAAAGTAAACCGAAACCTTGGGTGCGATATACCGAAACGACCGTCTCGATCCAAGGATCGCGTTGCCGCAGACGGTTCGTCATTCGGAGGTCCGAGGCTCAAGTTATGAGCCAAAAACCGAAACTGGTCCGAAACGGGGGGGTCCGGGTCTGGGCCGACCCGGCCCGACACCCCCCCCCCCCCCCCCCCCCCCCGGGGGCGGCGCGGCGGCGCGGCGGCGGCGGGCCGCGGTGGCGGCGGCGGCGGCGGGCCGCGGTGGCGGCGGCGGCGGGCCGCGGTGGCGGCGGCGGCGGGCTGCGGTGGCGGCGGCGGGCCGCGGCGCACGCGGGTGGCACGCGGGGGGCTTGATTGCCCCCGCTGCTTTGTCAAGGCGGCACGGCTTTGAGCCGTGCCTTTGCAAAAAAAAAACGGCCCCCGCAAGTGGGGGCCGGCTGGACAAACCGGGGGGTTGTTTCCCCCCCCTCCTTTAATGAACCGCCCCCCTCATTAAGAGGGGGGTTTGTTGAACCGGCCGGGGGATTTATTCCCCCGGTTTTTATGATATCCGGCCGGCCCGCTGGCCGGCCGGTTTTTACCAACGGGACCGGAAATTCCGGTCCCGCCCTCGACTTCCGACGCCGGCGGCCCGGCCGCCGGTCTTTACTTCCGCCGCGGCCCGAAACCGGCCGCGGTCTCCTCGTCCCGCCGCGGCCCGGATCCGGCCGCGGTCTTCTCGTCCCGCCGCGGCCCGGAACCGGCCGCGGCGTTCGTCATCCGGCGCGGTGCGACGGCACCGCGTCCCTTCGCCGTGCTTTGATATTATTCAACGCGGCGCGACGGCGTCGTGTTCTTGTTGTTTCTTCAAAGGTGCCTGCGACGGCATCGCATAAGATTTTCGCACGTTCATCCGCGTGGTGCGACGGCACCACGCCACTTGCTTTCCTCCGCAAAATAATTAAACAAGAACGATGGAGGGGGGGTTCGGCCGTGTTCGTGCGGTCCGGCCCCCCTCACGTTAAAATTAAAGACGCAACTTAAAATAAATCAAGTCACACGTTAGTCTTGATATAATCACGATCAAGAATAAAGTAAGAAAACCAAAAGGAAACGACAACCCCTACCTCGGGTTTAAGATTCGAAGAATCGACTACGTCCCGCGGAAGACGGCGTCGCGGAGTTCGGGCGTCGCGGTCGTCGTTCGTCGATTCCGTTGACGAAGTGTGATGCCCGAAGAGACACGTCGTTGGCGGATCTTCGATTGCCGACGAAGAAGGTTCTGGGAGGAAGAAGAGGTCCGAAGATACCGGGTCGCCGAGTCGATGATCCTTGACGAAGAGTTGTCGTTCTTCGTTGAGGATGAAGACGTTCTTCGCCGGAGAAGATGAAGAGGAGCTCTCAAAAAGCTCTCAAGGGAATAAACCAACAACCCATAAACAAATAAGATTACATCTTATTTTATTAACACAAAACTCAAAAGAATTTCAAAAGTTTGAAATTCAAAAGAGTTTAACTCCCCAAAATTAATTAAGGGTAACCTAAGCCATTAAAAGAGGCGTTAAAGGAGTTGGGAGGATTTGAAAAGAAAAGGGGGGTTCGTGTGGGCCCCACCACACTTAATCCTCCCAAGGGAGGTTAAGTGGGTGTGGGTCCCACTCCCAACCTCCTTTGGTAGGTTTTTAAATAAGTTAAAATAAAATTTGTCTTACACAAATTTTATTTAACTTAACTGAAAAACCCCAAAACGTAACTTTAAACCCGCAACAAACGCAACTCCCGATAAGGTCTCATTAAGCGAATATCGGCGCTGCGAGTTCATCGGTGCCCTCGGATTTCAATTCCGAGCACCGGATCAAAAGTTAGGAATTCCCGCTCGTTCGTTTACTGAACGTACCCGAGCCAAACTTCAGAAATTAATTCCGGGCGCTCCGGGCCTCGGAATCAGGTGCCGTCTGAAACCGCGCTCTTGTAAAATTCTAAAGAAAATTAAGAAAAAAATTCCTTGAATTTTACGGGTCTTTACATTACTCCCACCTCAGGGCTTTACGTCCCCGTAAAGATACAACAAAAACTAGGGAAACAAATGAGGGTACTGAGCACGCATCTGAGCCTCCCGCTCCCATGTGCTCTCCTGGAGCTTCCCGTGCTGCCATCTGATGCGCACAAGAGGAATCGATCGCCAACGCAGGACCCGCTCCTGTCGATCCTCTATCTCCACCGGGACCTCCGTAAAAGTCGCCCCATCGTCAACGTCAAGCTCCCCATGGTCAATGATGTGCGTCGGGTCGTGCACGTATCTCCTCAGCTGGGATACGTGGAAGACGTCGTGCACCCGGTGCAACTGAGGTGGTAGAGCCAGGCGATAAGCCACCTCACCAATCCTACTGAGAATCTGGAAGGGTCCGATGAAGCGCGGAGATAACTTGCCGCCTCGGCCAAATCTCCGAATACCACGACGAGGTGAGACCCGCAAGAAGACGTGGTCGCCATCTTCGAACTCCAGTGGCCTCCGCCTCCTGTCAGCGTATGACTTCTGCCGGCTCTGAGCTGTCCTCATCCGCTCCTGGATGACCTGGACCTTCTCTGTCGTGGCCTGGACCATCTCCGGTCCTACCAGCGCTGACTCCCCAGGGTCTGTCCAGCACAAAGGAGATCTACATGGTCGGCCGTACAACGCCTCGTACGGTGCCATCCCGATGGTGGAGTGGTAGCTATTGTTGTATGCGAACTCCACCAAGGGTAGGCGGTCCTCCCAGCTACGACCAAAGTCGAGGACACATGCGCGGAGCATGTCCTCGAGAGTCTGAATGGTCCTCTCCGTCTGACCATCTGTCTGAGGGTGAAAAGCTGTGCTAAGACGTAGCTGCGTCCCGAACGCCTCCTGTAACCCCTTCCAAAGCCGGGAAGTAAAGCGGGCATCTCGATCGGAGACGATAGATGATGGCATGCCGTGGAGCCGCACAATCTCCTGAACGTAGAGACGTCCCAAGCTCTCCACTGAGCCCTGCTCTCTGATGGGTAAGAAGTGTGCCGACTTGGTGAGTCGGTCAACAATCACCCAGATGGAGTCGTGACCTCTGGAAGTGCGTGGAAGTCCAGTCACGAAGTCCATAGATATGCCGTCCCACTTCCACTCCGGAACCTCCAAGGGCTGTACCAAGCCTGCTGGTACCTGATGCTCTGCCATCACCTGCTGACAGGTGAGGCATCGAGAAACGAACTCTGCTACTGCCTTCTTCATGCCCGGCCACCAAAGCTGTCGTCTGAGGTCCTGGTACATCTTCGCCACTCCAGGATGTACCGCCAAAGGAGAAGTGTGAAACTCCCTCAGCACTTCCTCTCGCAAAGCGACTGGTACCATGGTACGTCCTCTGAAAAGGATGTCGTGCTCTGCTCCAAGGGCGAAACCATCAGGTGCCTGTCCCGAGGATATCTGTGCACGCCGTGTCTCACAGTCAGCGTCCCCATGCTGTGCCTCCCTGACCCGCTGCAGTAGTGGAGGAGTGACTGTGAGAGACTGAAGAAAGGCTGCTCCATCTCTATCCACGAAGGATATCTGCAAAGAGGCTAGCTGCTCCGTCGCCTCCTCAAGTAGTTGAATGCCCGTCCTCCTGCTGAGGGCATCGGCTACTACGTTCCCCTTCCCAGGAGTATAGACTATCTCAAAGTCATAGTCCTGGAGGAACTCGAGCCATCGTCGCTGTCTCAGGTTCAGGTCCTTCTGCGAGAAGATATACCTGAGACTCTGATGATCGGAAAAGACTGTAAAGCGCTCGCCCATCAGATAATATCGCCATGTCTTCAGAGCGAAGACCACTGCTGCTAACTCCAGGTCATGGGTAGCGTAGTTCTTCTCATGCGGTCTCAACTGTCGTGATCCATAGGCGATCACTGCCCGCTCCTGCATCAGAACACATCCGAGTCCGGTCCCTGATGCATCGCAGTAGACTACGTACCCTACTCCTTCCTCAGGCAATCTCAAGATAGGTGCGCTAGTCAATCTCTGTCTCAGCTCCTGGAAGCTCTGCTGACATCTGTCTGACCAAACGAAGGGTTTCCCCTTCTTCGTCAAAGCTGTGAGTGATGCCGCAACTCTGGAGAAGTTCGGCACAAATCTCCGATAGTATCCAGCTAGTTCCAAGAAACTCCGAACCTCAGTCACGCTCCTGGGTGGCTCCCATGCTAACACAGCCTCAATCTTCGCGGGATCCACTACAACTCCCGCCTCAGAGATAACGTGTCCCAAAAAGTGGACCTCACGTATCCAGAACTGGCACTTCGAGAGCTTACCATAAAGCTGGTGCTCTCGGAGTGTGTCAAGAACAACTCGCAAGTGATAGGCGTGCTCCTCCTCTGTCGTAGAGTAAATCAGAATGTCGTCGATGAAGACCACGACAAACCGATCGAGGTATGGCTGAAAGATCCTGTTCATGAGAGCCATGAACACTGCTGGAGCATTGGTTACACCGAAGGGCATAACCAAGAACTCATAGTGGCCATACCGACATCTGAAGGCCGTCTTCTGCACATCCTCGTCTCTGACTCTGAGCTGATGATAGCCTGACCTGAGGTCTATCTTCGAGAACCACCGTGCTCCCTTGAGCTGATCAAAGAGGTCATCAATCCTCGGTAGCGGATACTTGTTCCTCACTGTCACCTGGTTTAGGCGACGATAGTCAACACAAAGTCGCAAGCTCCCGTCCGCCTTCTTGGAGAACAATATCGGGGAAGCCCAGGGTGAAACACTGGGTCGGATGAACCCCTTGCCCTGCAAGTTCTCCAACTGTACCCGTAGCTCTCGAAGCTCGGCGGGGGCCATCCGATATGCTGGAGTGGATATCGGGGCTGTCCCGGGGTACAAGTCAATATAAAAGTCTACCTCTCTGCGAGGAGGTAGCCCTGGAACGTCGTCGGGAAAAACGTCCGCAAACTGATCCACCACTGCAGGAAAACCAGGACTCCGCACGTCAATTGCTCCAAGGATAAGGCTAGCCAACTGATGAGTGATGGGCTGTCCTCTCCTCCGCGGAAGTCCATCCTGTGCTTCTAAGGCTCCCTTCTCGCCGGTGAAGGTGAACCTGCTCCCGTCGGTGCGTACAAATCGCACCTTGCGCCTAAAACAGTCAATCTGTGCATGGACCGTAGACAGCCAATCCATGCCCAAGATGACGTCGTAAGGCCTCGACGCTGCTACAAGAAGATCCCAGCCGAAGCTCTCGCCTCCTAGAGTAAGCTCACACTGCCGGCACCAGTGCGTAATCGTCGAGTCTGCTCCCGTAGGGGTCTCTAGCCGTAAGGATCGAGCCAACGGCTCTATTGGAATCTCCGAGCTCCAAACAAAGGCAGCGGCTATGAAAGAATGACTTGCTCCTATGTCTATAAGAACTGCAGCAAGGGTGGAATAGACACAGATAGTACCTCGAATCATCTCAGGTGCGCCGTGGTCGTAGGCCTCTGCTGCTTGGAGCTGTGCCTGTCGCTGCCCGCCAGCTCCCTGTGGTCGGGGTGGACCTCCTGGTGGTGGTGGTGGTAGGGCCTCAAAGCGTCGGCCACCACCAGCTGCTCGTCCAGCTCCTCTGCCTCGTCTGCCTCCTCCCTGCGGACCGCCACGGTCGATCCTCTGCCTCTGCCTCGGTGGTCCATCAACTGACTGCTGCTCCTCGGCACGGCGGGTCGGGCAGTCGCGAGCCATGTGGCCCTGCCCGCCGCACGAGTAGCACTGTCTGCCTCTCGTAAGACTGGCTCCGCGCTGTGTGCCCCGCACTGCTGAGCCAGTGCCCTGAGATCGTCTGCCCGAAGGTCTGGTCTGTCTAGACCCCTGAGTCATCCGTCGACTGCCTGCTGCAGATGACTCTGCCACGTGCCGCCCTGCGGTGGGTCGCTGTGCTGGTGTAGACTCAGCAAGGAAGCTCTCGATCAGAAGGGCTCGCTCCAGTACTCCTGTCTGAGTCGGTATGCTGAGGGAGATCAGCGATGCCCTGATCTCGTGTCTCAAACCCTGCTCGAAGGTCTGGGCCCGGAAGAATGGATCCCGTACCATGTCGGTCGAGTAGCGCGAGAGATCGGTAAATCTCGCCGAGTATTGAGCGACCGTCATGCTGCCCTGCCGCAGCTGTAGAAGCTCCTGGATGCGCACCGCTCGGAGGGTGGCCGGGACGAACTCAGAGCGGAAGAGGCTCTCGAAGTCCGTCCAGAGAAGAGATGCCTCATCGTGCACCTGGAGCATCAGGCTCCACCATCGTCCTGCTGCTGCGTGTAATAGGCTCGCAGCGAGGATCACCATGAGGTCTGCTGGTGTCCTCACTAGCCTAAACACTCGTACTACTGCCTCCAGCCAGTCCTCTGCTGCCTGGGGATCCGTCTCCCCGCGAAACCTGGGCGGTCGCTGGCGCTGAAACTCATGCAGTGCGCTGAGGCGACGTGCATCGTCAGCGGCTGCTGCTGGAAGCATCGGGGGCTCGGCGGGTAAAGCTACCGCCGGTGCCACTACTGGAAAAGGGCCCTGCACCGAGGCCTCGTCGCTCGGTGGGCTGTCGTCTCGCTCGACTCTCGGAACCCTAGCTGGCTGCCGTCGTGGGGCCATCCTGAAAAGGAAACAGGTGCGCCACGGTTAGAACAGTATACCTGGTGAGCTGATATAAGTAATCACAAAGAAAACTTTGAAACACACACGCAATCAATGTTTTCGTGCATTAAGTCGGAAATCAGAAGTCAGGGTCCTGGTGTACGGATACGTCGGCCGCCGCACCAACACTGGACTCCCTGGACTGATAACCACACTCAATACGCTAAACATTATTGCTTCACATAGAAAAGATCAGAGTTCGCGGTTGAACCGAACTCCTCTGATACCAATTTGTCACGACCCGCCCTCGGGGTCCGTGCCGTGACTACCCCAAGCCCGCCTTCCATAGGCCAGGGGCTGGCGACTAGCACCAAGGCGTAAATCCCGGTAAAAAGGGAAGGCATTGCCTTTGAAAAGTAAACACACACCACAGAGTAAACAAGCGGAAAGTAAACACTAAGCAAGCAGAGTACAACTGAAAGTGCGGAAAAGTAAATGGGCCAGTATACAAACCCAAACTGAAAGTAAAGTACAACTCGAAAAGGGAAAAACAGCAACTGAAATGTAAAAGCCGCTACTCCGAGATGTCCACTGGAAATCCCACCTGAAGGGTGGGTACAGATAGCTCCTCTGCTCCACGGGTCCCGTCGTCCGCTCCGTGCACGTCCCGCCCAGTGGTCCACCTCCGGGTACCGTCCCGCTCTACAAGCCTCAGCTAAGGTCAACGATGTCCGTCGTCTGCAACCAACACAACGTAGTGCGGGCGAAGCCCGTGCAGGGGTGAGTATAAGCTACTCAGTAGGGACCCCGAGACCCCTGAAGGTCTCTCAAATCCACAAAGGATAAACCACGAAGAAAAGTACAATCACGAAGTAACAACCGACACTGCTTAGGTATATGCCCATACATATACCTAAGTCATTAATTAAAATACGCTCCAACCTCCGAGCCCAAGTACAACTCAGTCCACGCAGGAAAGTATACGTATTCCACATAGGAAAGCAAAATATAATCCACACAGGATTGCACAACACAATCCACACAGGAAAACAACAGGATTCAGCTCACACAGGTATACTTCTTCAAGGACGAAAAAGATGATCACTGATCCATCTAAGTCGTCGGACCCACGAAGGATCGATAGGTAACTAACCCCCGCAAAGACCCACACAGGATCGGGCTCACACAGAACCTGTAGGCGCTGGCTCACACAGAACCGCTGAGCGCAAGGACCCACACAGGATCGGGCTCACACAGAACCTGTAGCACTGATCCACGTAGGATCGCTGAGTGCTGTAGTCGTCGTCGTCGAATCCACACAGGATCTCTGTACTGTCGTCGTCGAATCCACACAGGATCTCTGTACTGTCGTCGTCGCAGTCACAGTAGCAGTCGTAGCAGTAGAACAGTCGCAGCCAGCACTAGGGTTTCCGCACACAGCTAGCTCCTTCGGAGGATCCGCTCCACGAGCCGAGAGGCTGATACATCAACTGTCACAAAGACCAGAGTTGATGTATCCAAAAGTTCCGTATCGTCAACAGGAACTCAACGCAACAGACGGCGCGTCGATCGGACGCCCGGTCTGAGAGTTATTGGCATTTTCGTCTCCGGGGCCCGGTTGGTTTTTAAGGCAAAACCAACCCGACCGTACTCCACCTGCGTCCAAACCTCGGGCGGAGTATGCCAAAAGATCCGTCTCACTAAGAGGAACACTACGCGACTGACGGCACGTCAATCGGACGTCCGTAGCTCAAGATATGAGCGTTTCCGCTCCGAAGGCCCGGTTGGTTTCGTGAACGAACCAACCCGGCCGAACTCAAAGTAAACCGAAACCTTGAGTGCGATATATCGAAACGACCGTCTCGATCCAAGGATCGCGTTGCCGCAGACGGTTCGTCATTCGGAGGTCCGAGGCTCAAGTTATGAGCCAAAAACCGAAACTGGTCCGAAACGGGGGGGTCCGGGTCCGGGCCGATCCGGCCCGACCCCCCCCCCCCCCCCCCCCCCCCCCCCGGGGGCGGCGCGGCGGCGGCGGGCCGCGGGGGCGGCGGGCCGCGGTGGCGGCGGCGGCGGGCCGCGGTGGCGGCGGCGGGCCGCGGCGCACGCGGGTGGCACGCGGGGGGCTTGATTGCCCCCGCTGCTTTGTCAAGGCGGCACGGCTTTGAGCCGTGCCTTTGCAAAAAAAAACGGCCCCCGCAAGTGGGGGCCGGCTGGACAAACCGGGGGGCTGTTGCCCCCCCCCTCCTTTAATGAACCGCCCCCCTCATTAAGAGGGGGGTTTGTTGAACCGGCCGGGGGATTTATTCCCCCGGTTTTTATGATATCCGGCCGGCCCGCTGGCCGGCCGGTTTTTACCAACGGGACCAGAAATTCCGGTCCCGCCCTCGACTTCCGACGCCGGCGGCCCGGCCGCCGGTCTTTACTTCCGCCGCGGCCCGAAACCGGCCGCGGTCTCCTCGTCCCGCCGCGGCCCGGATCCGGCCCCGGTCTTCTCGTCCCGCCGCGGCCCGGAACCGGCCGCGGCGTTCGTCATCCAGCGCAGTGCGACGGCACCGCGTCCCTTCGCCGTGCTTTGATATTATTCAACGCGGCGCGACGACGTCGTGTTCTTGTTGTTTCTTCAAAGGTGCGTGCGACGGCATCGCATAAGATTTTCGCACGTTCATCCGCGTGGTGCGACGGCACCACGCCACTTGCTTTCCTCCGCAAAATAATTAAACAAGAACGATAGAGGGGGGGTTCGGCCGTGTTCGTGCGGTCCGGCCCCCCTCACGTTAAAATTAAAGACGCAACTTAAAATAAATCAAGTCACACGTTAGTCTTGATATAATCACGATCAAGAATAAAGTAAGAAAACCAAAAGGAAACGACAACCCCTACCTCGGGTTTAAGATTCGAAGAATCGACTACGTCCCGCGGAAGACGGCGTCGCGGAGTTCGGGCGTCGCGGTCGTCGTTCGTCGATTCCGTTGACGAAGTGTGATGCCCGAAGAGACACGTCGTTGGCGGATCTTCGATTGCCGACGAAGAAGGTTCGGGGGGGAAGAAGAGGTCCGAAGATACCGGGTCGCCGAGTCGATGATCCTTGACGAAGAGTTGTCGTTCTTCGTTGAGGATGAAGACGTTCTTCGCCGGAGAAGATGAAGAGGAGCTCTCAAAAAGCTCTCAAGGGAATAAACCAACAACCCATAAACAAATAAGATTACATCTTATTTTATTAACACAAAACTCAAAAGAATTTCAAAAGTTTGAAATTCAAAAGAGTTTAACTCCCCAAAATTAATTAAGGGTAACCTAAGCCATTAAAAGAGGCGTTAAAGGAGTTGGGAGGATTTGAAAAGAAAAGGGGGGTTCGTGTGGGCCCCACCACACTTAATCCTCCCAAGGGAGGTTAAGTGGGTGTGGGTCCCACTCCCAACCTCCTTTGGTAGGTTTTTAAATAAGTTAAAATAAAATTTGTCTTACACAAATTTTATTTAACTTAACTGAAAAACCCCAAAACGTAACTTTCAACCCGCAACAAACGCAACTCCCGATAAGGTCTCATTAAGCGAATATCGGCGCTGCGAGTTCATCGGTGCCCTCGGATTTCAATTCCGAGCACCGGATCAAAAGTTAGGAATTCCCGCTCGTTCGTTTACTGAACGTACCTGAGCCAAACTTCGGAAATTAATTCCGGGTGCTCCGGGCTTCGGAATCAGGTGCCGTCTGAAACCGCGCTCTTGTAAAATTCTAAAGAAAATTAAGAAAAAAATTTCCTTGAATTTTACGGGTCTTTACAATCTCATGCATGGATACCACCACAATTTATAGCCTAAGTCAATTGTTCCATCAATACAACAAACTGTTTAGTTACGATTCCGATCATCTCAGGTTGTTGATTTGGAAGGTTATTTTCTTCTTGATGTCATCCCATCATAGTTTCCCTATTTTCTCTGTGGAAAACCATTCTAACAAAAAACGTTCTTAGGAAAAGCAACATGGTAATCCTCAAATGAAATATCATTTAAATATTAACATAAATTAATTTATAGATATTAATTTAATAATATCCTAACTCCTAAAGTTGTCTAAACTGACCTCTGACACCAACTATAAAGGCCCATCATTAAATAGTACATAATCTTGCGTTAAGTCAAGAATTTGACATTGAGGATTTTTTCAGGTTTAGAGTTTTACATAATTATGCAATAACTATTAAATTACATCTCAAATATTAAAAAGTAGAAACTTCTACTCTAACCATTTTTTTCACAATGATAAAACTCATTAAATAAAATAAGAATTATTTTCTTTATATAAATATTCTTGAATTATTCCTTTCTATTACCCTTTATTATACCCTATGATTATTTTTTTCAAAAACATGGGTTGAGCATAAAAAGATTAGTAAGGGATATAAAATAAGAAAAGAAAAAATTAGTCCATAAATTCATACAAATAAATGAAATCATACTTTTCAATAATAAAACATAATATCTTTAACTTTTTTCATGAAATCATAAGATTTATGAATAACACATAGAAATAATAAATCATAATGGTAACTTGTGTCATCCATAACATACTTAAATTATTGCTTTCACAACTACGTAGGGTGTTACATTTGGAATACCTATCACAGTATATTCCCTAAATATCTTAGGAGAGGCATTAATGTTTACCTCCATCATGTTACCCAATGTATTGGAGAGTTATCTCGGGCTCACCCACCCTAGTTTGATCACATATGTTTCTTGTTCTTCCTGAATAATTAAAATTAGGTTACTTTATACTTGATTAAAGACCTTTTTCAAAGTGATTATTTATTTTATGTAACTTATTACCACATTATAAATATTACATAATTATTTAAGTTAATATTGGTTATTTTGTTGATATTTGGTAGTTGAGTCAAAAATGAACTTGTTATAATTAAAAATTGTCCATGTGGTAAAAATTCTAGTATATATAGAATGATATTAAAATTTTAAATATCATATAAATCTAGTATATATATTTATTTATAATAGTACATAACATTTTGAGATAAGAAGTGAAATGCACTATTAATGGAGACGGTAAGTCGTACGTACGCATGAATGATACTTTCATTTATTTTTCATATTCAAAGGAATGAAAACTAAATGATAAATAGTTATATTATAATTATAGTATAATATCATATATATTTTCATTAACTCTATCCTTTATACGTTCCATGTATGGAATTAATGAGTCATATCACTTTGAGGGGGCGGTAGTCCGCACTTTCACAAATGAAATTATCTTATTTACCCATTATGGAAACCATAAAGGTATGATATAATTTAAAAATAAAAAATAATAGAGAAAATATAAATATAATATATATCACATATTAATTTAGTTCCATCATAATGGTCACCATGATATGTGTTAGGGAAAAATCGAACAGTCATCATTTCGTGAGGAAATAGTTCACCGTACACAAAAACAGTATGTTCGTATCCATTAAATGGATGTGTGTGGAAGTGTAGTTTGAATAATTCTCATAAAAAATCATAGTTTATTTAAGATACTGTTATTTTTATAAAATAATTTAATAATGAGAGATTAGGGGATGGAGAAGGAAAATAAATGAAAGAAGTTTGAGAGAATACATTACCTCAAATTAGGTAACTCATTTTGATTTAAGCTAATATGCTTTCTTGAATTGCCTTCGGCCTGAGGTTAGGCTTATAGGATGAATAGAGGGACGTTTGGAGATTATTTGGGAAGAGGTTAGAGTATCCAATGGGCTTTAGGGGTGTGATCAAGGGTTAGAGGGAATTCCTTTTTATAAGAGGGAGGAGGCACTTTGGGAAGGTATTGAAATATTATTTTATTCTAAAATGATTTTCAGTTTTAAATGGTCACATGGTAATTTATTTCAAAGATAATATGATTTTTGGTGTAAAAACTCTCAACTAATATGTTTTATATAAGTCTAGGTCCCAAATGTAACCCTATCTTATAGCTTTAACCCTTAGTAAACTAATTTAACTTTTACCATTTCTTCTTGTGTATTCAGACTATACAGTTAATATAGTTACTATAGAATTACAATAGAACCTCATGAGGACCAGTAATGACATTTTAAACATTATCTAAGTCATATGGCCAAACTTTATATTTTTAGGAATATTATGTCATTTAATAAAATAGTATTATTGAAAAACTCATTTATATCAAAATTTACACTATTTATATCATAACTTTTTAAAAATCCATAACAACTTGATTATTTCTAAAAAAACATCATTAATTAAAAGATAACAATTCATAATCATTCTAAAAATCGTGGATGGAACAAAAAGATTCAATATAAATTTATTTTAATATTTATAATCTCATTTATTTAAATAATTCATTAATAAGGTAATCACTACATCATCATTGTTTTATAAATATATATATATTTATTTGATGTCTAAAAATTATAAATAAAATAAAATGATGTAGGAAATATTTTTATATTTATAATGAATATTTATTTTAAAAAATATTACTTATATAACCCAATATAATTTTTTTTTCACTAAAAGATACTTGTTTATGTTATATTTTCCTTAACTTTAAATTAATAGTAATTAAATGTCATTTTCACACACAAGTGGCTCCATGAGATCCTCAATCGACCCAAGGATTCCCATGACTAGATATATTTCATAAAATAGGATTAGTACATGTGTTAGGGTAGTTTACTATTATTATAATACTATTTTTAACCCTTATTTACCAGATCGACCTTTTAACCATGGTAAATAAAATATT
The DNA here is from genome assembly GCA_963277665.1 of Viscum album. Classification (NCBI taxonomy): domain Eukaryota; kingdom Viridiplantae; phylum Streptophyta; class Magnoliopsida; order Santalales; family Viscaceae; genus Viscum; species Viscum album. The sequence goes on along the minus strand of OY728122.1, from coordinate 2,082,365,396 downwards.
TACTGAAGTTACTATTCATAATGTCTAAAAATTAAAGGCAGCTATTTACACAATTTGGATCTTTAGATTCCAAATATGGAATCCATTTTTCAAAATTCAAAACATAGAAATTTTAGATATTAATTTAAAATTAATTCCCGTTGTCAAAACCTAAAGTGTGTTTCTAAGAAGTAAAAACTACATAAAGATTAACATGTGTTTGTGTCAAATTTTAAAGTAAAATTACTTCCAGTGACCAAAATAAGAATAAATTAAAAAAATATAATCCAATTACACTTTAAAACCAACAAAAAGGGAAATATGACTATATTAATAAATTAGATGAAAGGACAGTTTTGAATTAAAATGCAGTATTTTTCACTATTCATTAAAAAAATAAACTTTACCAGAAAAGTAACAAAAAATTACCCAAAGTAAATTTTGATTTCACACTTATAAAGAAAAGTTTATTTTATCTAATAGAACATATAAAAGTGAAAAAACTATATTTTAAAAGGTTTCTCCATCAAAATGCTGTAAAACTACTTTTTAAAAATATTAAAGTATTTATGCTTAAAATTGGATTCATTATCATTTTAAGCCTCTAAATTTTATTGAATAAATTTTAAAAAATTTAACAAAAATGTTTAATCTTAAAATATTTAGTTCTGTTCATTCCTTTTAGTACAATGGCTTGGCATTAACTACCATTTAAAATAATAATATTATATTTTTATTTTTTTAGTATGACTCAGCATTGTGTGCAACATAAGATTTCGGAGAAACCCATTGTTGCATATCGACTAAACCATAAAACATAAAATCCCATTTAAAGTAAAATTAATATTTAATTCACAAATATTAAAAAATAGAAAAATATCATATTCTTTATTTACCGGGAATGTTACACTATCGATGACTACATGATAATCCATGATATATAATTTAGTGAGTCAGTCCAAGTAATAAGTCTCTACTTATTACCTCATGATTCTATTATTCATATATCATATAAAACCATTTGTAATAAGTATATAAATCTATTCAAGTTAACCTTAAAATATCATCACAACCCATAATACTCTGTGATGATCATTTATTATGGACAAATCAAAGTTTATACTTTGAGGAGATATTTATCATTCTAATGTTAATGTAAATTAGATTTCAGATCATGTAAATGAATGATAAATTTATATTGACTTTATTATAATAACATGATATATTTATAACCTTTACAATCAATTTATATTGTCTTTAACACCATAGATTATACATGAACCTCATGTGGTTGTTATGGTAATGGTTTTGTTAACTCATTAAATCTATATATAATTCTTGTCACATATCAATTTAACAACCTAATAAAACTCTCCCACTAAAATATTTTAATGAGTGACATCAATAAATTAATCTAGTTTGAATAATATAAAGACTTAGGAATCACATTCCTAATGTTAAACTCCTTGAAATTTTATTGAAACTCCTTTACTTCACAAAACCATGTGTCACATTTTCAAGTTCTATTTTCAATTAAAAACTATTTCGAAATTTAACATCATAATATTTGGAACTATTTTAAATAGAAATTTATTTTAAATAAATGTGACCACTTTCATTTTTTATTCGATATATCCAAAACTATTTTTGGATAAAAAATAATGTAACAATACACATTATTACTTTACTATCACATCCTAAACTCTTTTAGGATAATAAATAATGTATCTATTTACATTATTTCCTTACCAAAATATCCTATAATTTTTTAGGATTATAAATAATGTAAATATTTACATTGTTACTTTACCAACACCCCCAAAATCATTTTGGATAATAAATACTGTAACTGTTTACCTTAGTATTTTACATCCTAAAATATTTTAGTATAAAGTGACCTTCAATTTAAGAATGGTAAAAACATATAACCATTTATACTTTTACTTACCATTATACCCTAATCTCTTTTAGTATATCAACTAAATTTTATATATTAATAACATGGAATAATAGTAATATTCACGTTATTATAGTAACTTAATGTAACTATTTTCATTTTTATTTAATATCACAATATTCTAACTCTTTAGAATAGTAAGTGAATAATCACTTAACATTATACAAGTATAATACTTTAATAAATATTGATATTCACTTTATTATGGTAACTAAATATAAATCTTTACATTTTTATTTACCATCGCATATCCTAAACTTATTTAGGATATTTAGTGAAGAATCAATTTAATCTTAGACTAGTATAATCTTTTATTTGTTAACATTGAACTTCCTTAAGTCAAAAAATACTCCCATAAGTATCTTAGAAATTATATCATTCTCATAATATATTCCTAAGATCCAATACAAACATATTTATATTAGAAAATAAAAATTATTTCCATTTAGTTGGAATATTTAAAAAATGATTTATTCTTTACCCATTATTTAATAAATGTTTATATTTATCAAGATATTATAATACAAGTATCATGAGAAAAAATAGCTAAAATAGATTAATAATTCCACCAAAATAAGGATTCCCATGATGTAGAATGATCAATTGATGTTTTAGAAGCTCAAAACAGGAAAACCAAGCTGAAACAGAGGTTCTGATTCTAGAAATACATTATTCAAATAATTAATCAGGTTCAGGATGTGAATATTTTACAAGTCTTAAAGATAATTCATAGAGTTATGTGAAGAAAGCATAAAAAATATGGGGTCTACACTTTCATGTTGTGAAACTCATTTCACACTGTGACCTCGCTTGGACAGACACAGTTTGGAATGTTTTTGACATCAATTTCGATAGAGACTCACCAATAATGACCGAACCAAAAAATTAATGTTGGGATTAAAATTTGATTCCTAAATGGCCACATTAATAATTAAAAAATCCACCTGATCACACCCTAAATATCTATAAATATATGGTTTCTACAATATTGTTGGAGATAAATCCATTGACCGAAGCATGGGGTGAGGAGCTGTGCTATCTAGGGTCCTCCCCCATTCTTCTTCTCCAATTTTCTTTTTGGATTTATTTTTTTAGTCCTCACCCTTACTCCCTCATCACTAGGATGAGGGTGTAAATCCCTCCACGTTCTAGGGTGATATAAATTAATGAGGAAGTTTTTTTGGATTTTATTATCAATTTCATTCATGTTTTAGGGTTTCCATAATTTCAATAAAATAATTCCATTCTCTTTATTCTTATTAAATCAAGACCACAGATTGATGAATCTATAAATTTATTTTTAATTTTTAAAATAATTATAATAAATTATGCAAGGCCATTGTTTCATTTAGGCTGATTAGGTTAAAATACGGTATTAGGATAAACTTAATGCATTATTCCCCTTAATTAATGGACCAAGGGAAATATGGTATTTTTTATATTAATGAGGGGTACTCTAACCATCATATCCTCCTCATAGAAACTCTAAAACCTATACTGAACAATCAATTTAATTTCATAATCCAATTACACCTAAACCCAAAAATCTACAAATACCCAACATGTTTTTCTCAAGTGTTTTCCAAACAAAAAATATTTCTTAATTTCCTTTCAAACTAATTTTAAACAAAAAATTTATTCTTTCCCCTTTATTAAAATCAAAATAAATTTTTTAAATAAATAAATAAATAAATAAATACATAATTTAACCATCGGTGTGGGTTTGTAATCAATTTTTTTGCCTATATTTTAATTAATTTACCACACTTGTTTGAGTTTTATTAATTTTTTGTTTTGGTTAGCCCCACATGGAATTAATGATTCACCATGTGGGATCAAAATCCTTTTATCCTTATGTTCTTATAAAAACATATTATAGAATCCAATGAAACATAAACCCTGTGTATATAATGAATCAACTTATTTTTTCATAATAACTCTTTGTTAATGAAAAAAAATATTATCATATAAGATAGAGGAGATGAAGATACACGTCCTTTAATTAGATTCATTTGATCTTTACACATTACTTTTCATTCAAATAATTGATGTTAAAATCATTTTCTATATCTCTTCAATGAAAAAAGTATTGTGAATTAATTCTTCCGTTGATATTAAACCTCTGTATATTCAATTATAAGGTAGAAATTATGTATCCCATACCCTTCAAAATTAATAAATAAATTTCTATAAAACTTATACCTATCATGGAAAATTCATGGGTTTCAAAATCACATGAGTTATTATATACAATTCCATTATATATAATCATTACTCCTTCCTGATAATACCCTCAGGTTTCAACGACCTTTACTAGATACCTAAATAAAAATGCTTGGACACTCCAAATTTATTTTCTTCTTCCATTTTGAAATATTATCTACTTTCATTGTTTATATAGTACAAGAAATTAAATATCATATTCCCAATTTATCTATCCTCAACACTTTGAGAATATTTGGTAAAATATTATTAAATTACTTTATCTTATTGGTGTAGGCTCTGGAAGGATTTAAAGAGGGGGGGGGGGTTGAATTTACTTTAAAAATTTTAAACTCTTAATGAAGAACATAATTATAAATTTAAATGAAATTGAAAAGAATGAAATGAACATGAAATAATAAATTGAAATGATACAAGTATAAAAATATTATTTTAAGAAATTATGTTATGGATATAAAAATATTTTAATTCTATTATATATTATAAATATTGATAATTTAAATATTAATTAAAAAATTATGAAAAGTTAAATTATTATGCTGGATGTGTCAAAATTATTCATTTAAGTGTGTTGATGTTAGATAATTAAACAAAGTTAAAATTAATGTTTTGTGGAAAATAAATAGTATAAGGCAAGAAAAATGATAAATAAGTTTAACAATAACTCGATATGAGCCCCTACATCTCCATTACTAAAGGTTTGTGAAGTTTTTATATTACTACCTTAATTTTTTTGGTAGTTAAGAAACCCATCCCCCTCTTTGGTGGTTGTGGTCAACCACTTTATTTTCATCTATTTTAGAAAAAAAATTAACTCCCTTGCCTTTTGGTGGTTTTAGAAAGAATATGAAAGTAAAAGATAAATAAGGTAAGAAGGGTTTCTTATTTACAACCTATTATAATATCGTGAATTGAATCAATCCAAAATAATGAAAAAAATTTAGAATGATATATGTTGATATAATTGATGGATAATAGATAAATTTATATTAATAAATGAATTTTGTCTCTTTGAGTCTTTTAAATAGATTTTCAGTGTAACACTTAATTTGAAGTTTGACCTATTATGATTCGATCATTTGATAATTGTTATTAAATTGAGAATTTAATCATTAAAGGTAATCCTTTAATAGCATTTGGTTGATCATGGAACATTATGGAGTCATTTAGCATCATTAAGGATCATCAAAACACGATTTAAAGTATTAGGTATACCAATGTTTGAATCCTTGAAAATATGTTCGACGACAATTGGGTAACTGCAAAGGGATACCGGATGTCTAGTGGCATACTTCGGCTTAAGATGTTTTTTTAAAACTTACATAGTCTTTCCACTAGTCTGGTATTGGTTTGACATTGGCCTTCTGGTAGTATCACCAGTTCTATAATTATCTACCATATGATTGATGTACCTATACCATCTAGTTGGTGGGAATCTTCTACACCTAGTGGTTATATCCATTTGGAACTAGAAGGAAAATGCTTCCTATATTTCTCCAATATATAAAAATTCCCTTATAGATTCTTCCAATGCTTCCATTTGATCTAGGAACTTCACTCCATGAGTTCAAAATTTAACATGACTTCCACATGATATTATAATGATACCTCAATGCATGCAATTAAGCCATCAAAGATCCTTCAATGTGATTATCCAAATCATTTTTCGTGCCTTTATAATTCTTCAATTAGTTCATCAAACTTGTAATTTATTATCTAATTAATTTTACTGAAACCCACTTAAATGAAATTATTAGACACAAATTTGTGTGTTTTGTATCATGAAAAAAACTCTCATAGAAAGAGAGGTACAAAAATATCCCCATTTTTTATGATCACAAACACTTAATAAAAATATTATATCAAGAGTAATACTAGATTTAATATATGATAATATTTTTAAGATAATTCTATAATGATTTTCAATGTGCTCATAATATATAAAAATGACATGATAGTTTATGAATCATTTTAAAAGTATACCATGAATCAATTAATTTTTTTACCCCTTTAATAAAAAATAACACATTGTGAGAAAATTTCTTAAACTAAAAAATTTAATAAACCCCTTATAGAACTTTTCTCCCCTTTGTGATCATAAAAAATAACACAAGGGGAGAAAATAATGAATAAATGTTAATGATTAAGTATATTTATTCAAAAAATATGAAATATTAAAGATATAAATTTGTATCTTACCCCTAATGATAATCATGTTGTCAAATATAATATAGAGAATAAATAATTTCAAGGTGTAAAATTAAAAATAAGAGTGAATCTCATGATTTCCAAAGACAAAAGATAATATTTTGAAGTAAAATTTATGAGATAATTCAAAACCAATTTTAAAGGTAACTCATAAAATAAGGTAAGAGTAAATTTGAAAATGAAGATCAAGGGAAAATTAACAAATAAAATATATTTATAAAAAAATTCATGAGATAAAAAATATAGAAAAAGTGATAGAAAAAGAGAAACAAAAATATATTGAAAAATAAATTCATAAGAGAGAAAATAAATAAATTTTAAAGTTTTTTAATTTCAATATCAAGAGAGATTAAAAAAAGAGAAAGAGAAAGATAGAAATGATATAAATAAATATATTATAGATTGAAATAGATAATATAAAGAAAGAGATGGAAGAAAGAAAGAGAGGAAAGAAAGAATGTGAAACATACATTTGATAATACACTCATTTTCCTCTATTTACTGACTCTCATCCATAGAATAATTTTAAAGATACTCTTTTAGACAAGAGAACATACCTCAAAAAATTTCTCTACATTATGTTTATTAAATAACACAATCAAGGGTTAGTGGTATAAGAAATGTTACATGAGGTGAGTAAAAAATAAAGAAATAAGATAAAAAAACATAAGAAGAAACCAAAAATAAAAATTTAAATAATTTTACCCATCATTAATCGTCCTTTGATAGATATGATTTTTTTTTGAAATTTTCTATAGTATATATATGATTTCTTATGTAGGATTTAAAATCAATCTTTTCAAAAGATATTTAAAAATGAAAACTGGAAAACCAAGTGTGTTAAAAGTTTCAATATTAGTTTAGTTAGAAAACATTAATTAATAAAATTTATTTTATAAGAAAATTATTTTTAAATTGTAACAATAAATTTGAAAAATAAATAATTATAAATATGATAAATCACTTTTTAGAAATAAAAAAAATCATCTCGTATGAAAAATTCAAAAATAAAAAAAAAGAGATTGGGGTCCCCCATAATAGGTGCATAAGGGGGATATTTGGATCATATCAATGAAAATTTAATAGAATAAAATAGAAAAAATAAAAATAGACTAATAATTCCAAGATGTAATGGAAAATATTAAATAGGATCCTTAAATATTTTAAAATAATAATTAGTTAAAAAAGATAGCTCAAGATATCCAAATTCAAACAATAAGTTTCACAAGTGTATGATTCCTAATTCAACTTTAATGAAATTGAAATGATCAACCAAAATAGGTTTTGTGGGTATATTAGCTAATTGAAGGTCCATTATTATAATTTCTAACATAGTATCTGTTGACAAAGTGTTATTTTCAACAATACTCTCTCTTTTTATGATGATTTTGATGTTCAAAAATACCCTTATTAGTTATTCTAATGATTTTACTTTGAGTATATTTCAAGAAATTAATATTATTTATTTCTCTATTTTGAAATAATATTTAAGCGTTTTAATCCGCCTGGAATATTTTTCAACGTGTTTGGGAATCACATTAGCATGTTCTGGAAACACTGTTCATACTCAATGTGTTTGGAAATCACTTTAGCATGTTCTGGAAACAATGTTTATACCCTATGTTGAGGAGCATAGCATAGGGATGAAAACTGTCACTTACGTGTTATCAGTAAAGTATGGTTAAGCAACCATACATTGTCAGGAAATTATGGAAGAAAGAACCCTAAATTTAAAAGGAACCTTAGGTTTGAAATATTAGAAAAGTACGGAAGAATAATCCTACGTAAATATGGAACGTCATGTTTGTTTCTCAAACGTATGGTTCATCAACCATACTTTTGTAAACAACCTTACGTTGGATCATTTACCTTGCGTTTTGAAGCAGATAAAAGTATGGATTATGTATTATTCATTTGAGAGTTGAAGAGAATGGTATGGATGATCAAGCTTAAGTTTGAGATCAACCTTAAATTGTGATCCTTACATTCACAGAATTTATACTATGCAGTTCAACCCTACATTTGGTGTCAGAGATTTAAATTATAATTTTATTAATGTAATAATCTTTATGATGATTATTATTCCTATTTAAAGCCAGATTAAAAGCCTGAATCTAAAGCACGTCTTTGACTGATTCAAAGATGTTTATTTATGATTCAATAGATCAATTTATGAGGATATTTTCATGGCCAATTTTAAGGGGAGTTACAACTGCTCTGGTTATTCAAATATTTGAATATCGCGATTCTAAAGGCGAATTTTGTGGATCTAAATTTAAAAAGAGAGAAATTGTCTTTATTCTTTATATACTTGTATTATTTTTTATTACTAATATAGAGGTTAATTATTGAAAATAAGAAAAATATATACCAAGATCCTGATTTTTTAACTACTATAGTTTACAGAGACAATCGAGACTTACAGATCTTCTATTACGAAAAGAGAAAAAGCTTTGTTTTCTGAAGAGGAAGAAAATCGATTGAAGATTCACCAATTCTACATTGAATTTCTTTTATGAATTGACTACTGTTAAAGTTGAAAATTATATTTTAAGATCTACTGCAACTGGATCATCCCAGAACTACTCTTTACCTGAGGAGAATCAGTTCTAAAATTGACGATCTATCGACTGTCAATTGCGTGTTGTTCCAATTGTAGAGAAAAACTGTAAAGTTTTTCAAAGATCAAATACTCTATTACTTTGAGTGACCGACTTCTCATATTAAGATGTGTGTTCAGTTCTATGTATAAAAAAGAAGGCTCTGTTTTTACTTAATGTTTTAAAGGTGTCAACTTCCTGCACTCAGTTGTGGAACGTTCTGTTGATAAGAAGACCAGATAGTGAAAATCACCAAGCTCGTGGAGCAGAGTGTTGGTGGAGTAGACTAGAGGCCTTCTGTTCCCCGAACCACTATACATCATGCATCCTTGGATATTTATTTTCCACTACTTAATATTTTTGATAAAGTTTAAAGGACATATCATGATCTTGTGAAGAAATTGTTGAAGACACAATTCACCCCTCTTGTGTATATTTGGAATAACCCGATCCAATAATTGGTATCAGAGGAGGAGCTATTGTGAAAGCTATAAAAATCTGAAAGTTTTTGGATTATATAGATCCTAATGGATGATACACAAGTGGGTATGTCAATAGTTCAGGATCCCTACTTCAACGGTGAAAATTTTGTATGCTGGAAATCAAGGACGATAATTTATTTAAAGAAACATGGATAGAAAGTGTACTTGAAAATTCTAACTCCCTATGTGATTCTAGAGAAACCTGAAACATTGAGTGCTAATACAGAAGCATAGTACGACATAAAATCAAAATCTATGAATGTTATCATCTGTGGTCTTGGAATAGATGAATTCAATAGAGTATCTCAGTGTCCAACGACTTATGAAATGTGGCAGACAACGGCAGTAGCTTATGAAGGAACTGACAATGTCAGAAAGGTGAGTTATGCTACTTCTAAACAAAAATTTGATATATTCAGGATGTTTTAAGGATAAATCATCACCCAGATGAATGGAAGGTTGATAGATATTGTCAACAACATCACTACCTTGGGTGATCCAATGAAACAAGATGATCAAGCCCGAAAAGTACTAAGAGTATTACCACCAAGATGGAATGTAATTTCTACTTCTATTGGACAATTTTCACCTGTAAAAGATTTAACAATGAGAGAGTTAATTGGAACTCTAATGATATATGAGGCTATGATTCAGGATGAAGCAAATGAGCATAGGGTTCTGATCAAGAGAGGAGACACTTCCTTAAATGTTTCATCCTAAAGAAAAAGCAGAAATCTGAGGAAAAAAGAAATAAAGGTGAAATCAGAAAGTTCTGATACATCCAATTCAGATGTGAAATTGGCTCAGATAGCCAGAAAACTCAGTAAGTTTTATTGAAAGAAAAAATGTTTTAGAAATTATTTTAAAATGGATGAGAAGGAAGTCAGATGTTATGAGTGAAAGAAACTTGGTCATATCAGACCAGAATGTCCACAATTAATGGAAGATAAGAAAAATAAATTCTTTAAGAGAAATGAATGTGATCAGAAAGAAAAGAATTAAATGAATGATATATGGAGTGTTTATGAGGACTCCAGCAGCTCATCAATGTCTTACTCAGAAAAAGTAGAATCAAGTCTGAAAGAAAATATGTGCATTATGGTAGAAGTTGATGAGGTACAGTCTTACAACTCATCTAATCCAAATTCTAGTTCTATTTGTAAAAATAATAAACTTTCATCCTACTATGATATTCTAGAAGAAAAATATGAATCTTTATTTAAGAAACACGAGTCTTTAAAGAATATTCATAATGCTATTTTTTTAGAGAGAGATACTCTACGAAAGAAACATCTAGAATTGCTGGAAAAATATAACTTAATTAACTCTAACTGTACAGATAATGAAATTAAAATAAAAATGCTACAAAAAAAATTAGAAACATACAAAAGTAAAGCTCTTATTTTTAAAAAAGGATAAAATATACTAAATGAAATACTTGGAAAAATGTGATTTAATAGTAAAGATATGGAATAGGAAGTATATGTGAAAAACCTAAACTATATAAAAATTACATTATTCCAAGTACTAGAAAAGTAATCTATAATTATTGTGGAACAAGAGGACACATATCTAAAAATTGTTATTTAAGGAAACTTAAAATAAGCGGGATTAAGAAAGCATTTGTTGCAATCAGTTTATATGATTCTATTGATTATAGAAAATCAAAACAAGTTTGGATTCCTAGATCTCTGCTAACTAACACTACTGGACTGCACAAAATATGGGTACTGAAACAAATCCTTTTTTAAATGCCATAGGAGGAAGCAGGTCACATAAGATAAACTAAAATATGGTATATGGATAGTGGCTACTCCCGGAATATGAGTGGAAACTCATCAAATTTTAGAACTCTAACTCAAAAGGATGGTGTTCTAGTCACATTTGGTGTCAATGACAAAGGTAAGATTATTGGCATCAGAACAGTTGGAGATCTAGAAGCAGTCACAATCAATAAAGTACTCTATGTAGTAGGATTGAAATAAAACCTGATAAGTATCTCTCAACTCCATGATGATGGTTATTTTGTGGATTTTTCTAATAACTTTTGTTATGTTTTTAATGATAAATTTCTTATATTTAAATCAACAAGAACTAAAAATGTCAACACAATGGATTTGAATTCCCTATGTAAACAAAAAGTAAAATGCTTAACTGTTAAAATAAATGAATCTTGGATCTGGCATAGAAGACGTGGACATTACAATATATATGCTTTACAGAAGTTAACTAAGAAACAATTAGTTGTTGGTTTTCCTAGTCTCAAATTTGAAAGTGATAGATTCTATGATGCATGTCAACTTGGAAAGCAGCACAAATCATCCTTCAAATCTGTTAACAAAATTGCTACATCTAAACCTCTAGAACTTATCCATATGGATTTGTTTTGACCTTCAAGAATAAAAAGATTGACTGGTAAATTATATGTATATTTTTTAGTTGATGACTATTCTAGATTTACTTGGATATATTTACTAAAATATAAAAATTAATCTTTTATTATATTTGAATGTTTTTGTAAAGCACTTCAAAATGAAAAAGATTCTAAAATAATTTTATTAAGAAGTGATAATGGTGGAGAGTTTGAGAATCTCAAATTTAATTCCTTCTACTAAAATATGGGTGTTAAACACACCTTCTATGCACCAAGAAAACCTCAACAAAATGGAATTATTGAAAGAAGAAACAGGACTATTCAAGAAATGGGTAGGACTATGCTAAATGAATATAGTCTTCCTACCTATTTCTGGGAAGAAGCTGTAAGAACATCCTATTATATATTGAATAGATTTTTTATCAGAACTATTTTTAAAAAGACACCCTATTAAATCTAGAATAACAGAAAACCTAAAGTAAATTACTTTAATGTTTTTGGATGCAAGGTTTACACCTTAAACACCATGAACAATCTTGGTAAGTTTGATCCAAAATCTGATGAAGACATTTTCTTAGGATATTATGCTACTTCTAAAGCTTATAGAGTTTTTAATAAAAAAGTCAAGTATTGTTGAAGAATCACTTCACGTGAAATTTTATTAATCTGATCCCTTTGAGAAAAGGAAAGACCAAATTGATGAATCAGACTATAATGATAACATGAGACTTGAGAACATAAAAGATGATTTTGAAAAAGATATAAATAAAATTTAGTCCAGTTCAGAAGAACATGACTGTGAAGAACATAACTGTATACTACCTAGACAATCTAGAACCCTAAAGAATCACTCTTTAGAAACTGTTATAGGAGAGCTAGAAGCTGGAATAAAAACCATAAGAAATGTTGGAAATCTTGTTGAATTATCTGCTTTTCTATCCCAATTAGAACATAAGATATTAGAAGAATCCTTAGTTGATGAAAATTGGATGATAGCAATGTAGGATAAACTAAACTAATTCAAGAGAAATGAAGTCTAGAATTTACCTGAAAGACCTTAGAACTATCCAGTTATAGGAACCAAATGTGTATTTATAAATAAACAAGATGATCGAGGAATAATAACTAGAAATAAATTAAGACTTATAGCTAAAAGTTATAATCAAAAAGAAGGTATAGATTATGATGAGTCCTTTACACGTGTAGATATATTAGAAGCCATCAGGTTCCTTTTAGCCTATACATCTCATATGAACTTTAAATTATTTTAGATGGATGTTAAGTGTGCCTTTTTAAATGGTTACTTATTGGAGGAAGTTTATGTTGGGAAACCTTCTAGTTTTGAAATTTCACAAAAACCAGATTTTGGTTTTAAACATACTATAGATCTCTATGGCTATAAATAGGAACCTAGATCTTACTACGAAAGATTAAGTTCTTTTCTGTTAAAAATTATTTTACTATTGGAATGGCATATCCAACAATTTAAAGAAAACTGTAGATTCTAATGTTTTTATGGTTCAAATTTATGTTGATGATGTAATTTTTGGTTCAACAAACAAAAATATTTGTCATGAGTTTTCAAATCTAATGAAAAAATAATTTTAAATGAGTATGATGGGAGAATTAAATTTATTTTTAGGAATTCAAATTTATCAAAAAGATTTTGGAAATGTTTTAAATCAATGAAAATACAGTACTGATTTACTAAATAAATTTGTACTTGAAAACAACAAGACATATTGAACTCCTATGTGTACTAATATAAAACTTGATTTGGATGAAATAAGAAAATCATTTGACAACAAGTTATTTAGAGGTTTGAGTGTCAGTTTATTATATATTACTAGTATTGGGCCAGATATAATGTAATCAGTGTGTCTTTGTGCTATATTTCAATTTGATCTAAAAGATTCTTATTTTAGTGCTGTCAAAAGAATTTTTAGATATTTTAAATGAACTGTTTTTCAATCTATTCTCTATCCAAAAACTTCTGATTTTAATTTAATTTCATATTCTGATGTAGAATTTGGAAGTTTTAGATTAGCTAGAAAAATCACTTCAAGGAATTTTCACTTTTTAGGAAAATACTTAGTGTCATGGTCTCTTAAGAAACAACACTCAGTTTCCCTATCAACAGCTGAGACAGAATATGTATCTCTTGGTAGTTTTTGTGCACAAGTTTTATGGATGAAAAACACTTTTATGGATTTTGGAATAAATTTTAATAATACACCTATTTTATGTGATAATACTAGTGCTATAAATATTTTTAAAAACCCTATTAATCATTAAAGAACTAAGAATATTGATATCAGACATCACTTTCTAAAAGATCATGTTCTTAAAAAGGATATATTCTTAGAATTTGTAAGAACTGAAATTTAATTAGCTGATATTTTTACTAAACCACTTATCACTACAAGGGTTCATTTTATTAAGGGGGAGTTAAATTAATTTTTTTAAAGGAATTTATTTTAATTTTTAATTTTTTTTCTTGTATTTATTAATTTAATAATTTCTGTAGTACAATTTTAAACTTTTTCCACGTAAGTTTTTACTTTTAAATAATGTAATAATTATTATGTGTGTAATGACATGAGAACCAGGAATGTCAAAATCCATTTCCAATTTCAAAACTGTTCATTTTCTCAAAACCCTTCAAAACCCTGAGAACTTCTACCACTTTTCTCTATCTGCACATGAACCTTCAAAAGCTTAGCTTTTCAAACCTTCTAAAATCTATGATAGCAATGGAAAAATCAAAAGGACTGATGGCCCAGAAACCAACAATGCCAAGCGATAATGCTCGGCTGGATGAAAGCTTTTTCAAGGAAAGGTGATCGATCTGGAATGGTTGTACCAGATGGGTCTCATGCTGAGGCAAGCCCTAGCATTTCAGAAACTTGAGAAAACCTTCAATGGGGACTATACATATTATCTATATGAGGTAGAACTTCGTCACTTTTTAAATAGGTTCATTTCAATCTGGGAGAATATGAAGATTCAATAATAACTAAGATCGAGGACAAATATTTTTCAATTTTGTCTGTAGAGATATCCAAAATTCTTCACTTCCCTCATGAGGTAGTTTTCCATTTTGATTTAAGGTATATTGGTGATAATGTCCATAGGTCTGATAATGCTACTGGATGCCTGAGTGAAATGTCAACAAAGCAAAATTTTCAATACTGGCACACTAAGGAAGATTGGTTTCATTTGGAGCACAATAAAATGGAAACTCAATGCTGTTGGAGTAGAAAAAGAACAAGAGAGTTCTCAGGAACTAGCTAAAAAATTAAAAGGAGTAGTTGAATCAAGATATTGTGGAGTATCAAGGAGGATATAGTTTGAGACAGTTGATACAGTTTTTAATAAGGAAAGTCAAGAAGGAATTCCAAGGAAAAGGTCAAGAGTAGATCAAGCTATTGATGAACCTATTCAAGCAAATATTGGAATAACTGAACCTCTTCTAAGTTACAGATTTATTAGAGAATCTGCAGTACAACTGTTTGATCAACCAACAGTTTCTCAGATTTAGGTGACCACTCAAGTAGAAAAAAATTGTGCATCCGACTGTTGAAAAACCTGGAAAAGTTTAAGTGGATAGATTTGAAAATGTACAGCCTTCTGAAATTGTCTAAGAAGAATTATATCATGAGGAACCTATATTAGAGGAACCTTTATTGGAGGAAATCAATGAATAAGATGCTCAGGATGTGCAAGAATCTAACCCTGTGGATAACCCTTCTAAAATTCACACTAAAATTGTTGGTGAGGATTTTTTATAGATGATTCAGGAAAGGGATTGAAGGAAAAATCAGTGGAGAAGCCAGTACAGAGGAATGATGAAGAAAAGTCAGATTCTGAATCCCTACATCTAGAATTGATAAATCTAGTAGAAGATCAAATTTAGAATCAAGCATAAAGTGCCTCTGATTCTAATAATGATTGTGTGGAGGAATTGATCCGATAATTTAATAAAGTTCATGCTGAAAATTTTTCTTTAAGAAGATCAATAGAAAAGGAGAATCTGAAATTTCAGAGATTGAAAGACAGTTTTATTTTTAAGCAACAAGATGAAAATTTCAGGAAGGAAATGTTGGATGATGTTGAAAATATCAAATATGAAATGGTGATATAGTAAGATTTACTAGAGTTTGAATATTTCATAGAGAAACAATTCACATCTGTCAGAAATTATGAAGCCAGTACATCAGGTACTTCACCTGATCTGATCAGAAAATTTCATGCCATTACAGCAGCTATAAGAAATATGAATGACAGACTACAGGATATTTAATGCAATAGTGCTCCTTTATCTGTGTTGTTGGATAATAAAAAGTTTCTTGTTGACCAGTTGAATTCGAATTAACCTGGAATTAGTGTTTTGCTGAATCAGTTCAATGATAAGTTAACTCTTTTTATGTAAATATAAGAGAGGTTACCTAATTTTTTCAGAGTCAATTTGATTGAAGACAATCATATGAATCAGTAAGGAAGAGATCTCATAGTCCAGTTAGGTGATTGACTGATGAAAAGGTTGAGACTGCAGCTATGAGACCTCAAGGAAATTATTCATAGGCATTGAAACCAGTTTTCCAAACCTTTATAGCCCAAACTTGATTTTCATCCTCATTACTGTACTTGTAATTATGTTTTTCACAATATATATTTGATTCACATGTTTATGTGTAATTGATTTGTTTTACTGTTCTGTCTATGTTCAAATGCCGATAATCTAGATTCAAATATTGTGAACTAGTTTACCATAACATTTACTTCAGTTTAGTGCTACATTAAAATGTGTTATATTCCTTCTTCTATAATTATTTTTGATATCAGAAAAGGTAGGATAAATATGGATAAACACAACACATTATTTTTGGAGAATTATTTGTTTATAAAGGAAGAGATAATATTTTACTTTATATAATTTTACTTTATAAAGAGGGAGAAAAAGTAAAAATTAGGAAATATTTTTTTATAAATAAAATAAAGTTTTTATCTTTCAAAAATTCTAATTTATATGAAATTTATTTTGTAATATAATTTTATTTGTTATTTCATTGGTATTGTGAACATCAAAAAGGGGGAGATTGTTGAGCAAGTGTTATTTTTAACAATAATCTGTCTTTTTACATTTATTTTGACGTTCACAAATACCCTTATTTTTTATTCAAATGATTTTACTTTGAGTATACTTGAGGAAATTAATTTTTTTTTTCTCTATTTTGAAATAATATTTAAGCGTTTTAATCCGCGTGGAATATTTTTCAACATGTTTGGAAATCACTTTAGTGTGTTGTGGAATCAATGTTCATACTCAATGTGTTCGGAAGTCACTTTAGCATGTTCTGGAAGCACTGTTCATACCCTACATTGAGGATCGTAGCGTAAGGATGAAAACTGTCACTTACATGTTATCATTAAAGTATGGTTAAGCAACCATACATTGTCAGAAAAGTATGGTAGAAAGAACCCTAAGTTTTTAAGGAACCATACATTTGGAATATCAGACATGTATGGATGAAGAATCCTACATTAATATGGATCATCATGTCTTCATCTCAAAAGTATGGTTCATCAACCTTACTTTTGTAAAAAACCTTACATTGGATCTTTTACCTTTCATTTTGAACTTAATAAAAGTATGGATTATGTATTATTCATTTGAGAGCTGAAGAGAAAGGTATGGATGATCAACCTTACTTTTGAGAATAACCTTACATTATGATCCTTATTTTTAGAGAATGTATGCTATGTAGTTAATCTCTACGTTTGGTACCAGAGATTTTAATTACGACTTTATTAAAAAATAGCCTTTATGCTGATTATTAGGATGATTTAAAGCTAAGTTAAAATTCCGAATCTAAAGCACGTCTTTGACTAATTAAAATTTTTTATTTATGATTCAAAGGATCGATTTAAGAGGAAATTTTCATGGTAAATTTTACGGGGAGTTACGACTGCTCTGGTTATTCAAATATTTGAATATCGCGATTCTAAAGGTGACTTTTGTGGATCTAAATTTAAAAGGAGAACGATTGTATTTATTCTTTATATACATATATTATTTTGTATTACAAATATAGAGGCGAATCGTTGAAAAGAAGAAAAATATATATCAATCTCTTGAGTTTTTCAATGCTACAGTTTACAGAGACAATCGAGACTTACAGATATTGTGTTACGAAAAGAAAAAAATATTTGTTTTTTGAGGAAGAAGAAAATCGATTGAAGATTCCCCGATTCTACATCGAATATATTTTGTGAATCGACTACTCTTAAAGTTGCGAATTATATTTCAAGATCTACTGAAACCGGATCAACTCAGAACTACTCTTCACCTAAAAAACATCATTTTTGAAATTGACATTCCATCAACTGTCAATTGCGTGTTGTTGTGATTATGAAGAACAACTGAAAAGTATTTCAAAGATCAAATACTCTATTATTTTGAGTGACCGGCTTCTCATACTATAACACCCCAGAATGATAAAGGGGTTAAATGACTAAGTGATATGACTCATGTCAACAAGGTGCACCTTCCTTTTCGGGAGCCTGTCTGATTAGAACTCCACGGTTAAGCGTGCTTGGCCTGGAGTAGTGGTCAGGATGGGTGACCTTTTGGGAAGTCTCCCAAGTTGTGTGCGAGTGAGCACAAAAGCACACTGGAAAGGACAAGTGTTGGCCTGTGGGGACTATCATTAGTCAGATGACCCGTTCGGGCATGTGGGTGGACCCTGGGGTTGGCTCCACGTGTCTGCAGGGCAACTGGTGGTACCTAGTGGGCAAGAACCCGATTACCATGTTAAAGGCGGGGTGTCTGTGCTGTCACTAGGGCCCAGTTGTCAAATTTGGTGTCAGAGGAGGAACCCAGCCTAAAGGCGGGGTGTCTGTGCTGTCACTAGTGCCCGGTTATCACATTTGGTATCAGAGCAGGAACCCAGCCTTAAGTGCGTGGTGCACTGCCTGGCTTGAGTTGTAGGGCCCATAATGAGGACATTGTGATCTAAAGGGGGGGGGGTGATTGTGACACCCCAGAATGATAAAGGGGTTAAATGACTAAGTGATATGACTCATGTCAACAAGGTGCACCATCCTTTTTGGGAGCCTGTCTGATTAGAACTGCACAGTTAAGCGTTCTTGGCCTGGAGTAGTGGTCAGGATGGGTGACCTTCTGGGAAGTCTCCCAGGTTGTGTGCGAGTGTGGACAAAAGCACACTGGAAATGACAAGTGTTGGCCTGTGGGGACTATCATTAGTCAGATGACCTGTTCAGGCATGTGGGTGGACCCTAGGGTGGGCCACACGTGTATGCGGGGCAACTGGTGGTACCTAGTGGGCAAGAACCCGATTACCATGTTAAAGGTGGGGTTTCTGTGCTGTCACTAGGGCCCGGTTGTCACATATACTAAGCTATGTGCTCAGTTCTATGTATGAACTGGAAAGATATTTTTTTACTTAAAGTTGTAAAGGCGTCAATTGCCTGCACTCAGTTGTGGAACAGTCTATTGATAAGAGGACCGAATAGTGAAAATATCCATGTTCGTGGAGTAAAGCATTGGTGGAGTGGACTAGGGGCCTTATGTTTCCCGAACCACTATACATCGTGCATCCCTTACTCATTATTTTCCACTGCTTAATCTTTTTGATAATGTTTAAAGGACAGATCATGATCTTGCAAAGTAATAGTAAAAGACAGAATTTACCCCCCCTCTTGTGTATATTTGGTATAACCTGATCCAATAGTATGAACTTTTTATAAGAGATCTGTTAAAAAATGGTGCCTAAGGTCAATGTTCTTAGTTTAAGAGTATTGAATAAGATTTCTAAAAATTTTAATGTCACTCATATGATCACATTTAATTGGAATATGTTTATATTTAATCCCAAAGACTAAGAGATTGTGTTTTATCAATATAATTTGGATGCAAGAACTCCCTACAAATATGTATTACACTTTAATGGTAGAAAGGGTAATGTAGTTTTTCTTCTTTCTACTCCATGATATAGGTGATTTTATAAGAATGTGGAAAGTGCCAAAATTACTTTTCTGATCTAGTTGGCATCCTCTAAAATCAGTTTTGGTAAAAATAGTTAGTTAAGATGAAGTTTCTTTTATATAAAACAAACCAAAATTTTTATTTTCTTTTAAATAATGAAAAAAAATTTAACTTATTTAAGTTGTTATTATTTGGGATTATATTGAAGATAATTTCAAAAACAAATACTAAACATAATTTTCTACCAAGTCTCAGTAAGATAAATTAAATTCCTAATCAGACTCTTATAAAGCTTGTTGTCAATAAGTTTATTTGATATGTACAATTTTATAAAATTTATACACATATATTTACTATTTTCCTTAACTTTAACCATGATAAACCATTTTAAAATTTCCTTAGTGTTTTTTCTTTGATTTATAAAAACAAAATTTCTTTTGAGAAATTTAAAAACCCAGAAAGAATTTAATTTCTCCCATAAAACTCATTTCAATTTCTCTTTTCATTAATTCTAAAAATTCTAAAAAAATAGATTCATTAGTAGTGACAAAAATAAAATCATCAATATAAATTTGAACAATTAATACATCATTAATTACAT
Organism: Viscum album; assembly: GCA_963277665.1. Lineage (NCBI taxonomy): Eukaryota > Viridiplantae > Streptophyta > Magnoliopsida > Santalales > Viscaceae > Viscum > Viscum album. The sequence continues at coordinate 2,082,344,964 of OY728122.1, read as the reverse complement.
GCTTCAAAAATTGAGTAGAATTGGATTTTAACTTTTTTAAACCATTTAATAAAATATAATCTTATAATTGTTCATAGCAATCCATAGGGGATTTTTAGACCATAAAGTGCTTATGTTAATTTTAAAACATGATCAAGAAAATTATAATCTTTAAAATTGTGTGGTTATTCAACAAAAACGTTTTTATTAACAAAACCATTTAAAAATGTGCTTGTATCACAGATTTGAAAATTTTTAAAATTAAGGTGGTTTGTGAATGCCAATAAGATTCTAATGGATTATTACTATGAAATGGGTTCAAAGGTCTTGCATTATTTTATCCCTTATTATTGATTATATACTTTAGTTATAATTAATGCTTTATTTTTATTTATATTACCATGATCATCTGATTTTTTTTCCTAAATAACTATTTAGTTCCAATAATTGGATGATCATTAGGTTTTTAAACATGATTCAAAATATATTTTCTCGAGAATTGATTTAATTATTCAAGTATCACATGAAACCTATTTTAATCATTAATAGAATCATTAATGTTTTTATGTTCAATGTGAGAAATTAAAGAATGATGTTCAATTTCGTATAATACTGACCTTATAGTTTGATTTCCCACTGGAAAATCTCCGAGGAGATTTTCAAGGGGACAAACTTTAGATTTATTTAAATATTTAGGTATTAAACATAAATGATAGTTTTTTTAAATTTAAACTTATTGAGATGAAATAAGTTCATTTAAGTTTTAATTTTCATGATTAACAATATCAATTTGAGATTTATATATAGGAAAAATTTAATCGAATTTGACATGGATTGATTCTTCCAACATCTTGGTCCAATTATTAAAAGCACAATATTATTTAATTGAGTTAGAGTACCCATGAAATATTCCTTTGTTGGATTTAGGTTCAAATTCATTGGGATTATCTTTAGTATTAAGGATAAAATATTTACCACCAAACACTTTAAAATATCACACTTTTGGTCATTTATTTTTCAAAAATTCATAAGGGGATTTTTTTAGAATGGGTCTTATGAAAACTAGATTAATGATGTAACATGAGGTATTTTCGTTCTCAACAAAAATATATTGAGGTATATTGAATTAATTTAAGATAGTTAAAAATATTTCTTATGGAGTTCAATTTTATTTTTTGACCACCCTGTTTTGTTGGGGTGTTAGAGGAGTTAAAAAAGAATGATTATAGCCTTGAGAAGTAAAACATTCATAAAATTATTTATTATAGAATTATAAACCATGATCATTATGAATTTATATTATTTGATATTTCTTTTGACATTCAACTCTTTTAAAAAATTTAATAAATGATTTACTTGCTTTGTTTTTATGAGATAAGAATTAAGTCCTTGTGAATCTTATAAATCCATCAAGGATTATGAATATATATGAATTTCCTCTGATAATTTCTTTTTGAGAGGTCCCAAATAAATAATTATTAATTAATTAATTACATTTATATGTAGATATATCCTTTTTAGATTTCAATGTATATTTTTGTTGCTTACCGATTTGGAAAACCTTACATATGATGTAATTTTTGAAATTCAGTTTGGGAAAATCTCACAATAGATGGTCACTAATATGTTTCATATGTCAGTGTCTAATATAATGACCAAGTATTCTATTCCAAATATATTAATCCCTAACTTTTTCACTAAATAATTTTACATTTTTTAGTAAGATATTTTAAATAATTTGTATAAACATTTTTAAAATGGGAATCATTAAAAAACATTAAGTTAAAAACTTTAAAAATCGTTTTTTAATGTAACTACCATCACATAATTTTATGATACTTATAAAATTATGTTTCAATACATTTAATAATAAAACATTTTCAATAAAATAATAGTTATAGAAACTAATGGTGCCTTCACCAATTATCTTACCTGTTGATTTGTCACTAATGGTGACATAACCTCCATCTAGTTTTCTAAGAGAATTGAATTAGAATAGGTAATCACATAAAGGTCTTAGGAAACCACTATCCATGTATTAAGTTTCCCATTGAGTTTTTCTCCTGATACCCTTTTCCTAAAAAAATCCAGCTACAAATGGTTTTGGTACCCAAACAAACTTTGGTCCATTAATGTTAGGAAATAAATACTTCAAAATCCGTATTTTTTTCGAATGTGATTTATTATTCGAAATATTGGATGAAAGATTAATTACATTTAGTCTTCTATAATGTTTATTCTTGCAATAAAATTCATAAATTAAATGTCTAGTCTTTGTACAATCGTTATAAAACTTATCTTTTGAGAAAACTTTAACAAAAATGGTTTTTAATGAGTTTTTAGAGGGGCTAGCATGAGTAAAACCAAGGCCAACATGTTCTTTATCATATCGTTGAGATCCTTTGATTTTATTCATATTATTTTTCTCATTTGGTGTATTTATAAAGTGAATTTTAAGCAATTTAATTATTGATTACAAATTATAAACATTTGATCAATCCTTTAATTTATGAGATAATTCATTATTTTCTTTAACAATTTTATCTCTTTAATTTACCACTTTAATGTAATTTATTTTGAGTTCCTTGTAAAATGAAGTAAGTGTATGAAAACCTTCTTTGAATTGGTCTCTATCATATTTATTTATTTATAGTTTAAGTTACTAGAGGATAAATAATATGAGGGAGAAAAAGAAGACGAGGTAGTGGAAAGAGGATAACTAAACTCATCATCAACCTCAATATAGGTTATGAGGTACTTGGTATTTTCCTCTCTTGAGGATGTTGGAGAAAGTGAATCTTCACTTGCACTCTAGGATGAGACTTTAAGAGATTTATTCCATTGTTTCTTTTATTTTACAATATTTTTGTAATTTGGAGACTCTTTATTGACTGGCCCTAAATCATAACATGTTACAAATAGTTCTACATTTAGATTTAAATTTTTTGTATGTTGAGAAGGCTTATTTGTTTATGCAAGAATTTTTTTCATATTCATTGATAGTTTTGAAATTTAGGATTCTCATCCATATGATTTATCAATGAAATATTTTAAAGAAAATGTTTTAGTTTCTTATATGTATTCGTTGGCTTATTTATTGGATTATAATTTCAAAGTTATCTCATAGGTCATGAGAAAACCTATGAGATATTATACTGAAATGATCTTAATATCTTTCACTTCTTGTATGGTTGCAACCTTGGGATCCCAATTTATTATAAAAACCCAAATGATCTTCTAGAATAAAGTTTCTATAGACAAATCATCACCAAGTGACTTTTAACCATTTCATACACAATTAAATCATGTAAAAAAACTTTTAATAAATTTATTCTAATGCATATTAAATTTATCAAAATCTTGTCTATACATTTACAACATAACACCTTTCACTCTTTTTAGACTTCATATGTTATGACATGAACTTTTATAAATGAAATTCTTCCTTTGAATGAGTAAATTATATATTATGAAACGAGTTTATTGAAAACACATGCACATCTTTTGTTATTTTAGACCATTATATGGTATATCAAATTTAAAAGATTGTTATGTATAAGAACCATTGATAATATATTAATTGTATAATGACAATTAATATTTGTGTATTAAGGGTTTTAATAAAGACTATTTCATAGAGATAAAGGAATCGATGGCCTCAACCAGTAGTATTGTACCCTATGAACCACATTTATCAAAGATGCTAAGTGAGATGGCATCACTGGGAATTTACCATGACCAATTCAAAGATAAGATTCAACAACTAAAGCATATAAGAATCCATTTATTGGATAATTTTTGGTTCATCCTGATTATATCCCAGACCATGTTTTCCAAACCACCCCAAGGAAATATCACCACAACACATCTTACCCTTTTGGGAATTTGCTGGTGTAATAAAGGGTTATGTATTTATACCCTTATAGTTTGAATTTATTTATTTTTTTAATAAGATACTGATTATATTTAAATTTTATTAATTTATAATGACTAAACAATACGTTTGATAAAAATAGGATTTTGATATGATGAAACACAAATTGTATTTTTGGGTAATATATTGTTTTAATCAAGAAACTATTTTTGATGAATTAAATATTTTTTAATAAATGATATTTTAAAAGAATATTATTATTAAAATAATATTTATTAAATTTTAATTATAATATAATTTTATGAAGTCAAACACAATTTTTATAAGGGTCAGAAAACAATTATTGTTAAAAAATTAGTATTTTCCAATAAATAATGATTTTTTTATTTTAAAGTGTAAATTATAATATTTATTGAATTATTTTAATAAAATAAATATTATTTTTGAAATCATCACATTGAAATTATTCAATGGTGATTTTTTCATAATTTTTTGTGATATTAATATTTTTAGGTAAAAATTAAATATGGTATAAATATATGGTATGTATTATGACATCATTATAACCCAAAAGTAATGTAATATATGAAATAAAATGTATCCAGGGACAAATATATATGTAAAATTTAAAATAACATGTTTTTAATATTATTTTATTAATTTTAGAAACCTTTAATGAATCCTCCAAAACCTATATTATATTTTTTGGTTTTAAAATCAATTCTTCATAAACATGACTCACTTTCACACCACCAAGGGAATTTTTTTAATGTGTTCAGTTATTATAATTATAAAAATAATTAAAAAAACTCATATTTTTTATAAACGATGATAAAAACCATGATAATGTTTTTGGCTTTGACTATATTATCATATAGCATCCAAAACCTATATTTGGAAATTAATAACGAATTGTGTTCTCTTTTTCTCTATAAACCAACCAAAAATCCCATTAATATTCATTAAAAACCATTTTGTCCCAAAATTAATTTCCCCTTCCCTATATATATCCATCTTGAGGTTCCCCCAAGTTCTTAAGAAACTCTTTATAAGCTTTAAAAATTTCCATCTCATGGTAAGGGAACATCTCATTCTCCTCTTTATTCAAGAACCTTCTTTGTTTTATGTCCTTGAATTTAAAATTTTTCTTGTTGGGTTATATTATTACGCATACGTATTATTTTATTTATTATTTAAAAGTGATTATAGACCCATTTCTCTCTCATTAATCCTTGATATGAATATTTTTTACTGCTGTTATGCTGCCAAAATTATATTGTTATTTTTCATACCAAACAATTGTGTAGTGAATACTAATCTCTATTTCCACTCAAGGGTATTGACCTAGATATACATAAAATTAATTTATTAGTTAATTACTTCTATTTATATCAAAACCCTTAATCTTGGGATTAAAATCAATTAAATACATTGATATGTTTTATGATCTTTGTGGAACACTTATGGATGTATATGATAAGAAAGTGAGAGGTGGTATTAGAATTCTATACCCCTCCAATGCATTGGGTAATATTTTTATCTCATTAGATTCCATGTATGGTTTTCAAGAGGTTATACTAATCACAATATACTAGTTTTTCTTGGTGGTTAGACTTAACTTTTGTTTATGATATCATTTTTTATGTTGTTGTCGCATTCTTATGTTGACATTATGTTATCATGTAATAAAATGCCTCATTGTTCATGATTATGATTATCACCCCTCTTATGTTACCTTGGTATGCGTATTGGATAAAATGAATTGATTTACCTTATTCTATTATTATTTTTATTCCTTTATTGGGATTATAGGTTACCCCTTTCTTATGTATCACCCTAGGATATCCCATGCAATTTTGGAAGATCCAAGGAATATAATGGAACATTTCAGAGTTTTTAAATAAGGACATGGTACCAATTTTTCTAGTTAATATTCTATGTACCTAATTTCATAAACATTAGTCCTCACATTCACTAGGGGTTGTATTAGGTTTATCTTTATGTAATAAATCATGAAATAAAGTGTATCATAATATGGTTTGTCATAGTTTGCATCAAAGAAAATTCTAGTTATTTTTGGGATTCAGATTAGAAACCTGTATTAAAATCCACAGGGATTGGACTAAACATAAGAAAACATACGTAAATTTTGGTTAATTATTGACTAAGTGGATTCCAAGAAAATACATCATTGTCTGCATACTATAAGTGGAAGTGGCTCTGGCACTGAGGTGCCTAGGGGGAATAACCATGAAAAGGGTGCATTGAGCTAGACTCAATCACCACCTGGTACATGAAAATGATACTTTATGCATAATTAGTTTTAAAATTCCAAGGGATATGATTTTTTAAATTCACAAGCTCATTAAAAACCATTATTAAGGGAACACAGATTCCTATAAAATTTTATGATAGGAAATAGAGAATATAAAACTTAGATAGAAACCTAGAAATTCATAGGTTAAATAATATATGTCATTTATGAGTTATCACTTTAATGTTCAAGGTTTACATTTTATGTGTTTAATAGTTCAAGAATACCCATCACTCATTCTCCCTTTATTTTTATTCAATGGATGGAAATAGGATAAACTGATCGAACAACCAACGTGGGGGGCACTATTATGACTGCCCAAATGAGACTCCCAACTAGATGGGAGTATAAATGACATAAATTTGTACAATACTTTATCAATTAAATCCACTTTGAACCAAAACTTAAATTAAAATGATTGACTGAATCCCCCTAAGAAAGATAATGTTTCAATTTAAACATTTATGTGATAAAGGCCTCTAATATTTAGTGGATCTTATAATCCCTTAATCGTAGAGTAATGGATTAACTATATTGAAAAGTTATTCTCTATTATTTGATGATATGATCAAGATAAGGTCATTCTGTATTTTTATCATATATAAGTATAAGCTAATCAATTTATTACACTGGTAAAAAATAAGAAGACGAAGGAGGAGATCTAAGTGATGGAGAGGAACAAGTTATGGGAAATGTTTTTCAAAAAATATTTTCATTTTACTCTCTGGATTAAAATAGAGAGGGATTTCTTTATCCTTGACTAAAAGGATGAAAAATACATTGAGGAATATGTGGATAACTCCAAAAGACATGCATTATATAACTACACCTTTTTCATGTCGCCTGAAAGTAAAGTTGACTGATTATTTGGTGGGATAAAGCCGAGGATAAAAAATCAATGTCAATTTAAGACTAAGATATCTATAAAGAATTTTTTTGAGGATCACTCAAATTCGAAATGGAGATTAGTTAATCTCACAGTTATCATGAGGATAATAAATTGAAAATTGAGTTTAATTATGGTAGTATAATGGAGAAATCTAATGGTGATAAGAAATTAGAACATCCCACTTGTTAAAAGTATGGGAATAAATATCTCAGGAATGTTCTGAAGGGGGTGATGAAATGATTTAGGTGTGGGAAGGAAGGAAACCTAGCTAGAAATTACTGATAGGAGAAACCCACCATTAGGATAGAAGAAAGGAATTCTCTAGTCAACCCCAATTCTATTTTCTAATGTTTTAACTGTAAGGAACATGGACACTATGTGAATCAATTCCCTATGCTAAGGGTTTTTAACAATAATATATGACAACAACCTCTCAATCCTAGAGATAAAGGGTGATCGTATGCCATCACAACTACTGAGGTGGATCCTAAAAACGAAGAGGTGGCATGTACTCTAGTTATTTATTCAAGGATAAAAAATGTAATATTTTATTTTTGTTATACACACTCTTTTATGTCACAAAAATTTACTAAAGCTATTCAAACACCACCTCAAAACCTGGAAGTCAATTTATTAATGAAGATGAAAATGGGTCAATTGTTTCATTCCAAGAATATAACTCATCCACTATCCAAATTTGTTAGATGAATTTCCCATTAACATTTTGATACCCCCTTTAATAGAATTTGATTCTATTCTAGGCATGGATTGATTTTCCTTGCACAGAGCCAACATAAACATCCAAGAGAAGTAAATAACACTTTATATCACAAATCAACCTCCAAAACAATACAAAAGCAAGGAGGATAATGAATATTATTTGGTACAAACATCTAAAGCATGGATATTATTAACTTTCAAGAAATTTTATCTATCTTAAATGATTTAGACTAAAAAAATATCATACTTGATGACATACCCATTGAAAAGGGATTAATTAACGTGTTTACAAAATATTTTCATTGACTTCTTCCTATCCATGAGGTTGAGTTCTCAATCTATCTCATACCTTGATATTTTATGATATCCAAGACTCGATATATAATGGTTTTTGTTTAACATGAATATATGAAGAAACAATTATAGGATAATCTATATAAAAATTTTTATATGCCCAAGTGATTCCCCATGGGGTGCACAATTCCTTTTCATCAAGAAGTAGGATGGGTCAATGCACCTCTACATTCATTTTCATGATCTCAAAAAGATCATGCTAAAGAAAATGTATCATGTACCATAGATTATTGAATTATATTACTAGATACATGGATCTCAATATATCTCTAAGGTGGATCTTTTGTCGACATACCATCAAGAAAAGTAAAATAACAAGAATATACCCAAGTCCATTTTTTGTAAAAGGTATGGGCACTATGAGTTCAAATTGATTCCATTTGGACTCACCAGTGCCCCAAAAAAATTAATGTAATTTATAAATAGATTTTTTAGGGATTACATCAACATATTTTTGGTATTCTTTATAGATGATATTTTTATCTACTCCAAAATAAAGGAGGAACATGAAGAGAATTTAAATAATGCACTCAAGACCTTACAGTAGGAAAATTTATATGAAAAGTACAATAATTGTGAGTTTTGATTAGATTAAGTAACTTTTTGGGGCATGTTATCACCAAAAATGGATATGTATAGATATTAAAAATATATAGTAAATTTAAGGATGGATTTAAATCCATATTTTCTTGGGGTTAACTGGGTATTATCATCGATTTTTGAGAAAATTCTCCCAATTTTCTAGCCCAATAACCAAGATAACTTGGAAGGGTGTCAAATTTTTTTGGACTGATGAATATAAAGAAATATTTAAAAAGATAAATAAGAGGATAATTCTACACCTATGCTCACATTATCCACCAGCGGGTGAGGATTTTTGATCTACAGTGATGTTTTTAAAAACGTATTGGGATTTATACTCAGGAAAAATGAAAAAGTGACAACATATTCCTCCCATAAATTAAATATCCATGAGTAGAAATAACCAACTTATGATTAGAATTGACAGAAATAATCTACATGTTGAATATTTGGATACATTATCACTATGGGGAAAAGTGTGAGATATATATAGATCATAAAATCCCCAAGTATATAATCACACAAAAAGAGATTAATATGAACCAGTGAAGGTTGTTAAAACTAATCAAGGATTATGATTTTTAATCTATTACCATTTTGGGATGGAAAAAAAGTGGAAAATTATTTGAGTTGAAAGGATCATGCAACTATATCCATGATGAGGATTGTAAGGGATCTAATATTATTGGATATACCAAGGACTAATATGGGAATAATAAAAGGATATTCATCCAAAACTACCCAAGTAACTACACCACCATCTATTCTTGAATGGATCATGGAGGGATAAAAAGATGATGAGTTGTTACAAAATAAGGTAGTCAATATTCTGGAGTTCAACTATAATGAAGATGGAGTTATTAGGTTTATAACCCAGATATGTTTCCCATCAAAACCAGAACTAAAGGGGGAACATTTGGATGATTTGCATAGATCATCCTTCTATGTTAATCCAAGAAGCAATAAAATGTATATATATTTGAAGAAAATATTTTGGTAGGATAACATAGAGAGGGAGATTTAAGAGTTTATATCTCGATTCTTAATATGCCCATAAATTAGGGTGGAATGAAATAAGTCTAAGGGTATGATGAAACTCTTTCCCATACCAGTATGTAAATGGAAAAACATAGCCATGGATTTTATCATAGGACTCTCCAAGACACCTAAAGATAATAAATCCATCTAGGTGGTAGTCACCACCTTACCAAGGAAACTCATTTCATTAATATCAATGAAGATTTCCATCATTAGCTACTCACTAATATATACATAATGGAAGTGGTATGACTGCATGGAGTTCCACTATCTATTGTATCTGATCGAGATCTGAGGTTAACCTTAAGGTTATGGAAAATACTTTAACAGGCATTGGAAACAAAACTGAGATTCAATAAGGATTATCACCCTCATAAGCATGGTCATTTTAAAATGAGCATTCAAACTCTAGAGGATATACTGAGATCTTTTTCAATGGATTTTCATGGATGTTGGGATCAATACCTTCCCCAAGGGGAGTTATCATATAACATCATTTTTTATTCTAAAATTCAAATAGAAATTTGGGATTCTCTTTATGGGAAGATTTTTTGGAATCCAACATGCTGGGATGAAGTTAAAGAGCATAAGATGATGGGAATTAATATCATCCCAGAAATGATAGAGAAGGTTCAAACCATTAGGCATCATATGAAATCTACACAAATTTGATATAAAATCTATACAGACAATCATCAAAGATTCAGGGAGTTTGGGATTGGAAATAAATTGTTCCTTCATATATCACTATGTCAGAAAGTTATGTGGTTTGATAAGAAGAGAAATATTAGTTATAGATACATCGACCCCTTTGATATACTTGATCACATAAAATATGTGTCCAATTGACCATCACACCCTCCTAATATATATCAAGTACAAGATGTAACACCCCAAGATTTCATAGTGTGTTATTTCTTCAAAATAATTCAATAACTTGCACTACACGCAACACCGAGTTAAAGCGCACCATGACTTACCAAACTAGCCGTTATGAATAGTAATACATAATTTTTAAAATTTTATAAATTCTATCTCTCAAAATGGACCTCATTTTTGGATTCGTAGTATCAAAATTAGCCTAGGGTGAAATTTTGGTACTTTTCGGATAACTTTAATATTTTGATGAATGGTGAAAATTACTAAATTTTAATTAAAAACAACTTCTTTAATAAAAATAATTAATAGTGATAAATTATGAATTTGAGTGGTTTTAAAGTATAATTAGAATATATTTTTACCATTTTATCCAATGGTGTTCCTTAGAATTAATTTCACTTTGAAATTGGACCTAAACAATTGTCAATCTTTTGATATATATTGTTTCTTAAAAACACACTATTTGTTCTGACAGCGGGAATTAATTATAAAATTAATTAATTCAAATTATATGTTTGGAATTTTTTAAAATAGACATCATTTTTGAATTTGGAATATCAATTATAGCTTAGGGTGAAATTTTTGCATTGTTCTGAAAAACTTCAATTTTTGATAAATAGTGAAACTACTAAGTGGTAGTTAAAAAGTGAATTTTTCATAAAACATAATTTTACCGCTTTTGTGATTGGAATTTCGAAAATCCGAGAGACACGGTTAATATCAAGAAGTAAAATGTGGTTCAATGAGATGAAAGTATTTTTTTGGTGAATAGTAACTTTTTTACTTTTATTTACGACGGTTAAAAGTAAATAGGGTAATTAAGGGTAAAAATGATATTAATATTACCCTAATACATGTCCTAATTCTATTGGGAAAGTTTATCTCGACCAAAAAAAACTTAGGAATAAAATATTATCATTTGGGTCCACTTGGATTAGATTAGGACATTTATTATAATTTAATTCAAAGAAGAGTTAAAAGAGTTAAAATCAAAGTTTATTTACTAAAACATTTTTAAGAAATGGTTATACATAAGATACATTCGATTGTAAATATTCATTAGAAAGATAATAAGATTTCCTACATAATGATATTTTATTTATAATTTTTAGACATTAAATAATTTAATTTATTTATGACAAAATGATGACGCAGTAATTACCATAATAGCGAACAATTAGAATAATTGATATATAAATACCCAAATAAATATAATTTGAGACTTTTTATGAATTACACTAATTTTATAGGTTAATATGACATGTTAGATCACTCCAAAGCAAGCGGCCCCCTCCTCCTTTAGATCAATCATGAAAATAAGTTTCTCTGAATGAGTATGTTGTAAATAGATTCAAAATGAATTAGAAAATAGTTTAATGAACTAACTAATGTAAATTTGTTTACCTACCATACCATAAAGTGATATGTTGTGTCAGGTATGATACAGTATAGACTTCAGTCAATAACATGGCTCACACTCGATATGCTTTAAAATATGGAATCACATTGTAGTTACACCCTGGATACGAAGTGCTTCTCATCTCCCCTAGAGGTCGAGATACTCTGCATGTTTTCAGTGCCAGTCCTCATCCTACCTCCCTATCAGCTACAAGTCATGAAGATCCTATAACTGTCTCAGTGGTAATAGAATGGGATGAACACAACCAAACTGGTGGATGACTCTATCAGGAAAATACCATTCAACAATATGAAAATTAATGAGTGGCACTACAATATAACATCATGAAGTCTGATAGTGTAGAATGCTATAAATTGGTCCAATAAATCCCAATATAACATCCATGAAATCTGAAATGACGTGTGTGATTTATAAAAAATGTTCTTTACTAAAAACAAAAATTGATGCTATTATTAAATTGGTTAGACAATGATAGATCATATATACTTACATAATCGGGTCAGAGACTGTCCAACTTTAGATGATATAAACCCAAATGGTGTGTGAGAAAGCTCTTGAAATTGGGTTTATGATTCCACATATAAAATAAAACATCTAATGTGATAAATAATAAGAAATTAAATTCAATAACTCATACTAGCATCAGAAACCAATAGAGATGAGTGATCATACTAGCATTTATGTGGAGCATTATACAACACCTCTTTAGGAAATGGATGATCAGCAAGCAGACAGACGAGTATGGGGATACGCTCTCATGACCACATCTGAAGAAGTATGATGGATCCCAAGATATTCCCATAGTACCTGTGACATGTTGTGGATAATTATATGTAAGTGTAAGCCAAGAACACAGATCTTCCACTATGTGTCCCGACCTGATCAAAGTCCTCCAGCAGCCCTAGATACATTATATAATCATACACTTCTAATTATAATTGTGTATTTGTTTGAAACATTCTTAAAAAATCTATTGATACAGCTCATATTCAATATATAATTGATTATATTTCACATAAATTGATTTTATCTTTATGTTGCAATAATAAAAAATAACATAGACAATGCATACCAAGTATTATGATTGCCTTATTAAAAGGCTATTTATGTAATGTTTTACACATGTTTCTATAAATGTATCTGATGTAGTTCAAATTATGTGAATTTTGGGGTCTCTATGTATTTTGGTCTGCATTAATTGCCTCAGTGATTTCCCAACGACGATCAAATATCAAACAAACACCCTAAATGTGGGTGAAATGGTTGATGATACATGCTAAAAACCAACTCCATGATTCATAGTTTTCCTTCTCCACAATGGAAAATTAAAGTATAATAGGTGAAAGGTTTCCATATTAGATTGTCACAATCAAGAATACACCCTTGTATTTTTGTATAGAAATGTTCCATCAATCTGTATAAATGGGTTTCTGAAATGAACTGCGGAGATGGAGGGGAGGAATTCCCATAACAACTAATGAAATTGAACACAATATGGATCAAGTTGGTTATCTTGAGACACATGTTTGTTCATATAAATATGAAAAAAAACTTGGTCGTTATGTCTCAATATGCCTAGAAGTTGCAGAAACACCTAACATGAGTCATCCTAATCACCATAGACCTTCACAATTGCCTTATATTTCTCTATCTGTGCCTTATTATAGGAAATATTATAACCAAAAGTTTTTTGTGTCCTCTATTGCACAAGGGATATTGGAACATCTTGGGAATGTCATAATCATCTCAATTATATTAGATGGCACAAATTCAGAATCCAATGAGGTATGATCTTGTGTCATGTTTGGTTGAATGCAAGTATGAGTTGCCTCAATCCTCAAGATTCTTCAACCTCCAAATGAAATGTCCTAAATCACCCTAATAAAAAATCTACAATCATCCCCATATTTTACACCCTTTATGAGGTATTTTTTATATCATGATTCTTGAAGTATATATCTATAGTTCCTCTAAATTTTAAATTTATTTAGTATTTTTTAAATTCATCTTTACTTGGAAAATACCTTCTAACATATAAGGTTTTTTATAGCTAACTAAACCTATCTGGTACAATTCTAGGAAACTCTGTTGCGGGTGTGACAAAAGTTTTGTCAAATAAAGGAACATGTGTTATTACTTCCAACCAATATGTAAATAGTGGTGGATGATTTATTGTGGGTTGAGGTTGCTATAAAACTAATAAATTTCTAGAAACTTCCTCCCCAACATTCTCTACTCCCTCCTCACCAGTACTTTTTTCACCATCTATTCCATCATTACAAAAATCATCATCCGAATTTAGAATTACATGTATATCTTGCAAATAATCTAGGTTTTCCTCTTCCACATCATTTGGAATAAGCTCAATTTCATGGAGAAGAACTTCTTCAACCACTCTTGTAAGTCTACGTCTTTGTACAACTGGACGTTGTTGTTGTACAATAGAAACGTCAACATATGAATACATCATGGTACCATATTAATGTTTGGAAAATAAATTTACTTCTTAGACCCATTTCACATCATCAAACAATGAACAAGAAAGATGCCACAGTGTAGCTGGGAATTGAGAATTTCTATAGCTCATACACTTGATCTCTTGATCAGGTACCATATTTAAGGAACTTTAATTTTTTTCTTGATGTTCCCTTAGGGTAACACAATCATTTGTACTAACAACTATTGTTGGTTGCGTACTATAAGAATCTCCTTGCTCGGTTTGAATAACCTCTTCATAGTAATACACATAGTCAAACATGACTCTCTACATCAAAAATGTGTTTTGATCAATATTTTTATATTGTAAATAATATTGAAAATTATTTTTGACCATATAATATTTATTATATTGAAATTTTAGAATGTATTTTTTACCCTAAAATTTGATACTATTTTTTTGTTATATAAAAGATTAATAAAATATAAGTCCTGGAATGTTTTGTAAACCGAGGTAAAAATATGGGAAAATATGAAATTAGATTATTTATCATTGATAAAATGAAAATTATGATCATATAAAGTGAAATTAAGAAGAAAAAACACATTAAAAAACACATAAATTCTTTAAAACATACAAGACATACCATGCCAATTTCAATAGAACATGGTTTGGATGAGATGTGCCTCACTTTAGATGTGAGGTAAACTCCAGCTTATTTTCAATTAGTAGTTTAATAACACATTCGAAAGGTATGTACTTAACTTTGGAATTTTGAAAATATTTCATCCTTCTAATAAAATATCTAAAATATTATCTTAGATTTCATTAGAAGGCCAAAATATTTTCATAATTCCAATGTAAAGTACATACCTTTTGAAGATGTTATTAAGCTACTAATTGAAAATAAGCTGTATTTTACCTCATGCCCCAATTGAGGTTCATCTCATCCAAACAATGTTATACTAAATAATTTCATGGTATTTCATGTATGTTGTAATGAATTCATGTGTTATTTAATGTTTTTTTATATATTTCACTTTATATGATCATAATTTTCATTTTATCAATGATAAATAATATTAGCTAATCATTATATGTATTCATTTTTTAATCTTAATTTACTCATTAATTAATCTATAGTTAATCATTACTAATAATAACTATTATTTATAAAATATATAATCTTTATGATACTCTAATTTTAGAACATCTTGTTATATCCTAAACTATGATACTAATGTTTCTTAGTACAATTTTTCCTTGTCCATTACATTTTATATGATCGTAATTATCATTTTATCATTGATAAATATACCGATTTGATTTTTTTTTCTGATTTATTTTAGTAGTTTATAAAGAAAATATTAATAGTCTAAAGAATATCCCCCAAGAGTGTCAAACTAGGAGGGCATTAAGACCCATTGTCATGTACTAGGTTACCCCGAGTCGGGCCCGGAACACCTTTTTGGAGTTTTTACTCTTAGGTACATCTGTGCTAGAGCCACATCCAATTTTTTATATCCAAACATGGATTTTATTTCTTATATAACAACATATTCTTTATGCTACCCAAAATTTATAACATTTAAGCCTAATTTATTCGTTATTTAATATATACTTAATCATTACTAATACTAAATATTATTTCAAACTATATAAAACTAAATAAACTACTTAATAAATAAAATATTTAGAACTAAATAAACTAATCAATAAATGACATAATTAGACTAAAATAAAAATAATTCATATAAAAAAATATAACTTTTAATTAAATAAAAAAATACCTCTAAATGATGCTTCACAAAAAATCAAGACTTCTTTTAGACCACCAGATCTACCACAGATGGAGAAGACTTTTTTTAGAGAGATAAGCTATGAAATGTAGAGAGATGAGTGAAATTGGAAGTGAGGAGAAGGGGGGTTCCCTTTTATATAGGTGTTAAAGCAAAGGTGGTAGGGGGTGCCACCTTTCACCTTTATGTTAGGTGAAAGGGGGAACCCCTGCTAACACATTTCACTTTATATTTAGGTGAAAGGTAGCAACCCCCAACCTTTTTCATGTCATCAATTCAAGGAAAAGGTGTGGGGGGGGGGGGGAGATGGTACCCCCCCTACCGCCTTTGACCAAAATGAAAGGTGGAAGTGGGCCTACCGCCTTTCAATCACATTTTTAAAAATATTTTTAACCTACCCCTTTTTTTAAAAAAATTATATAATCGAAAAAAACTCCATGCTGTGAGTATAAACCAAAAAAGACAACACCAATGAATCCTTAATTCGAGTGCACATGTAAAAGAGTGTGTGACATGATAATAAGTAAACACACAAGCAATAACATACAATCATGCACTAAGAATTCATGCACTAACCAAGCTGCCACTAACCCCTGGTCATTCCTATATCAGATCCATGTTAGAAGGGATGTTATCCTACCTCTTGAAATATACCCATCAATGGAATATTCAAATAAAATTATAATGGAGACTCCTTTAAATATAACCCATGTACATGCCAACCAAACATTATAAACACATTAATATTTCTACCTGACACAACCCCCGTGATGGGGTATTCAAAATACATGTTTTACACATCCCCCTTGATGGGATAACCCATTTACATTTCAACCAAACATCTGACACATACCCCTCAGGAGGGATAGTCCATATGGATCAATCTATATTCTCAAATGTAGAAAATAAAGGAACAAAACATTTAATGCAATGGTATTGGTCGACAGATCAAACATCACATCATGTCACATAATATTCATAACAATCACAAATCCACATTCAAAAAAATAACAAGAATTAATATCATGGGATATGAACAAACACACACACAAGTGATCAATAATTAGACATGGTCTAAATTATAATTACATAATTTCATATCATTCTATCAACCATATACATGACCTCTACATGGTTAGTGACTTTCTACCTCAATAATGTCTACATGAATGTAAAGGTTCACCAAGAAGGTACTCACCCAAATCTATATCACATCAAAATACCCTAAGAACCATCTCTAATTTCACATTAGAGTTCAAGATCAGAGATTCCATGATAGGAGAATCAGGGCTATAATGAAAGTGAGTCACCAAAGTTGAGTATCCAATAGAATAACCACCAAGACATCATAGAACCCCAATGATGCTCAAGAAATGATATTTTTACACTAAGAGGAATAAGCTTGCAAGTCATGAAATCCTAATATATTCCAACATAGAATAATATGGGTTCTAGGATGATACTCAAGAAAGAATCAAGCCAATGGATGGATTCACAACAACTTACCCAATGAAAACAACCACTATCCATGGTAGTCATTAAGTATTTCTAAAGGAAGGATAAATACATTTCTCTTAAATAGTTAAAAGGTAGTATCTATGAGGATCTAATGGGTCTAGATAAATGAGAAATACCTCCATAATCCAAGTTTCAATTATTCTAGATTGATTGAGAAATGAGGCCGAGAAGAATAAATATTACACAAGCCATCAACTCAATGGAATTAGAGTTTCCCTAGGCTATTCTAAAATTTATCTAGAAATCATCCGACTCATGGAATGAACATATATAGGATGAGAAAATCGATTAAAATAGAGGATAAATGAGTTAAAAATGCATTAAAGACCCCAAATTAATATTCCATATGCTTCCCCTTTGAAATAGTTGAAATACAATAGGAGGTACAATTTTTTTGGCCATTTTAAAGCTAACACAATGTCACCAAACCCTCCAACATACTTTTGGGTTGGATGAAGTGTTATTGAACTTTGAGCAAAATGGGAAGCAACCACAGGCGTGTGCTAGAATTTTTCCCATTTTACCTCACCAAGACTTTCAGAATGGGTGTGGTGAGGTCTCTCAGTCCATGTCCCATAGGTTTATCCTTAGTTCTCTATACCAACTACCACACCTGTATGCCACTTTTATTGATCGTTTCAAACATACGGACCACGATGGACTACACCATGTCCATGGTGTTGCCCGTTTTGGAAACAAAGATATCCAAACAATTTTTATGCATCAAAACCACTTATAAGATACCCATGTCTCATAAGACTTTACTCAAGAAATGTATTACCCCAAAATCATAAATAAAAATAAATGAAAAAATTCTTAACATATTATGAAAAAAACCTTAAGAGTTTACCATTATGGAGTACACTTTATGTAAATAAAAAAAGTAGAAAACAAAGGATTTCTGCCTCCATGGGATTACATTAGACCTTGGATCCCAATATATATTGTTGGATTCATGATCACTTAAGGGGTGATAGTGTCTTCTCCATGCGTCAAACAATGATCAAGAATAGAACAGATAATTTGAAAGTCTTGCAGAAAATTATATTCTCTTTATAGGAGCGATCTCATCCCTTTATATATCCATCCTCAATGTGTTTCATTTGATGAAACATGTTGTCTATGTTCAATGTATTATCATACATTAATTCTATTTTACATTGAATCATATTAAAATTAAATTACAAACCACAATTAGTCCTTTCATAATGGATTAATAACTTAAATGAAATTATGCAGGGAATAAGATAGAAAATCTATACACCTGGTATGTACTGATTAATGTGCAATTTTATATTTACAATAATCACACACTTGTAATAAAATTAATAAGGACTTTGTGCCAAACATAAAACCACTTTTTGAACCCATACAAACTCTTTTATATATGGTTTCATTAAACTCTATTCATTTTGAAAAAGGAATTTTATCCAAAATTTTAATCCTTATCCAAAGGCCTAACCATGTGAACCTATGATAATTAACATAATTTTAAAAAAAATATGAAATCCATATTTCATAAATGTATGTAAAGAGTGGTCATAATAAAAACATCACCACCACTCAAGCTACTAAGGTTTCTGTTGATATATCCATCAAACATACTTATATCTCTATATGAACTTTTCAATTTCAATATGTGTCATATAAATTATATGTAGGTCCATAGAATACTTTTTTACCTGATATAGAGTGAGAAATAGACCTTGAACATGTCAATCTAGTATAATAAACTCATCCTTTCACGTTTCTCAGAAATAAACAGACCATGTTTATAAATACATCACATGTCATTAATCTCATGGATAAGCACATCAATTTCACTTACCCAAGTAGATGAACACACAAAAAGTGTTATAACTAAGCATGCCCAGGAATTGACTTATTATAATTTAATCAATGGATATATGTTTTTAATTTTCATACAACTGAAAAATACCATATTGGTTACACTCCAACGGATAATATTATTAACATCATACCCAATCAGCCACATATTAACTAAGTGCATATTTTGACTTGAGTAAGTTGGGTATCAACGTATAAAGGTTATCATTATTGGTATTTCACTAACCTCAGGTAATAAGTATTAATAATAAACATACACCGCTAAGAATATCTATAAGGCCCTAGCCTTAAACATTACATAATCTTGAGTTAATTCAAGAATTAGACAATGAGGATCTTTTCAGGTTTAGAGTTTTATAAAATTAGACCATAACTATTACATTACATATTAAATATTACAAAGTAAACACTTCTACTTTAACCATTTTTTTACAATAATTAAACTCATTAAATAAAACAAGAATTATTTTCTTGATATAAATATTCTTGAATTATTCCTTTCTCTTACGCTTCTTTATACCCTGTGAAAAACATTTCAAAAAACATGGGATGAGTATAAAAATATCAATAAAGGATATAAAATAAGGAATGAAAACATTATCCCATCAATACATAATATTCAACGAAATCATACTTTTCAATAATAAAACATAAGCTCTTTAACTGAATTCCTGAAATCATAAGATATATGAATAACACATAGAAATGAAAAAACATAATGGCAACTTATGGCATGCATAACATACTTACATTGTAGCTTTTATAGCTACGTAGGGAGTTATGTTTGCAATACCCATCATAGTAAATTCCCTAAATCTCTTAGGAGAAAACTAATGTTTAGATCCATCACATTACCCAATTAATTGGAGATCTATATCAGGCTCACCTGCCCTAGGTTTATCACAAAACCACTCATATACATAAACAATGCCCAAGAGCCATAACAAAATCACAACATATAAAACAAGCATAAAGGAAAGAAAAAAATTCCACATTCCCAACACAATATAAAATTTCAAGATATTGACAAAATCAATACATTCTAAAAACCATTTTCAATACCAAAATACATGAAAATGGTATATGGTATTTATTTTAATTTTAAAAATGTTACGTCCTGTTAAGGAAGCAAAATATCAAATAATGTTCGCAGTGGAGGAAAGGTCATTGTTATCGTGTACATTAAAAAGAAACATTCATTTTTTCATTTAGTAAAATTATTTGTAGAAAAAGATTCCCTTTTAATGAAATTGAAAATAAAATGAGTTTATAAATCCTATAAAATAAAGTTGTGTATAAATCAAAGTATGCCTCAATGAAAGGAGATTGAGATGAAGTCCCTTACCTTGAATCTGACTCATCACGTATGCTCCTTTTTATTTCTAAATAATAAACTTAAGATAATTTATACTTGATTTAGAACATTTTTTAAGTTTATTATTCCATTTATATCACTTATTACCATGTTTTAAAGATTACATAATTATTTATGTTAATATCGGTAATTTTGTCAATATTTGGTACTTGAGTCAAAAATGAACTTGTTATAATTACAAGTTTTCCCCGTGGTCAATAGTCTATTATCTCGAAATTGATATTCAAGATTTAAATATCATATAAATACTATATACCTTTGTATTTATAATAGTACATATCATTTGGATATAAGAAATGAAATGCACCATTTATGGAGACGATAAGACGTACGTACACATGAACACTAATTTAATTTCATTTTCATATTTAAAGGAATGAAAACTTAATGATACATTGGTATATTATAATTTCAGTATAATATAATATATAAGTTCATTAACAACATCTTTTATACGTTCCATGTATGGAATGAATGATTCATATTACTTTGAGGGGGCGGTAGTTCACACTTCCTCAAATGGAATTATCATATTTACCCCTTATGGAAAACATAAAGGTATGATATTAATTAAAAATACAGAAATATAGATACAATATAGATATAATATTAATCACATATAAATACAGTTCCATCATAATGGCCACTATGAGAGTTGGTAGGGAAAAATCGAACAATCATTATTTCGTGAGGCAATAGTTCTCCATACACAAAAACGATATGTTCATATCAATTAGATGGACATGTGTGGAAGTTTAGTTCGAATAATTCTCATAAAAACAACCTAGAATATTTAATATAGTGTTTTTGTTATAAAATAATGGAATAAAGAGAGTTTAGGGGGTTGGAGAAGGAAAATAACTGAATGAATCTCGAGAGAATACATTACCTCAAACATTGTGTACCTGAGATAAACATGGAGGTAAAGCCACACTATCGGCAACTGATCCAAATTTCTATAAGATTTCATAGGGTCTAATGAACCTCATACTCAACTTTCTCTTTTAACCAAAACGAATCACACTTTTCTATGGGGAAACTTTGAGAAAGACATTATCACCTAACTCGAAAGAAAGATCTTTCCTCCGATTATCCGCATAAATTTTTTGCCTGCTTTGAGCTGTTATCATGTGCTTCTAAATCAAATGAATTTTTTTTTCCATATCTTATACTAATTTTGGTCCCATCTAATTCTTTTCACCTACTTCATCCAAGAAACCTGGATTTAGATGACACTTTCCATATAATTATTCAAATGGTGCCATCTGTATACTGGAATGAAAACTATTATTAAAAGAAAACTCAACCAAAGAAAGATGTTGGTCCAAAATTCCCTGTTAATCCATTGAACAAGAAAATATCATATCTTCCAAGGTCTAAATTTATTTTCTTACTACCCATCTTATTTTGGATGAAAATATGTACAAAAATTTAATTCATTACCCGAAGACTTATGAATGTCCTTCCAAAAGTCAAAAGTGAACTTGAGATCACAATCAGATACAATAGAGTGGGGAAATCCATATAACCTGGCTATCTCTCTAATAGATTATCGAGAAAGTTAATATAGAGATAGAGTATCTCGAATAGGAAGAAAATGAGAAGATTTAGTCAATTGATCAACAATAACCTAAATTACATTGTTACCTCAAAAAGTCTTTGGTAATCCCACTAGGAAATCCAAGGAAACATTTTCCCATTTCCACTATGGCATTGGAAAAGGATAAAGCATCCATTTCAGTAAATGCCATTATACTTTAACCTATTGACAAGTTAAATACTTCACAGTAAAGTCAACAATATCTCTTTTTTTTTTCAATACCACCAATAATACTCTTAAAGATCTATGTACATCTTAGTACTTCTAGAATAAACTGAAAACAGAGAACTATGAGCTTCACATAATAACTCTTTCTTCAACTGGGAATCAAAATGCACACATAATATCTTTCCAAACCTAAATAAAGTCCTTATCAATGTTAAATTTGGGTAACTTAACCTTATGAACCAAATATACCTTTTTCTGCAACTCACTCTCTTCTTTCTATGCTGGCTTTATTCTCTCTACTATAGATGATTTCACTACCACCTAAAACAAAATAGAGGAATTCTCTACACCAACAACTTCCAATCCAAAATTTATCAAATCAAAAACCAAAGGATCTCATTCCAAATGTATCATGGTTAAGGCATCATTACTCTTTCGTCTCAAACATCATCCACGCTATTTGCCTTTACAAGATTCTATTGGATCATGCAATCATAATCCTTGATTAATTCTAGCCATCTCTTTTGTCTCATGTTTAATTCCTTCTGAGTGAATATATAATTCAAAATTTTGTGATCAGTATATATTTCAAACATTATTCCATACAAATGATGCCTCCAAATTTTTAAAAAAAAACAATAGTAGGTAATTCCAAATCATGTGCAGGGTAATTTAACTCATGAGGTTTCAACTAACGTGAATCATAAGAAATTACCTGATCATTATGGATTAGGACACAACCATGTCCTTTCAATGAAGCATTACTTTAGATAACAAGATTACTATTTTTGGAAGGTAATTCCAATGCTGGAGCATTCACTAATCTTCTTTTAAATTCTTAAAAACAATCATCACATTCTTTTTTCTAGATAAAATTAACACCTTTTTGAGTTAACTTAGTCTGTGGGTTAGATAACCATTAGAAATTTTCAACAATCCTCCAGTAATAACCTGTTAAAACAAGAAAACTACAAATATTGGTTTTATTTGTGCTTATTTTCCATTATTTAACAAATTTTGTTTTTGCAGAATCAAAAGTTATTCCATCTTTAGAAACAGTGTTACCAAGGAATTGAATTTTTTGTAACCCAAAATCTCAATTTATGAATTTCCCATACAATTTATTTTCTTTTATGGTTTTCAAGACAACTCTTAAATTAATTTAATGCTCCTCTTTGCTTTTGTAAAATACCAAAATATCATCAATAAAAACAATCAAAAACTTATCCAAGAACTCACTGAAAATTATCTTCATAAGATCCATGAATAAAACATGCGGATTGGTTAACCCAAAAGGCATAACTAAAAATTCATAATGGAATTATCTAGTTTGAAATGTGGTCTTTGGAATGTCTGATTCCTTTACTTTAAAATGTTGGTATGCCAACCTCAATTCAATCTTCAAAAAATACTGAGCTCATGATGCTGATAAAAAAAATCATCGATATGAGGAAAAAGATACATGTTCTTAAAAGTGATATTATTAAAGGCTCTATAATCAATGAAAAGTCTCATTGAAACATATTTCATTTTAACAAAAAGATATAAGCACCCCATCGTGAGGTCCTAAGTCAAATGAAACCTTTATCTAATAACTCCTGCAATTGCTTCTTTTACTCTAAAATTGAAATTTGAGCCATTCAATAAGGGGGTTTTGAAATTGTATTTGCATCAGAATCTAAGTCAAATATAAATTCAACTTCTTGGTTAGGTATTATACCATGAAACTCATCAGGAAAAATATCAAGACACTCATTGACCACTGGTACATCATTAATCTGAATAGTTCCTTTATTTCCAATAATATGCGGAAGGTAACATTCATTTCCATCTTTTACAAGTTTCTCAGCTTCCTAACATGTTATCAAAAGTAAGGGTTCATTCCTATATATAAACTAAAATTATTTCTACAATGAAACCACTTTATCTCTATAGTCAATCTTACTTTGATAAATGTAATTCCAATACATACCCAAAATAACATCAAACTGTACTAGAGGAAAAACAATAAATTTTGTAGGTAGATTCTTTCCACACACAAGTACAAGAAGGTTATTATAATTTCTTTTTCTCTCAACATTTCATCTAGGTGTTTTTACCACAAGTTAATGATTGATATCATGAGATTTAATTCCCAAACTACTTGAAAATTTCTCAGAAATGAAAGAATGTGCAGACCCGGAATCAAAGAACACATTGGAATAATCTGAATAAACAAAGAGTGTACATGATACTACTTAACTTTGTTGGGCGGAAGAAACGAGGAATGATGGCAAGAGGGGGGGTGAATTGCCTTTTAAAAAATTGATTAACAAATTAAAAATCAAAGTAAAGATGCAGCGGAAATAAAGAGGCAAGACACACAAAATTGATAACGGAGTTCGGCCAAAACCCGGCCTACGTCTCCGCTCCCAACTCAACCGTTGAGAGATTCCTACCGCTTGCTTTTCAATGGTTTTAGCAAGAAACCCACTAGGCTTTGAGGTAGCACTAGGACCTATTACAGCTTGCTTTTGTGGTTTAGCAAGAACCCACTTGCTTTTTATGGTTTAGCAAGAACCCACTATCCTTCTTACAGGTGAAGGATAGCTCACCTATGTCTCAAGCTATTTAAAGGAAAGCTTGGCAACCTTGTCACACCTTAGTGGTGATGTGAAACCCAAAGAAAAGAGGGGATGAGAAAATTGGGAGTTTGTAGGCACAAACTCAAAGTTAAGCTCAAAATAAATAAAACACAAAAAACCGTGATTGGGAAGACTTGGGCGCCAATTGGATGATGGAGTTGATGTAGCGTGCTTTCCCAAGCTTCTTGAGTGGTGCTCTTGGATGTGGAAATGGATGGAGCACTTGGGGTTCTCTTGGAACAATCCGCCGGAGCTTCTCCAAAATGATCAACAATGTGTCCGGTGGCTTGGGTGTAGTTCCGGGGCTTCTTAGGCCTTTATTTATAGGCTAGGAACCTTTAAGTATCCGTTGGAGGGCTTTGGAGCCGTTGGAAAAGGCCTCGGAGCCGTTGGAGGCCAAAAAGGAGTTGACTGGTCAAAGCCAATGGCTAGTTTGACTGGTCCACCGGCTGGCCGGTACATGGCCACCGGCTGGCCGGTGCCTTGACAGTGGCTGAGAATTCTGGTCCAGGCTCCACCGGTCGACCGGTGCCAGAGCCACCGGCTGGCCGGTGGACTGATTTTCAGTCCACTTTGCCTTCTTTCTTTCTTGGCCCAATTCCTTGGCCACCTGATTTGATTCCTATCAACCAAAAACACTTGAAAGAGGATTAGATAAATATGAGGGTGATTGTGATCATGAAAATAAAACCTTGAGGGGTTCGAGAGGTACAACAATCTCCCCCTATTTTGATGATCACAATCACCAAAACAAACAATGAAAAATACTAAAATTGAAAGGAAATGCTTAACCATGATGAAAAGGATTCTCCCCCAATCAATCAAGAAATTTCTCCCCCTTTGTGATTATCAAAATAGAGTGGGGCATAAAACTTGATTGAGGGATACTTTGAAAAACAAAAAGAGATTTTAAATCAATTGAAATTTTTGAAATTGAAACGAAAATTGTAAATACAAATTGAATGAATTGAAAATTGAATAACAGTTTGAATTGAAAGTTTTGAATCAAAAACCAATTGAATTTTGAAATTTGAATTTTGGATACCAAATGTTGAAATTGAAAGTTGGAATCGAAAATTTTGAAATTGAGTTTGAAATGAAAAATTTTGAATACACAAAAAAGCTTAAAAGAACTTAACTCCCCCTAAATAAAAACAATAAATCACCGGGGAGAGGTGTTTGAAACCGAAACAATTTTAGGCCCGGAGAGACTCGCTAGAAGGGATTTTTCAATCCATACTTGTCTCATGGCGGGTCTTCTCCTATAAAATTCATCGGAAAAGAAAAAACTTTTGGGTTGACCGTACCGGGCGTTTTTACAATTACATTCATAAATAAGGTGCCCGGGTTTTTTGCAATAGTTACAAAATTTAAAGCTAGAGCTCCCCCTTACAAAAACAGTGGGTGCATGGGAGGAGGAAGCTATATTGGTGTAGCCTAGCCCTTGGGTGGTTCTTGATATTCGTTGGGAACCTAGGAGATTGTTCAAATTTTGTTCACCTTGGGTGAACTTAGCTAGGGTCTCCCTAAGGTCCTTGATGGTTGATTCCATAGAATCAACATTTGGAAAATTTTGGATTTTGAGGGACAACTCTTCCTTCTCTTTAAGAAGTTGTTCTTTTTCGGAAGAGAGTTTTTTGAAAGACTTTTTTAAAGCAATAAATTTTGAAGATAAAGCATGAAAACCATTTTCTAGTTGGTCTCTAGCATGTGAGAGTTCTTCATATGACAAATGATTTAAAGAATTGGAATTTGAGGAGCAAGAGGAGGAGGAGTCGGAAGATGTTACCTCATGGAATGCCATTAGGCATTTTGTACCTTGGTCGCTCGAGGAGGAGGAGGAGGAGGATGAGGTGTCACTCCATGTGGCCTTGAGGACCTTTTTCTTTCCTTTTTCCTTTGGCGTGGCCCGTTTCTTGTTGAGTGGGCAATCGGGCTTGTAATGGCCCTTTTCGCCACACCCGTAGCATTTTACCTTGGGCTCGGATCTTGCGGTGAGTTCTTGCTTACGCGCCTTGCGGGATCTCTTCTTCTTCTTGTGCTTCTTCATAAACTTGTGCATTTGGCGGGCGGGATTCTCCATTTCCGAGTCGCCGCTTGATGATGAGGAAGATGAGGAAGGAGATGAGGAAGAAGATGAGGAGGAGCTTACTTCCTTTTGAACCTTGAGGGCAATGTTCTTTGGTGTCTTGATAGGGGTGCCCTCCTTTTGTGCTTGCCTCCTCATTGTGATCTCGTACGTCATAAGGGATCCGATGAGCTCCTCTACCGGCATATTTTTGACGTCCTTAGCTTCTTGGATCGCCGTCACCTTTGGTGCCCATGAGCTCGGAAGGACCCATAAGATCTTCTTGACCATTGTCTCGGCTGAAACATCATCACCAAGGGACTTTCTCTCATTGCACACGTCAGTAAATCGTGTAAACATTTCAGAAATTGATTCATTTGGATGCATGGAAAAGCTTTCAAAATCTTGCCTATACATGTCTAACCGAGTATCCTTAACTTTGTTAGTGCCCTCATGGGTCACTTCCAATAGTTTCCAAATTTCATGAGATGAGGTGCAAGTGGAAACTCGGTTGAATTCATTTCTATCTAACCCGCAATGAAGAGCGTTCATGGCTTTGCCATCAAGCTCAAAATTCTTAATATCAGCGGGGGTCCATTTGGATTCATCGGGGGAAGACAAAGTATAACCATGCATGACAATTTTATATATGGGATAACCTATGCTTCTAAGGAAAGTAGTCATGCGGGTTTTCCAATAATTATAGTCGGTCCCATCAAAAAATGGAGCCCGACCCAAAGAGTAGCCCTCGGGGGCGAAAGAGGTAGATGCCATCAAAAAAAAAGATCTTAACTTTGAAACCGGGTTAAGGAATTACTCAAAGGTCCCTCTGATACCAATTGTTGGGCGGAAGAAACGAGGAATGATGGCAAGAGGGGGGGTGAATTGCCTTTTAAAAAATTGATTAACAAATTAAAAATCAAAGTAAAGATGCAGCGGAAATAAAGAGGCAAGACACACAAAATTGATAACGGAGTTCGGCCAAAACCCGGCCTACGTCTCCGCTCCCAACTCAACCGTTGAGAGATTCCTACCGCTTGCTTTTCAATGGTTTTAGCAAGAAACCCACTAGGCTTTGAGGTAGCACTAGGACCTATTACAGCTTGCTTTTGTGGTTTAGCAAGAACCCACTTGCTTTTGATGGTTTAGCAAGAACCCACTATCCTTCTTACAGGTGAAGGATAGCTCACCTATGTCTCAAGCTATTTAAAGGAAATCTTGGCAACCTTGTCACACCTTAGTGGTGATGTGAAACCCAAAGAAAAGAGGGGATGAGAAAATTGGGAGTTTGTAGGCACAAACTCAAAGTTAAGCTCAAAATAAATAAAACACGAAAAACCGTGATTGGGAAGACTTGGGCGCCAATTGGATGATGGAGTTGATGTAGCGTGCTTTCCCAAGCTTCTTGAGTGGTGCTCTTGGATGTGGAAATGGATGGAGCACTTGGGGTTCTCTTGGAACAATCCGCCGGAGCTTCGCCAAAATGATCAACAATGTGTCCGGTGGCTTGGGTGTAGTTCCGGGGCTTCCTAGGCCTTTATTTATAGGCTAGGAACCTTTAAGTATCCGTTGGAGGGCTTTGGAGCCGTTGGAAAAGGCCTCGGAGCCGTTGGAGGCCAAAAAGGAGTTGACTGGTCCAAGCCAACGGCTAGTTTGACTGGTCCACCGGCTGGCCGGTACATGGCCACCGGCTGGCCGGTGCCTTGACAGTGGCTGAGAATTCTGGTCCAGGCTCCACCGGTCGACCGGTGCCAGAGCCACCGGCTGGCCGGTGGACTGATTTTCAGTCCACTTTGCCTTCTTTCTTTCTTGGCCCAATTCCTTGGCCACCTGATTTGATTCCTATCAACCAAAAACACTTGAAAGAGGATTAGATAAATATGAGGGTGATTGTGATCATGAAAATAAAACCTTGAGGGGTTCGAGAGGTACAACAAACTTGATGGCCCAAATTCTACTGAAGAAGTTGCAAGTATTTCACCACCCCTTTTTTCTTGTATTCCTGCTGCTTTCCCTCAGTTATGTTCTTCATTGGACAGTCATTTTCATAATGAACCATTTCATTGCACTAAATTTTTTTTACTGACTGTAAGTCATATTTTGTCTTACCGTTACCTTGATCTTTTTCAGTGTAATTATGATCCTTATGCCCCATTTTACCACATTGGTATCACTTGACATAATTCAAAAGGCATTCCCCTATGTGATTTTTACCCCAATTTTTACAAACATTAAACTTAAGTTTCTTACCATCAGACTTTTTTGAATAGTTCTTACCTTTAGTTGGCCACCTCGACATCTTATTTTGTTGTTTTTCAAATAACACATGATCACTAAAAAACTACATTTCCAACTTCTCCGCACATCAAAAACGTTTTTCATAACTTTTAAACACAAGTGAAGCTAAAGACCCTCGAAACTTTGGATTTAATCATGAGTAAAAATGATTGATTTTACTATCAAGATCTTATATGAAATTTGGACCATACCTTTCCAATCGAGTGAATTTTGCTTCATATGAATCCACCGAGTCATCCTCTTGCCTCAATTACAAGAATTTGGTATCCAGCCTAAGTCGAACCACCTTAGGAAAATATTTCTCAATAAACAAAAATTTGAATTGATCCTAATATAGAGCATCAATCTCCTCACTATCACTGATACTTTTAACCATTAACCACCACTGATCGGCTTCACCTTCAAAATGGTAAACATCAAGAATAAACTTTTGATGTTATAAACATCCCATGGCATCGAAAATCTTTTCCAGTGCTTTAATCCATGATTCAGAAAGCACAATGTCAGATGATCCTTTGAATGACTTGGGATGTTGCCTCATGAAATTATCCACTACTGACATGTTCTTTCGTAGTTGATCTAGATGATCTCATGCATGGATACCACCAAAATTTATAGCCTGAGTCAATTGTTCCATCAATACAACAAACTGTTTAGTTACGATTCCGATCATCTCAGGTTGTTGATTTGGAAGGTTATTTTCTTCTTGATGTCATCCCATCATAGTTTCCCTGTTTTCTCTGTGGAAAACCATTCTAACAAAAAACGTTCTTAGGAAAAGAAACATGGTAATCCTCAAATGATTTATCATTTAAATATTAACATAAATTAATTTATAGATATTAATTTAATAATATCCTAACTCCTAAAGTTGTCTAAACTGACCTCTGACACCAACTATAAAGACCCATCATTAAATAGTACATAATCATGCGTTAAGTCAAGAATTTGACATTGAGGATTTTTTCAGGTTTAGAGTTTTACATAATTATGCAATAACTATTAAATTACATCTCAAATATTAAAAAGTAGAAACTTCTACTCTAACCATTTTTTTCACAATGATAAAACTCATTAAATAAAATAAGAATTATTTTCTTTATATAAATATTCTTGAATTATTCCTTTCTATTACCCTTTATTATACCCTATGATTATTTTTTTCAAAAACATGGGATGAGCATAAAAAGATTAGTAAGGGATATAAAATAAGAAAAGAAAAAATTAGTCCATAAATTCATACAAATAAATGAAATCATACTTTTCAATAATAAAACATAATCTCTTTAACTTTTTTCATGAAATCATAAGATTTATGAATAACACATAGAAATAATAAATCATAATGGTAACTTGTGTCATCCATAACATACTTAAATTGTTGCTTTCACAACTACGTAGGGTGTTACATTTGGAATACCTATCACAGTATATTCCCTAAATATCTTAGGAGAGGCATTAATGTTTACCTCCATCATGTTACCCAATGTATTGGAGAGTTATCTCGGGCTCACCCACCCTAGTTTGATCACATATGTTTCTTGTTCTTCCTGAATAATAAAATTAGGTTACTTTATACTTGATTAAATACCCTTTTCAAAGTGATTATTTATTTTATGTAACTTATTACCACATTATAAATATTACATAATTATTTAAGTTAATATTGGTTATTTTGTTGATATTTGGTAGTTGAGTCAAAAATGAACTTGTTATAATTAAAAATTGTCCATGTGGTAAAAATTCTAGTATATATAGAATGATATTAAAAGTTTAAATATCATATAAATCTAGTATATATATTTATTTATAATAGTACATAACATTTTGAGATAAGAAGTGAAATGCACTATTAATGGAGACGGTAAGTCGTACGTACGCATGAATGATACTTTCATTTATTTTTCATATTCAAAGGAATGAAAACTAAATGATAAATAGTTATATTATAATTATAGTATAATATCATATATATTTTCATTAACTCTATCCTTTATACGTTCCATGTATGGAATTAATGAGTCATATCACTTTGAGGGGGCGGTAGTCCGCACTTTCACAAATCAAATTATCTTATTTACCCATTATGGAAACCATAAAGGTATGATATAATTTAAAAATAAAAAATAATAGAGAAAATATAAATATAATATATATCACATATTAATTTAGTTCCATCATAATGGACACCATGATATGTGTTAGGGAAAAATCGAACAGTCATCATTTCGTGAGGAAATAGTTCACCGTACACAAAAACAGTATGTTCGTATCCATTAAATGGATGTGTGTGGAAGTGTAGTTTGAATAATTCTCATAAAAAAATCATAGTTTATTTAAGATACTGGTATTTTTATAAAATAATTTAATAATGAGATATTAGGGGATGGAGAAGGAAAATAAATGAAAGAAGTTTGAGAGAATACATTACCTCAAATTAGGTAACTCATTTCGATTTAAGCTAAAATGCTTTCTTGAATTGCCTTCGGCCTGAGGTTAGGCTTATAGGATGAATAGAGGGACGTTTGGAGATTATTTGGGAAGAGGTTAGAGTATCCAAGGGGATTTAGGGGTGTGATCAAGGGTTAGAGGGGATTCCTTTTTATAAGAAGGAGGAAGCACTTTGGGAAGGTATTGAAATATTATTTTATTCTAAAATGATTTTCAGTTTTAAATGGTCACATGGTAATTTATTTCAAAGATAAGATGATTTTTGGTGTAAAAACTCTCAACTAATATGTTTTATATAAGTCTAGGTCCCAAATGTAACCCTATCTTATAGCTTTAACCCTTAGTAAACTAATTTAACTTTTACCATTTCTTCTTGTGTATTCAGACTATACGGTTAATATAGTTACTATAGAATTACAATAGAACCTCAAGTGGACCAGTAATGACATTTTAAACATTATCTAAGTCATATGGCCAAACTTTATATTTTTAGGACTATTATGTCATTTAATAAAATAGTATTATTGAAAAACTCATTTATATCAAAATTTATACTATTTATATCATGACTTTTTAAAAATCAATAACAACTTGATTATTTCTAAAAAACGTCATTAATTAAAAGATAACAAGTCATAATCATTCTAAAAATCATGGATGGAACAAAAAGTTTCAATATAAATTTATTTTAATTTTTATAATCTCATTTATTTAAATAATTCATTAATAAGGTAATCACTACATCATCATTGTTTTATAAATATATATATATTTATTTGATGTCTAAAAATTATAAATAAAATAACATGATGTAGGAAATATTTTTATATTTATAATGAATATTTATTTTAAAAAATATTACTTATATAACCCAATATAAATTTTTTTTCACTAAAATATACTTGTTTATGTTATATTTTCCTTAACATTAAATTAATAGTAATTAAATGTCATTTTCACACACAAGTGGCTCCATGAGATCCTCAATCGACCCAAGGATTCCCATGACTGGATATATCTCATAAAATAGGATTATTACATGTGTTAGGGTAGTTTACTGTTATTATAATACTATTTTTAACCCTTATTTACCAGATCGACCTTTTAACCATGGTAAATAAAATATTTACTGAAGTTACTATTCATAATGTCTAAAAATTAAAGGCACCTATTTACACAATTTGGATCTTTAGATTCCAAATATGGAATCCATTTTTCAAAATTCAAAACATAGAAATTTTAGATATTAATTTAAAATTAATTCCCGTTGTCAAAACCTAAAGTGTGTTTCTAAGAAGTAAAAACTACATAAAGATTAACATGTGTCTGTGTCAAATTTTAAAGTAAAATTACTTCCAGTGACCAAAATAAGAATAAATTAAAAAAATATAATCCAATTACACTTTAAAACCAACAAAAAGGGAAATATGACTATATTAATAAATTAGATGAAAGGAAAATTTTGAATTAAAATGCAGTATTTTTCACTATTCATTAAAAAAATAAACTTTACCAGAAAAGTAACAAAAATTTACCCAAAGTAAATTTTGATTTCACACTTATAAAGAAAATTTTATTTTATATAATGGTACATATAAAAGTGAAAAAACTATATTTTAAAAGGTTTCTCCATCAAAATGCTGTAAAACTACTTTTTAAAAATATTAAAGTATTTATGCTTAAAATTGGATTCATTATCATTTTAAGCCTCTAAATTTTATTGAATAAATTTTAAAAAATTTAACAAAAATGTTTAATCTTAAAATATTTAGTTCTGTTCATTCCTTCTAGTACAGTGGCTTGGCATTAACTACCATTTAAAATAATAATATTATATTTTTATTTTTTTAGTATGACTCAGCATTGTGTGCAACATAAGATTTCGGAGAAACCCATTGTTGCATATCGACTAAACCATAAAACATAAAATCCTATTTAAAGTAAAATTAATATTTAATTCACAAATATTAACAAATATAAAAATATCATATTCTTTATTTACCGGGAATGTTACATTATCGATGACTACATGATAATCCATGATATATAATTTAGTGAGTCAGTCCAAGTAATAAGTCTCTACTTATTACCTCATGATTCTATTATTCATATATCATATAAAACCATTTGTAATAAGTATATAAATCTATTCAAGTTAACCTTAAAATATCATCACAACCCATAATACTCTGTGATGATCATTTATTATGGACAACTCAAAGTTTATACTTTGAGGAGATATTTATCATTCTAATGTTAATGTAAATTAGATTTCAGATCATGTAAATTAATGATAAATTTATATTGACTTTATTATAATAACATGATATTATTATAACCTTTACAATCAATTTATATTGTCTTTAACACCATAGATTATACATGAACCTCATGTGGTTGTTATGGTAATGGTTTTGTTAACTCATTAAATCTATATATAATTCTTGTCACATATCAATTTAACAACCTAATAAAACTCTCCCACTAAAATATTTTAATGAGTGACATCAATAAATTAATCTAGTTTGAATAATATAAAGACTTAGGAATCACATTCCTAATGTTAAACTCCTTGAAAGTTTATTGAAACTCCTTTACTTCACAAAACCATGTGTCACATTTTCAAGTTCTATTTTCAATTAAAAACTATTTTGAAATTTAACATCATAATATTTGGAACTATTTTAAATAGAAATTTATTTTAAATAAATGTGACCACTTTCATTTTTTATTCGATATATCCAAAACTATTTTTGGATAAAAAATAATGTAACAATACACATTATTACTTTACTATCACATCCTAAACTCTTTTAGGATAACAAATAATGTATCTATTTACATTATTCCCTTACCAAAATATCCTATAATTTTTTAGGATAATAAATAATGTAAATATTTACATTGTTACTTTACCGACACCCCCAAAATCATTTTGGATAATAAATACTGTAACTGTTTACCTTAGTATTTTACATCCTAAAATCTTTTAGTATAAAGTGACCTTCAATTTAAGAATGGTAAAAACATATAACCATTTATACTTTTATTTACCATTATACCCTAATCTCTTTTAGTATATCAACTAAATTTTATATATTAATAACATGGAATAATAGTAATATTCACGTTATTAAAGTAACTTAATGTAACTATTTTCATTTTTATTTAATATCACAATATTCTAACTCTTTAGAATAGTAAGTGAATAATCACTTAACATTATACAAGTATAATACTTTAATAAATATTGATATTCACTTTATTATGGTAACTAAATATAAATCTTTACATTTTTATTTACCATCGCATATCCTAAACTTATTTAGGATATTTAGTGAAGAATCAATTTAATCATAGACTAGTATAATCTTTTATTTGTTAACATTGAACTTCCTTAAGTCAAAAAATACTCCCATCAGTATCTTAGAAATTATATCATTCTCATAATATATTTCTAAGATCCAATACAAACATATTTATATTAGAAAATAAAAATTATTTCCATTTAGTTGGAATATTTAAAAAATGATTAATTCTTTACCCATTATTTAATAAATGTTTATATTTATCAAGATATTATAATAAAAGTATCATGAGAAAAAATAGCTAAAATAGATTAATAATTCCACCAAAATAAGGATTCCCATGATGTAGAATGATCAATTGATGTTTTAGAAGCTCAAAACAGGAAAACCAAGCTGAAACAGAGGTTCTGATTCTAGAAATACATTATTCAAATAATTAATCAGGTTCAGGATGTGAATATTTTACAAGTCTTAAAGATAATTCATAGAGTTATGTGAATAAAGCATAAAAAATATGGGGTCTACACTTTCATGTTGTGACACTCATTTCACACTGTGACCTCGCTTGGACAGACACAGTTTGGAATGTTTTTGACATCAATTTCGACAGAGACTCACCAATAATGACCGAACCAAAAAATTAATGTTGGGATTAAAATCTGATTCCTAAATGGCCACATTAATAATTAAAAAATCCACCTGATCACACCCTAAATATCTATAAATATATGGTTTCTACACTATTGTTGGAGATAAATCCATTGACCGAAGCATGGGGTGAGGAGCTGTGCTATCTAGGGTCCTCCCCCATTCTTCTTCTCCAATTTTCTTTTTGGATTTATTTTTTTAGTCCTCACCCTTACTCCCTCATCACTAGGATGAGGGTGTAAATCCCTCCACGTTCTAGGGTGATTTAAATTAATGAGGAAGTTTTTTTGGATTTTATTATCAATTTCATTCATGTTTTAGGGTTTCCATAATTTCAATAAAATAATTCCAATCTCTTTATTCTTATTAAATCAAGACCACATATTGATGAATCTATAAATTTATTTTTAATTTTTAAAATAATTATAATAAATTATGCAAGGCCATTGTTTCATTTAGGCTGATTAGGTTAAAATACGTTATTAGGATAAACTTAATGCATTATTCCCCTTAATTAATGGACCAAGGGAAATATGGTATTTTTTATATTAATGAGGGGTAATCTAACCATCATATCCTCCTCATAGAAACTCTAAAACCTATACTGAACAATCAATTTAATTTCATAATCCAATTACACCTAAACCCAAAAATCTACAAATACCCAACATGTTTTTCTCAAGTGTTTTCCAAACAAAAAATATTTCTTAATTTCCTTTCAAACTAATTTTAAACAAAAAATTGATTCTTTCCCCTTTATTAAAATCAAAATAAATTTTTTAAATAAATAAATAAATAAATAAATACATAATTTAACCATCGGTGTGGGTTTGTAATCAATTTTTTTGCCTATATTTTAATTAATTTACCACACTTGTTTGAGTTTTATTAATTTTTTGTTTTGGTTAGCCCCACATGGAATTAATGATTCACCATGTGGGATCAAAATACTTTTATCCTTATGTTCTTATAAAAACATATTATAGAATCCAATGAAACATAAACCCTGTGTATATAATGAATCAACTTATTTTTTCATAATAACTCTTTGTTAATGAAAAAAAATATTATCATATAAGATAGAGGAGACGAAGATACACGTCCTTTAATTAGATTCATTTGATCTTTACACATTACTTTTCATTCAAATAATTGATGTAAAAATCATTTTCTATATCTCTTCAATGAAAAAAGTATTGTCAATTAATTCTTCCGTTGATATTAAACCTCTGTATATTCAATTATAAGGTAGAAATTATGTATCCCATACCCTTAAAAATTAATTAATAAATTTCTATAAAACTTATACCTATCATGGAAAATTCATGGGTTTCAAAATCACATGAGTTATTTTATACAATTACATTATATATAATCATTACTCCTTCCTAATAATACCCTTAGGTTTCAACGACCTTTACTGGATACCTAAATAAAAATGCTTGGACACTCCAAATTGATTTTCTTCTTCCATTTTGAAATATTATCTACTTTCATTGTTTATATAGTACATGAAATTAAACATCATATTCCCAATTTATTTATCCTCAACACTTTGATAATATTTGGTAAAATATTATTAAATTACTTTATCTTATTGGTGTAGGCTCTGGAAGGATTTAAAGAGGGGGGGGGTTGAATTTACTTTTAAAATTTTAAACTCTTAATGAAGAACATAATTATAAATTTAAATGAAATTGAAAAGAATGAAATGAACATGAAATAATAAATTGAAATGATACAAGTATAAAAATATTATTTTAAGAAATTATGTTATGGATATAAAAATATTTTAATTCTATTATATATTATAAATATTGATAATTTAAATATTAATTAAAAAATTATGAAAAGATAAATTATTATGCTGGATGTGTCAAAATTAATCATTTACGTGTGTTGATGTTAGATAATTAAACAAAGTTAAAATTAATGTTTTGTGGAAAATAAATAGTATAAGGCAAGAAAAATGATAAATAAGTTTAACAATAACTAGATATGAGCCCCTACATCTCCATTACTAAAGGATTGTGAAGTTTTTATATTACTACCTTAATTTTTTTGGTAGTTAAGAAACCCATCCCTCTCTTTGGTGGTTGTGGTCAACCACTTTATTTTCATCTATTTTAGAAAAAAAAAATTAACTCCCTTTCCTTTTGGTGGTTTTGGAAAGAATGTGAAAGTAAAAGTTAAATAAGGTAAGAAGGGTTTCTTATTTACAACCTATTATAATATCGTTAATTGAATCAATCCAAAATAATGAAAAAAATTTAGAATGATATATGTTGATATAATTGATGGATAATAGATAAATTTATATTAATAAATGAATTTTGTCTCTTTGAGTCTTTTAAATAGATTTCCAGTGTAACACTTAATTTGAAGTTTGACCTATTATGATTCGATCATTTGATAATTGTTATTAAATTGAGAATTTAATCATTAAAGGTAATCCTTTAATAGTATTTGGTTGATCATGGAACATTATGGAGTCATTTAGCATCATTAAGGATCATCAAAACACGATTTAAAGTATTAGGTATACCAATGTTTGAATCCTTGAAAATATGTTCGACGAAAATTGGGTAACTGCAAAGGGATACCGGATGTCTAGTGGCATACTTCGGCTTAAGATGTTTTTTAAAACTTACATAGTCTTTCCACTAGTCTAGTATTGGTTTGACATTGGCCTTCTGGTAGTATCACCAGTTCTATAATTATCTACCATATGATTGATGTACCTATACCATCTAGTTGGTGGGAATCTTCTACACCTAGTGGTTATATCCAATTGGAACTAGAAGGAAAATGCTTCCTATATTTCTCCAATATATGAAAATTCCCTTATAGATTCTTCCAATGCTTCCATTTGATCCAGGAACTTCACTCCATGAGTTCAAAATTTAACATGACTTCCACATGATATTATAATGATACCTCAATTCATGAAATTAAGCCATCAAATATCCTTCAATGTGATTATCCAAATCATTTTCCGTGCCTTTATAATTCTTCAATTAGTTAATCAAACTTGTAATTTATTATCTAATTAATTTTACTGAAACCCACTTAAATGAAATTATTAGACACAAATTTGTGTGTTTTGTATCATGAAAAAAACTCTCATAGAAAGAGAGGTACAAAAATATCCCCATTTTTTTATGATCACAAACACTTAATAAAAAAATTATATCAAGAGTAATACTAGATTTAACATATGATAATATTTTTAAGATAATTATATAATGATTTTCAATGTGCTCATAATATATAAATATGACATGATAGTTTATGAATCATTTTACAAGTATACCATGAATCAATTAATTTTTTTTACCCCTTTAATAAAAAATAACACATTGTGAGAAAATTTCTTAAACTAAAAAATTTAATAAACCCCTTATAGAACTTTTCTCCCCTTTGTGATCATAAAAAATAACACAAGGGGAGAAAATAATGAATAAATGTTAATGATTAAGTATATTTATTAAAAAAATATGAAATATTAAAGATATAAATTTTTATCTTACCCCTAATGATAATCATGTTGTCAAATATAATATAGAGAATAAATAATTTCGAGGTGTAAAATTAAAAATAAGAGTGAATCTCATGATTTCCAAAGACAAAAGATAATATTTTGAAGTAAAATTTATGAGATAATTCAAAACCAATTTTAAAGGTAACTCATAAAATAAGGTAAGAGTAAATTTGAAAATGAAGATCAAGGGAAAATTAACAAATAAAATATATTTATAAAAAAATTCAAGAGATAAAAAATATAGAAAAAGTGATAGAAAAAGATAAACAAAAAGATATTGAAAAATAAATTCATAAGAGAGAAAATAAATAAATTTTAAAGTTTTTTAATTTCAATATCAAGAGAGATTAAAAAAGAGAAAGAGAAAGATAGAAATGATATAAATAAATATATTACAGATTGAAATAGATAAGATAAAGAAAGAGATGGAAGAAAGAAAGAGAGGAAAGAAATAATGTGAAACATACATTTGATAATACACTCATTTTCCTCTATTTACTAACTCTCATCCATAGAATAATTTTAAAGATACTCTTTTAGACAAGAGAACATACCTCAAAAAATTTCTCTACATTATGTTTATTAAATAACACAATCAAGGGTTAGTGGTATAAGAAATGTTACATGAGGTGAGTAAAAAATAAAGAAATAAGATAAAAAAACATAAGAAGAAACCAAAAAGAAAAATTTAAATAATTTTACCCATCATTAATCGTCCTTTGATAGATATGATTTTTTTTTTTGAAATTTTCTATAGTATATATATGATTTATTATGTAGGATTTAAAATCAATCTTTTCAAAAGATATTTAAAAATGAAAACTGGAAAACCAAGTGTGTTAAAAGTTTCAATATTAGTTTAGTTAGAAAACATTAATTAATAAAATTTATTTTATAAGAAAATTATTTTGAAATTGTAACAATAAATTTGAAAAATAAATAATTATAAATATGATAAATCACTTTTTAGAAATAAAAAAAATCATCTCGTATGGAAAAATTCAAAAATAAAAAAAAAGAGATTGGGGTCCCCCATAATAGGTGCATAAGGGGGATATTTGGATCATAATAATGAAAATTTAATAGAATAAAATAGAAAAAATAAAAATAGACTAATAATTCCAAGATGTAATGGAAAATATTAAATAGGATCCTTAAATATTTTAAAATAATAATTAGTTAAAAAAGATAGCTCAAGATATCCAAATTCAAACAATAAGTTTCACAAGTGTATGATTCCTAATTCAACTTTAATGAAATTGAAATGATCAACCAAAATAGGTTTTGTGGGTATATTAGCTAATTGAAGGTCCATTCTTATAATTTCTAACATAGTATCTGTTGACAAAGTGTTATTTTCAACAATACTCTCTCTTTTTATGATGATTTTGATGTTCAAAAATACCCTTATTAGTTATTCTAATGATTTTACTTTGAGTATATTTCAAGAAATTAATATTATTTATTTCTCTATTTTGAAATAATATTTAAGCATTTTAATCTGCCTGGAATATTTTTCAACGTGTTTGGGAATCACATTAGCATGTTCTGGAAACACTGTTCATACTCAATGTGTTTGGAAATCACTTTAGCATGTTCTGGAAACAATGTTCATACCCTATGTTGAGGAGCATAGCATAGGGATGAAAACTGTCGCTTACGTGTTATCAGTAAAGTATGGTTAAGCAACCATACATTGTCAGGAAATTATGGAAGAAAGAACCCTAAATTTAAAAGGAACCTTAGGTTTGAAATATTAGAAAAGTACGGAAGAATAATCCTACGTAAATATGGAACGTCATGTTTGTTTCTCAAACGTATGGTTCATCAACCATACTTTTGTAAACAACCTTACGTTGGATCATTTACCTTGCGTTTTGAAGAAGATAAAAGTATGGATTATGTATTATTCATTTGAGAGTTGAAGAGAATGGTATGGATGATCAAGCTTAAGTTTGAGATCAACCTTACATTGTGATCCTTACATTCACAGAATTTATACTATGCAGTTCAACCCTACATTTGGTGTCAGAGATTTAAATTATAATTTTATTAATGTAATAATCTTTATGATGATTATTATTCCTATTTAAAGCCAGATTAAAAGCCTGAATCTAAAGCACGTCTTTGACTGATTCAAATCTATTTATTTATGATTCAATAGATCAATTTATGAGGATATTTTCATGGCCAATTTTAAGGGGAGTTACAACTGCTCTGGTTATTCAAATATTTGAATATCGCGATTCTAAAGGCGAATTTTGTGGATCTAAATTTAAAAAGAGAGAAATTGTCTTTATTCTTTATATACCTGTATTATTTTTTATTACTAATATAGAGGTTAATTATTGAAAATAAGAAAAATATATACCAAGATCTTGAGTTTTTAACTACTATAGTTTACAGAGACAATCGAGACTTACAGATCTTCTATTACGAAAAGAGAAAAAGCTTTGTTTTCTGAAGAGGAAGAAAATCGATTGAAGATTCACCAATTCTACATTGAATTTCTTTTATGAATTGACTACTGTTAAAGTTGAAAATTATATTTTAAGATCTAC
Organism: Viscum album; assembly: GCA_963277665.1. NCBI lineage: Eukaryota > Viridiplantae > Streptophyta > Magnoliopsida > Santalales > Viscaceae > Viscum > Viscum album. The sequence goes on along the minus strand of OY728122.1, from coordinate 2,082,302,671 downwards.
TGCAACTGGATCATCCCAGAACTACTCTTTACCTGAGGAGAATCATTTCTAAAATCAACGATCTATCGACTGTCAATTGCGTGTTGTTCCAATTGTGGAGAAAAACTGTAAAGTTTTTCAAAGATCAAATACTCTATTACTTTGAGTGACCGACTTCTCATATTAAGATGTGTGTTCAGTTCTATGTATAAAAAAGAAGGCTCTGTTTTTACTTAATGTTTTAAAGGTGTCAACTTCCTGCACTCAGTTGTGGAACGTTCTGTTGATAAGAAGACCAGATAGTGAAAATCACCAAGCTCGTGGAGCAGAGTGTTGGTGGAGTAGACTAGAGGCCTTCTGTTCCCCGAACCACTATACATCATGCATCCTTGGATATTTATTTTACACTACTTAATATTTTTGATAAAGTTTAAAGGACATATCATGATCTTGTGAAGAAATTGTTGAAGACACAATTCACCCCTCTTGTGTATATTTGGAATAACCTGATCCAATAATTGGTATCAGAGGAGGAGCTATTGTGAAAGCTATAAAAATCTGAAAGTTTTTGGATTATATAGAGCCTAATGGATGATACACAAGTGGGTATGTCAATAGTTCAAGATCCCTACTTCAACGGTGAAAATTTTGTATGCTGGAAATCAAGGATGATAATTTATTTAAAGAAACATGGATAGAAAGTGTACTTGAAAATTCTAACTCCCTATGTGATTCTAGAGAAACCTGAAACATTGAGTGCTAATACAAAAGCATAGTACGACATAAAATCAAAAGCTATGAATGTTATCATCTGTGGTCTTGGAACAGATGAATTCAATAGAGTATCTCAGTGTCCGACGACTTATGAAATGTGCCAGACAACTGCAGTAGCTTATGAAGGAACTGACAATGTCAGAAAGATGAGTTATGCTACTTCTAAACAAAAATTGGATACATTCAGGATGTTTTAAGGATAAATCATCACCCAGATGAATGGAAGGTTGATAGATATTGTCAACAACATCACTACCTTGGGTGATCCAATGAAACAAGATGATAAAGCCCGAAAAGTACTAAGAGTATTACCACCAAGATGGAATGTAATTTCTACTTCTATTAGACAATTTTCACCTGTAAAAGATTTAACAATGAGAGAGTTAATTGGAACTCTAATGATATATGAGGCTAAGATTCAGGATGAAGCAAATGAGCATAGGGTTCTGATCAAGAGAGGAGACACTTCCTTAAATGTTTCATCCTAAAGAAAAAGCAGAAATCGGAGGAAAAAAGAAATAAAGGTGAAATCAGAAAGTTCTGATACATCCAATTCAGATGTGAAATTGGCTCAGATAGCCAGAAAACTCAGTAAGTTTTATCGAAAGAAAAAATGTTTTAGAAAGTATTTTAAAATGGATGAGAAGGAAGTCAGATGTTATGAGTGAAAGAAACTTGGTCATATCAGACCAGAATGTCCACAATTAATGGAAGATAAGAAAAATAAATTCTTTAAGAGAAATGAATGTGATCAGAAAGAAAAGAATTAAATGAATGATATATGGAGTGTTTCTGAAGACTCCAGCAGCTCATCAATGTCTTACTCAGAAAAAGTAGAATCAAGTCTGAAAGAAAATATGTGCTTTATGGTAGAAGTTGATGAGGTACAATCTTACAACTCATCTAATCCAAATTCTAGTTCTATTTGTAAAAATAATAAACTTTCATCCTACTATGATATTCTAGAAGAAAAATATGAATCTTTATTTAAGAAACACGAGTCTTTAAAGAATATTCATAATGCTATTTTTTTAGAGAGAGATACTCTACGAAAGAAACATCTAGAATTACTGAAAAAATATAACTTAATTAACTCTAACTGTACAGATAATGAAATTAAAATAAAAATGCTACAAAAAAATTAGAAAAATACAAAAGTAAAGCTCTTATTTTTAAAAAAGGATAAAATATACTAAATGAAATACTTGGAAAAATGTGATTTAACAGGAAAGATATGGAATAGGAAGTATATGTGAAAAACCTAAACTATATAAAAATTACATTATTCCAAGTACTAGAAAAGTAATCTATAATTATTGTGGAACAAGAGGACACATATCTAAAAATTGATATTTAAGGAAACTTCAAATAAGCGGGATTAAGAAAGCATTTGTTGCAATCAGTTTATATGATTCTATTGATTATAGAAAATCAAAACAAGTTTGGATTCCTAGATCTCTGCTAACTAACACTACTGGACTGCACAAAATATGGGTACTGAAACAAATCCTTGTTTAAATGCCATAGGAGGAAGCAGGTCACATAAGATAAACTAAAATATGGTATATGGATAGTGGCTACTCCTGGAATATGAGTGGAAACTCATCAAATTTTAGAACTCTAACTCAAAAGGATGGTGGTCTAGTCACATTTGGTGTCAATGACAAAGGTAATATTATTGGCATCAGAACAGTTGGAGATCTAGAAGCAGTCAAAATCAATAAAGTACTCTATGCAGTAGGATTGAAATAAAACCTGATAAGTATCTCTCAACTCGATGATGATGGTTATTTTGTGGATTTTTCTAATAACTTTTGTTATGTTTTTAATGATAAATTTCTTATATTTAAATCAACAAGAACTAAAAATTTCAACACAATGGATTTGAATTCCCTATGTAAACAAAAAGTAAAATGCTTAACTGTTAAAATAAATGAATCTTGGATCTGGCATAGAAGACTTGGACATTACAATATATATGCTTTACAGAAGTTAACTAAGAAACAATTAGTTGTTGGTTTTCCTAGTCTCAAATTTGAAAGTGATAGATTCTATGATGCATGTCAACTTGGAAAGCAGCACAAATCATCCTTCAAATCTGTTAACAAAATTGCTACATCTAAACCTCTAGAACTTATCCATATGGATTTGTTTTGACCTTCAAGAATAAAAAGATTGACTGGTAAATTATATGTATATTTTTTAGTCGATGACTATTCTAGATTTACATGGATATATTTACTAAAATATAAAAATAAATCTTTTATTATATTTGAATGTTTTTGTAAATCACTTCAAAATGAAAAATATTCTAAAATAATTTTATTAAGAAGTGATTATGGTGGAGAGTTTGAGAATCTCAAATTTAATTCCTTCTACTAAAATATGGGTGTTAAACACACCTTCTATGCACCAAGAAAACCTCAACAAAATGGAATTATTGAAAGAATAAATAGGACTATTCAAGAAATGGGTAGGACTATGCTAAATGAATATAGTCTTCCTACCTATTTCTGGGAAGAAGCTGTAAGAACATCCTATTATATATTGAATAGATTTTTTATCAGACCTATTTTTAAAAAGACACCCTATTAAATCTAGAATAACAGAAAACCTAAAGTAAATTACTTTAATGTTTTTGGATGCAAGGTTTACACCTTAGACACCATGGACAATCTTGGTAAGTTTGATCCAAAATCTGATGAAGACATTTTCTTAGGATATTATGCTACTTCTAAAGCTTATAGAGTTTTTAATAAAAAAGTCAAGTATTGTTGAAGAATCAGTTCATGTGAAATTTGATTAATCTGATCCCTTTGAGAAAAGGAAAGACCAAATTGATGAATCTGACTATAATGATAACATGAGACTTGAGAACATATAAGATGATTTTGAAAAAGATATAAATAAAATTTAGTCCAGTTCAGAAGAACATGACTGTGAAGAACATAACTGTATACTACCTAGACAATCTAGAACCCTAAAGAATCACTCTTTATAAACTGTTATAGGAGAGCTAGAAGCCGGAATAAAAACCATAAGAAATGTTGGAAATCTTGTTGAATTATCTGCTTTTCTATCCCAATTAGAACATAAGACATTAGAAGAATCCTTAGTTGATGAAAATTGGATGATAGCAATGTAGGATAAACTAAACTAATTCAAGAGAAATGAAGTCTAGAATTTACCTGAAAGACCTTAGAACTATCCAGTTATAGGAACCAAATGTGTATTTATAAATAAACAAGACGATCGAGGAATAATAACTAGAAATAAATTAAGACTTATAGCTAAAAGTTATAATCAAAAAGAAGGTATAGATTATGATGAGTCCTTTACACGTGTAGATATATTAGAAGCCATCAGGTTCCTTTTAGCCTATACATCTCATATGAACTTTAAATTATTTTAGATGGATGTTAAGTGTGCCTTTTTAAATGGTTACTTATTGGAGGAAGTTTATGTTGGGAAACCTTCTAGTTTTGAAATTTCACAAAAACCAGATTTTGGTTTTAAACATACTAGAGATCTCTATGGCTATAAATAGGAACCTAGAGCTTACTACGAAAGATTAAGTTCTTTTCTATTAAAAATGATTTTACTATTGGAATGGCATATCCAACAATTTAAAGAAAACTGTAGATTATAATGTTTTTATTGTTCAAATTTATGTTGATGATGTAATTTTTGGTTCAACAAACAAAAATATTTGTCATGAGTTTTCAAATCTAATGAAAAAATAATTTTAAATGAGTATGATGGGAGAATTAAATTTATTTTTAGGAATTAAAATTTATCAAAAAGATTTTGGAAATGTTTTAAATCAATGAAAATATAGTACTGATTTACTAAATAAATTTGGACTTGAAAACAACAAGACATATTGAACTCCTATGTGTACTAGTATAAAACTTGATTTGGATGAAACAGGAAAATCAGTTGACAACAAGTTATATAGAGGTTTGAGTGTCAGTTTATTATATATTACTAGTATTGGGCCAGATATAATGTAATCAGTATGTCTTTGTGCTATATTTCAATTTGATCTAAAAGATTCTCATTTTAGTGCTGTCAAAATAATTTTTAGATATTTAAAATGAACTGTTTTTCAATCTATTCTCTATCCAAAAACTTCTGATTTTAATTTAATTTCATATTCTGATGTAGAATTTGGAAGTTTTAGATTAGCTAGAAAAATCACTTCAAGGACTTTTCACTTTTTAGGAAAATACTTAGTGTCAGGGTCTCGTAAGAAACAACACTCATTTTCCCTATCAACAGCTGAGACAGAATATGTATCTCTTGGTAGTTTTTGTGCACAAGTTTTATGGATGAAAAAACAGTTTTATGGATTTTGGAATAAATTTTAATAATACACCTATTTTATGTGATAATACTAGTGCTATAAATATTTTTAAAAACCCTATTAATCATTAAAGAACTAAGAATATTGATATTAGACATCACTTTGTAAAAGATCATGTTCTTAAAAAGGATATATTCTTAGAATTTGTAAGCACTAAAATTTAATTAGCTGATATTTTTACTAAACCACTTATCACTAAAAGGGTTCATTTTATTAAGGGGGAGTTAAATTTATTTTTTTAAAGGAATTTATTTTAATTTTTAATTTTTTTTCTTGTATTTATTAATTTAATAATTTCTGTAGTACAATTTTAAACTTTTTCCACGTAAGTTTTTACATTTAAATAATGTAATAATTATTATGTGTGTAATGACATGAGAACCAGGAATGTCAAAATCCATTTCCAATTTCAAAACTGTTCATTTTCTCAAAACCCTTCAAAACCCTGAGAACTTCTACCACTTTTCTCTATCTGCACATGAACCATCAAAAGCGTAGCTTTTCAAACCTTCTAAAATCTATGATAGCAATGGAAAAATCAAAAGGACTGATGACCCAGAAACCAACAATGCCAAGCGATAATGCTCGGCTGGATGAAAGCTTTTTCAAGGAAAGGTGATCGATCTGGAATGGTTGTACCAGATGGATCTCATGCTGAGGCAAGACCTAGCATTTCAGAAACTTGATAAAACCTTCAATGGGGACTATACATAGTATCTATATGAGGTAGAACTTCGTCACTTTTTAAATAGGTTCATTTCAATCTGGGAGAATATGAAGATTCAATAATAACTAAGATCGAGGACAAATATTTTTCAATTTCGTCTATAGAGATATCCAAAATTCTTCACTTCCCTCATGAGGTAGTTTTCCATTTTGATTTAAGGTATGTTGGTGATAATGTCCATAGGTCTGATAATGCTACTGGATGCCTGAGTGAAATGTCAACAAAGCAAAATTTTCAATACTGGCACACTAAGGAAGATTGGTTTCATTTGGAGCACAATAAAATGGGAACTCAAGCCTGTTGGAGTAGAAAAATAACAAGAGAGTTCTCAGGAACTAGCTAAAAAATTAAAAGGAGTAGTTGAATCAAGATATTGTGGAGTATCAAGGAGGATATAGTTTGAGACAGTTGATACACTTTTTAATAAGGAAAGTCAAGAAGGAATTCTGAGGAAAAGGTCAAGAGTAGATCAAGCTATTGATGAACCTATTCAAGCAAATATTGGAATAACTGAACCTTACAGATTTATTAGAGAATCTGCAGTACAACTGTTTGATCAACCAACAGTTTCTCAGATTTAGGTGACCACTCAAGTAGAAAAAAAAATTGTGCATCCGACTGTTGAAAAACCTGGAAAAGTTGAAGTGGATAGATTTGAAAATGTACAGCCTTCTGAAATTGTCTAAGAAGAATTATATCATGAGGAACCTATATTAGAGGAACCTTTATTGGAGGAAATCAATGAATAAGATGCTCAGGATGTGAAAGAATCTAACCCTGTGGATAACCCTTCTAAAATTCACACTAAAATTGTTGGTGAGGATTTTTTATAGAAGATTCAGGAAAGGGATTGAAGGAAAAATCAGTGGAGAAGCCAGTACAGAGGAATGATGAAGAAAAGTCAGATTCTGAATCTCTACATCTAGAATTGATAAATCTAGTAGAAGATCAAATTGAGAATCAAGCATAAAGTGCCTCTGATTCTAATAATGATTGTGTGGAGTAATTGATCCGATAATTTAATAAAGTTCATGCTGAAAATTTTTCTTTAAGAAGATCAATAGAAAAGGAGAATCTGAAATTTCAGATATTGAAAGACAGTTCTATTTTTAAGCAAGAAGATGAAAATTTCAGGAAGGAAATGTTGGATGATGTTGAAAATATCAATTATGAAATGGTGATATAGTAAGATTTACTAGAGTTTGAATATTTCATAGAGAAACAATTCACATCTGTCAGAAATTATGAAGCCAGTACATTAGGTACTTCACCTGATCTGATCAGAAAATTTCATGCCATTACAGCAGCTATAAGAAATATGAATGACAGACTGCAGGATATTTAATGCAATAGTGCTCCTTTATCTGTGTTGTTGGATAATAAAAAGTTTCTTGTTGACCAGTTGAATTCTAATTAACCTGGAATTAGTGTTTTGCTGAATCAGTTCAATGATAAGTTAACTCTTTTTATGTAAATATAAGAGAGGTTACCTAATTTTTTCAGAGTCAATTTGATTGAAGACAATCATATGACTCAGGAAGGAAGAGATCTCATAGTCCAGTTAGGTGATTGACTGATGAAAAGGTTGAGACTGCAGCTATGAGACCTCAAGGAAATTATTCATAGGCATTGAAATCAGTTTTCCAAACCTTTATATCCCAAACTTGATTTTCATCCTCATTAATGTACTTGTAATTATGTTTTTCAAAATATATATTTGATTCACATGTTTATGTGTAATTAATTTGTTTTACTGTTCTGTCTAGATTCAAATATTGTGAACTAGTTTACCATAACATTTACATCAGTTTAGTGCTACATTAAAATGTGTTATATTCCTTCTTCTATAATTATTTTTGATATCAGAAAAGGTAGGATAAATATGGATAAACACAACACATTATTTTTGGAGAATTATTTGTTTATAAAGGAAGAGATAATACTTTACTTTATATAATTTTACTTTATAAAGAGGGAGAAAATGTAAAAATTAGGAATTTTTTTTTATAAATAAAATAAAGTTTTTATCTTTCAAAAATTCTAATTTATATGAAATTTATTTTGTAATATAATTTTATTTGTTATTTCATGGGTATTGTGAACATCAAAAAGGGGGAGATTGTTGAGCAAGTGTTATTTTTAACAATAATCTGTCTTTTTACGTTTATTTTGACGTTCACAAATACCCTTTTTTTTATTCAAATGATTTTACTTTGAGTATACTTGAGGAAATTAATATTTTTTTTCTCTATTTTGAAATAATATTTAAGCGTTTTAATCCGCGTGGAATATTTTTCAACATGTTTGGAAATCACTTTAGTGTGTTCTGGAATCAATTTTCATACTCAATGTGTTCGGAAGTCACTTTAGCATGTTCTGGAAGCACTGTTCATACCCTACATTGAGGATCGTAGCGTAAGGATGAAAACTGTCACTTACATGTTATCATTAAAGTATGGTTAAGAAACCATACATTGTCAGAAAAGTAAGGTAGAAAGAACCCTATGTTTTTAAGGAACCATACATTTGGAATATCAGACATGTATGGATGAAGAATCCTACATTAATATGGAACATCATGTCTTCATCTCAAAAGTATTGTTCATCAACCTTACTTTTGTAAACAACCTTACATTGGATCTTTTACCTTTCATTTTGAACCTGATAAAAGTATGGATTATGTATTGTTCATTTGAGAGCTGAAGAGAAAGGTATGGATGATCAACCTTACTTTTGAGAATAACCTTACATTATGATCCTTATTTTTAGAGAATGTATGCTATGCAGTTAATCTCTACGTTTGGTAATAGAGATTTAAATTACGACTTTATTAAAAAATAGCCTTTATGCTGATTATTAGGATGATTTAAAGCTAAGTTAAAATTCCAAATCTAAAGCACGTCTTTGAATAATTAAAATTTTTTATTTATGATTCAAAGGATCGATTTAAGAGGAAATTTTCATGGTGAATTTTACGGGGAGTTACGACTGCTCTGGTTATTCAAATATTTGAATATCGCTATTCTAAAGGTGACTTTTGTGGATCTAAATTTAAAAGGAGAACGATTGTATTTATTCTTTATATACATATATTATTTTGTATTACAAATATAGAGGCGAATCGTTGAAAAGAAGAAAAATATATATCAATCTCTTTAGTTTTTCAATGCTACAGTTTACAGAGACAATCGAGACTTACATATATTGTGTTACGAAAAGAAAAAAATATTTGTTTTTTGAGGAAGAAGAAAATCGATTGAAGATTCCCCGATTCTACATCGAATATATTTTGTGAATCGACTACTGTTAAAGTTGCGATTTATATTTCAAGATCTACTGAAACCGGATCAACTCAGAACTACTCTTCACCTAAAAAACATCATTTTTGAAATTAACATTCCATCAACTGTCAATTGCGTGCTGTTGTGATTATGAAGAACAACTGAAAAGTATTTCAAAGATCAAATACTCTATTATTTTGAGTGACCGACTTCTCATACTATAACACCCCAGAATGATAAAGGGGTTAAATGACTAAGTGATATGACTTATGTCAACAAGGTGCACCTTCCTTTTCGGGAGCCTGTCTGATTAGAACTCCACGGTTAAGTGTGCTTGGCCTGGAGTAGTGGTCATGATGGGTGACATTTTGGAAAGTCTCCCAAGTTGGGTGCGAGTGAGCACAAAAGCACACTGGAAAGGACAAGTGTTGGCCTGTGGGGACTATCATTAGTCAGATGACCCGTTCGGGCATGTGGGTGGACCCTGGGGTGGGCTCCACGTGTCTGCGGGGCAATTGGTGGTACCTAGTGGGAAAGAACCTGATTACCATGTTAAAGGCGGGGTGTCTGTGCTGTCACTAGAGCCCAGTTGTCAAATTTGGTATCAGAGGAGGAACCCAGCCTAAAGGCGGGGTGTTTGTGCTGTCACTAGTGCCCGGTTGTCACATTTGGTATCAGAGCAGGAACCCAGCCTTAAGTGCGTGGTGCACTGCCTGGCTTGAGTTGTAGGGCCCACAATGAGGACATTGTGATCTAAAGGGGGGGGGGGGTGATTGTGACACCCCATAATGATAAAGGGGTTAAATGACTAAGTGATATGACTCATGTCAACAAGGTGCACCATCCTTTTTGGGAGCCTGTCTGATTAGAACTGCACAGTTAAGCGTTCTTGGCCTGGAGTAGTGGTCAGGATGGGTGACCTTCTAGGAAGTCTCCCAGGTTGTGTGCGAGTGAGGACAAAAGCACACTGGAAAGGACAAGTGTTGGCCTGTGGGGACTATCATTAGTCAGATGACCCGTTCAGGCATATGGGTGGACCCTGGGGTGGGCCACACGTGTATGCGGGGCAACTGGTGGTACCTAGTGGGCAAGAACCCGATTACCATGATAAAGGCGGGGTGTCTGTGCTGTCACTAGGGCCCGTTTGTCACATATACTAAGCTATGTGTTCAGTTCTATGTATGAACTGGAAAGATATTTTTTGACTTAAAGTTGTAAAGGCGTCAACTGCCTGCACTCAGTTGTGGAATAGTTTATTGATAAGAGGACCGAATAGTGAAAATATCCATGTTCGTGGAGTAAAGCATTGGTGGAGTGGACTAGGGGCCTTATGTTTCCCAAACCACTATACATCGTGCATCCCTTACTCTTTATTTTCCACTGCTTAATCTTTTTGATAATGTTTAAAGGAAAGATCATGATCTTGCAAAGTAATAGTAAAAGACAGAATTTACCCCCCCTCTTGTGTATATTTGGTATAACCTGATCCAATAGTATGAACTTTTTATAAGAGATCTGTTAAAAAATGGTGCCTAAGGTCAATGTTCTTAGTTTAAGAGTATTGAATAAGATTTCTAAAAATTTTAATGTCACTCATATGATCACATTTAATTGGAATATGTTTATATTTAATCCCAAAGACTAAGAGATTGTGTTTTATCAATATAGTTTGGATGCAAGAACTCCCTACAAATATGTATTACACTTTAATGGTAGAAAGGGTAATGTAGTTTTTCTTCTTTCTACTCCATGATATAGGTGATTTTATAAGAATGTTGAAAGTGCCAAAATTACTTTTCTGATCTAGTTGGCATCCTCTAAAATCAGTTTTGGAAAAAATAGTTAGTTAAAATGAAGTTTCTTTTATATAAAACAAACCAAAATTTTTATTTTCTTTTAAAAAATGAAAAATAATTTTAACTTATTTAAGTTGTTATTATTTGGGATTATATTGAAGATAATTTCAAAAAAAAATACTAAACATAATTTTCTACCAAGTCTCAGTAAGATAAATTAAATTCCTAATCAGACTCTTATAAAGCTTGTTGTCAATAAGTTTATTGGATATGTACAATTTTATAAAATTTATACTCATATATTTACTATTTTCCTTAACTTTAACCATGATAAACCATTTTAAAATTTCCTTAGTGTATTTTCTTTGATTTATAAAAACAAAATTTCTTTTGAGAAATTTAAAAACCCAGAAAGAATTTAATTTCTCCCATAAAACTCATTTCAATTTCTCTTTTAATTAATTCTAAAAATTCTAAAAAAATAGATTCATTAGTAGTGACAAAAATAAAATCATCAATATAAATTTGAACAATTAATACATCATTAATTACATGCTTCAAAAATTGAGTAGAATTGGATTTTAACTTTTTTAAACCATTTAATAAAATATAATCTTATAATTGTTCATACCAATCCATAGGGGATTTTTAAACCATAAAGTGCTTAAGTTAATTTTAAAACATGATCAAGAAAATTATAATCTTTAAAATTGTGTGGTTATTCAACAAAAACGTTTTTATTAATAAAACCATTTTAAAATGTGCTTGTATCATAGATTTGAAATTTTTTAAAATTAAGGTGGTTTGTGAATGCCAATAAGATTCTAATGGATTATTACTATGAAATGGGTTCAAAGGTCTTGAATTATTTTATCCCTTATTATTGATTATATACTTTAGTTATAATTAATGCTTTATTTTTATTTATATTACCATGATCATCTGATTTTTTTTCCTAAATAACTATTTAGTTCCAATAATTGGATGATCATTAGGTTTTTAAACATGATTCAAAATATATTTTCTTGATAATTGATTTAATTATTCAAGTATCACATGAAACCTATTTTAATCATTAATAGAATCATTAATGTTTTTATGTTCAATGTGAGAAATTAAAGAATGATGTTCAATTTCGTATAATACTGACCTTATAGTTTGATTTCCCACTGGAAAATCTCCGATGATATTTTCAAGGGGACAAACTTTATATTTATTTAAATATTTAGGTATTAAACATAAATGATAGTTTTTTTGAATTTAAACTTATTGAGATGAAATAAGTTCATTTAAGTTTTAATTTTCATGATTAACAATATCAATTTGAGATTTATATATAGGAAAAATTTAATCGAATTTGACATGGATTGATTCTTCCAACATCTTGGTCCAATTATTAAAAGCACAATATTATTTAATTGAGTTAGAGTACCCATGAAATATTCCTTTGTTGGATTTAGGTTCAAATTCATTGGGATTATCTTTAGTATTAAGGATAAAATATTTACCACCAAACACTTTAAAATATCACACTTTTGGTCATTTATTTTTCAAAAATTCATAAGGGGATTTTTTGAGAATGGGTCTTATGAAAACTAGATTAATGATGTAACATGAGGTATTTTCGTTCTCAACCAAAATATATTTAGGTATATTGAATTAATTTAAGATAGTTAAAAATATTTCTTATGGAGTTCAATTTTATTTTTCAACCACCCTATTTTGTTGGGGTGTTAGAGGAGTTAAAAAAGAATGATTATAGCCTTGAGAAGTAAAACATTCATAAAATTATTTATTATAGAATTATAAACCATGATCATTATGAATTTATATTATTTGATATTTCTTTTGACATTCAACTCTTTTATAAAATTTAATAAATGATTTACTTGCTTTGTTTTTATGAGATAAGAATTAAGTCCTTGTGAATCTTATAAATCCATCAAGGATTATGAATATATATGAATTTCCTCTGATACTTTCTTTTTGAGAGGTCCCAAATAAATAATGATTAATTAATTAATTACATTTATATGTAGATATATCCTTTTTAGATTTCAATGTATATTTTTGTTGCTTACCGATTTGGAAAACCTTACATATGATGTAATTTTTGAAATTCAGTTTGGGAAAATCTCACAATAGATGGTCACTAATATGTTTCATATGTCAGTGTCTAATATAATGACCAAGTATTCTATTCCAAATATATTAATCCCTAACTTTTTCACTAAATAATTTTACATTTTTTAGTAAGATATTTTAAATAATTTGTATAAACATTTTTAAAATGGTAATCATTAAAAAACATTAAGTTAAAAACTTTAAAAATCGTTTTTTAACGTAACTACCATCACATAATTTTATGATACTTATAAAATTATGTTTCAATACATTTAATAATAAAACATTTTCAATAAAATAATAGTTATAGAAACTAATGGTGCCTTCACCAATTATCTTACCTGTTGATTTGTCACTAATGGTGACATAACCTCCATCTAGTTTTCTAAGAGAATTGAATTAGAATAGGTAATCACACAAAGGTCTTAGGAAACCACTATCCATGTATTAAGTTTCCCATTGAGTTTTTCTCCTAATACCCTTTTCCTAAAAACATCCAGCTACAAATGGTTTTGGTACCCAAACAAACTTTGGTCCATTAATGTTAGGAAATAAATACTTCAAAATCCGTATTTTTTTCGAATGTGATTTATTATTAGAAATATTGGATGAAAGATTAATTACATTTAGTCTTCTATAATGTTTATTCTTGCAATAAAATTCATAAATTAAATGTCTAGTCTTTGTACAATCGTTATAAAACTTATCTTTTGAGAAAACTTTAACAAACATGGTTTTTAATGAGTTTTTAGAGGGGCTAGCATGAGTAAAACCAAGGCCAACATGTTCTTTATCATGTCGTTGAGATCCTTTAATTTTATTCATATTATTTTTCTCATTTGGTGTATTTATAAAGTAAATTTTAAGCAATTTAATTATTGATTACAAATTATAAACATTTGATCAATCCTTTAATTTATGATATAATTCATTATTTTCTTTAACAATTTTATCTCTTTAATTTACCACTTTAATGTAATTTATTTTGAGTTCCTTGTAAAATGAAGTAAGTGTATGAAAACCTTCTTTGAATTGTTCTCTATCATATTTATTTATTTATAGTTTAAGTTACTAGAGGATAAATAATATGAGGGAGAAAAAGAAGACGAGGTAGTGGAAAGAGGACAACTAAACTCATCATCAACCTCAATATAGGTTATGAGGTACTTGGTATTTTCCTCTCTTGAGGATGTTGGAGAAAGTGAATCTTCACTTGCACTCTAGGATGAGACTTTAAGAGATTTATTCCATTGTTTCTTTTATTTTACAATATTTTGGTAATTTGGAAACTCTTTATTGAAATGGCCCTAAATCATAACATGTTACAAATAGTTCTACATTTAGATTTAAATTTTTTGTATGTTGAGAAGGCTTATTTGTTTATGCAAGAATTTTTTTCATATTCTTTGATAGTTTTGAAATTTAGGATTCTCATCCATATGATTTATCAATGAAATATTTTAAAGAAAATGTTTTAGTTTCTTATATGTATTCGTTGGCTTATTTATTGGATTATAATTTCAAAGTTATCTCATAGGTCATGAGAAAACCTATGAGATATTATACTGAAATGATCTTAATATCTTTCACTTCTTGTATGGTTGCAACCTTGGGATCCCAATTTATTATAAAAACCCAAATGATCTTCTAGAATAAAGTTTCTATAGACAAATCATCACCAAGTGACTTTTAACCATTTCATACACAATTAAAGCATGTAAAAAAACTTTTAATAAATTTATTCTAATGCATATTAAATTTATCAGAATCTTGTCTATACATTTACAACATAACACCTTTCACTCTTTTTGGACTTCATATGTTATGACATGAACTTTTATAAATGAAATTCTTCCTTTGAATGAGTAAATTATATATTATGAAACGAGTTTATTGAAAACACATGCAAATCTTTTGTTATTTTAGACCATTATATGGTATATCAAATTTAAAAGATTGTTATGTATAAGAACCATTGATAATATATTAATTGTATAATGACAATTAATATTTGTGTATTAAGGGTTTTAATAAAGACTATTTCATAGAGATAAAGGAATCGATGGCCTCAACCAGTAGTATTGTACCCTATGAACCACATTTATCAAAGATGCTAAGTGAGATGGCATCACTGGGAATTTCCCATGACCAATTCAAAGATAAGATTCAACAACTAAAGCATATAAGAATCCATTTATTGGATAATTTTTGGTTCATCCTGATTATATCCCAGACCATGTTTTCCAAACCACCCCAAGGAAATATCACCACAACACATCTTACCCTTTCAGGAATTTGCTGGTGTAATAAAGGGTTATGTATTTATACCCTTATAGTTTGAATTTATTTATTTTTTTAATAAGATACTGATTATATTTAAATTTTATTAATTTATAATGACTAAACAATACGTTTGATAAAAATAGGATTTTGATATGATGAAACAAAAATTGTATTTTTGGGTAATATATAGTTTTAATCAAGAAACTATTTTTGATGAATTAAATATTTTTTAATAAATGATATTTTAAAAGAATATTATTATTAAAATAATATTTATTAAATTTTAATTATAATATAATTTTATGAAGTCAAACATAATTTTTATAAGGGTCAGAAAACAATTATTGTTAAAAAATTAGTATTTTTCAATAAATAATGATTTTTTTTATTTTAAAGTGAAAATTATAATATTTATAGAATTATTTTAATAAAATAAATATTATTTTTGAAATCATCACATTGAAATTATTCAATGGTGATTTTTTCATAATTTTTTGTGATATTAATATTTTTAGGTAAAAATTAAATATGGTATAAATATATGGTATGTATTATGACATCATTATAACCCAAAAGTAATGTAATATATGAAATAAAATGTATCCACGGACAAATATATATGTAAAATTTAAAATAACATGTTTTTAATATTATTTTATTAATTTTAGAAACCTTTAATGAATCCTCCAAAACCTATATTATGTTTTGTGGTTTTAAAATCAATTCTTCATAAACATGACTCACTTTCACATCACCAAGGGAATTTTTTTAATGTGTTCAGTTATTATAATTATAAAAATAATTAAAAAAACTCATATTTTTTATAAACGATGATAAAAACCATGATAATGTTTGTGGCTTTGATTATATTATCATATAGCATCCAAAACCGATGTTTGGAAATTAATAACGAATTGTGTTATCTTTTTCTCTATAAACCAACCAAAAATCCCATTAATATTCATTAAAAACCATTTTGTCCCAAAATTAATTTCCCCTTCCCTATATATATCCATCTTGAGGTTCCCCCAAGTTCTTAAGAAGCTCTTTATAAGCTTTAAAAATTTCCATCTCATGGTAAGGGAACATCTCCTTCTCCTCTTTATTCAAGAACCTTCTTTGTTTTATGTCCTTGAATTTAAAATTTTTCTTGTTGGGTTATATTATTACACATACGTATTATTTTATTTATTATTTAAAAGTGATTATAGACCCATTTCTCTCTCATTAATCCTTGATATGAATATTTTTTACTGCTGTTATGCTGCCAAAATTATATTGTTATTTTTCATACCAAACAATTGTGTAGTGAATACTAATCTCTATTTCCACTCAAGGGTATTGACCTAGATGTACATATAATTAATTTATTAGTTAATTACTTGTATTTATATCAAAACCCTTAATCTTGGGATTAAAATCAATTAAATATATTGATATGTTTTATGATCTTTGTGGCACACTTATGGATGTATATGATAAGAAAGTGAGAGGTGGTATTAGAATTCTATACCCCTCCAATGCATTGGGTAATATTTTTATCTCATTAGATTCCATGTATGGTTTTCAAGAGGTTATACTAATCACAATATACTAGTTTTTCTTGGTGGTTAGACTTAACTTTTGTTTACGATATCATTTTTTATGTTGTTGTCGCATTCTTATGTTGACATTATGTTATCATGTAATAAAATGCCCCATTGTTCATGATTATGATTATCACCCCTCTTATGTTACCTTGGTATGCGTATTGGATAAAATGAATTGATTTACCTTATTCTATTATTTTTTTATTCCTTTATTGGGATTATAGGTTACCCCTTTCTTATGTATCTCCCTAGGATATCCCATTCAATTTTGGAAGATCCAAAGAATATAAGGGAACATTTAAGAGTTTTTAAATAATGACATGGTACCAATTTTTCTAGTTAATATTCTATGTACCTAATTTCCTAAACATTAGTCCTCACATTCACTAGGGGTTGTATTAGGTTTATCTTTATGTAATAAATCAGGAAATAAAGTGTATCATAATATGGTTTGTCATAGTTTGCATCAAAGAAAATTCTAGTTATTTTTGGGATTCAGATTAGAAACCTATATTAAAATCCATAGGGATTGGACTAAACATAAGAAAACATACGTAAATTTTGGTTAATTATAGACTATGTGGATTCCAAGAAAATACATCATTGTCTGCATACTATAAGTGGAAGTGGCTCTGGCACTAAGGTGCCTAGGGGGAATAACCATGAAAAGGGTGCATTGAGCTAGACTCAATCACCACCTGGTACATGAAAATGATCCTTGATGCATAATTAGTTTTAAAATTCCAAGGGATATGATTTTTTAAATTCACAAGCTCATTAAAAACCATTATTAAGGGAACACAGATTCCTATAAAATTTTATGATAGGAAATAGAGAATATAAAACTTAGATAGAAACCTAGAAATTCATAGGTTAAATAATATATGTCATTTATGAGTTATCCCTTTAATGTTCATGGTTTACATTTTATGTGTTTAATAGTTCAAAAATACCCATCACTCATTCTCCCTTTATTTTTATTCAATGGATGGAAATAGGATAAACTGATCGAACAACCAACGTGGGGGGGAACTATTATGACTGCCCAAATGAGACTCCCAACTCGATGGGAGTATAAATGACATAAATTTGTATAATACTTTATCAATTAAATCCACTTTGAACCAAAACTTAAATTAAAAGGATTTACTGAATCCCCCTAAGAAAGATAATGTTTCAATTTAAACATTTATGTGATAAAGGCCTCTAATATTCAGTGGATCTTATAATCCCTTAATCGCAGAGTAATGGATTAACTATATTGAAAAGTTATTCTCTATTATTTGATGATATGATCAAGATAAGGTCATGCTGTATTTTTATCATATATAAGTATAAGATAATCAATTTTTTACACTGGTAAAAAATAAGAAGACGAAGGAGGAGATCTAAGTGATGGAGTGGAACAAGTTATGGGAAATGTTTTTCAAAAAATATTTTCATTGTACTCTCTGGATTAAAATAGAGATGGATTTCTTTATCCTTGACTAAAAGGATGAAAAATACATTGAGAAATATGTGGATAACTCCAAAAGACATGAATTATATAACTACACCTTTTTCATGTCACTTGAAAGTAAAGTTGACTGATTATTTGGTGGGATAAAGCCGAGGCTAAAAAATCAATGTCAATTTAATACTAAGATATCTATAAAGAAGTTTTTTGAGGATCACTCAAATTCGAAATGGAGATCAGTTAATCTCACAGTTATCATGAGGATAATAAATTGAAAATTGAGTTTAATTATGGTAGTATAATGGAGAAATCTAATGGTGATAAGAAATTAGAACATCCCACTTGTTAAAAGTATGGGAATAAATATCTCAGGAATGTTATGAAGGGGGTGATGAAATGATTTAGGTGTGGGAAGGAAGGAAACCTAGCTAGAAATTACTGATAGGAGAAACCCACCATTAGGATAGAAGAAAGGAATTCTCTAGTCAACCCCAATTCTATTTTCTAATGTTTTAACTGTAAGGAACATGGACACTATGTGAATCAATTCCCTATGCTAAGGGTTTTTAACAATAATATATGACAACAAACTCTCAATCCTAGAGATAAAGGGTGATCGTATGCCATCACAACTACTGAGGTGGATCCTAAAAACGAAAAGGTGGCATGTACGCTAGTTATTAATTCAAGGATAAAAAATGTAATATTTTATTTTTGTTATACACACTCTTTTATATCACGAAAATTTACTAAATCTATTCAAACACCACCTCAAAACCTGGAAGTCAATTTATTAATGAAGATGAAAATGGGTCAATTGTTTCATTCCAAGAATATAACTCATCCACTATCCAAATTTGTTAGATGAATTTCCCATTAACATTTTGATACCCCCTTTAATAGAATTTGATGCTATTCTAGGCATGGATTGATTTTCCTTGCACAGAGCCAACATAAACATCCAAGAGAAGTAAATAACACTTTATATCACAAATCAACCTCCAAAACTATACAAAAGCAAGGAGGATAATGAATATTATTTGGTACAAACATCTAAAGCATGGATATTATTAACTTTCAAGAAATGTTATCTATCTTAAATGCTTTAGACTAAAAAAATATCATACTTGATGACATACCCATTGAAAAGGGATTAATTAACATGTTTACAAAATATTTTCATTGACTTCTTCCTATCCATGAGGTTGAGTTCTCAATCTATCTCATACCTTGATATTTTATGATATACAAGACTCGATATATAATGGTTTTTGTTTAACATGAATATATGAAGAAACAATTATAGGATAATCTATATAAAAATGTTTATATGCCCAAGTGATTCCCCATGGGGTGCACAATTCTTTTTCATCAAGAAGTAGGATGAGTCAATGCACCTCTACATTCATTTTCATGATCTCAAAAAGATCATGATAAAGAAAATGTATCATGTACCACAGATTATTGAATTATATTACTAGATACATGGATCTCAATATATCTCTAAGGTGGATCTTTTGTCGACATACCATCAAGAAAAGTAAAATAACAAGAATATCCCCAAGTCCGTTTTTTGTAAAAGGTCTGGGCACTATGAGTTCAAATTGATTCCATTTGGACTCACCAGTGCCCCAAAAAAATTAATGTAATTTATAAATAGATTTTTTAGGGATTACATCAACATATTTTTGGTATTCTTTATAGATGATATTTTTATCTACTCCAAAATAAAGGAGGAACATGAAGAGAATTTAAATAATGCACTCAAGACCTTACAGTAGGAAAATTTATATGAAAAGTACAATAATTGTGAGTTTTGATTAGATTAAGTAACTTTTTGGGGCATGTTATCACCAAAAATGGATATGTATAGATCTTAAAAATATATAGTCAATTCAAGGATGGATTTAAATCCATATGTTCTTGGGGTTAACTGGGTATTATCATCAATTTTTGAGAAAATTCTCCCAATTTTCTAGCACAATAACCAAGATAACTTGGAAGGGTGTCAAATTTTTCTGGACTGATGAATATAAAGAAATATTTAAAAAGATAAATAAGAGGATAATTATACACCTATGCTCACATTATCCACCAGAGGGGGAGGATTTTTGATCTACAGTGATGTTTTTAAAAACGTATTGGGATTTATACTCAGGAAAAATGAAAAAGTGACAACATATTCCTCCCATAAATTAAATATCCATGAGTAGAAATAACCAACTTATGATTAGAATTGACAGAAATAATATACATGTTGAATATTTGGATACATTATCACTATGGGGAAAAGTGTGAGATATATACAGATCATAAAATCCCCAAGTATATAATCACACAAAAAGAGATTAATATGAACCAGTGAAGGTTGTTAAAACTAATCAAGGATTATGATTTTTAACCTATTACCATTTTGGGATGGAAAAAAAGTGGAAATTTATTTGAGTTGAAAGGATCCTGCAACTATATCCATGATGAGGATTGTAAGGGATCTAATCTTATTGGATATACCAAGGACTAATATGGGAATAATAAAAGGATATTCATCCAAAACTACCCAAGTAACTACACCACCATCTATTCTTGAATGGATCATGGAGGGATAAAAAGATGATGAGTTGTTACAAAATAAGGTAGTCAATATTCTGGAGTTCAACTATACTGAAGATGGAGTTATTAGGTTTGTAACCCAGATATGTTTCCCATCAAAACCAGAACTAAAGAGGGAACATTTGGATGATGTGCATAGATTAACCTTCTATGTTAATCCAAGAAGCACTAAAATGTATATATATTTGAAGAAAATATTTTGGTAGGATAACATAGAGAGGGAGATTTAAGAGTTTATATCTCGATTCTTAATATGCCCATAAATTAGGGTGGAATGAAATAAGTCTAAGGGTATGATGAAACTCTTTCCCATACCAGTATGTAAATGGAAAAACATAGCCATGGATTTTATCATAGGACTCTCCAAGACACCTAAAGATAATAAATCCATCTAGGTGGTAGTCACCACCTTACCAAGGAAACTCATTTCATTAATATCAATGAAGATTTCCATCATTAGCTACTCACTAATATATACATAATGGAAGTGGTATGACTGTATGGAGTTCCACTATCTATTGTATCTGATCGAGATCTGAGGTTAACCTTAAGGTTATGGAAAATACTTTAACAGGCATTGAAAACAAAACTGAGATTCAATAAGGATTATCACCCTCATAAGCATGGTCATTTTAAAATGAGCATTCAAACTCTAGAGGATACACTGAGATCTTGTTCAATGGATTTTCATGGATGTTGGGATCAATACCTTCCCCAAGGGGAGTTATCATATAACATCATTTTTTATTCTAAAATTCAAATAGAAATTTGGGATTCTCTTTATGGGAAGATTTTTTGGAATCCAACATGCTGGGATGAAGTTAAAGAGCATAAGATGATGGGAATTAATATCATCCCAGAAATGATAGAGAAGGTTCAAACCATTAGGCGTCATATGAAATCTACACAAATTTGATATAAAATCTATACAGACAATCATCAAAGATTCCGGGAGTTTGGGATTGGAAATAAATTGTTCCTTCATATATCACTATGTCAGAAAGTTATGTGGTTTGATAAGAAGAGAAATATTAGTTCTAGATACATCGACCCCTTTGATATACTTGATCACATAAAATATGTGTCCAATTGACCATCACAACCTCCTAATATATATCAAGTACAAGATGTAACACCCCAAGATTTCATAGTGTGTTATTTCTTCAAAATAATTCAATAACTTGCACTACACGCAACACCGAGTTAAAGCGCACCATGACTTACCAAACTAGCCATTATGAATAGTAATACATAATTTTTGAAATTTTATAAATTATATCTCTCAAAATGGACCTCATTTTTGGATTCGGAATATCAAAATTAGCCTTGGGTGAAATTTTGGTACTTTTCGGATAACTTTAATATTTTGATGAATGGTGAAAATTACTAAATTTTAATTAAAAAAAACTTTTTTAATAAAAATAATTAATAGTGATAAATTATGAATTTTAGTGGTTTTAAAGTATAATTAGAATATATTTTTACCATTTTATCCAATGGTGTTCCTTAGAATTAATTTCACTTTGAAATTGGACCTAAACAATTGTCAATCTTTTGATATATATTGTTTCTTAAAAACACACTATTTGTTCTGACAGTGGGAATTAATTATAAAATTAATTAATTCAAATTATATGTTTGGAATGTTTTAAAATAGACATCATTTTTGAATTTGTAATATCAATTATAACTTAGGGTGAAATTTTTGCATTGTTCTGAAAAACTTCAATTTTTGATGAATAGTGAAACTACTAAGTGGTAGTTAAAAAGTGAATTTTTCATAAAACATAATTTTACCGCTTCTGTGATTGGAATTTCGAAAATCCTAGAGACAAGGTTAATATCAAGAAGTAAAATGTGGTTCAATGAGATGAATGTATTTTTTTGGTGAATAGTAACTTTTTTACTTTTATTTACGACGGTTAAAAGTAAATAGGGTAATTAAGGGTAAAAATGATATTAATATTACCCTAACACATGTCCTAATTCTATTGGGAAAGTTTATCTTGACAAAAAAAACCTTAGGAATAAAATATTACCATTTAGGTCCACTTGGATTAGATTAGGACATTTATTATAATTTAATTCAAAGAAGAGTTAAAAGAGTTAAAATCAAAGTTTATTTACTAAAACATTTTTAAGAAAGGGTTATACATAAGATACATTCGATTGTAAATATTAATTAGAAAGATAATAATATTTCCTACATAATTATATTTTATTTATAATTTTTAGACATTAAATAATTTAATTTATTTATGACACAATGATGATGCAGTAATTACCATAATAGTGAACAATTATAATAATTGATATATAAATACCCAAATAAATATAATTTGAGACTTTTTATGAATTAAACTAATTTTATAGGTTAATATGACATGTTAGGATTGATTTAATTAACTTTGGTCGAATTAATCATTCTGTTATGAGTTTCAAAAAAATAAACTATTGAATAGTGTCAAAATTGACATAAAAGTGTTTTTAAAACAAATATTATATTATTAATTGATATTAAATTCTTAAAAAACTAAGGTTCAGCCAAGAGACTTATATCATGATAGGTGTATCATTAATGGAACACTTTGGGGTATCTTGGATGTATATAGTATGTTTATTAACTATATAATATAAAAATACAAAGTGACATGGTAAATGTCAATTAATTAACTAAGAGTTAAAACTAAAAGATAAGGTTAATATAGTAACCCAAACCTGTATAAATTCTATTGGTTGATGGTTTTCGACCTATCCCCACATTAACCTTTGAATAATCAACTCTGGAGCCATTATGAACCGAATATGAATTTATTATAAATTAATATTTCTAGATTTTCTAGAGGTGCCCCTCACCCCTCTTATAAAAAGGCACTCCCCCTTCTCATTACTTCACACCTTCAAAGCCTTTTGGTTCGGCCAAACTCTGCCCAAATACTCTCTCAACTTTACTCACATCATCCTAGATGCCTTCCTTTAGTCAGAAAGACAACTTAAGGATCCATTTTGATCAAATCAAAAGAAAGAACCCAAAGAAGAGGTAATGATTTCACCACCCTTTTCCAAGTTCCTTTCTTCTTCCACTTCTTATTTCTTTATTATTACCATTCTAAAATAATAAATCCAGTATATTATATATACTGTGATGTTATTATAAATATGGTACAATCATATTCAATATTCTATCCATCCTTTGAATAACATGTCACCATACGTGCGTACGTACGGCTTACTGTCTCCACGTCGTGGTGTAATTGTTATTCAATATATTATTATTTGGATGGGTATAATAATGATTTGTAATTCATGTAAATAATAAATATAACATGATAATGATTCTTTATATATGATATAACATCCAATTATATATTATTTTAATATCAAAAGAATGATATTGTCGCTCGTGCGTACGTACGGACTACCGTCTCCACGAACGCGATGAGATTCATTCTCCATCGTATCCATTCAAGTATAATTATCATTTATGATTAATAATATTATTTAAGGACTTGATATAATTCTGGATATGAATAAGATACAACCTATACATAACAAACATGGCTAATTTAAAAAAACATATAAAAGTAAACGAGTAAGTTAACACCTGAAACGACGATAATTCTAAGATATTATTAACAAAGCAATGTTAAAAGATCATATATGATATCATATTAATGTATATGATTATTGAATAATTTAATAACAATTATTTAACCATTATACAGGAGGTTAACCAACCCTCAACCAAGGAAAATTACTAGGTAAGGGTTTATTTCACAATCTCTTCATTATACGAGGTTGTTTATACGCAATTATCTACTGGGATCTCTTTATCATCCACATACATGTTCCTTAAAAATGTATTTAAAAACATTTTTACTATTTACTAGACAATGGGTTAAAGTCATTTATACCCTTATGTGTTTTGAAAGGAATATTTCCGTCGTTTTCCAAACAAGGCACTTTTAACCTTTTCGACAAATTTAAGGTAAGAATGTCTTTTTTTAACTTATACGGCGGGTACGGCTATTTACCGCCGTTATAAAATCGTCAAATATTCCCTTAGAAGCTTATAAGAATATTTTCAAAGTAAATGTTTTATTTTATAATTATGTGACTTTTAAATGATTTCAAAATGAATATTTTAAGAATTTGTGAAAGGTACTCTTTGTCAATATCATAATTTTAAATGTTTTAAAGATTTATCTTTCTAAATATTTTTAATTAATGTCCATGTTTTCAAAATGATTTTAAGGATTTATTTATATGGACATGAATGTTTTGAAATGATATTTCTTTTCAAAAGTTTCAAATTGGTATGGGACACTTTGATTCAAAAATCACTTTTAAATTACTTCCTTTATAAATGTGTGACTTTTCAATGATTTCAAGAAAAGAGATATTTCTCTCAAATAGTTTTGATTTGCATCTATGTCAACATCCATTTATGGATTTTAAGATTATATGAAGTTGATTTATTATGATACAAAACTTTTGTATTTTATTGATGGTTTTGGTATATGCTTTACTGTGGATGTGTTATTTTTATACCATTCATGGTTTATGGAGAAAATATTGAGATTTCGTATGCTATTTTTAATACGAATGTTTATGTTATGTTTAAACCTTTTCATATGGGAATGCATTGGACTTAGTAAGTGACGGGTGGAGCCCGCTATAGCTCCCCGATGCATCGGTTGGTCTCATGAGACAAACTAGTGTCTTGGCACAAGGCCTTGGAAAAATCTTATTTGTAGTCTTAGCACGAGGCCTTGGCTATGTGGTTAAGATAGTCTGGAATTATGAATTCCATCATTATGAAAGTGGTTATTGATATTCCATGTGATTATTTGATTAGTAGAATACCCATGTGAATAAGTAAATTACATTATTTCATTTTTTTCCATACTATGTTGAAGTTCAAGTTTAAAAGGATTTTGTTTTAGTTATACATTGCCTTAAATATTTATTCTTATTTATGAAATTTTCCGCTATATTGTTATCCTTACTGGGAATTTGAGCTCACCCCTTTTCTATGATTTATTTTTCCCAGGATGTGAAGAAGTAAACTATAAATGACCTGCAGGGATATTATGAGGGCATAATAGTGTGGACTATGGAGACAATATGTTGTTGTAGTAGTTTTTAACCTTATGATGTAATGTAAAACTTTATGAATATATCTAGTGTTTCCAAGACTACTAAACCAATCGGTCTTTCGAGATTTGATCTTTCTTGTGATCATGCCAATGTCATGTAATAATGCACCGACTCTGGGTAAATGGGGTCGGGGCGTTACAGTTGGTATCAGAGGAAGTTTAGTACAAACCATGGAAGCTATATTTAGATAAACTCTGATTAGAGCACATAGATTTAAGATAGACTTTGAGGTTTAGTATAGAAGAACTTCCTAGAATTTTGGTATTGTAGTGATTTTGTGAGTTTTCCGAGCAATACATCCCTGTCTGGATACGAGTAGATAGAGGCGGCTCTGGCACAGATGTACCTAGGGATAAAACCCGAAAACACCGCTTTGAGCTAGACTCAAACGGGAACTGGTGCACGACAACGGGCCTTGCTACACTCTTGGTTATGACACTCCCGGGGGATATGCTTAGGATAATTCTCATTTATTTACAAACCATTATGTAGGGTTTATGAGTATATACTTCCTCAAAGGAGACATTTTTATGATTATGGATTATATCCATAAACTATTTAATTTATGTTATGTGTTTTACAAGTTGGGGATTAGGTATTGTTATTCATAAACTAATCTAGTGTATGCCATTGTTTAGAAATGGCGCCCAGTAGAAGGAAGGAGAACTCCAGCAATACACATGACACAAAGAGAAAGAAGGATTATATATTTCATGGTCTTAAGCCAGAATTTATAAGAGAAATAGTCTCACATGTATTATCATCATATGAAGAAATAATATCATGTGTTGATAAGATAAGTAAAGTGTTTACTGAGTCCTATGGCTTTGAAAATAGGCAAGAGAAGAAAAGGATGGAAGAGAGAAAGATGGATAAAGGGAAGAGGGAAAAGAAGAATTTTCCCATATGTGATAACTGTGGAAAGAAGCACCCTGAAACTTGCCTTAAAGGAATGAGAGTTTGTTATAAGTGTGGAGAAAAAATGCACAAAGTACGTGACTGCAAGGGTAAGAAAATGGTTTCAAATGAACAATGCTTCATTTTCAAGGAGTTTGGACACTATGTGAACCTATGTCCTAGTCATCAGACTATGCCGCAAATGATTCTATTGGATAATAATCAAGTTATAAGACTACCACAAATGAAGAGGAATGGTTAGAGTTCTTATGTTGATTATGTCATTTGAGTGTTGTGTCAACAATATACTTGTTATAATAATTATGGAGTATATAAGGATTGTAATGTAGTAATATTTCATTAAGGACTTGAGATTGTGTGGAACAATGAAAAGTGACTCAATAGCAGGATAAATTTTTGGAAAATATGTGGTTGAGAGAATGATAAACCATAATATAGTTCTGATACCGAGGTAGTGATTTTGGAATAATACATGATTGATTTGGATAAATTATATTGGATATTCTTGACTACCTTAAAACTGATTAATGATTTGTATATTCCATCATTGTTGGGGTTTAAAACATTTTTGGATTGAAGGAGTATATCTATTATTTTTTAAGGAATAAGGGATCATGAATGTAATCAATAAGGTTTTATGGTAATTCAGGATGTTGCAGTGTTTTAAAAGAATAAATGATGAAGGTGTTCAAATGTTATTACGTGGAAAAAATGATCTTTATTGTGTTTACCTTCCTTATAAATTTTGGACTAAAGTATTTTGGATAGTTCTAGTTTGTATTATTTTTTATTGCCATAAAAGGACCACTCGGAGGTCGGGTGGAAACCCGTCGCGTCCGGCAAAGCCGTGAGACTTGAACCCACAACCGAAGGGCGACAAGGGTGTATCACCTACCACTGACCCACGTGATGTCCTAGATTGAATAATGTCATTTTTTAATGGTTCTGCTAGATAAATTATAAATTCATTTTTTAACCCTATATGAATAGGATAAATAGAATATTATTTTTATGTTCTATTATCTTTTAGAGTGAAAGATGAGTCTGTGGTAGAAATTAGTTAAAGGATGGAACTCTACTTGTCAAGAATAAATTTCTCTTCTTACCTTATTCTATGAAGAAATTAATTCTTATAATTTATTTAAGGAATCCTAAAACTAAAAATGTGATATCCTAATACACTATGTTTTGTTGAACTGAGGGTATTTCAAATCATCATAGATTGATGAATTTAAGGACCTCAATTTTAAACTTGTTTGTGATCGATGACCTCAATCACTACCTATAAATATTTACGTTTTTCCTCCAATTTTATGTCTCTAATTTCCACCAATGTTCTCCTAATCGAGATCATAATTTGGTGGTGACCCTTTCATTTCTCTTTTCCTCATATTAAGACTAAATTTTAGTAACCCAATTTCCGATGTGGGTTTTCCCACAAAGATATTTTTGATTTTCAACCTTTTATTTTCGAAGAACAATTTCAAATTGCGAGGACGCAATTTATTGAAAGAGGAGAGAATGTAACACCCCAAGATTTCATAGTGTGTTATTTCTTCAAAATAATTCAATAACTTGCACTACACACAACACCGAGTTAAAGCGCACCATGACTTACCAAACTAGCCGTTATGAATAGTAATACCTACTTTTTAAAATTTTATAAATTCTATCTTTCAAAATGGATTTCATTTTTGGATTCAAAATATCAAAATTAGCCTAGGGTGAAATTTTGGTACTTTTCGGATAACTTTAATATTTTGATGAATAGTGAAAATTACTAAATTTTAATTAAAAACAACTTTTTTAATCAAAATAATTAATAGTGATAAATTATGAATTTGAGTGGTTTTAAAGTATAATTAGAATATAATTTTACCATTTTATCCAATTTTGTTCATTATAATTAATTTCACTTTGAAATTGGACCTAAACAATTGTCAATCTTTTGATATATATTGTTTCTTAAGAACACGCTATTTATTGTGACAGTAGGAATTAATTATAAAATTAATTAATTCAAATTATATGTTTGGAATTTTTTAAAATAGACATCATTTTTGAATTCGGAATATCAATTATAGCTTAGGGTGAAATTTTGGCATTGTTCTGAAAAACTTCAATTTTGATGAATAGTGAAACTACTAACTGGTAGTAAAAAAACTGAATTTTTCATAAAACTTAATTTTACCGCTTCTGTGATTGGAATTTTGAAAATCCGAGAGACAGGGTTAATATCAAGAAGTAAAATGTGGTTCAATGAGATGAAAATATTTTTTTTGGTGAATAGTAACTTTTTACTTTTATTTACCACGGTTAAAAGTAAATAGGGTAATTAAGGGTAAAAATGATATTAATATTACCCTAACACATGTACTAATTCTATTGGACAAGTGTATCTCGACCAAAAACATCATTAGGAATAAAATATTATTATTTAGGTCCACTTGGATTAGATTAGGACATTTATTATTATTTAATTCAAAGAAGAGTTAAAAGAGTTAAAATTAAAGTTTATTTACTAAAACATTTTTAATAAAGGGTTATAAATAAGATAAATTAGATTTTAAATATTCATTAGAAATATAATAATATTTCATACATAATGATATTTTATTTATAATTTTTAGACATTAAATAATTTAATTTATTTATGACACAATGATGATGTAGTAATTACCATAATAGTGAAACATTAGAATTATTGATATTATAAATACCCAAATAAATATAATTTGAGACTTGTTATGAATTACACTAATTTTATAGGTTAATATGACATATTAGGATTGATTTAATTAACTTTTGTCGAAGTAATAATTATGTTATGAGTTTCACAAAAATCAACTATTGAATAGTGTCAAAATTGACATAAAAGAGTTTTTAAAACAAATATTATATTATTAATTGATATTAAATTCTTAAAAATATAAGGCTCGGCCAAGAGACTTATATCATGATAGGTTTATCATTAATGGACCACTTTGGGGTCTCTTGGATGTATATAGTATGTTTATTAACTATATAATATAAAAATACAAAGTGACATGGTAAATGTCAAACTAATTAACTACGAGTTAAAACTAAAAGATAAGGTTAATATAGTAACCCAAACCTGTATAAATTCTATTGGTTGAATTGTTTTAGACCTATCCCCACCTTAACCTCTGAATAATCAACTTTGGATCCATTATAAACCGAATATTAATTTATTATAAATTAATATTTCTAGCTTTTCCAAAGGTGCCCCTCACCCCTCTTATAAAAGGGCACTCCCCCTTCTCATTACTTCACACCTTCAAAGCCTTTTGGTTCGGCCAAACTCTGCCCAAATACTCTCTCAACATCCCTTAAATCATCCTAGAGTCCTTCCTTTAGTCATAATTCAAACTTAAGGAGCCCTTTTGATCAAATCAAAAGGAAGAACCCAAAGAAGAGGTAATGATTTCACCACCCTTTTTCAAGTTCCTTTCTTCTTCCACTTATTCTTTCTTTATTATTACCATTATAAAATAATAACTCCAGTATATTATATATACGGTGATGTTATTATAAATATGGTACAATAATATTCAGTATTCTATCCATCCTTTGAATAACATGTCACCGTACGTGCGTACGTACGGCTTACCGTCTCCACGTTGTGGTGTAATTGTTATTCAATATATTATTTTATGGATGGGTATAATAATGATTTTTAATTCATGTAAATAATAAATATAACATGATAACGATTCTTTATATATGATATACCATCCAATTATAATTTATTTTAATATCAAAAGAATGATATTGTCGCTCGTGCGTACGTACGGACTACTGTCTCCACGAACGCGATGAGATTCATTCTCCATCGTATCCATTCAAGTATAATTATCATTTGATGATTAATAATAGTATTTAAGGAATTAAAATAATTCTGGGTATGAATAAGATAGAACCTATCCATAACAAACACCGCTTATGTAACAAAACATATAAAAGTAAACGAGTAAATTAACACCCGAAACGACGATAATTCTAAGATATTTTTAACAAAGCAATGCTAAAAGATCATATATGATATCATATTAATGTATATGATTATTGAATAATTTAATAACAATTATTTCACCATTATACAGGATTTTAACCTACCCTCAACCAAGGAAAAGTACTAGGTAAGGGTTTATTTCACAATCTCTTCATTATCCGAGGTTGTTTATACGCAATTATCTACTGGGATCTCTTTATCATCCACATACATGTTCCTTAAAACTGTATTTAAAAACATTTTAACTATTTACTAGACAACGGGTTAAAGTAATTTATACCCTTATGTGTTTGGAAAGGAATATTTCCGTTGTTTTCCAAACAATGCACTTTTAACCTTTTCGACAAATTGAAGGTAAGAATGTCTTTTTTTAACTTATACGGCGGGTACGACTATTTACCGCTGTTATAAAATCTTCAAAGCTTCCCTTAGAATCTTATAAGAATATTTTCAAAGTAAATGTTTTATTTTATAATTATGTGACTTTTAAATGATTTCAAAATGAATATTTTAAGAATTTTTGAAAGGTACTCTTTATCAAGATCATAATTCTAAATGTTTTAAATATTTATCTTTCTAAATCTTTTTAATTAATGTCCATGTTTTCAAAATGATTTTAAGGATTTATTTATATGGACATGAATGTTTTGAAATGATATTTCTTTTCAAAAGTTTCAAAGTGGTATGGGACACTTTGATTCAAAAATCTCTTTTAAATTACTTCCTTTATAAATGTGTGATTTTTCAATGATTTTGAGAAAAGAGATATTTCTCTCAAATAGTTTTGATTTGCATCTATGTCAACATCCATTGATGGATTTTAAGCTTATATGAAGTTGATTTATTATGATACAAAACTTTTGTATTGTATTGAAGGTTTTGTGATATGTTTTACTGTGGATGTGTTATTTTTATACCATTCATGGTTTATGGAGAAAGTATTGACATTTCGTATACTAGTTTTAATACGAATGTTTATGTTATGTTTAAACCTTTTCATATGGGAATGCATTGGACTTAGTAAGTGAGAGGTGGTGCCTGATATAGCTCCTCGATGCATCGGTAGGTCTCATGAGACAAACTAGTGTCTTGGCACAAGGCCTTGGCAAAATCTTATTTGTAGTCTTGGCACAAGGCCTTGGCTATGTGGTTATGATAGTCTGGCATTATGCATTCCATCATTATGAAAGTGGTTATTGATATTCCATGTGATTATTCGATTAGTAGAAAATCCATGTGAATAATTAAATGGCATTATTTTATTTTATTTTTTCCATACTATGTTGAAGTTCAAGTTTAAAAGGATTTTGTTTTAGTTATACATTGCCTTATATGTTGTTGTAGTAGTTTTCACCTTATGATATAATGTAAAACTTTATGAATATATCTAGTGTTTCCAAGGCTACTAAACCAATTGGTCTTTCGAGATTTGATCTTTCTTGTGATCATTCCAATGTCATGTAATAATGCACCGACTCTGGGTAATTGGGGTCGGGGAGTTACACAAGTTGTGCTCCATGTATCCCTAATGAGGATGTACATATATGGTCTGTCACATGTATTAAATCAAAACGTGGTCCCAATATAGAATGATATTTCATACGTGGAGAGGTCAGTGAAGATCTTATATCGTTGAGAATTTTTTTTACGAAACAAGACAAATCACCTGGCCAAAGTATTATGGCAGAACCAAAAGTTTTAGGAAGTGATATGGGAACCAAAAGAGGGGATGAAATAGAAGAACCCTCATATGTTTAAGTGTATGAAATTAAAATTTCTAAGGTGAAATTTTTAAAAGGATGAGTAATGTAATGAACCTAGCTTTTATAAATGATATTCAATTTTTAAATGAGTAAATTCCAAATGAAGAAATAATGTTATAGAAAACACAAGCACTACTTTAGTTTTTTTAGACTGTTATATGGTCTATCAAATTTAAAATACTATTAAGTATCATAGCCATTTATAATATATCTATTTTATAATGAACATTAATATTATCATATTAAGGGTTTTGATAAAGTCCATTTGAAACACACAATGAAATCCAAGACCCTTACTAGTAGGATTTCCCCCTATAAATCCTTTTTATTAGATATTTTGAGGGAGATATCATCACTGATCATTTCCCTTGACCAATCCCAAGATGAGATTCAATAAGAAAATTACAATTGAATTTTTTTAGGGTGAAGTTCAAGCACATCGAGATCACGACCCAAACCATGTTCACTGAACCACACTAAGAAAATCTCACCATCACACACCTTACCCTTAGGACATTCAATGGTGTAATAAAGTGATATGAATATAGAACCTAATATTATGAATTTTTATATTTATATTTTTAATTAAATAATTATTATAATTATCTTTTATTACTTTATAATGATTAAACAATAAGTTTTATGAAAATTAGATTTTGATACGATGAAACACAAATTGTATTTTTGAGAAATATATAGTTTCAATCAAGAAAATCCAAGAAATTTTGTAATAAATGATATTTATTATATATAAATAATAATATAATTTTATGAAGTTAAGCATAATTTTTATAAGGGCTAGAAAACTGTAATTTTCAAAAAAACCATTATTTTTCAATAAATAGGGATTTTTTTATTTATAAGTGTAAATTATAATATTTATAGAATTATTTTGATAAAATAAATATTATTTTTGAAATAATAATGTCAAAATTATCCAATGGTGAATTTCTCATAATTTTCGTAGATCGTCTAATTTTTTCGTAAAAATTAAATACGGTATAAATATATGATCAATATTATGACATCATAATGACCCAAAAGTGTTGTAATATATTCCATAAAAGGTATCTATGGACAAATATATTTTTATCCTTTAAAATATTTTTTTTTCAAGGTTATTTTTTTTAAATTCACACACCCTTAATGAATCCACCAAAACCTATATTATATATTAATGTTTTAAAATAAATTATTTTTCAGCATGGCTCACTTCCACACCACCAAGGGTATTATTTTAATACATTAAGTTATTAGGATTATAGAACAATTAAAAAATATTATTTGGAATAATCCAAGGGAAAAAACCTTGAAAATATCAATGTCTTTTATTAATTTATATTATAGAGTCTAAAATCTATGTTTGAAAATTAATAAAGGATTGATATATATTTTCAATATAAACCCACCCAAAATCCCATTATTCTTCACTCAAAACCCATAGATCATAAAATTACTATGCACTTCCCTCTCAATATCCCTACCAAGGTTCCCCCAAACTCTTAAGAAGATCCTCCCAAGATTTAAGAAGCCCCCCATCATTGTAAGGGATCCTCTCCTTCTCCTATTTATTCATGAACCTTCTTTGTATTATTCCATTTAATTTCAAGATTTTCATGTTGGGTTATATTATTACCCCTAAAACTTACTATAATTATTATTTCCAAGTGATTATGGACCCCATTCACTCTATTTAATCTATACTTCCATTATTCTATAGAAATTATCTTGTGATTTTTAATGCTGAAAAATTGTGCAGTGAATACCAATCCGCATTTCCAGTCAAGGGTATTCACCTTGATCTACCGGCCCTTATTTTTTTTGGAATTACATGTATTTTTATCACACTAACTAATAATGGTATTAAAAGTGATGAAATACAATCTTAAGTTTTATGATATATGTGGCACACTTATGCTTATACATGATATGAAAGTGAAAAGTGAGACCTGAATTATATAGCCCTCCAATGTGTTGGGTAATGTTTTCAAATCATGATATTCCATGTATAGTGCATGAGGGGTTATCATAAGAACACTATGTTATGTTTTTTTGGTGATTTTAGTTAAATTATTTTTATGATTTCATGATTTATGTTATTTCCACATTCCTATATTACCTTTATGTTATCATGTTATATCATTCCTCATTATTCAATTTTATTATTCTAACCCATATTTTGCTACCTTAAAATTTTTCTTGGATCACATGTAATACTTTACCTTATGTTATGAATTTTGAATTCCCTTACTGAGTATTATAGATCACCCATTTCTTATGTGTATCCCCTAGTTACCCATACAGTTTTAGAAAATACAAGGAATATACAAGCTTGTTTTAGAATTTTTAAATAATGCTTTGGTACCCATGTTTCATGTTAATATTATATTCAACCTATTTACCAAAGAAACTATGCCTCACAAACTTCTAGGGTTTTATAAAGTATATATTATTGTAATAAAACATGAAATAAAGTGTTTTAAGATATGGGTTGTCATATCATAAGTAACTACTAGAAATTTCCATATTTCATGATCCATTTTACATATATAAACACAATTAAATTCATTATGATCAAGACCAAAATGAAGATAATTCATGGATTTTCTATTAAGATCAAAACAATTTACATCATTGAGCATCCATTAATCTTCTAGTTATTTCATAGGAGAACAACCATGCATAACTATTTTCCATATGGGATATTTTATGCTACTAAGAAAATTAGAAATATGATTTTTCCAATAAGAATAATCCATGAAATATAATAAATGGGCTTGATTATAAGAATTATATTTCATCATTTTCAATAATTCTTTTAAAATAGTTAAGCATTAGATCAAAGATGAATCTGAAACCAATTTTAGGCCGGGTAGGATGATAAGAGGAGGGTGGGGGGAGAGGGATGAATATCCTATTAAAATTTTAAATTCTTAATGAAAAGGAAAACTATAAATTTGAAAAATATTGAAAATAATGAAATGGATTTGTAGTAATAAATTTAAATGATACAAGTGAATGACTGTTATTTTAATCATTAATGTTAACGATACAAAAATATGTTAATTTTGATACATATTATAAATAAATAGATAATTTCTATTTCAATTAAGTGAGTTAGTGTGTTGGAATTATTAGATTGGACATATAAAATTTAATATTTTCAGTATATTGATGTTAGATAATTAAGAATAGTGGAAATTATATCACTACATAAAATAAATAAAAAAAGGCAAGAAAAATGATAAAGGTGTTCAGAAATAACTCGATCTGATCCCCAACATCTACTACCATCAAGGTTTTTGAGGTTTTTATATTACTCCCATGATTTTTTTCTAGTTCAAAAACCTATCCCTAACTTATTTGGTTGTGATAACCCACTTAATTTTCACCGGTAACTTATATCCCTTGCCTTTTGGTGGTTATGGCATGAAACCCATGGTAGAAGTTTAAGAAGGGAAGATTGTTTTCTTTGTCAAAATCCATTACAATGTCATGTATAAAATATATCCAAAAGAATGAAACATTTTAGAATTAGTTATGCTGATACAATTTATGGATTGTAGAGAAATTTATACGGAGAAAGGAATTTATGATCTTTTATATTTTTGAAGAGATCACTGATTTAACACATAATTTGTAGTTTGATCCACTATAAGTCAATAGTTTGAGTATCATAGTTCAATTGTAGATTGAAAATCCTTAAAGTAACTACTTTTATATACCATGGTTGATTAAGAAGAATTCATGAGTCATTGAGCATCATTAAGGTTCATCAAATGAAAATTAAAAACCCCAGCGCCAAATAAAAGTTTGAATCTTGGACAATTCATTTGATGACCATCTGGTAACCACTGAAGGCTATCTACTGTCTAGTGGAACACCTGGGATTGATAATTTTTAGAAACATCCACTAGTTATACATTTTTCTATTACTTTATGTCTAGTGAACTTTTGACAGTAGCACTATATTTTTAATTTTCTAGTGGTTGTCCAATGCCCTTAACCAAAAAAGATAGTGCCTCCCACGGTTTTGCAATATTCAATAAGGACCTTCAAGATACTTCCAATGCCTCCATTTGATATGGGAACTTAACTCCATGACTTTGAAATTCAAAAAATCTTTTAAATTATATTTTAATGATCCTTCAATGCCTTCAATTGGACTATTAAATATCCTTCAATGTGATTCTCCAAATCCTTTTCCATGCCTTTAGAATTCATCAATTAGTCCATCAACATCACAATTTTGTATCTAATTAATATGACTTAAATACACTTAAATGAATTTTTTTTAAAAAAAAATTAGTGTTTATGATCATGAAAACACCATGAGAGAAATATAGGTACAAAATTTGAAATATTTTCATATTTGATAACAGAATTAATTCCTAAACTAGAATAAGACTCAATTAAATCTTTTGTATATTTATATAATTATCATAATTAATCATATTAAGTATCATATCAATTTCCAATCATATTTAGTATTTGAAAGAGTATTAAAATACCTACATTATACTTGCATCTTATGGATTTCAAACCTCGACTAAACCCTTTAGTGCCTTCATAGACATCTAGATTCATCAATTGGAAAACTTAAAACACTTGTTTACTCACGAAGGTGTTTCTCTAACACATTGAGTTTATTATTCTTTATAATGTTTCTTAAGTTACTAATCTTAAGATTTTATTATTTTAATTTTTTTTTCAAGGATTGATCAAATTTTTTTGGTGATAATGATTCTATTCATCTACAATAGAATCCTTTATTAGATTAATATCATGTTTTATATCTTTTAATCAAGGAATTTTAATGAAATTTCTCCCACTAAAATTGATAACCCCAAACATCATATCCATTTAGTGATCCATGATTTATATGTCTCTTTTAAATTACCAATTTATGATTTGAAACTCATCACATTAATTATTTTGGTATGGATTCATCCTAATCACAACAATTGTCACTCATAGATTGTTAAGTGGATAACCCTTTATCCAAATACAAAATATGGAAATAATAAACTTTATTGCTCTGGTATCCCAACCCTTGGGGTTTGATATCTAATTATAACCTAAATTAAATGTTAAAAATGAACTAAAATAATACAATATGGGGCTCCCCGCTATGTCAAGAAGCTACCCATATGGATAATATAGTCTGATTAATTAATTTTTTATTTTACATAAGATAATCTAGGGTCATCCTACTATGGAATGAAACTATATGTTTAGATGATCAAGGTCTTGAAAAGTTTAACTTTGAAAGTAATCTCATTCTTATTATTTTAGGGGTTTTCTTTTAATTTACTACTAATTTAATATACATCACAATTATGTCAAATTCATAATTATTACATTTTATGTAATGATTATATTCCTATATTTTATTTCTTTTTTGTATAAATGATTCTATCACTTTAGTTTTTTAATCACTGTTCAAACCACCAAATTAATTGTTTCACACCACATTAATGTACAACCCTTTACACAACCCACAATATGCATTAATAACCTAAAAATAAAAGCTAAAAATATTCATAAATATCCAAATGCATCAAATGAAAGAGGTATATAAACTCTTCATATAAATGTATAAAAATATTTTAAATTTAGAAACTCTACAAGAGTAAGACCAAAGTGATAGATAAGCAAAACCATTCACTTTCATAGTCCAGGTACACACCTTTATATAAGTAGGTAGTCCAACATGAAGTCTCTATCACTTAAGATAATTTAACCAGTAGACAATTAAATTCATTATATCTTTAACACCTAATATACACAAAATTTTCCCAATAAAAAATTTAATCTAATAACTTTAATTACAAACTAAGGTCATGGTAAATGGAAACTAAATTTAATGGAGTCATACCTAAAATGTAATGAATGAATCTAACTTCTAGAATCAGTTTAAAAATTTAAATTAAATCATATAAAATATTTATATTTCTTATACCCCCATGGTTCATATCCATGGGATCAGACATGTGGGGTGTTGGGGGGGTCTCACATTTGGTTCTAACTAGTTTATTGCCTGTGTACATGTGTATTTTAATTGAATTTTAACCCCTTCTTGAACCTGTTATAATATTTTTATTTCTTAAGCAATTTACTAAATATAAATATAAAAGGAAATTAATAAATAAATGATAATTTTATTTATTTTCCAAAACATGGGATAAACATTCATAAAGATTTCATAAAAAAAAGAAAACTATAAACATTTTACAAATTTTCTTACATTATAGACATTCCATAATAATGAATTTAAATTTTTTATACTCATTTAATTATTAAATCATTAATATTTAATATTATTTTGCATTTATATGATATTCCATGAATTATAAATATTTTAAAATTCAATTTTTTAATACAAAAATTTTATATATTCCAAATATTATACATTTTATAATTTATAAAATTTTTATAAATTACCCCTTAGGATTTCTAAATAAATTCTTTTATTTTGAGATCACATGACATTACATATAATTTTGGTAAAATGTATTTTAATATTAAGATTTTATATTTGGGATTAAAAATATTTCATAAAAAATATTTAATTAATTATAAAAACTTTTGTAATTATTTAATTTGTATACACTTTTTAAATTTTCTTCAAAATACCTTTTAATATAGTTTTAAAACATTTTATTAATATAAAATTATTAATATAAAGGGAAGAAAAATAATTAATGTTTCAAAAAAAATTAGTAATCCAAAAACATTTTATGATTTAATTTTAATATAAACTCTTTCATATTCTTCATTATATGAAACTTATTTAAAATATATGATATTTCTTGAATTATAAACATTTTATAATTCAATTTATATTATGTATTTTTTAAAAAAAAAAAAATATCACATATTTTACATTATTTAAATTTTGATCAAATAAATCATAAAAAAAATTTATGTGGATTAAATAATATTCAAAATAAGGCCCTTAATTTGAAAATTTTAAATTAATAAATTTTGACAATTCATACTTTTTAAATATAAACATTTTATTTCACTCCTTATTTAGTAATTTATAAACACCTTATAATTCTCCCTTATAATTTATCATATAATCATCTTATATTTAAATTATAAGGTATTTCGTATAAATTTTAATAACATATTATAAATATTAATTCTTTAATATTTATCGAATATTTATAATAAATGTTTTAAAAAAATAATAAATTAACCATAAAAATTTTATAGATAATAAATTGATAAATCTATTTTTATAAAACTTATAGATATTCCAAAATATTTTTTTAAATTATTTATAAACAATTGAAAATAATATAATTCAATACATCATTGAATTTATATAAAAAATATCCTTAACATTATGTTAACGCTTAACATAATTTTAAGAGGTAATGATCTAGTTTACTTTTTTTAAAACATGTTCTTCATTATAAAATAAAATGAACATGTTAATTCATAAAAGAAACTTGTCACTCTAATACCCCAATTGGGTTTTCAATATTGATCATATAAACATGGTGGTGAAAACAAAACCCATATATTTGATATATCCTTGACAGAATCAATGTGTAGAATAAATGAAGCAAATTTAAACATATGAATACCTAGATAATCGATGTACTATCCTTTATATCTTTCAAATTAGTTACGATTGATATTGATCCCTAAAACAATAAACAATGTATTTATAACTCTAAGGGATTACACTGTACCTTGGATCCTAATCTCTATATGAGGATTATTTATCACTAAATGGGTGGTAACACCTTATATATGAGACAAGTGGTGGTCAAGAATAGAATATTGAATTTAGAATGCTTATGGACAGTCATATGCTTTCAATAGGTTGGTTCACATCCCTTTATATATCCATCCTCAATGTGTTTCATTTAATGAAACAAATTGGTTATATTCAATGTATCAACATACATTTATTCTTATTGACATTGAATAATATTAGAATTAATTTACATTCCATAATTAATCCATTTATAATGGATTAATAATTAAAATGAAACTTTGTGGGAAATAAGATGGGAAATACATCCACCTAGTCTGTATTAATTAAGGAAAATGAATATGTAACTCATACATATTATTTTTGTGCATATTTCCAATAATAATATCACTAACACTGATATGCTAGAGAAAAATATACTTTCCATGCCTTGAATGTCACACTACAACAATAATATCATGAGAAGGGATTTACAAATTACATAGAGTTACTCTCTTACCGTATTGTTGTAGAAAAAAATAATGAACTCCAGGTGAAAAATCCTGAATCCAAATCAACTGGTGTAACTCCATTTCCTAAAATGAATGTAACTACTTATAATAAAGGACATGGAAAAATTAATGTAGTCAAGGTATGTTTATTATAATATCATAATTAAAATTATAATGAGATAATATCACCAACACTAATATGCTAGAAAAGACATAATCTATTTTTCATGACTTAAACATCAATCTACAACACCAATATCATGATAATATCTGTACAATATAATCTAAGCTACTATATTTTTTTTATCTATTTATGGGACAAAATAATAAAATCTTGGCGAGAAAACATGAATTCAGATCAACTGGCGTAACTCCATTCCCCTAAGTAAATATATATACTGATAACAAATCCATAGAAAGAATTGAAATAGTTGAGGCTGAAGAAAATCATCTACTCAAGGTGGACACAAACTAATTGAAGAAAAAGGAAAGGGCACCACCGGATGTGAAAAAAGAAAGAAAAACCACAACCAATTAAAAAAAAGAATGATAAAAGTTAATGTTTTTTGTAGCATGAAGAGGAACTGGACGCATACCTAACGTACATTGAATCATCTTGTTTATCATTAACAGTAATCAATAAATTTAAAATAAAATAGTATTTATGAAACTTTTACATGATTCCTTGAAATATAATGATACCATTATGAATTATGACATCTTCAATTATTTCATGAACCCTAAAGGTATCAATCATATTAATAATATATAGATTCTTTTGATGGGGATATACTTATTTTATAATGCTATTTTATGAATGTTTCATATTTTATTTCATTTATTTTATTTCCTATATTCATGTATTATTTTATAAATAGATGCTATGAAACATTCTATTGGGATGAATCCTTATGATGAAGAAATTTTCCTCAATTATAGCACCACAATGCACAAAATTTTTAAATTTGAGAAATATTTCATCAACCTCAAAATTGGAAGTTCTCATGTAAGTACGTTAATAGGTAGTGGAAAATTAATTGAAGGATATGAAAGTGAAAAAATATACCTACATGGGGGTACACATATACTGATACATAATGGTCTGTTTTCTCTTAAATCTGGTTTAAATTTATTAGTTTTTTAAGGATATATGTGAAAGTGAATATCACATTGAGATTATTGATGAAGAAAGTGTCAAATACCACTATTTAACAAGAATTAATAATGAGTATAAGTTGATTTTTGAAAACATCCAAGAATTCCATTATACTATGTAAATATTTTAACAATAAGTAAAAATATGGTAATCTATAAGTATACTAACCATGAT
Organism: Viscum album; assembly: GCA_963277665.1. Lineage (NCBI taxonomy): Eukaryota > Viridiplantae > Streptophyta > Magnoliopsida > Santalales > Viscaceae > Viscum > Viscum album. The sequence continues at coordinate 2,082,260,259 of OY728122.1, read as the reverse complement.
ACATTTATTGTATGACATAACAATTTAAGCTATCCATGATCAATAATGTTGAGAAAAATTATTAAATATACACATGTTTACCCTTTAATTGATAAAAGTGTCCTTACACCTAATTATTTGTCATGCAATACTTGTTTTAAAGTCAAATTGATTATAAGACCATCACCAAAATCATTATTGAAGCTCCTATATTCTTAGAAGGTATTCATGGAGAAATATGTGGTCTGATCCACCCACTATGTGAACTATTTAGATATTTTATGATCATTATTGATGCATCAACTAGATGTTCTCATGTGTGTTTATTCTAAACTCACAGCCCGAAGTTTGAAAATTGTATTTCTCAAGGAAAAAGGTTAATAGCATAATTCCTAGATTTTTCAATAAAACATATGTGTCTTGATAATACGGGTAAATATTTATCACATGATTTCAAAAATTATTTCATGCCACTAGGAATAAGTTTTAAACACATTATAGCTCACGTTCTCACTAAAAATTGCCAAGTTGAATCATTTATAAAGTGGTTAAAATTTCCCACTATAACACTACATATAAAAACAAAATTTCCCAACTCGGCATGGGGACATACAATTTTTCATGTAGTAGAACTATTTAATATTATGATATCAATCTATGATGAGTATTCCTCTCTACAATTATCTTGTTCCAGATCTTTCACATAAAAGAATATTTAGTTATGTCGTACATGTTCCTTTTGTAACCCCATAATGAACCAATATGGGACCCCAAATAAGATTGGGGATTTATTTTGGATATGAATCAATTATGATTATTAAGTATCTTGAAAAAATAATAAGATATGTATTCATAGATAGGTTTTTTATTTTTCATTTTGATTAAAAAATATTTCCAAAATTAAAACTAGAAAATCAATTTACATTAAAAGAAATATCGTAGAAAAGGACTTTGATATTATATCTTGTTCCACATAAAAATATGAGTGAACTTCATGTTCAAATGATTGTTAAATTGAAAAATTTATCAATTTAGTTTCCAGATATATTGTAGGACTAAAAATAGATTAAATAATCATATATACCTATTATGAATTCACCAATAATAATAAATTCCTCTAAAGGTAAATATGATAGTGTTATGAACAATGATTTTAATCCATGCCTGAAGCATGAGAGACCACTCAATTCAAAAGATAAAATTCCTCATTAAATAAAATAGAAAAAATCCTTGTTAGTTAAATAGATAATTGAACATGATGATAATGTAAATTCACTTAATTGTGAAATTATTAAATAAATCAATATACCAAAATTACCTACCCGCAGTTAAAAGGAGATTTCAATAAATTTTACTAACAATGGAAGATTTTGGAGCTTAGTATAGAACATTTTTGATAACACATTTCTATTTAATGTGGAACTTGAATTTATTAATGAGGATCAAGAAACAAAAAATTTAATGAATTTTATGATAGACTATATTGGGATCAATGGAAATATGTGATCTAATCTTAATTAGAATATCTTTTTAAATTTTTAGTTTTTTGGTCTATTATGGAAAAACCTGAAGGGATTAAACCTATTTGTTATAAATGGGTATTTTTCAGAAAGATAAATTAAAATGATGAATTCATAAGAATAAATAAATACATATTGTGAAAGGCTTCTCACAAATAACGATTATTGAATATAATGAAACATACACTCCTATAATGGATGTGACAACCTTTTAGTACCTCGTGACATTTGTTATACATGAGAAACTTGAATTAAACCTATGGATGTTGTGACTACATACCTTTATGGTGTTACCAATATTGATTTTTACATGGAAATACTATAAGGATTCAAAATTATGAAAAATATAATGGATCTGAAGATCATTATTCAGTTAAGTTTAATAAATCATTATATAGATTAAAGGAGTAATAGAGTATGTGGTATTACCACCTGAGTAAATATTTGATGAAATAAGGTTATAAAAATGATCATATTTGTGAATGTGTATTTATTAAGAAGACTGGAACAAAATTTGTGATCATTGTAGCATACATTGATGATTTTAATGTTATTAGAACCCATGGTGAACTTTCTAAGGTAATATAATATCTAAAGATGTAATTTGAAATAAAAGAATTTGGAAGGTTAAATTTCTACCTTGGATTAAAAAATAAACATCCTAAAGATTTCATTTTTTCCCATCAATCTTGATATACTAAAAAGTCCTAAAAATATTGAATATGGAAAAATCACACCCATTAAGTATACTAATGGTTGTTTGATCTCTTAATAAATATAAATATCTTTTTAAACTAGGAAAGGATAATGTATAATTGTTAGTCCTTAAGTACCATATTAGAGTGATATTAGAGCACTAATGTATCTTATATATAATCAAAGGAAAAATATATCATTTTATATGAATTTATAAGAAAGGTATATCTCTTCTCCTCCTCCAATGGCCCGAAGGCCTTCATTTTTTATTGATTTTGATAATCCACCTTTGAAGGGGTGAGTTGGAACCCTTACAAGGCCCGTAGCTGTAAGTAGTATATGGAATGTAGGCCTTAGAGGAATTTATTTCCCATAGGCTTCAAAAATTACATAAAACCCAGAATAACTACTTGGAACTGCTCCTGCCCAACATCTTTATCATGAAATTAGCTCTCCACCTTCGCATGGCTGTTCGGCTTGGCATTCCCGTGCATGCACAGGATTGTCCCGATGGCAGGTGCCATACCCTCTCATTTTTGAAATCCGTTTATCTTCTGCTATGGTGAAAGATCCTTGATCATCCTCCTTGTAGAGCTTGTTCCTTGTAGGTCGTCTGGTTTGCATCTGCACTATGGTGGCCTGAAGGCCTTTAGGTGGCCCAAAGGCCTTACTGACCCGAAGGCCTGGGTGGCCCGAATGGCTTACAGGACTCAAGGACTAAATCGGTGGCCCGAAGGCCCAAATAGGGTCATATTCCCGGCTGCTACAGTGCCAAATAGTGGCTGCTACAGTTCCGCTACATACCTACTACAGTACTTCACAGTTACCACAACATTATCTGCTACAGTTCCTGCTAAAGTACTACTACAATACCCAGAAATTCTGCCTCCGCCTGGATTTGATCCCTGGTCATTTGGATGCACTTACAGAATCCTAACCAACTGGGCTAAGGCTCATTTGCCTTCTCCTAATCATCAACATTGAAATGGTATAAAATAGATACTAACATACTCTCAAGGATATGTATATAAAATGTTATTTTATTGAAAAATTTTAGAACCAAAATTAGTTGGTTACACTGGTGATGGATATTTGTATGATCTACATAAATCATGATCTTAGAATGGACATTTTTTCACATATGGTGGAACTTCCATTTATTAGTGTTCTAAATAACAAACTATTTATCTGACTTCCTATAATCATGATAAATCGATTTTGATTCATGAAGTAAGTTGAGAATGTATTTGAATGATTTCAATTATTCATTATATTAAAATTAATTGTGGATTAGATATGAATAATAATATTTTCCCTATATTATATAAAGATAATGATGCTTTATAGAATAATTAAATAGTGGCAATATTAAAGGAGATAAAATAAAACATCTAACCAAAATTATTTTTCACTCATTATGTTTAAATGAATGGTGAGATTTATGTGAAGTAATTAATGTCCTTTGATAATATTGTAGATTTATTCACAAAATCATTTCTAATTTTATGTTTTGATAAATTGATTTGTAAAATTGGGATCTAAAAACTGAAAAGTCTCTCATGAATTTATGATTGGATGATATAATTGACCACAATCCTTTTCTATTAATCATGTTTTTCCCATTTGGTTTTTTTGATAAGATTTTTAATGAGGAAACGCTATATGGAATTATGTTATTGTAATATTTTCCCCCATAAAAGTATTTTCATCAAAACATTTTTTCCTTGATAAGTATTTGAATAATATAATCATACATCATAACAGATATCCAAGGGAATGTAAATTATTATGGATATTTATAATAAATGATAACTATAAACCTTACCCAAGAGTAATAATTTTTAATAGGAAAATTTATTATAACTTACAGTCTTCTACATATATTCTAAACACAATTAATTAATTTCTTGAAGTCCCATTTGAATGAATTAATTTGGGGGAGTTTGGAATGCTACACTCGTCTTCCCTTCATCATGTTTTCCAACAAGCTTTTCCCGATAAGGTTTAGAATGAGTCAACATGACATGGAATCCAACTATATTTAGATTAACTTGTTTTCCCACATGGGTTTTTAAGTGAAGATTACAGGTGATTCCATGAAATTATGAAATCCATTGGGGTGTGTTATGAATTATAATTTATAGATGTCATGTTTTACATTTATAAAGACACCCAATTTCCCAAGCCCCTCATAATGACCAACATTAATGGGTTTCTTGATCCTTTGGAATTCCACCCTATATATATGTGAATTATATAAGTTAGATGATAACATTTGGATCTATAAATTGTGTTCTCTCTTCTAATCCATTAATTTTATATTCTTTAGTTGTTGAATTACTTTATTTTCCCCATCGATATCCCAAATATTCATTATTACTTTCTGTTCAGCATTTCTTCACCTTTGATTAATTTTTCATAAAAAAAATATATTTGTCGTAGCAATTCATGGTTGATCAATTTCATTAGATTATATGATTTATTATTATTTTTAAATTGATACAATTTATTATTATTTTATTTTATTTAATTTGATTATGAAAATTATCATCTTTTTGTCCTTATCAAGTTTATTTTTCCCAAAATTTAATACTATATCAAAAAAAAATACATGATTCATTGGTAATGTTTTGACAATCCACCTCTTCAACTGAAAAAATTCTTTAAATATCATGATTTTTGAAATCTAATAGAGAAGGATTAAATTAAAATAGTCGAATTGAAATATTTTGATACGTTAAAAAATATGAGAAAGATATGCTAACAACGATTCAAACAAAGGATCAAAAATAATTGTTTTTAATTTTTCATACAGTAGTAGAAGCACTTAAAGACTTCTAAATTTTATAAAATAGGAAAGGCTGAAGCACCTATAGAGATACATTTAGGGAGGTCTGAAATAATGAATCCCATGGGAATCAGCCAGAACAAGGTTGATTCCCTATTGGGTAAAAGAGACAAGACTATAAAAGATAAGTAACTAATATTCCTGTCACACTCTAGAGGAAAGAAAGTTATCCAAAACATTACCCTCGTTCTAGGTATGAAGGATGGACATGTCATTGCTTATAGGCCACTTCTACCTAATAATGGAATATTTGTTGGACAAAGGAATAGAGACCTTTCCTAAAATTGCTTTTTAGATATTAATCAAGTCAGTCTCAACCTACCCAATAGAAATACTCTATTGGTTTCAAAGAAGTAGGCCCATAAGGATGGCATGGATATCCGCTTTAAGATATTTGTTATTCCCAAAGAAAGATGATAAATCCACCACAATGGAGACTTTGGGATCTCGGATCACTCCACCACCCCTAATGTATCCCATATTACCTGAAGCATCAGTGGTTTAATTTTAACACGATAGTGGGGGATTCAATTTGTCTTAATGACCCTGAACAATTAAGCAAGGATTATTCATGGGAGGAGAGGAAGAAATGGCTCAAAGAGAAGGACCCTACGCTGATCCCTTACACATACCACTGATGTCCAGGCAGAGGTTCCTAGTATGAAAATGAATATCGGTGTTGGTCCTATAAGAGGCCATATGGTGATTATCATTATTGTTCTTCTAGATCACCCAAGATCTGGAAATTAGAATTAAAAACCTATATCTCCACTTTGGGTAGGTTCAGATCACACCTTGAAACCATTACTATGGAACATCCTTTGTGGAAGAAGCCTACTTGTAGTTACTAGTGAACTGGCCGGAGGTCCTCCAGACCACATGTGCCCAATCACTTATGAATAATAGGTGGGTCATGGAATCAATGCTCGGATCCCTACAATAGGGGAATTTCGAAGCCATAATGATGCCTATCCACTATATTCTTTCATCTGTAGGCAAGCTATTATGATGAACTTTCCACAGAAGGAAAATATATTTCATTAGTATCTCCTTGAACCAATGGATCTCACCCCAAGGTATGGGGGGGGGGGTGTTAGACACTGCCTAGGTAGAATTCTAATCATGAATTTTGAAAGTTCCAGTTTCGAATCTCGGGGTGGGTAAGTTAAAGTTGAATGATGAAAAACTAAATGAAGTAATAGAAATGAAAAAGATTATGAGACCTTTAACCACTAATTTCAACTATTCCATTAATATAATTGATTAGTTATAATATTTATAAACCATGATAATTTAATAGTTTTATAGAGGTGTTACCTAATGAATATATGCACATTATTCATTTTAACTTTATCATATGAGTTGATATATAGATAACATATTGTATGATATCCATGTAACGAAAACCATATCTTATGACTTGATCATATATCATCAGATAAAATATAATATATTTTATCACTTCAATCTTTTCCATATCATTCCATATGACATGTTGATGTCATAATGCATTGATATTTATGAATCATATTTCATGATTATCAAAGGTAATTGAACTAAATTTCAGAGATTTGTATTGGATGAGAGGTTATAATGAAATAATTAAAAAACTGAAATACAACAAAAAATCTATAGCCACGATTTTGAAAACCATTTCCATAGGGGGGTCTACTACCACAGTGATATAAAAACTGAGGTTTTAAGCATATTTAGGATAGGCTATATCCATAGTTTGAATATAGTCTGGCTATATTTATACCTACTGCCATGTTTATCTAAAATCTTGGTCACAGAGGATGCTGGAAAGTGTTAAGAACCATCATTTTTAGCAAGAAATTGGAAGAAACACCTATTTACATATTTTTATGAAAATCATGGCCATACATCAAGATATATCCATGGTTTGTAAAAAATGTGGCAGTAAGATCAGATAAAAGCATGATTCAGTAGAACCCTGACAATAACCATCTTATAAATACATATGGCCATGGTTTGAAGAAACCATGGGATTATGTTCAACTATTTCCATGGTTGGATATAATTTTGGAAATAGTCTAAGGTGGATTCTATTTTGTACATTTATTTCTCAAACCTAGACATAGTCCAACGTGGCATTACCTACCACCATGGTTTAAAAAAACATTGTCCTAGACTTTCACAATATGTAAGTTTTTGTTTTATTTTTTAGAAGATGAAAAATTATAATTTTATATGTATATATATATTAATATATAAAAATATAATTATATATATTTACAAAGAATATGTTATGGTAGTGGTGAAGTGCTACATCTGAAATGGGAGGGTTCACATGATCAAATCTAAGAGGAATCCATTATTTTATCAAATCCTATTACTTTATCAATATATATTCATATGTGTATATATATGTATATATATATATATATATTTAAAAAGTGTCATGTGGTTTTGTGGTAAATAATTCAGTGTAAAATGAAAGAGATCATGTGGTCAAATTAAAGTGGTGTCATTTTATTTTTTAAACTCTACAACCATGTTATTTGAAATTGTGGTAATAGATACCCCGTGAACATGGTTTGAACCATGGTTGTAGGTAATAAATGTTGTTATATCCTTTTACCATGGTTTTTGAAAAGTGTAAATGGATAATCTATGTCCATGGTTTAAACCATGGTCATAGGTTAGACATGTTGGTATATTCTACAACCAAGGTTTTTTTTAAACCATGGTAATAGATAACCTTTGGACATAGTTTTTGAAACTATAGAAATGTATACCCTTCAACCATGGTTTAAACCATAGTCATAGGTAAGAAACCAACACCAATGGATTTGACATCCTATGTATCCAAAATTTTGGTCATACCCTAGTACCATGGGGTTTTAAACTATTTCCACGATATAAAACCTTGGAAATAGGTTAATATTCTAGTTGTGGTATTTTTAACCATATATAGTGTTCAAATGGAGCAATAAAGAAGAAACCATTTAAGAGCTTACCTCCTGAACATAGGGTATCATAGATCTTCAACAAGATACGGATTGATCTGGCGAGTCCTCCTATCATCAAATCGTTTACTCATGGTGCCCAGACCTATGTGGTGGTTGAGGATTCTGCAGACAATGCACAGTCTCAGGACCCAGGGCACTCTGGAGATGCTGGTCTAAATTCCAAAGGTGTGGAGAGTCATAATACTTATACCTATGTTGTGGTAGTGAGTGTGGTGATTGAAACAACTATGACAGGTTGTTGCTTTCTACTGGCAAGGGTAAGCTGAAGGACAGACAAGAGTAGGAGAAGCCTGTATATGTTGTAGGCAAGAAGTTGATTTCTGGTCAGAGAATCAACCTGGAGTGAACGTTGTCCTACCTCAACTTAACCTACTAATTTGAGAGTTTAAGTTGTTAGGGAGAGCTTGAAGAAAACTCCAACTATCCCTATGAGGCCGAGTCTGATGGAGACAGACAGCCCATAGATGACACTGATTTGGGAGAAGTTAGTAAAGGTCTTAACAACCAAAGAAGAAAGAAGGGGAATAAGTAAAATAGGGACCCGAGGAGCTATATTGTTTCCATGAAGTCGAAACCTAAGGGTCGTAAGGATTACTCGAATATTCCTAAACCAATGGAGACATGATCGACCAAAAAAGAGGGTAAACTCATGGGGCATAATATCCAGTTAGAGGCAAGAGAGGAGGCTCAACAGGTTGACGTTGTAGATCCTTAATTATAGGTGAAAGGATCCCCAAAGGCAGATGACCAGAAAGTGGAGGCACAAATGCATTTTGAGGATACAAGTCTGGTAAAGGGGGATTCTATTTCCCCTCGACAACAATATGAGGTATGTTCTCCAGAGGGCTTTTAGTGCTTGAAGGAAGAGGATACAAAAACTCAGATGACACTACTCATGCATTATGGCGAAGAAATGAAGGAGGATGTCCTAGTGATCAACGTGGAGAGGGAAGGCATCGACCAAATGATGGAAATATTGATTCAAGTGGAAGTTTCCAAGGAGAAAGCGGGATGGATTGACAAGAAATTTTTTATATTGATTAGAGGCTTCAATATGGAGAAGATCACTAAAACATAATATATGAAAGCATGGGAATACCTTGCAAGGCACTATGAAGACAACATAGAGAAAGATCCAGACTGTCAGGTAAGTTCCATCCCTTGGAAACTGTTGAGGGAAGGAGATTCTAATCACCTTAAGATTTGGTTTAATAAGTTAGTAGTTTCCTTTCTTATTTGAACATTTTGAGAGGGTTCTTAATATCCCCTTAAAAGTGTTTGAAAATAAAAAAGTAAACTTGGATGGGGATTAACCCCATCATTTTTTGAAGAAGGAAGACACCACTGAGACAGTTGTTCATGTGATCCTTGATAGATCCACCTACTGATTCACAATCTCCCTAGAATATCTCCTACTCCTTCCACCTTTTCATTGAGATATTCTCAAATATTGTGACATGAAGGAGAATCCCACATAGGAATTAAGTTATTTAGATTATCCCATGGTTACACCTTAGTGGGAAGAGTCCTTTGGTCATTCTTTATGGATCTTTATCAAACACTTGATTGGAGATAGTAGAAGTATCCATCTATGGTGAAAGGTATATGATTTTAATTTATATTAAACATGGTTTTGGGTTTTCATTGCATGATGATATTTGGAATTTAGGTTTCTATTTTCCCCTACTTAATTGAATAATTTTTATTCAATCCTTAGAAACACAATAGTTGTATTAGAGAATTACCATGATTCTTGATTCATGAAATCATCTTTGAAAAGAAGATATTTGATATCATTTTTAATATCATATTCAGTGTCCTAAGAAAATGATAAAAAATCTAAATTGTGGCTAGTTTTATGATATAAGATATCATAAACTATGATGGGTGGTTAGGTTGGGGCTCTATAACTATCTGACTTTGTACTTTAGATTACATATATATTCAAATAAAGTAATATTAATAAATACATTATCACATGTTTTTTATTTTTTATAAAATAAACAGGATACTATCCTTAATTTCTCTCACATAAAAAGGTAATAACATTTCTCCGCTAATATGAGAACCTTTATGTGTTATGATAATTTTATTAAATATATTTTCTATATCCAAATAAAATTTATTTGAAGGGACACATATGATGTTTTGATATCAGGTGTAGGAGGTGTTGGATTGGTGGGGCTTGATTCTTTAAAGTGGTATTGGGATGAATTTTATTCCGGACCATATTGTTCACCAATTCACAACTCTCATGTGTTGACCTTTGTAGTTACTTCATTGGAAGTTGTAGGGGGTAGAATTCCCCTACTTAGGGGTCTAGGGATCCAAACCCAAATTTTATATACTACAGCTATGTTGATCACTATAGTAGATCTGGTCGACAACATCGATAGGTACCATAATAGTGAATTTTTTTTCATGTTCACTATAGTAGACCTGATTGGGTGACACTGATATGGTATTTGATCACTATGCACTTCTTCCACTACTAATATATTATAGTGGGATTACTGAGCAGTTTTCCACTTTAATAATGTTGGTTATTATAGCATCTCGCATTTACTCTTCTTCAAAAAATCATTGATCATTGGTCACTCCCATAATTTCCATATCATAAGGCTTATAAGAAATTTATAATTCTTCTCTTGAAGTTATCACTTGGTAATCTCTAAGAGAGGAGGTTAGGGGAACTAAACCTCCAATAGAAATTTCACATGTTTATATTTCATTGAATCATCCTATATGTAGATTTTTTATTAGTCATTATACTTGAGATTATTATTAATATACATCATGAATCATGTAATTGAATTTTTTATGAAAACTATGACAACATATTCTAATGGTTATGTAGGATATTTTGGGTGCGTCATATGTGATATGACATTCATGAATAAGTTATGAAAAGATTTTTCCCTTCCATTTAATGAAATTAGATATCTTTGACAATTTGATTAAAATAGAACTATCTGATTAATTCCATGACTATGTAGGTTTATTATCGAGTTCATTTAATGTAGTCAAATAAATATATATTAAGAATTTAGGTTAATGACACATGTAATGAGACTTGGTTGATGAGATATCAAGACAAAGTGATTATATTACATAGTGAGTGTTTCTATGAGTTTGTTGTTATTATGACATTAATTTATTTATTTATAAGTAACTTTATGTCTTACTAGATTCTGATTTTGGAATTTAGGCCACCTCACCTAATTACACTAAGAAATAGGCTCAAGGGTTCATACACTAAGTGTATCCAGAACCTTAGTTAAATTTTATTTGGATTTCATTTTATAATAAATATTATTCTCAAGTCTATGGAATATTAAATATTTAGGAAGAATTTACTATATAAATTCAATCACAATTTATTATATATATATATATATTTAAAAGGTGGTTCCCTGGTCCAAAAACCAAGGCACTTTTTTTAAAATGATAAACATTCCAAAAGTATGAATGAGGTAATTTCTTTACAATATTTTTCATAAAAGGGAAGAAAGATTTTAGGATGGTCATCTAACCAAGTGATGATGTAATTGAATACTTTTTTTTCAATCCCATATATAACCTAGTTCTACTCCTAGAAATCATGTGTGAAAATATAGTTGATCCACAAAAGAGAGTGCAAACAATCCACCCATCTAGTTGTAAGGGGATAGGTTAGATGCACCACACCATTTTAGAGTGCTTGCACAATTGTGGTTGAAGCACTTTCTAACTAAATGTGGGTCAAGCCTTTTTAATTATAAAAGTAACCATAGTGATAACACTAAACATTTCCAATTTCAATTAAGAGGAAAAACCACAGGTTCCATAGAAACATCCAATAATCTATCCATTGTGGTCCCGGTAAACAACTTCACAACCTAAGGGTCACAAGTTTCCTTTTGAGGCACCATCTATATTAGATTTGATCTAACCTAGGATAGGGGATTTATAGAATACTTCAAAGGTATGTCAAGACTGGATGTAAATTACATCAATTCCCAAGTGGAGAAGGATGTTGAAATCACTGATGAAGTTGCTGTAATGACCATATTATATCGAGACATCCTCCTTGATAGCATAATTTATATTCATACATGATGCATGGAAGTTAAGAGAGTTGTTATGATGAATAAATGAATTTATATAATACTGTATCATGTAAAACATCTTAGTAACTATAGACATGAATAGTTGTTTGATCCGAGGAGAAATATCAGTAGCAGTACAATGTTGGAGCTGAGGGTAGATGGAGTCCATAAACAGGTACCTAAAATCAGGTAATCCATATATATATACTTCTATAAATCAGATGTAGTAACAAAAGATCGAGAAATATTATTAGTTTCTTCTCTGTGTTGATTTAATAGATGACATTTAGTGAAAATTTAATCCTAAAATGATTATAGACAAGAATAATTAAGAATTTAGTTGTGAAAAATTCTAAAAACAAGTATGAATCTGGAAGGCCTAATCCAAGGCCTATCAATGTTTTTTAGATAAGAAAAATCATGATTTGAGCCAATAAAATTATTGTTGTAGAAAGGTTTAGAGTCCAAAATTCCATTATGAGTAGGTTCCCTAATTAAAAAATCATCATATTTAGAAAAGTGTTAATTGTTTATTATACTATTAATTTCATCAGGTATTTCCTAGACTGAAAGTCTCAAGAAGTCATTTATTAAATAATTAGTATCAACATGTATGTTTTATGGATCTACCATAGAAAGAATTGGTGATCCAATTTAGTTGTCTATCCAAAAATTCATAGAATACTCTCTACTAACCATCCATCTTGAGTGATACTTAAAATTAGAGAAAGTGTATTTAATGGATGATAAAATTAAGGAGTCTATAAAATTTAAGCTACCTTTTTTTAATTTTTCAAGAAACAAGTCTCTAAGGAAGGTAAGAATCATGCGGTTATTATTCAGAAGATTCTAAGTGAGTATATCCATTAAGGAATCATTAAAAAATTTGTGAATTTTTATTCAATGACTATAGAAATTAGTTCACATGATGGTATCCAACTTTCTTTCAATAATTATCCCAATCCAAATTTTTTTTTGAGTTAGACATTCAGTTTTTTAAGAAGACCAATAGGAAATTTTTATACCATCAAAGAGTGTGCCATTTTAGATACAATTGTGAATTTAACAAGGAAAATTATATGATCCATAGAAATAGATTTCCCTTTCCAAGAGGAATGTTGATTTTGAATTTGATCAATAATTTTAGAAACGTAACTACTCTTAGGTCTACCCCAAAAAATGGGGACACCAAGATTGGTGAAGGGGAAGATCACATATTTTAGATCCAAATCATTAATTATATTAATATTTCTAGTAGATGGGAAAATTTTCCAAATAAGGTAAAGGATTTTCTTCACTTTATAACTTATCCATAAATCAATTAATAATTTGATAGAGAAACCTTATGATTATGGATATTTATTTTGACCCCTTTTAAGAAAGGGATGATTTCATCCACATAGAGTATGTGGTAAAGAACAACCATATTTATAGAAGAAAGGATATGATTAAGTTTTCATTAACTCACTAAACAAGTGAAGAGTCTTCTTAAGTAATACTGTACAATAGATAATAGGATAAAACAAAGGGGGTTGCCCTATCTGCCTTTGGTGAAATTAATGTAACCCTTAGGAGAGCCATTAACAAGGATAGAAATGTGATAAGAACTAAAAAGGGTTTTAATTTTGTTAATAGAATTACAATTAAAACCAAAACATTGAAGGAATTTATAAATAAAACTCCAATCCATAGTCTCAAATGACTTTATAATGTCAAGTTTAATTGAAATGTTTCCTCCTCTATTAGATTCCTTTAATAGATTAGTTCATTCAGAGGATAAGTAGATGAAATACTGAATAGTTCTACCCTTGATGATACCAAATGTATTCCAAGAGATGATTTTATTAACAATTGAATCTAGTATATTAGCAGGTATATGGGTAATTATTTTATATAGAGTATTATTAAGAGTTATGGGTCTGAATAGTTGGATATTAGAGGCATTTTCCAGTTTGAGAATAAAAGTGAGGAATTGGGCATTAAGACTAGGGGATAGTTCCATTAGAGAATAATTATTTAACCAATTTACAAACATCAGATTGAATGATATCACAATAATGTTTAAAAAATCAATTAGTGAAACCATCTGGCCCAGGTGCACTATCTGGCTTTAAGTTAAAAATAGAATATTTGATCTCATGATCAAGGGGGATACTAGTGAGGAAAATGTTTTCATCATTGTTAACAATGACAAGAATGACATGATATAGTAAAGCTTTATTGTGATTAGGAAAACTAAAAATATTTCTATAGAAGGAGACAATATGATCAGTAATACCTTCCCCACTATCAATTAAATTATCTCCATCCTTTAAAAAGGTGAGGGCCCTTCAATATTTCTTTCATCATTGTAGAGATTTGTAGAAATTTCTATCCCTATCTCTATATTTAATACATTTAGCTTTAAAAATATATTTTTTTATTTTTATCATTAATAGATATCCGAGAGTTAAGTTTGGTAGAAAGGTTAATTTCTTGATGTGGATCAATAGTAAACTCATAATTAGAGCAGTAAACATCAAGTTTATTAATATTGACTTCCAAAGAAGAAATATCATTATCAATTTGGTTGTATTTGACCTTACACCATCATTTTAGTTTTTGTTTTTATAATTTTAGTTTCATGATACAAGAAAAACATTCATTACAGTAACTCAAAGAATTCAATGTTTCTCTAACAATAATTCTGCATTTAGAAACTGAAGCCTTGGAATTATTAAATCTAAAAGGAAGGATAGGTATAAATATTGTAATAGAAAGATAGCCCAAAATTGGGCAGTGATCTGAATTTATTTTGGGAAGGGAAATATAGGATATAGTATCCCATTTATCCAGGGTTAGATCATTTGAAAATTATCTATCAAGATTACTAGATACTACTCTATTGTTATTCTTTCTATACCAAGTATAATTGGATCCAACTAGGTTGATATCAATTAAATTATTATCTTCACTGAAGGATTTAAATTATCTTGAAGAGATCGTGGAATGTTCCAGACCCATTTTTTTCACTCAGACCTCAGATAACATTAAAATCTCCAATAATAATCTATAAATCATGAATTCTATTACATAGGAAGGAAAAATCTTACCAAATACATATCTTGTCGTAATACCTATTTATGAGATAAATAAGGAAAAAATGGGAGTTCTGAGAGACTAATTCACAAGTGAAGACCTGGTCATCAATGTTATAAATACAAAAATTCTTTAGGGAGGAATGCAAAAAAATCCAAATAGATTCAATAGAATAGTTATTAATTCTATCACCAATAAAATCATATCCATTATGATCTAAACCATAAAATCCAATGGAAAGATAAACTTTAGGGTCAAAAATAACAAAACATTTGGGTTTGTGTGTGTGAATAAATATATTTAAAGAAGTGATAGGGTCTGGTTTTTCTATACCCTGATAGTTCCAAGAGATAATATTCATTTGAACATATATGTGGGAATGGAGCCCCTACCTATGGAGCTCTTCTTCCTTATGGATTTCCTAGTGGGTTTAGTAGTTTTGGCACAAGGTGAAAAAGTGTCTTCTTTATATTTTATCATAGAGGGATGAAAAAAATTAGAGATTGATACACCTGCTTTTGGAGTAGTGGGAGTATTTTTCTCATCACAAGTAATATTTTTGGAGGATAGAGTCTTTGGAATGATACTAGATTTTAAAGTGGTCTGATACACTGTATCATCCTCTTTATATTGAGATATTGGAAGGGAATTAGGAGTAAAAGTGATATACGCCTATAGATTCTTTGTGTTTTCTTGAATTTTTATTTCCTTGAGTTCATTAGAAGAGGTACACTCTACAAACCAATCAGATTGTTTTGATAAAGAGTTTAATTATTCTACGAGACCATTATATGTGCATTTAGAAACATAAAGATACTTTTTAGGTGAATCATTATATATTTCAAGAGTATCCTTTTTGTTTTTATACTGATAGGACATCTTATTTACTATCTCAACATCCTGTAATTGATTGGGGATAGAATAGGAATGTAGATCATTTCCTAAATCAAGAATCTAAATATTGATACGGTTTAAATATTCTGGAGTGAGATCCTACTTAGTTTGTTTGACTATATATCAAAACTCTTTATCAATTTTGACATATTGTATTTCTTCTTTGGAATATTTCTCTTCCTCCTCACGAAAATCATCCCAAAAATTTCCAGAAATATCTTTTTGATGTAGAAGTGAGGTCCTGATATTCCACTAATTGACTAATATTTTTATTTTTGCGTGGTTAATACTTCTCAATAGCATGAAACTTTCCCTTTTTATGTCATTGATCACCTACTATTCATTTTCATGGGTTGGTATAACCTGCTTTTGAATCACCCTAGAATTAGAGATGGTATGAACAATTATCTTCCATACAACACAGAAAGGCAGATTATACTCATATTCTACCTTGACATCTACTCGATAGTCATTAACATTGAATCTGATGAATTATGGTAATTTAGAATCAAGATTATCCTTGACCATAACTCTAGCATACATACCAAGCTCCCCATTCAAAGTACGTTGATCAATATTTAATTGAATACCAATAGAAGAAGCTATGTCAATTAGAATATTTGGGTGCCAAAATACCCAATTTAATACTTAAAATATAACCCATATTTGTGCCATAGAATTTCTATTTATGAGTGTATTGAAATAAATATCCCATTCAGATAATCATAGAAAGATAGTTTGTAATAGTAGATTACTAGACTTCCAAAAAAAATTAAATCCTACTGAGTACCATGTATTTTGTGATAATATATTCTCTTGATTGGAACTGGCTTACAATTAATGTTTCCCCAACAATAGGAAATTCAGGATTCATATTAGAAATTGTCAATGGCTTGTCACCTTTTAAATAAGTAATACACCCTAAGATAGATAACTTAAACATGTTGAGCCTTTGTTATAGGTCTTCAGAATCCACATCTATAAAAAACCTCCATCATCCGATTTCTTAAATGGAGGGACCTTCTAGGTATCCAGTTTATGTATATTGTATCATTTAATACCTTTTTATTTTGAGAATGAATACATATTCAGGTCATTACCATATAGTTCCTTTTTCTTTGATACTTCAGGAATGTGATTCTCAAAGGGTATTTCCCGTTCTAGGTAAAATGAATCCACGATATAGTAGTAGATCTAGTGAATAGATAGGGGCCCATTACCAATCTTTAGTGAGTCACTGTGAAACGTTTTAGAGAAATTTGGTCGCAGCGTCGCTCATGACGTCGATTCCATTCGATCTCTCCCTATATATATATATATAAGTTGAACATTAAATAAATATTAATTAATAGTCTATTGAATATAATATTTATTTATTAATTTAATTAATAATATAGTGATAAATATTTATTTTAATTGATATTTTTTATTCAAGGTTTGATAAATACTTATGAGGACAGACATGCCGAGTTAAAGGTCAAATGAAATGATATATTTTATTTAATATTATTTAAATAAATATTGATTTATTTATTGAAGAAAATATATTTAAATATTCATAAGTCAGTACATATCATAGTATATAATAACAATATATTTATTATTATTTAACATGAGGTGTATTCTAGAGTTAACAATTAGATAAGGGAAATTTTACAATTCGTCGGAGTTGGTTCCTCAATACCAACTCTATTTGAACTTTAGATTACCTGTATAAGTTAAATGTTTTGAATATTAATATATTATAACATGTTGTTCATTATTTTGTGCGAATTTAATGTGATAATGTCCAACAATATCTTTCATATCAATAAAGATCATAGAAATTCCTTACTATGATAAAGACCATGAGGTTCTATGGTGATATATCTTAAATATAAAGGGACACATACTATGTTGAATATCAAGCACGTGCACTTGTAAAAGAATGAGACTTCACCTCATAAAGTTCTCACATGGTAATCTGCAAGAGAGGACATTTTGAGGATAACCCCGCCTATAAGAATTACACATGTTTACATGTCATTATAATTATTATTCATAAGCATGTGTAATCCTCAATAGAATTTAAGATTATTATTAAATAATATCATGAATCATTCACTCAGATGTATTTCCAAAAACAATGATGAAATAATTCATGGAAAATTTGGGTATGTTGGGTGTGCCAGAGATAATATGTTTTAATGAAAATGTCAAAGAATGATTTTTCACTTATATATTTATGTAAGATAATATCTTAGTCCCTTTGATTGGGATGTAACTATCTGATAAATTTTATGGCCATGGTGTTTGATGATTTCATTTAGTAAATCCAAATAAAGAGATATTTAACAGATTATTTTATGACATGAAGTATCCAGCTTACTTGATTAGAGATATAGATACAATGGGTTTATATGATACAATGGATGTTTGTAAGTGGTTGTTAAAATTATGACATTAAATTCTTTCTCTTTGGGAGACTTGACCCATTTCAAGACAATAATCTTAGAATTAGGCATGCCCACCAAATGCCAATGAGAAATAAGCCTAGATGGTCACACACCAAGTATTTCTGTTAATATTTTTTAAATATTATTTGAATTATATGGTTTGAATGAATTTTATTTTCTAGACCATGAATTAATATTTATTCAGGATTTATTCATAAAAAATATAAAACAAGTATTTATTCATTAGATAATTATTTAATTATGTGAATATATGATATTTATTTATCTCTTGTATTTGTAAGGTGATAAATAATTTATTGTGTGAATATTAAAATAAATATTTATTTTACAGAATGTGAATATAATATTTATTTTGTTATTTAATGAATACTATTTATTTAAATATTTATTATAAAATTTAATAAATGATGAGGAGGATGACAGGATCGAGTTTTTGTTTAGGTGATAAATATTTATTTACTTTACTGTAAATAATACTTATCATTATATGAGTTAACGCACACCATGTGGTAAAATAATATTGTTATTAATTTATATTACATGGAGTATGTTACGATTTAAAAAAAATTAAGGCCTTTTATGAAATTAATTAATATTTAACCCTATCCCTAAATCTATAAATAGACTTCTATGCTATTTGAGAGGAGGTTAGGCATTGTGAAAAAAATGTCCCCATATATAGAATTCCCACTACGAGGAATTTATCTAGGCTTCTCTCAAGAATGAGAAAAGCAACTCTAATACTTATTCCTATCAAGATAGAGTGATGAATATGATACTTCTATACTAAAGGTATTATGGTTATGATTAGGGGAAACAATACAAGATGATTATTATTTCCATTTTTAGAACCCAAAGTGCCATAAGTGATTCCTTAAGATCAAAATAACATGTGTGGATAACTGATAGAGGGGTTCTCTCGTTAGAACCTTAAAGAACACCAGTAGTAGAAATGAATGGGGATTAAATGATAAAAACTTTCATTAAAGTAAGAATTTAAGATCAAGATATTTCTTATTATTATATTAAATTCATTATAAATTTAATGTGAATGATCATCTCATTGGTTTTAGCATTTTTATCATGTTTCATAAGATTAATTCATTGATCCTAACATTTTTATCACGTAAATTGTGGATTATCCATTGGATAGAACAAAATATGAGTTTGGCCTAACCCAAATAAGAATTTTTTTTGTATCTAGAACCTCTAAGTGGTTTTATAGTAGTCACATTTATATTTATAATTATTTTTTTATCATTATACACATTTGAAGTTCGTTTTAATTACCCATAAATTAATTCTTATAATAGTATTGGGGATATATTTTACCCCCCAATTCAGTTCTCACTCATACAACCAAGATCTGGTGAAAAATAAATGAATAAAATCGAAAGAAACTATCTGAAGGTTCTAATTATTCTGGAAAGGAAATACAAGAGTACACATCATGTATCTTATAGGTACATGTAGGGTAAACATGTTAACTTCACCAGGATCACCCATGTAGATTCTAGGACTTTGTGTAGAAAATCCACATAATGTGAATAAAATTCACACTGTATTTTGATTGGGATAGATTGGAATATAGTTTTCTGGACTATACACCATGTAAATTCATCACATGTCGTGTATTCCATAAATTTTCATGGTAGAAGATGAGGATTTAAGATGAATCATTTAATTATTAAATGGAACATAAAAATTGGGTTCTATGAAACATTAAGGTAACACACCATGAAACTCCTATACATTACATATACTAAATTTCTTTAGAAAATAAATTCATTTTTCCTTAGGCGTGTGTCCACATGAGGCTAGTTTTCACAAATCATGTAGCCTAATTTTTTACAAGAAAATATTAAATTTAATTAATTTATTCACTAAAAATAATCAATATGTTTTAGTGTTTCATTTATCTATTGTACACTCTGTTTGATTTGTTTTATATTATATTTAATCCTTAAATTATTTTAAAATAAAATTCAGAACTACAAGTCGTGTATGGTCATAATATTTTATATATTATGTAAGCAATAAATCAGAAAATTCAACATAAATTATATGTGTTCAACATGTCATTTATTGATATTACATTCCATTTATTTAAGTCCTATTTTGTATACATGATATGTCATGCCAGTCTATTTTATTCAATAAGTACCATGCTGAGTAGTTTGAATATGTGCTCACTCAGTTGGTTCTATGTAAAAGATGTGTACTTCTATTATTCTTAAATGAAATTAATATAATAAGATTTATTTAAAATAATATGTTATGGGAACCTTGAAGACTGATTGGATAAATATTAATAAACAATTAATTAATTGATTAATTATATATTTAATCGATTAATTGACACATATTTTATCTTAATGAACAATGAATTGAAATGAATGATATCCACTTATTTTAAATAAATATTCATTGATTGTATGTGACTAATAATGTACTTATAAGGAACTATGTATGTGTTGATTTTCTTTTAATTTAATTATTTTAAGGTTCATTATAATTATGATTGTTATATTAAAATGGTGGATTGCATGTCATTCCTCCCTCTTGATTATGTATGACCTATGTGTCCAACATTATTTTATATAAATGACCTTTAACTAATCCTTTGGTTCCCCTCCTATGTGTGTGAGTGTAAAACATATGTAATAGAGGGAGTATTCAGGTACATGGAGTAGGTTCCAGATGAATCTGAGGTATTGAGGTGAAACCAGTCCAGGTGATAAATAAGAGGAAAAATGGAATGTTGCAACACGAGCCTAAATTGATACAAGGAGTTTTCCCCCAAAATTTTATAGGATGATTTGTTATCCACTCACTAAATCAACCATTATATAATATCATGATCAAGTCATTAATTTATTGTATTTCTATCTTGTGTAAGATTTATTTTATCGATGCTAGATAATGATCAGATAAATAAATTGACTAACTTAGAAAGATGAAATTAAAATAAAATAATTTTGTGTAACGACACAAAGTTTTATCAATGGAATAACCTTCTTATAATTATGACTTATAGTATAATACCATTCGGAAGAACAATGACATATTATGACACTTAATACTATATGACCATTAAAACTAATTTTTTCACTTCCATGGTTTGAATTTCAAAAATTTTCCATACTCGGTTGAATTTGTATGTTGTTTAGAGTCCAATAACACAACATAAATTTTTGGTGAATAGTAAACTGCCCTTATGAATAGTAACATACCCTTATGAAAAGTGATATAACATAATGAATATTTACCTTAACTATGATAATATATGATAAATATTCAATTTGAAAGTAAGATATACCTATATTTTAAAATAAGTAAACGAATGTTTTAAAACTAGTTTTTGATAATGTATTGTTATTTTAATTAACTGTTAAAAAATAATATTTAGAAAATTATTTTTGAAAAATGTACTTCATTTTTGGATTCTACACGTTGAAAAATGGTTGGGGTGAATTTTTTGTATTTTTCTGAAAAACTTGAATTTTTGTGAATAGTAAAATACATTAATTTGCCGTATAAATACATTATAATTTAAACCCACTATTCCTAAAATCACTGGTTATGTAAGCACCCAAATATCTAACTCAAATTCCTTATTTACAATTATTGGACATGGAAGACTCACTATTCCTTGACTTAGGGGAAAATAATATACTAATGAATTTTATATTGAGAAAACCCCTCTCCCCTCGACTATAAATACCACCCTTCACACCCTCATTTCCTCACACCTCTAAAGTTTAAATCCTTGAATAAACTCTACCCAAGAATCTTTCCTAGACCCTCCTCCACGTCCAAGATGTTTTTGTCACATAAAAAGACCAATCCTAGCGTCCTTAAGAGGAATCTCAAGAGGAGGATTCAAAAGGTATTTTCTCTCCCTCTTTTCCTTTAATTTCCTTTCAATTTCAAGTTCTATTATTATTCTCTATCCACCTATCTTTGTCCAAATGGTTTGTTAACTCTAGTATCATACATATACTGTAATTTTATGATACTAATGGTATATTATACCATACAACCCCCTTATCCTCTTCCTTTTATTTTATAAAAGAAAATATTGTTCATGAGGTGTTAATCTATCACCTTCAAGAACAACATGTTTTCAATTTCCTTTAAAGATTTCAGATCTGGTCATAAAACCATTTTTATGGTTGAAATAGATTATATTATATTTATTATATCCTATTTAATGTTCTATAACTAACTTTGGTACATATTACTAAATG
This sequence comes from Viscum album, assembly GCA_963277665.1. Lineage (NCBI taxonomy): Eukaryota > Viridiplantae > Streptophyta > Magnoliopsida > Santalales > Viscaceae > Viscum > Viscum album. The sequence goes on along the minus strand of OY728122.1, from coordinate 2,082,237,457 downwards.
ATTAAACAAAACAAGTTCGTTGTGGTCGAAAAACTTCCCAAATTAACCCAAACAATCATCATTTAATTCTTATATAATGATTCATCCACATGGTATATAATATAATTAATTATAAGATAATTTTATCTTCTGGAATATTATTAATAACATTAAATATAAGTTCTGGATGTTTATCCATGTTCTACACGAACTTCCATTTATGAATACGGGTGAACCGCTCAAGAAAACCATATAAACGAACATTTCCAAATAGTGTTTTTAAACTCTATAACTCATCAAAAGGCCCATAAAATAACTTAATGAAACCATAATGAACCATATTCATGTACACAATGTTTTATAAATTTAAATTAATTAATCTAATGTGGTTATATTAGACATTAAAGTGAATAAAGCGTTGAGATACAATGTAAGGAGAAAATCTCAAACCCGACTTTATTTCATTGGGTTCCCCCACTTTCACTCAATTTTTGGAATGTTCACTCATTAAAAATAATTTTTTAATCATTATCTCACCTTTTATGAGATATAAATAATTTCTATTTAACTTTATTACAAACAAATGTTTTCAAAAAGAACTCTTCTTTAAAAAATACACCTTTTACTTCTCACTCAAGGTTGATGGTTATCGTATCAAGTATGTTATTCCCACTTAATTTTGGGAACCCAATGTTTATGAATGTGTTCTTATGAGATGAAACCCATTACATTACATGGGTAATTTATGTTAATTTTTTATATGTGTTCATTATGGAATGCATGATAAATGATAATGTTATGATGTGACTGGTGCACCCGGAATTATACAGTGCTCCAATGCATTGGGTAAAGTGATGAATATCAGGAGTTAAATTGAAATGATGTTTTAACAGGATGTGATATGTTTTTACAATTATATGTGGTAGTTAACGACTAAGACATGATGTTTTATTTTTGTATGTATTTCCACATTTCTAGTCTCTTATTAATGCTTCCTGTCATGTTCACGAACCATTGCCTATGTTATGGTTTTGCTCACCCATTGTTATATTGTTCTTATATATCCTCTTATTGGGATTATATATCACCCATTGTGATGTATATCCTCAGGTGGCTACATTTAATAAGGATATGCCAAGTTACAATAAGAAGCTAGAGAAGAAGGGATTAAATAAATGTTTGTGCTTGATGTTGTAATTATTATGTACGGTCCAAGTTTTCCCAAGAAACTAAACATTTGGATCCTCCATGTGCAATACAATTATGTTTTTTAACTTTAAAATGATGTAATAGTAATGTAAGAAAAGTATGGGTAACTATAGTTGGTATCAGAGGAAATTTTTACTTAATTTGGGAATTAGGATTAGTGAACCCTAGAGAAAACCTCTAGCATGAGACTGAGTACAAATATGCACACAAGAATATTTACATAGGAATCCCATATGTTATGTTTTAGTATAAATCATAAAAATGAATAATTTATACATGAATTGTGGACTTATTTATTGTTCTAACATTTTCTATTTTTGAAAATGGTGGGAACCTAGAGAAACCAGGCCAACAACTCATGCGAGGGCCAATGCAATGACTGACCAAACGACATCCCCAATTATTTTGGATGTGGAGTTAAAACCTTAATTGAATTTCTTTCCCAACTATCTCATGTTATGAACAAAAACCATAATAATTGGGAACATCCTTATTCACCAAACTGGCTATCAAATGTTTTATGTGGCAATGACCACCAACATTTAGTGGATCTTCCAATTCACTAGTTGTGGAACAGTTGGTTAACTCCATGGAGAAGATATTTTCTATTCTTAACTATTCTGAGACAAAGAAGGTGACACGATCCATTTATCATCTAGATGGAGAGGCCGATCAATGGTGGTATTTGATTAATAACACCAATCCAATGGAGTTAATTGAAGAGATGTAATGGGAAGACTTTAAGATAATGTTTCTTAACAAGTATTTCCCAAGAACTCTTCGCACAAAGATTGAGACAGAATTCATAGAGCTCAAGCAAAAAGAAAGAGAGTCTATCACAACCTACGAAGAGAATTTCACAAGGCTTTCAAGTTATGCTTTAGGTTTTGTTATCAACAATGACAGAAAAATTGATAGATTCTTTATTGGATTAAAACCACACATTTTAAAGGATCTTGAAATTCGAGACATTGGGAGTTATGAAGAAGTTGTTAGACGTGCTCTCAAAGTGGAGATAGAGTTTGGAAAATGGTCCCATGGATATGGTGATAAGAAAATAATGATGGAGTTTCAAGCCAGTGGATCTAATGACAAAGGTGGGAAGAAAAATCAATGAGCACATGAAAATGTCAGAAGTTTCACCATGGGAACTTCCTCAAAGGGACAGGGAAGTTCTTCAAGTGTGGAAAGGAAGGACACCACACTCAAGAGTGTCTAAAAGACATGAAAAGGAAGTAGAATGTAGTGAATGAAAGGAGAGAACCAACCATGGTTCAATGCTACAAATTTAGGGAGCTAGGGCACTAGGAAAGCCAGTGCACTAATCCTTGAGTTCTCAAGGGTAACCATTATCAGCAACCACCCAAACTAAAAGAACAAGGAAAGGCTTAGCACATCACTACTGCAGAAGCAGATAAAGATAATTATGTCATAAATGGTACACAACCTATTCACTAAAGAATGAAAAAATTATTATTTGATTTTGGATCTACACATTCTTTTATATCTTTAATGTTTTCTAGAAGTATAGAATCAAAACTCTAAAACCTTGAAGTATAGGTAACTGTAAAAACACCAAGGGGTGCGATCATTACAACCCAACTGTTTGAATCATCTCCTATTGGCGTATGTGGGAAGATTCTTCCAGCGAATCTCATAATACTCCCCTTGGTAAAATTCGATGCTATAATGTGAATGGATTGGATCTCGTTATATATATAACATATAAACTATCGGGAAAAGAAAATATCCTTTCATATTCTGAAGCATCCCATGATGCACTACAAATGCAAGGAATATCATGAATCTCCATTGAAAAATCATTCAATGGTGTGGGTGTTGATTCCATATGAATAATAATACCTCACCCAAATGATTGAGTTAAAGTATATTACCAACCATTCAGGAATTCCCATCATGAGTGAATACGGTGATGTATTTCCCAAAGAGTTACCCGGAATTACCCCATATTGTGAGGTAGAGTTTTCAATAGAACTCAAACCTGGAGTTACTCCTATCTCAAAGTGTCCCTATAGGATGTATTCTACAGAACTGGAGAAGTCAAAGAAGTAGCTGCAAGAGCATCTGGACAAAGGGTTCATATGCCCCAGTGAATCACTATGGGGGGAACCAATGCTTTTTATGGTGAAGAAGGATGAAACAATGGGGTTGTGTATCAATTATTGAGAACTCAACAAGACCACCATAAAGAATAAGTATCCTCTTCTAAGGATTTATGACTTGTTCGACCAGTTAAGAGGATCTCAATACTTCGTGGATATTTTTTCTGGATATCATCAGCTAAAGGGGAAGAAGGAAGATATTCAGAAGACTACCTTTCGTACAAGGTATAGGAACTATGAGTTTTTGGTGATGCCCTTTGGACTTACTAATGCTCCTGCAATCTTCATGTATTTGATGAATAGAGTCTTTAGAAATTACCTTGAAAAAATTTAGGGAGTGTTTATTGATGATATTCTAATATACTCCATGATAAAGGATGAACATGAAGAACATCTAAGGCTTGTGTTGGTGACATTGATAAAGGATACGTTTTTCACGAAGTTAACAAAGTGTCACTTTTGGATGAAGCAATTCACATTCTTGGGACATGTGATCACAAATGAGGTAATTTTGGTAGACCCTTAAGTGTCTTAAAAATCCATAGTTTTCTTGGATTAGCTTGGTACTACCGATTTTTGTGAGAAATTTCTTACGATTTCCAATCCCACTAAATAAGTTATCAAGGAAAGGGGTAAAGTATGTCTAGATAGAAGAATGTGAGGGAAGATTCAAGGAGAAAAAGAGAAGGCTGATCATTTCACCTTTTCTCACACTATTGAAAAGTGGAGAAAGTTTTGTGATATACTATGATGATTCAAAGAAAGTATTGGGTTGTGTACTCATGAAAAACGATGATGTGATAGCCTACACCTCATGGTAGTTGATGATCCATGAGAAAAACTACCCGACACATGATCTAGTGCTGGCAGTTGTGATTTTTTCCCTAAAAATATGGTAGCACTACCTTTCTGGTGATAAGTTTGACATATACACCGACCACAAGTGCCTAAAGTATATATTTACACAAAAGGAGCTCAACATGAAACAAAGTAAATGGTTAGAGATAATCAAGGATTATGATTTCTCTATTCACTATCATCCTGGAAAGGCGAACAAGGTAGATGATTCTCTCAGCAGGAAAGAACCTGCTACTCTATCCATGTTATAGATTGAGAAAGAACCTATCTTCCTGGATATCTAAAGGATGGATTTGGAAATCATAAGGGCATGGGATACATCCTAACTTTCCCAAATGATTACGTAACCATCCATCCAAGAGAAGACTAAGGAAACACAAAGGGATGTTGTGAAGATACAAAAGAGGGTGAATGTAGTAAAGGAAGGGAAGCTACAAGAGTCCATATCGAAGATGATGGTGTGATTCAGTTTGTAACACAGATTTGTGTGCCTTCATCACCCTGGATAAAGAAGGAGCTATTGGACAATGCACATAGATCAACATTCTCTATCCATCCTAAGAGTACCAAGATGTACTGTGATCTCTGAGAACACTTCTGGTGGGATAACATGAAGAAGGAGATTACAGAATATATATCAAGGTGCTTGGTATGTCAGTAAGTTAAAGTAGAGAAAAAAAGTCTAAAGGGATGATGCAGCCATTGCCTATACAGATGTTGAAATGGGAGAATTTCACTATGGACCTTTTCACGGGTCTCTAGAAGACATTGAAGGGAAATAATGCGATATGCGTTGTGGTTGACCGAATCACCAAGACATCCCATTTTATCCTTATTCGGGAAGGCCTATCTCTTTAACAACTTGAAAAGATATATGTGAAAAAAGTGGTGAGACTGTATGGAGTTGCACTATCGATTGTCTCTGATCATGATCCATAGTTCACATATAAATTCTAGAGGATTCTTCAACATGCTTTGAGTACTGAATTAAATTTCAGCATGACCAATCACCCCCAAACCGATGGTCAATCTTAAAGGACTATTTGAATGCTTGAATATATTCTAAGAGCCTGCTCTCTAGAAATAAAAGGAGGATGGGATCAACATCTCCCATTGGTTGAGTTCTCATACAACTATAGTTTATACTCAAGTATTCAGATGGATTCGTTTGAAGATCTATATAGAAAGCGATTTAGAACTCCCACCTATGGGGATGAAGTTGTAGAAAGAAAGCTACATGGACCCGATCTTGTACAAGAGATGATAGAGAAGGTTCAAGTCATCCAGAAACACATCAAAACTGATCAAAGTCGGCAAATGAGCTACACTAACTACCGTAGAAGGGACTTGGAGTTCTACATTAGAGATAATATATTCCTTCAAATATCTCCATGGAATAGATTCATGTGGTTTGGAAAGAAAGGGATGCTAAGACCAAGGTACATTTTCCCCTTTGAGATCCTTGAACGCATAGGATCTGTGGCCTATCAGCTTGAACTTTCACCAAATATATCTCTAGTTCTAGATGTGTTTCATGTATCACTCCTGAGGAAGTATATACCTAATCCCTCACATGTACTAAACTCAGAGGCGGTGCAGCTGGAAGACGATCTCTCTTATGAGGAGTAGCCAGTGAAGATTCTGGACCGAAGAGATAACGTTGTATGCAACAAGAAAACCCACCTTGTCAAAGTGTTATGGAAGAACCATAAGTTTGAAGAACCTACTTGGGAACTGGAGGAGGGGATGAAGGAGAAGTACCCTCACCCATGTGTGTAAAGTGAAATTTCAAGGGTGAAATTTCATAACGGGGGAAGAATGTAATGACCCAAAGTTTTATCAATGGAATTCCATTTTTACAATTATGACTTATAGTATAATCCCATTATTAAGAACAATGACATATTATGATACTAAATATTATATGAACATTAAACATAATTTTTCCACTTCAATGGTTTGAATTTTGGAAATCTGATATACATGGTTGCAATCAGTAAGTTATTTGGAGTCCAATAAGAAAAACTATAATTTTTGGTGAATAGTAACGTACCCTAATGAATAGTAACATACCCTTATGAATAGTGATATAAACTAATGAATAATAACCTTAACTATGATACTATATAAATAATATTCAAGTTGAAAGTATGATATACTTATATTTTAGAATAAGTGAATGAATGTTTTGAAACTCGTTTTTGATAATAAATTATGATTTTAATTAATTATTAAAATAATAATGTTTAGAAAATTAATTTTGAAAAATGGACTTAATTTTTTATTCTACATGACTAAAAATGGTTGGGGTGAATATTTGTAATTTTTCTGAAATACTTGAATTTTTTGTGAATAGTAAAATACATTAATTTACAGTAGAAATACATTATAATTTAAACCCACTTTTCCTGACATCAAAATTGATATAAGAACCCAAATCTCGAACTTATATTATCTCTTTAATATTATTGGTCATGGAAGACTCACTATTCCTTGTCTTAGGGGAAAATAATAAACTAATGAATTTTGTACTCATAAAACCCCTCTCCCCTCCTCTAAAAATACCACCCTTTATACCCACATTTCCTCACACCTCTCAAGCTTCATGACTTTACTAAATTCTACCAAATAATCTTCCCTAGCCCCTCCCCTACATCCAAGAGCTTCTAGTGTCATAAAAAGAGCAAACCTAGCTTCCTTAAGGAGAATCTCAAGAGGATGATTCAAGAGGTATTTTCTCTCCCTCTTTTCCTTCAATTTCCTTTCAATTTCAAGTTCTATTCTTATTCTCTATCCATATATCTTCGTCCAAATGTTATGGTAACTCTATTATCATACATATAATTGAATTTTATGATACTAATGGGATATTATACTATACAACCCCCTTCTCCTCTTCCTTTAATTTTATAATAGAAAATGTTGTTCGTGAGGTGTTAATCTATCACCTTCAAGAACAACATGTTTTCAATTTCCTTTAAAGCTTTCAAATCTGGTAATGAAACCATTTTTATGGTTGAAACAGATCTTATTATATGTATTATATTCTATTTAATTTTCTGGAACTAACTTAGGTACATATTACTTGATGGTTAAACAAAACAAGTTTGTCGGGGTAGAAAAACCACCCAAATTATCCCAAACAATCATCATTTCATTCTTACCTAATGATTCATCCACATCATATATAATATAATTCATTATAAGGTAATATTTTATTATTTTATATCATTAATAAAATGAAATATAAGTTCTGGATGTTTATCCATGATCTACACGAACATCCATTTATGAGTACATGTGAACTGCTCAAGAAAACCATAAAAATGAACATTTCTGAAAAATGTTTTTAAACTCTATATATCAAACAAAGACCCATAAAATAACTTAATGAAACCATAATGATCCATATTCATGTAAAAAAGTTTCTTTAACTATCAAATAATGACTCTATTGTGGTTATACAAGATATTAATGTGAAGAAAGCATTCAGATACAAAGTAAGGGGAAAATCTCGAACCCAGATTTCTTTCTTTGGGTTCTCCCTCTTTCACTCCATTTTTGTTATTCTCACTCCTTAAAAATCATTTTATCATCATTATCTCATCTTTTCTCGGATATAAATTTTTTCTACTGAAGTTTGTGACAAAAAAATGTTTTCCAAAAGAACTATTCTTTCAAAAACACACCTTTTACTTCTCACTCAAGGTTGATGGTTATCGTATCAATTATGTTATTCCCTCTTAATTTTGGGAAACCAATGTTTATGAATGTGTTATTATGAGATGAAACCCATTCATTTACATTTTTCAGTTATGTTCATTTTTTATATATTTTGACTGTGACATGCATGATAAATGAAAATTTTATGATGTGACAGGTACACCCGGAATTATATAGCGCAATATGAATGTTTGAATGTGACAGGTGCACCCAGAATTATATAGTGCTATAATTAATTTGTTAGAGTGATTAATCTCATGAGTTAAATTGAAATTGTGTGTGAACAAGATGTTAGATTTGTTCACAAGTATGTGTGGTATTTAACCACAAAGACATGAATTTTTATTTTCTTATACATTTCCACAATTCAAGTATCATATTAGTGATTCCTCTCAGGTTCATGATCCTTTTCCTAGGTTATGGTTATGATCACCCATTGTTATATTTTTATTATCTATCCTCTTACTAGGATTTTATTTCGCCCATTTTGATGTATATCCCTAGGTGGCTACATGTACTAAGGAAAGGTCAAGTGCCAATAACAATCTAGAGAAGAAGGGATTAAATAAATGTTTATGCTTGATATTGTAATTATTATGTTGGGTCCTAGTTTTCCAAAGACACTAAAACTTTGGATCCTCTAAGTGTAATAATATTATGTTGTCTATCTTTAAAATTATGTAATAGTAATGTAAGAAAAGGCTGGGACTCTATATTATCTTTAAATTTATTATTGGAAATGGGTAATCACTTATGTAATATAAAATTAATATAAACTAGGAATGTAAAGATATAAAATAAATAATTTTTTACATTATAATGAAATAAATATCAACTGAATATTAAGTTAGTCTATACCATGTATTACTTGATTAAGGATGAAAACATATGGCTAATCATTTTCATGGAAAAGAGTTTGAACACCTAATTTTATCAAGGATTTATTGTTAAGGTTTGGGTGGAATTAATAAAATGGTATTTTTAAGGGAAAAAATATTTACAATGCCTTTTTAGGGCCATATATTGAAAAAATTTGGGTTAGGATTTCAGGAATGGGGAATGCACTCAATTGATCAAGGAATTTAAATATTATAGTTGGAAAGAATTCATACTTAAATGACTTTGAGTAACATATCAGGCTAAATTATAGTTTATGAGAAGGTAAATATGGATCATTACTGCAAGAATGTCTACATGATGTGACATTATGTGTCAAATGGAAAGGGTTTTTAGGACTTGATAAAATATTGGAAGATCGAATAAATCAATAAATTTATTTTTCCTAAAATATTAAATTAATCAAATAAAGTATTAATAATATGCTCTTCTGTTACCATAGAATAAAATTTTCATCGACCATGTTAACCAAGTGAACCATGCTAGAGAAATATAATCTCCACATTAGAAATAACTTATAAGAATGGTATAGGTGATTATATATCACCCTTGTCTAGGAATAATTTTTTTACCTAATATAGTCCCTAGTACTTTATCCTCCTACTAAGGAGATAAGTGAAGAAGAGTTCTTTTTCTATGGGAAATAATTGTACAATGGATATATGTATAGTGTTTGATGTTTTTCTCTATGTTTAATAAACTCTAGAAGTCTCTTTACAATATATATACCGATGATATTCTCACCCATATCCTTGATCTTTAAAAAGAGAGATCCAGATATAAATGATTTGAAATCTATAAAGCACTCGTAATGTGAAATCTTGGAGTTAGTGCACAAACTAGACCTAATATTGTCAATATGATTGACTACATAAAGAATTTATAAATTATAGGGTTTTAGTTTCTTGATAAATTATGTACTAATATCATTCTCACCATACTCCGTTAGATATTATCCATATTATTGTAAATAAAAATATGAATAATATTGATAAGTCTCTTTCGAATCTCCTTACTCTACTTCTCTAGGTAAATGAGGACATGAAGTATGAAAATCCATTTGTTCTTACAGTGAGTAAGAGGACGAGTATGTCTGAGGGGATCATGATTAAAATAAAGTCTCTGAAACTTATAAAGTGACCATAAAATATAATAATAATCAAGGGGAAAACAAGGAAACAAGATGTATTCTACTTTGCATGTGCTAAGAAGGTCCATAAAAAGAATAACTGCACCCAAGAGGAAAAGATGAGATATATTCTAGTGCATTTATTACTGAGTGAAAACTTTTTTGTTTTAAAAAATTGAGTATTGGATAAAACATGTGGGGGCTCACATTTTTATTCAAATATAGTAACCAATTAGATTTAGAAGAGTTTCCTAAGGTAAGGTTGATCTTTCAGAATCCAATAAATCTCAACTAAAGTTTGTGGTTATTGAATATTGTCTTATGACATTTCCATCTAGAGTGGTCTTATTTTTGAAAGTTTATTATTATGTTTATTGAGTTACCAAAAACATTATTTCTATGTCTAGGATTCATACAGATGAATTTATTTTCAAATTTGGAAATTAATGTTGTTTATTTTATAATGAAATCATTTGTTATGGTGAGGCACATTATGTAATTAAAATAGATAGTAAAATTAATTATTATGACTCATACCATGGTCAACTACGGAATTCTCAGATTGGTGATGAAAAAAAACCATTTGACTAGATTATACTATGATGAGTATTTGGTTTCATTTGAACAAAAACCACTAGGTGCATGTCACACATGTTTTCAAGGAAATATAACCAATGAACCATTTATTAGAATTGGTTAAATAGCCACAAATATTCTTCAATTGGTTCATAAAAATGTGTTTATACCTTTTCCTACTGAAGCCATGGGTGTGTATTCATATTTCATAACTTTTATTGACGACTTTAGTATATTTGGATATCTATACTTAAAGAATTATAAGTTACATTCACTTGATATATTCAAGGAATTAAATAATAAATTTATGACATGTCTTGGTAATAATATTAAGTAACTCCACTCAGAACATGGTAAATAATATCTTCATGAAGATATCACTAATTTTTTTGTGGGAGTATTGGATTTTATCCCAAATCACTCCTCCTTACACACCCTAGTGGAATGGTGTGAGTGATAGGAAAACCACACCTTGTTGGACATGGTAATATAAATGAGGATTCATTCTAGTCTTTCATTATAATTTTGGGGGTATGCATTAGAGACAAAAATATACACATTAAACCAAATTCCAACTAAAGTAGTAAATGGTATTCCATACCAAATTTGATGTGTAAATAAATTCGTATTATTAAACTTACATGTGTGGGGATGTGAAGTGTTTTTTAAGTCCTCTTTAAGAAACAAACGTGCACCCTAAGGCACAAAATGTATCTTTAAAGGTTACCCTAAGTAGATATTATCTACATGAACCCTCAAATAAAAAGATTATAGTGACAAGAAAATCCTTGTTTCTTGAGAGGGAGAATATACATAAATGAGATCATGGGAGTGAGATAGACATATATAAAGTACAAGATCCAATTACACACAAGTTAACATCGGAATAGATTCCACAAATCCCTTGGGATGAGAATATTCTGGATACCAAACTACTTTATAGGAGTACGGGAGAGGTTAGAGAACATGAAAAATATAGTTTTCAAGTCATCAAAGCTAGTGAATCATTATTAGTTGATAATATTGATCCTATAATATATATAGAAGTAGTAAGTGGCATTAATTTTTACAAAAGGAAAGAATATATAAATTTTGAAATGGGAATTCAAGAAGAAAATGATCATTGATAGATAATTCAGTATTTATATGGAACGATAGGTTGCAAAAGGTTATAAAAAACATCAATAAATTGAATATGATTGAACCTTTTAAAAATTCTCTATGATAAAATTCAACATAATTCTACTTTCCATAGTAACATACCATGAATATGATATTTAAAATATGGATTTCAAAATAGATCTCCCTAACGCGAACCTTCCAGAATATGCCTATATAACAAAACCATACGGTTTTATGACTATATATAATTCCAAAAAAATTATAAAAGTTAATGGGATCCATTAATATATTAAATTAATCATCTAGGTTATGGATAAATCATTTTTATGAATCCATAATAATTTTTTTTTCAAAAAGAATGAATGTGAACCTTGTGTCTATAAGTGTTTTAGTCATAGTGAGTTACTTTTCTTGATAGTATATATTGATTATATATTACTTTTTGGAAAACATACTATTATTATAGTATATTAATATGTGGTTAAATATGTGATTCTCCAAAAAGGACTTATCATAATTATCATGTATTCTTTAGAACAAGATCTATCGTGATAGATCCAAGAGGTTTTTTAGACTAAGTCAAGGTACATACATCGGTAAAATACTGAAGAGACTTAATATAGATCAATCTAAAATTTTATTTCTCACAATATGATATGGTATAAATATCTCTAGGACAATGTGACCTCAATCATAAAAAGAGAGATAATGAATGATCGGGATCCCATACATGTCTTTTATTGGGTTTCTCATGTATTTGATGTCATACACCAGGCTTATTTCCTATGATTTGAGCATGGTAGGAAAATATTTTGAAGATCTAGGGGACATCCATTAGATGTTATTCATGAATATCCTTAAATATTTCCAGGCATATTAAGGATACATTCTTGGTGTATATAGGGGATGATGAGTTATTCATTAGGGGATACATAAATTATAGTTTCTAGATAGATTAGGATGGTATGAAGTCACAACCAAGATATATCTTCACCATCAATGGATGTATTGTGTGTCGTAGAAGCATAAAGAAAGCTATGTTCACTAATTATTATATGGAGACAGATTATGTTATGACTTATAATGAATCTAAATAATCATGGTGGATTCATGATTCTATCTACAGGATGGATGCAGAACAAATTAGTAAAGACCCTATTACACTATCCTATGATAATAATGAAATGGTGAAACTTTCTAAAGATATAAGGTCACATAAATAGATTAATAACATACTATAGAAGTATTATATATTAAGGGATTTTTATTATATAGGTAAATTCAAAGTGATAAATGTTTACCTGAAATACAACATGGAGGACCAATTGAATAGATCCTCAACAGATGCACATTATGTGAGTGCCAGTGAACTTAGAGTTGTTAGCAATTGAATTCAGTGAAAGTGGGTGTTTGTTACAGTTAGTTACCAAATAATAATTACCTTTTTACTTTATGTTACCTATATATATATATTACATTTTTTAAATATTAATATCTTATCACATACCTTTAATTCTTCTTTGAGACATTAATATGATAATATCATCTAGTATCCATCACATAAAAAAAGGTCATAGTAGTTCCCTACTATGATGAGGACCTTTAGGTGATATTTTGATATCTCATAAACATAATTCCTATGTTCAAGATGATATTCTATGAAGAGATACATAGTATGTTTATTATTAGGTGTGATTACTCATAAGTTTATGAGACTTTACTTCATGAAGTTTGCAATTGGTAATCTCCAAGAGAGGATATTATGAGGAAAAATGTTTGTGTGTCAATAAAATTTTGGTCTATGAGCTTGTGTGATGGTCCTTAGATTTTAATATTATAATTAATGAATATGACAACACGTACACTTAGATATATTGAAATAAACCATAACAAGATAGTTCATGAAAAAGTTGGGTATATTGTGTGAATCACTAATGATATGTTATTAATGAATAAGTCTAGTAAGTATTTATCCATTCTATATTTATATAAGTTAATAACCTAGGACCTTTGATTAAGATGTAACTATCTAATAAATTCCATGGTCATGCTGTTCCAAGAGTTTATTCTAGAAATTAGAATTAAGATAAATCAAGAATATGGTTTTATGAAATAATGTATGCAACCCACTTCATTATAGATATAGAGACAAAGGGATTATATAAAACAAGAATCATTGTTATGAGGTTTTCGACATTGAAAGAAAAAATTATTTCTCTTTGGGTGCCTTGAATCATTACTAGATTGTATTCTTGTACTTTAGTAAAACCAACATAATGACAATGATAAATAAGCTTAGTGGGTCACACACACTAAGTGTTTCAATTGAACTCATTTGAATACTATTTTAATTTAATAGATGGAATAAATACTATTCTCTAAACAAATACGTAATATTTATTCAGGATTTATTTATCATAAATATTAAATAATTTTTTTTCACAACGAAATTGTTTAATTATACGAATATATGATATTTATTTATAACTTGTATTCACATGTTAAAATATAAATATTTATTTTTTAAATAAATAATTTTTTATATGAATAGTAAAATAAATATTTATTCTCTAGACCATCAATATAATATATATTTATTTATTGAATTTATAATATTTATTTAAATATTTATCCTAGAATTTGAAAGATGATGAGGAGGGAAAGTGGACTATGTTTTAGTACTGGTGATAAATATTTATTTACTGGATTATTAATAATATTTATCATTTCACGGTTTAGAACACACCATGAAATAAAGTAATAATATAATTATTTTACATGACATAGGTTATGTTATGGATTTAACATATTATTAAGGTCCTTTGTGTGATTAATTAATATTTAACACAGGCTAAAAGCCTATAAATAGACTGTTATATCACTTCAAAGGAGGTTAGTCATTTTGTGCAACACCTCCCCCCCTATAGAATTCGATCCACAAAGAACATCTCTTAGGTTTATCTCAAGTTTGAGAGAAGTGACTCACATCCTCATTCATTATAGAGAGATAGAAATAATCCTTCTAGACTAAAGGGATCATGGTTACGATAAAGTTAATTGACACAAGATGATTGGTATGACTATGATAGAACCCAGAGTATCATCCACGATGATTTAAGATAAAATATGTACATTTTGATCACCTTTAGAGGGGTTTTATCTTTGGAACCTCAATGACCAGTGATTATATAAATGAGAAGGGTTCTAATTATCAACACCTACATCAAAGAAAGGTTTCAAGATCGAGGTATTTATTATGTCGAAATTAAATTAATTATAAATTTAATTTGAATGATCGTCTCATATATTCCAAAATTATTTATCATGTTTCATTATATTAATTCATTAGTCATGTGTTTTTCCATATACATTGTGGATTATCTCTTTTATCTAAAAAATTAAAAGTTTAGCCTACCCTAAATAAGAGTTTCCACTACATCTAGAACCTTCACAATTATTAACTGTCTAACCCTAGATGTTTAAACCCAATTATAACATATTGGGGTGGTATAGAGAATTGTGCGCACAAATAATTCTCTAGAGAATTCTCAAAATCTCTAAAGATAAACTCTTAATAATTATTAGAAGAACAGAGAGAAATTACCCTTCTCATCCTTCTCAAGACTGAGTGAAGAAGTGAGAAACCTTCAAGGGTGAAGGGGTTTTTGTTGTGATCAATGGGGAACAATGAAAGATGATCAAATAATCCACACTAGAATGAAGATTTATATCAATGATGTTTTATGATTCATGGATCACATGTGGACATTACTGTAGGTATTCTACCTGGGATTCTTCATTAAAACAATGGTATAACAAAAAGGTCAACTTATTTGGAAATGAAGAAATAATTCCAAGGGAAGGTAATTCTGGTCATATAAATTAATTATAAGTTATATGTGAAAAGTGTTAAGAGAAGTATTGTTTTCAACAATACATATTAATGTTATTTAAAGGGGGAGATTATTGAAAATAATACTCTGTCTCTTTATGATAATTTTGATTCTCACAAATACCCTTAGTTATTTTCTAATGATTTTATTTAGTATTTTCTAGGAGTTTATTAATTTATTTTACTCTTGAAATAATGAGAATTTATTACTTAGCACGAAATCTATTTTAGAATGTTCTGGAATCACTTTTCACATCTTACGTAGATGAATATAGAACGGAATCTGTTTTAGCGCGTTCTAGAATCACTGTTCATACCCTATGTGGATAAACATAGCGTAAGGATAAAAGTGTATACCTTTTTGAGATAAGAGAAAAGTATGGTTAAACAACCATACGTTTTCAGAAAAGAATAAAAGAAGAACCTTACATTAGGAAGGAACCCTACGTTTTGGTTATCACTAAAGTATGGAAGGAGAACCGTATATAAATTCTAAACGTTACGTTTTTTTCCCAAATGTATGGTTCATCAATCTTACTTTTGTAAACAACCATACGTTCTTGGAAAAGTATAGATCAAGTAAAAGTATGGATCTTTTACCGTACGTTTGAGTGTTGAAGAAAAAGTATGGATGATCAACCCTACGTTTGTATTGAACCTTATGTTATCAACCTTAAGTTGTTAACCTTACGTTTGAAGGCTATGTTATCAACCCTATGTTTGGAGGCCACATCATCAACCTTACGTTTGGCGTCAGAAATTTTGGTGGACGATATTTTTGTGCAACGATCAGTAAGCTGATTTCTGGGCGGATTTCAAGCCAGATTTAAAGTCGTTTTTAAAGTATGACTTTGAATGATTCAAATCCGTTTTATTAATGGATATAAGATCGAATTAAAAGGATATTTTTATGCCGAGTCTTAAGGGAAGTTACGATTTCTCTGTAAATTCAAATTTTTGAATATCGTGAATTAGAAGGTGACTTTTATGGATCTAAATGTGTAGGAGATATGCATTATTATATATGATCTCTCTGAAACACCAGGTACAGGTGATGTGATCGATTTATTATTGAAAAAGGTGGAAAATAGAGATTGAAACTATTCAAGATTGATCTGCTGATTCAAAAGGAGCGTAAAAGCTCTGTTTGTTCAAGAAGAATGAACTCGATAGAAGATTCACCTGTTCTACATCGAATATCTACTGTGGATCTACTACTGCTGAGGTTGTGAACAATATCTCTATATCTACTACAACTGGATCAAATCAAAATTGGTTCATCTTGAAGATCAATATTTTTAGAGACTTTGATCCATCTGCCGTCAATTGCATTCTGTTGAAATTGTGAAGATCAACTGGAAATTTCTTTCTAAATTATTTTCATTCCTGAGTAACCAGCTTCTCATTATAAGCTGTGTAGGTTCATGTTTGAACAAGAAGGCTTTGTTTTTCCTTGGATTATAAAGGTGTCAACTGCATGTACTCAGTTGTGAATCGGTCTATGGAAAAGAGGACCAGATAGTGAAAATCACCAAGCTCGTGGAGTAGAGCATTGGTGGAGTGGACTAGGGGATTTCTATTCCCCTAAACACTATATATCTTTGTATTCTTATTTTTACATATTCCGTTGCACGATCAAATCTGATAAAGATTAAAGGACACAACTCGTTCAAGAAAAGAGTTATCGAAAAATTGCAAAAGGCACAATTCACCCCCCTCTTGTGTATAATATGTAGATTCAGATCCAACAATTGGTATCAGAGGAGGAGATTTTGATAAAGGCTTAGAAATCTAGAAGCATTTAAGGATTATACAATAGAGCAGCATGACTGATACAAGAGAAGAGATGTCAATGGTCAGAGAACCATATTGTAATGGAGACAACTATGGTTGCTGGAAATCGTGCATGATCATATATCTGAAAAACCTCGGATATAGAGTCTATTCAAAGATTCTGACTCCTTATGAAATTCCTGAAAATCCTGAGACTTGGAGTGATGCTATAGAAGCAGAGTACAATATGATCTTGAAGGCTATGGATGAAATTTTTTGCGGTCTAGGACCAGATGAATTTAACAGAGTATCTCAGTGCCCGACAGAATATGAGATGTGGCAAACAATAGCTATGGCATAAGAAGGAACAAATAATGTAAGGAAAATGAGATATGCAATTGAAAAACTGAAATTTGATACTTTCATAATGGTTGAAGGTGAGATAATTACCCAAATGAATAGGATATTGATAGATATTGTCAATAACAAAACTGCTCTAGGAGAACCTATCAAACAGGCTGATCAAGCATTAAAAGTACTGAGAGTACTTGCTACTCGATGGAATGGTATCTCTGCTGCAATCAGACAATCAACACCTATCAAAGATCTAACTATGAGAGAGTTGATTGGTACACTGATGATGTATGAAGCTGAAATTCAAGATGAGGCTAATGAACATAAAGTTCTTATCAAAAGAGAAGATACTGCCTTGAAGGTAACTTCACAACAAAATAATAAAAAGATGAAGAGTAAATAAGTCAAAGCTAAATCAGAAAGCTCTGACTCATCCAACTCAGATGAAGAACTGGCTCAACTAGCCAGAAAATTAAGAAAATTCTACAGCAAGAAAAGAGGCTTCAAAAAATACTTTAAGGGAGATAATAAGGAAGTAAGGTGTTATGAATGAAAAAAGTTGGGACATATCAGACCAAATTTCCCACAATTGAAGGATGCAAAAAAAATAAATTCTTCAAAAGAAATGACTTTGAGCAGAAAGATAAGAAAGCTATGAAATCCACTTGTAGTGTATCTGAAGACTCTAGTACCTCTTCTGAATAAAGCTCAGAGAAAGAAGAATTAAATATAACGGGAAATATGCTTTTCATGGAAAAAACTGATGAGGTACACTCATATTACTCCTCTGAATCATATTCTGAATCAAGATACAAAAATGAAAAACTTGCAGCCTACTACAATATGCTTGAACAAAGATATGACTCACTATTTAAGAAACATATGTCACTAAAAAATAAACATAAATCCATTTCAGATGAAATAGATACAATACTGAAACAACATAATGAATTAACTGATAAATAAAATTCGATTAATACTAACTATATTAATTTTGAATCAAGAATAAAAACACTGCAGGATGAAGTATAATCTTACATGCATTGGTTTTTACAAAAGGAGAGAATTCATTAAATGAAATTCTTGGAAAAACTGTCATTAAAAAGGAGAGATTTGGAATTGGCAATAAAGGAGAAAAACCAAACCTATATAAAAATTATCTTGTTCCTAGCACTAAAAGGTTAATTGTAATTTTTGTGGTGCAAAGGGACATGTGGCTAAACACTGTTTCTTAAGACAACCTCAAATTTTTGCTATTAATAAAGCCAATGTTTCAAAATATTTATATGATTCATCTAATTTTAAAAGAACAAAGAAAATCTGGATACCCGGATTATTGCTAGCTAACACTCCTGGACCCAATAAAATATGAGTACCAAAGCAATTTGTTTTAATGTCTTTGCAGGTAGCAGGTCACCAGAGAAGAGAAGATATATGGTATATGGATAGTGGATGATCAAGACATATTAGTGGAAACTCATTGAATTTTTCTTCACTCACTCAAAAGGAAGGAGGACTTTTCACATTTGGTGACAGTGCCAAAGGAAAAATCACTAGCATTGAAACTGTTGGAGATCCAAAAACAGTCTCAATCAAAAAAGTACTTTATGTAAAAGGACTAAAAAAAAATATGATAAGTATCTCTCAACTTTGTGATGATGGATATACTGTTGACTTTACTAACAATTGATGTACTGTTTCTAAAGATAAACTGTTTAAATTTAAAGCACCAAGAACTGAAAATGTCTATACTTTGGATTTAAATTTCTTGTGTAAACAACAAGTAAAGTGCTTGACTGCTAATGTAAGTGAATCCTAGATCATTCATAGGAGACTTAGTCATTACAATGTATATGTTTTACATAAGTTATCTAAGAAACATTTAGTTTCTGATTTACCTTGTCTCAAATTCGAAAGTGACAGATTTTGTGATGCATGTCAACTTGGCAAGCAACACAAATCATCCTTCAAATCTGTTAATAAGGTTTCTACATCTAAACCTCTAGAACTTATTCATATGGATTTTTTTGTACCTTCAAGAGTAGCAAGATTAGCTGGTAAATTATATGTATAAGTTTTAGTCGATGACTATTCAAGATTTACATGGATTTTCTTTTTGAAATTTAAAAATGAAGCTTTTACTTTATTTGAAAGTTTCTGCAAATCTGTTCAAAATGAAAAAAGGTTTCAATATAATCTCATTGAGAAGTGATCATGGTGGAGAATTTGAGAATCTCTAATTTAATTCCTTTTTCTCAAATATGGGTATTAAACACACCTTCTCAGCACTAAGAACACCTCAACAAAATGGGATTGTAGAAAGAATAAATAGAACAATTCAAGAAATGGCTAGAACTATGTTAAATGAATATAGCATACCTATATATTTCTGGGAAGAATCTGCGAATACAACTTGTTATTTAATTAAAAGAGTTTCAATTAAACCTATTTTGAAAAATACACCCTATGAACTATGGAAGAACAGAAAACCTAAAGTAAATTACTTTAAAGTTTTTGGATGCAAGGTTTATATCTTAAACACCAAGGATAATCTTGGTAAGTTCAATCCAAAATCTGATGAAGGTATTTTCTTAGGATATTCTGCTACCTCCAAAGCTTATAGAGTTTATAATAAGAAGTCAAGGATTGTTGAAGAATCAGTTCATGTGAAATTTGATGAATCTGATCCTTTTGAGAAAAGGACAGAACAAATGGATGAACTTGACTCTAATGATAACATGAGACTTTAGAATTTTAAGAATGATTTTGAAAATGATATAAAATAAATTCAGTCCAGTTCAGAGGAAAATGATACTGAATAACCTTTAAATATATTACCTAGACAGTCTAGAACCCTAAAGAATCATCCTTTAGAAACTATAATAGGTAATATAGAAACTGGTGTTCAAACTAGAAGAAACTTAGTAAACCTAGTAGAATTCTCTGCCTTCCTATCTGTACAAGAACCCAAGACTATAGAAGAAGATTTAGATGATGAAATCTGGGTAATAGCAATGCAATATGAATTAAACCAGTTTAAAAGAAATGATGTTTGGGAATTAGTGGGAAGGCCTAAGAATTATCCTGTAATAGGAACCAAATGCGTCTTAAGAAATAAACAGGATGACCAATGCACAATAACTAGAAATAAAAGCAAGATTAGTAGCTAAAGGATATAACCAAGAAGAAGGAATAGATTATGATGATACTTTTGCACCTATAGCAAGGTTAGAAGCCAGTAGAATACTTTTATCCTATTCATCTTATATGAATTTTAAATTATTTCAGATGGATGTTAAATCTTCCTTTTTAAATGGTTATTTAATAGAGGATGTTTATGTTGAGAAACCTCCTAGTTGTGAAAACTCTCAAAAACCTGATTGTATTTTTAAACTTAATAAACCTCTTTATGGTCTTAAACAAGAACCTAGAGCTTGGTATGAAAGATTAAGTTCTTTTCTTTTGAAAAAATGATTTTACTGTTGGAATGGCAGACCCAACACTCTTTAAGAAAACTGTGAAAAATAATGTTTTATTGGTTCAAATTTATGTTGATGATGTAATCTTTGGATCAACTAATAAAACTCTTTGTCATGAACTTTCAAAATTAATGAAAGAAGAATTTAAAATGAGTATGATGGGAGAACTAAATTTTTTTTTGGGTCTTCAAATATTTCAAAAATATTTTTGAGATGTTTTAAATCAAAGCAAATAAATTACCGATTTACTTAAGAAATTTGGTCTTGAAAACAGCAAGACATTTACAACTCCTATGTGTACTAATATAAAAATTGATTTGGATTAAACTGGGAAATCAGTTGACAACAAGTTATATAGAGGTATGATTGGTAGCTTGTTATATCTTACTACTAGCAGACTAGATATAATATATTCAGTATGTCTTTGTGCTAGATTCCAATCAAATCCTAAATAATCCCATTTAACTAATGTTAAGAGAATTTTTAGATATTTAAAAGGAACTATTTTTCAATCTCTTTATTATCCTAAAACTTCTGATTTCAATTTGATTTCATATTCAGATGCTGACTTTGGAAGTGGTAGATTAGATCGAAAAAGTACATCAGGTACATGTCACTTTTTAGGAATGTACTTAGTATCATGGTCTAGTAAGAAACAACATTTAGTTGCCCCGTCAACAACTGAGGTAGAATATGTTTCTGCTGGAAGTTGCTGTGCACAAGTGTTGTGGATGAAAAAAACTCTTATGGACTTTGGATTGAATTTTAATAATACACCTATTTTACGTGATAATACGAGTGCAATTAATATTTCAAAAAATTCTATTAGTCATTCTAGAACTAAGAACATTGATATAAGACATCACTTTTTAAGAGATCATGTTATTAAAAAAGATATGTTTTTAGAATTTATAAATACTGAAATTCAATTAGCAGATATTTTTACTAAACCACCTCCCACTGGAAGGTTTTATTTTATTAACGGGGAGCTCAGTTTATTTAATTTTAAATATTTTTTATTTATTTATTTTTATTTATTTATGTAAATTGTATTTTGTTTATTGAATACTGTTTAAGATTTTCTTTCTTTCGTCATATGAAAAATTTATTTTTTTAAAATATGTGTAATGATTAGTGATTACACGGGAATCAAGGCTGTCAGAGCCTTTTTGACTTCTAAACCCTTTCACTTCTATCAATACCCTTTCAAAATCCAAAAATCGCACTTCCTCTTCTAAAACCCTAACCTTCGAACCTATGAAACCCTAACCTTCAAACCTTCAGAGACTCTTACAGAAATGATAAGGACTAAAAGAGTCAGTGAGGCCAAGCCGAGCAATGCCAAGAGACAACGCACTGAAGGATGAAAAATCTTACAGGGTAAGGTAATCGATCTTGACTGGTTATTTCAGAAGAATTCGTTGTTGAATCAAGCACTATCGTTTCAGAATCTTGAACAGGTGTTCAATAGTGAAAATACAGAATTTCTGTATGAATTAGAGTGTAGATACTTCTACAAATATATATAGTTTAGTCTGTGAGATACCGAAGATAGTATGATGGCTAAAATAGAGGATAGGGATTTCTCAATCTCTTCAATAGATATTAGTCAGATTCTAAACTACCCTCATGAGGGAGTTTTTCATTTTTACTTGAAGAATATAAGAGATTCTATGAATAAATCCGAAGATATCATGTCTTTTCTTTTTGGTACCAAGACAATAAAGAAAAAGTTTGTCAAGGATTTGGAGCCTGATCAGAAGATTTTGGTAAAATTTATTCAGACCGAAATAGCTCTACCGATGGAAGAAATGGAGAAGATTTTGTACCCAGATATGTATATAATGTTTCTTATGTTAAGTGATATTAAGTTAAACTTTACTAGATACATGATAAGGTATCTCAGTTACTGCTGTCAAAGCGAGGCCAGGATGAATTTCTATCCCTTTGGTAGATTTTTTTCTAATCTGCTATTTATGAAAGACATGGTGAGATTAGTGGATGCAAGAGTTAACTGTCATCATAGTAGTAAATTTAATGCTGGAACCTTGAGGAAAGTTGGATATTTCTAGAGCACAATTAAAGGAAAACTTTTTCCAGTAGGAGCTGAGGAAGACTCAGAGAGTGCTCGGGCTCAACCTGAAAAGTCCAAGGAGGGACAAGCTGAATCCAAAGTCAGAAATGTAGCAAGAAGGATTCGCTTTGAAGTGGCAGATGTTGAGGAAGACAGAAGTCGGGAGGGACTTCAATCAAGAAGAAAAAGACCAGTAAATGAGGAAGTCACTTCTACTTCTTTTGAAACTACAACAGAAGCTTTATTTTCTTATTATTTTGTGAGAGAAGTTCTTGATGATAAAACCATGGAAGATGTTACTGAGAAAACGACTCCAGTAGAGAAATCAGGCGCTCAAGAAGAAACTCAAAGGGAAAATCAGGAATAGATTGTATCTGATGTTGAAGTTATACTTCAGCAGGAACAAGAAATGGAGGCAGTTCCTGGTGAAGAAGTGGCCAGACCACAGGAATCTTCTGAAAATATTGTTCTTGAAATTCCAGTGGAAGACAAATATGAAGATGAATGTGATGTGCATGCTTCTGAAGCTCAAACAGAGGTACTTAAAGAGGATTTTTATGTCGAGGAGTTTGAAAACTCTAAGGAAAAATATGTGGACCAACCATTTCGGGACAGAGAAAAAGAGAAATATGATGCTGAATCATTTCCTTTGGTACTGCTGCATCAACCTGAGAATGTGAATCAAGCACAGGGTGCATCTGATTCAAGGAAAAAAGAAGTTGAAGAACTGTACAGAAAAGTATCTCAGTTGGAATCTGAGAATGCTTCTCTAAGAAATGCCTTAGACTTAGAACATTTAAATTTTCAAAAGCTGAAGGAGTGTACAATTTCAAGGCATGAAGTTGAAATGTTTAAAGAGGATATGCTGACTGCTATTATACAATTAAAATCTGAAATGGTTATGAAGTCATATTTATCAGATCTGAAGTTGTTTATGGAGAACCAATTTGCATCAGCTGGAAATAATTTTGTTAGTGGATCAGGTACTTCACCTGATTTAATCAGAAGGTTTTAGGCTATCACAACTGCGTTGAGAAATATGAATGACAGGATACAAGATCTTCAATGTAACATTAATCTGTTGCCAGTGTTGCTGGACAATCAGAAGTTCTTAGTGGATCAACTGACATCTAGTGAGCCATCGATCAGAATTCTGTTAAATCAGTTATCAGAGAAGCTGTCAGTATTTGTTGAAAAAGAGGAAAGGATGCATGTGTTTTTCAGAGTCAATTTAATTGAGGATATTAATATGACTCAAGAGAACAGAGAGCTCAATATCAAGCTTGGAGATGGGATGATGAAGAGACTTTGGGAACAGTTTATAGAAATCAAGTCTGCAATCCAGAGGAGATAGACGCTGTTAGATATCTAACCCAAACCTTGATTCCTGTGTATATCTTTGTCATGTATATACTACTATTTTTGAATGAAAATTTTCATCATTGTTTATTTTTCTCTTTATTTATTTGTTTTACTAACATTATTTTTAATATGCCAGTACTCTAGATTTAATTATTGATAAACAGTTCGTAGTATCATTTACTAATAGTTCAGTGCAATATTAAACGTGTTAAAATCCATAATTTTTCATTCTTTTTGATATCAAAAAAGAGGGAGAATTTGGATAAACACAACATCAAAACCTACATTTTATTTAGGGGGAGAATTCATTTTATTGAGGGAGAAAATTAAATGAGACATTTGGAATTATAATTATCTTTTTGGTGGAGAAGTTTGTATTTAAAACTTTATAACAAATTTTGAAAGTTAATATTGTTTAAATAATTTTAATTATTTTATGGGTTTTGTGATCATCAAAAAGGGGGAGATTATTGATTGAAGTATTGTTTCAACAATACGTATTAATGTTATTTAAAGGGGGAGATTATTGAAAATAATACTCTATCACTTTATGATAATTTTGATGCTCAAAAATACCCTTAGTTATTTTCTAATGATTATATTTAGTATTTTGTATGAGTTTATTAATTTATTTTACTCTTGAAAAAACGAGAATTTATTACTTAGCGTGAAATATATTTTAGCGCGTTCTGGAATCACTGTTCACATCTTATGTAGATGAATATATTGCAGAATCTATTTTAGCGCGTTCTGGAATCACTATTAATACCATATGTGGATAAACGTAGCATAAGGATGAAAAGTGTATCCCTTTTTGAGATAAGAGAAAACTATGGTTAAACAACCATACGTTTTTAGCAAAGTATGTAAGGAGAACCGTATGTAAATTCTAAATGTTATGTTTGTTTCTCAAATGTATGGTTCATCAACCTGACTTTTGTAAAAAACCATACGTTCTTGGAAAAGTATGGATCAAGTAAAAGTATGGATCTTTTACCATACGTTTCAGTATTGAAGAAAAAGTATGGATGATCAACCCTATGTTTGTATTCAAACTTACATTATCAACCTTACGTTGTTAACCTTACGTTTGAAGGCTATGTTATCAACCCTACGCTTGGGGGCCACGTCATCAACCTTACGTTTGACATCAGATATTTTGGCAGACGATATTTTTGTGCAACGATCAGTAAGATGATTTCTGGGAAGATTTCAAGCCGGATTTAAAGTTGTTTTTAAAGTATGACTTTGACTGATTCAAAAAAGTTTTATTAATGGATTTAACATCGAATTAAAAGGAGCTTTTTATGCTGAGTCTTAAGGGAAGTTACGATTTCTCAGTAAATTCAAATTTTTGAATATCGCGAATCAGAAGGAGACTTTTATGGATCTAAATGTGCAGGAGATATGCATTATTATATATGATCTCTCTGAAATACCAGGTACAGGTGATGTGATCGATCTATTATTGAAAAGGGTGGAAAACAGAGATTGCAACTATTCACAATTGATCTGCTGATTCAAAAGGAGCGTAAAAGCTCTGTTTGTTTAAGAAGAAGGAACTCGATAGAAGATTCACTTGTTCTACATCGAATATCTACTGTGGGTCTACTACTGCTGAGGTTGTGAACTATATCTCTATATCTACTACAACTGGATCAACTCAAAACTACTTCATCTTGAAGATCAATATTTCTAGAGACTTCGATCCATCTGCTATCAATTGCGTTCAGTTGCAATTGTGAAGATCAACTGAAATTTTCTTTCTGAAATTATTTTTATTCCTGAGTAACCAGCTTCTCATTCTAAGCTATGTAGGTTCATGTTTGAACCAAAAGGCTTTGTTTTTTCTTGGATTGTAAAGGTGTCAACTGCCTTTACTCAGTTTTGAATCGGTCTGTGGAAAAGAGGACTAGATAGTGAAAATCACCAAGCTCGTGGAGTAGAACGTTGGTGGAGTGGACTCGGGGATTTCTGTTCCCCGAACCACTATACATATTTGTGTTCTTATTTTTAGTTATTCTGCTACATGATCAAATCTGATAAAGAATAAAGGACAGAACTCGTTCAAGAAAAGAGTTATCGAAAAATTGCAAAAGGCACAATTCACCCCCCTCTTGTGTATAATATGTAGATTCAGATCCAACAAAAAGATCATATATTTGAACCTTCTAGGGATTCATTTGTCAAATTAAACAGGATTTAATCCAAATAAACCAGTAACAAGATTATTGGGCCTAGGCCCAATAGCTTCTGCTATGCCTCGAAACGTTGAAGTGGTATTAAAGTGGTAAAATATTAATTTATAAATATTTAATATTTATTGATCAAATTATACATTTTTCCCTTAGTTTTTAATTTACAGTAGATTTTTCATAATAAAAAAAATTCAAGATAACACAATTGTTCAGTTTTTTATGAACAAGATTAGGGATATGATATATTAAGATTTTTTAAAGAACCCATTCAGAGGTGTCAATGATTCTAGATGAATGACATAGATACATGAAATGTAACTAAAAGGGACACATAATGTACCTAGGTTCAACCACACAAGGATGAGCCACAAAAATCATAGTACATCACATTGGAGAATAAAACATAGATTCATTATTTATAACATATTTATCTCTAGGTGGTTTGTGAGTTGATAATGTATTCATGGCATTGATAGAGTTGGTTCCATAAAACCAAATCCTCTATAATTTTGATTATATATATATATATTCAAATACATGAATTATAATAAATGTTTCATCACATGGTGATTGTTCTTTGATATAGAATTAATGTTATAATTTCCTAGAGTATATATCACATTGAAAGGTCATAAAAATTCCCCACTATAATGAGAACCTTGAAATGTTATGATGATATTGTTGAACATATGTCCTACATATAGGATAAAATTCTATGATAGGACACATTTTGTATTGATTATCTATTTCATGATACTCTTAAGTGTACAAGACTTCATCTCATGAAGTTCATGATTGGTAATATCTAACATGGATGGTTATGTGGACTGAACTACTAATAGGAATTCCACATGTTTATGTGTTATTGGATAATCATATCTATGATCATGTGTAATGGTCCTTAAACATGATATTATTATTAATTCATATCATGAGACATATAATTTGATGTATTGAGGGAATCCATGAGGACATGTTCTTTTGGAATGGTAAGATACATTGGTTACGTCATGAGTGATCTGATATTAATGAATAAGTAAAGAAAGGATCTCTATCTCTTGTTGTTTAATGGATGTAGATATATATTTACTTTTATTGAAATTAAACCATCTAATCAATTATAAAACCATGGAATTCAACCAAAAAGTCCATTTTATATAGTTAAAGAAATATATATTGAGCATATTTGTTGATGAAAAGGGCATGAAGCCAGTTTGATTAGATATATCAAGAAAAAGTAATTATATTACATAGTGATCATTCATGTGTTTTATTATCCTTGTGATATTAAATTATTTTTCTAAGGGTGACTTAAAATGTTGCAATACAAAAATATTTGATTTTATGTTTTCTTGCTTAATGCCACTGAGAAAGAGGCTGAGATGGTCACCCACTTCATGTATCCAAATATCTAAGTTAAATCCTATTTATGTTTAATAGTTTAAATAAATAATATTTCAAAGGTCAAGTAATAATATTTATTCAATATTCTATAATCAAAAATATTTAGTCACTAATTATATTCAAATTTGAATATATATACGTAAGTTGAATATCAAATAAATATTTATTCACAAGACCGTTGAATAGAATATTTATTTATCTATTGTTTATTATTCACCTGATAATTAATAATTATTTAATTTATAAATAAATAATTCATTTAGTTACATTAATATTAAAAAAATATTTACTCATAAATTCAGGAATATAATATTTTTTAGAATAAATATGTTTTTGCACATTGGTGAATAATAATTTTTTGTTTACTTATTAATCGTATAATATTTATTCGATTAAATATTTATTATTTAAAGGCTCAAAAAATACAAAGAAGGATAGACATGATGGGTTATGGGCATGGTGAAGAAAATGATATATGCATTAAATATCATTTATATAAATATGGATTTATTTATTTAAATAAAATGATATTTATATGTTCACATGTTAGCGCATGCAATGAGATATTATTATTATTATTATTATTATTATTATTATTATTATATTCAGAATGAGAAATATATTAGGATTAATATTTGATGAAGTGTATTTGTACAATAATCAATATTATACCCTAGCTCTATATGTTCCCATAATATATCATTTTAGAGTGGGGATGTGTACAACAACATTTTCCTCTCATCATATTATTCTCAAGTCCAAATAATAATATATTTAGGTGTTCTCTCAAATAAGGAGAGAAAAATACCATATCCTTATCTCTGTAAAGATATAGAGAAAAAATAGAATCAATATTCAAGACTAAAGGATTGATTGTTGTGATCAAAGGTAAGTGAAACAAGATGATCAGTACCTCTACACTAGCATCTAATGTTCCATCAGAAACACTCCAAGATTGTGAATCATGTCTAGATAATTGTAGTAGGGATTATACTTTGGATCATCTTAACACAATGAAGATGTAAATTGAACGTTTTTTGAATGATCAACATATTCATTGAATAAATAATCTCAAGTCTGATATTATTTTTATTATAAAATCAATTATAAATTTAATGTGAAAATATCCTCTATGTTTTTTTTGGAATTTATTTTATTATGTTTTTTCTGGTATATTCATTTGACATGAAAATCCTTTTCATGTTCTTGTGTATTTTGTATTAAATATAACAAAAAACCAATACTGGACCTAAGCCTAACTGACTTCGGCTATGTCGGAAACCTTCGAATGTTATCATAGTTATCACATTTAAATGTATTATTATTTAATCTTCATTGATCAATATATCAATTATTTTTTTAGTTTTTTATTTATGATTTCATTCTTAATCTATTAAGTCGAGATATAAATTTATTTCATTATAATATGACCAAGAACAGGTCAAGAATATGTAAAAAACACATGAAGATAACATCTGAAGGTGTTATAGGTTCAAGATGTTTGACATTTTTTTAAAAGGTTGGGGACCAAGCCTCAATTTCTTAATTTAAAGAAAATAACTCATAAGACTGGGTAGAAGGATACCCACTACATAGCCCGAAGGCCCAAGGCCAAGTGGACTAAATACAAGGCTTGAAAGCCCATTTTTTGGCCCAAAGGACCCCTCGGTGAACAGTACAACTACATTACCGCGCTGCTACAGTATCTGCTATAGTACCACCGCCGCTACAATCCCTGATACAGTGCCTCCGCTTCTATAATGCCATCATTTCTACAGTCTTCCGCTGCTATAGTGCTCTGCTATAGTCTGCTATAGTACCCCTAGAAATTCACACCTGCCCGTATTTGATCCTTCCTCTTTTGGATGCCAAGAAGAAGCTTATACCACTTTGTTACAGGCTCGTTGGTGATCTAGATGTATGACATAATTACATGATGTGTAACATAAATTACACATCATTTAGTCCCATTCAACCACACAAGGACACAAATGTGTCAATCATGGTAGTTTGTGAGGGTTTTCATTATATGGTGTGTAATTACATAGTGTATTGAAAACTAGAGTGGCACATGGTTTTCAGTTTTACATTCCATGTAACAGAAATACACATTGTGGAACCCTATAAGACATGGTGAATGTGTGGTCAAAGTACATGGTGTGTAATTAATTAAAACACAAAGTGTTGACTACTAGCTGAGTGATGTGGGACAAGGGTGACTGCACAACATGTAACTAGTGCACACATACTGTAACACCATATATTTAGTATGAATTACACATTGAGTTCCTAACAATGTAGTTTATGTAACACCATGACCCAAATCTCTGGGCCCGAGCTGAAGTTCCGCATAACCTGATGTATTCCTCCCCATACACAAGAGGCTATCGGCAAGTGTTGAGGGTCTAAAGTGATATGGGGATAATATACCGTTAGAAATCATATCCATACCCCTAAAAATAACAATATAAATATAACACAACTAAACAAAATAGTTGAATATAACATAAATAAATTCTATAATAGATTTCAGGTCAGGTTATACAATAATAATCAATGGACCCTAGTGTGTCAGGTAAAAAAGACTAATAAGTACAACAATAAAAGATAAATAAAATACTTTCTCACATCTATCTGACATCTATCCTGACATCATGTCCATTCTTTTCACCAAGCACCTTATCAACTAGTTTATGTGCCCTTTCCCTTTTATGGATCCCTAATCATGAATTTTGCACATGGACCAAGATGTCGATATAGGGTGTGAGTATAAACCTAGTAGTACTCCAAAAATTCCTCATTAAAATAAGTGTACATGTATATAGATGTGCATGTCACGATGGAAAGGTAAATGCACATATAAACATACAACCAATCATGTATTGAGTGATTATGCACTAACCAAGTTTCCACATACCTCAATCGTACCAGATTTGATTCCATTCTAGAAGAATATCGTATGTACTTATTTCATGAATTAGATAATGCTATGTAACTATATATACCTTTAATTACAATGCATGGTCCAACTTTAAGGAATAACTCCACAACTACTTTTAAGGGAAATCCACACCCCTGTCTCATGGATACCTGTTTTCCTCAAATGGTACTGATGCTTGGGTCACTCGAACTGATGGAACTCTACACATATGCAAGGAAATTCCCCATAGGTAGGTCAAACTAGAATATACATACCCTCTTCTAATGGAATATTATTCCTCATGGGCAAAACGCATTCCCCGAACAGACGCTAACCATCCTACATAGAGCCATAACCAATGAGTTATGTCATCCCACACTCCCCCTCTA
This sequence comes from Viscum album, assembly GCA_963277665.1. NCBI lineage: Eukaryota > Viridiplantae > Streptophyta > Magnoliopsida > Santalales > Viscaceae > Viscum > Viscum album. The sequence goes on along the minus strand of OY728122.1, from coordinate 2,082,205,996 downwards.
AGGGGCTGGCTATGTTTATCAGGTTCACCTATCTACCTGAACATTGAAATTGAGATTCCACTAGTAATATAAAAATACACATATAAGTCATAACATAGCATGGAAAAATATATGAAAATCAGTATTCCACATGCTATGAAATATTATGAAAATAATACACAATATAGCAAGGACTAACATGGAATATCAAATATTTCACTATCTATGAAATAACTACATATAAGGGATGAAGTAATAAGGAACATATAATACATAAATAGGCAAATCACTCATATTATACCGTACAAATGTCAATGTATGTATCATTAAATGGTGTCTACACTAGGCACATAAACATAAGAAAAACAAGTCAAAAAATCCATACAAAGTCCTAATATGGTAAGGACTTATTACATTTAACACATCAATTCCAAAATTCAAGGCATGTTGAGGAACAACACCTAGATCATTCCTGTATACCAATGTTCACTAGAAAAAGAACTAATCCATTAACATAAAACCACTAGGATTATAATTCATGGAAGTAATCATGCCAAGGGTTGTAATCCAAATCAACTTAGAAAAATGGATTTGCCGTCAACAGTAAATCTTGATCCACTCAAGGAAAATGATTCCAATCCTCTAGATAAAGAATATATCTAACAAACAACCAAGAATTCTCCATTATATTTTAACAGAATCCATATATCTATCCAACATGTCTTGGATGTATTATTTATCTCAAGAGGGAAAGATAAGATCTAGGATAGATATGAATAATAAAGGATTGAATGACTTATTACCTTGAATCAACATGATCCAACACTCTAGTTCCTCTACATTTAGAGGATAGAAGGATATATACTACCAATAATCGCAACCGGAGTCCCAAGGTTTGATATCCCTAAGTGTATTTAAAATAATGAGAGTTTTCAGGGAGGTTTCACTCTTAAAATCCAATTTTTGGATTAATTAAAACCCTATACATGGTTTGATCACATGATTTGTTGAACCATCACCAGTCGAGATTTAATCTCTATACATAGAAACATGATTTTTTGGGAAAGTTAACATGGTTATATCTAACTATGAAAAATATATTCTTTTACCACCAGTTATCTCTAAACATGCCACACAATTTATTATAGAAAACTGTAACGACCCAAAGTTTTTCAATGGAAACTTCCATTCTTATATTTACCAAAAATAATGAACTAAAAAGTGATAAGTTACCTTTAAACATAATTTTTTCACCCCTATGTTTGGATTTTTTAAAATCCGACATACACAGTTGTGTTCAAGATGGTTTTTTGAGTCTAATGAAACAATAATAATTTTAGGTGAATAGTGACCTACCCTTATGAATAGTAACCTACCCTTATGAATAGTAATATGACCATTATGAATAGTAAATAAGAGTAAAATTACGTATGAATAATAAAATAAAATTTAGACATCTTAGAAAGTGATAATTTGACCTTAGTAAACATTTTGGTATTTTGTAAGCCATAAGTCATAAATTATAATTAATTAATTAATTTAAAAGAATATTTATTTCCCTGAAAGGTATTCATAAATTATTGAATCAATGAATAATAGTTTTTAGATAATTTTACAAGACCCTACATAATTTTTGAAAGCACTATAAAATTAGTTTTAATTTCAAAAACTATTTTTTTAAGTAAATTATGATTTTAATTAAATATTAAATTAATAATATTTAGAAAATTATTTTTAAAAAATGGACTTCATTTTTGGATTCTACACGTCGAAAAATGGTTGGGGTAAATTTTTGGTATTTTTTTGAGATACTTGAAATTTTTATGAATAGTTGAATATGATAATTCACAATAAATGCAAAATAATGTATTAATTGAGTCATGGATGATGTTCTGCTGATGTAAGCCCACTTGGTTCGGGATTACATTATAAAAGTACTATTCTTGTTCGTTCAAGACTCACTATTCCTTGTCTTAGGTGAAATTAATAAACTAATCAATTTTATATTAAGGAAACCACTCTCCCCTCCACTATAAAAGGCACCCTTCACTCCCTCTTTTCCTCACACCTCTCAAGCTCCAAGACTTCTCTAAACTCTGCCCAAACATCTTCCCTATCCCCTCCCCCACTTCCAAGAGCTTATGGTCTCATCAAAATACCAATCTTAGGCCCTTAATGAGATTCTCAAGAGGAGGATTCTAAAGGTAATTTCCCTCCCTCTTCTCCTTTAATTTCCTTTCAAGTTCAAGTTCCTTTCTTGATCTCTCCCCACCAATATTCATCAAAGTTGTTTTTTAACTCCAGTATTATACATATACTGTAATTTTATGATTCTACTGTGATATTATATCACCCCACACCCTTTCCCTCTTCCTTTTATTTCATTAAAGAGAACGTTGTTCATGAGGTGTTAATTTATCACCTTCAAAAACGACATGCTCTCTTCTTCCATTTCTACCTTCAGATCTGGTCATGAAACCATTTTTATGTTTGAAACAGAATATTTTATATGTATTATGTTCTATTTTAATTTCTGGAAATAACCTATGGCTATATTAATATTTGAAAAGTTAAAACAAGTTTGTTGTGATCCAAAAACCGCTCCAATTAACCCAAATAATCATCATTTAATTCTTATCTAATGATTCACCCACATGGATATAATATAATTCATTATAAAACCATTCAAGATCCTTTAATATCACTAATAACATGTAATATCATTTTTTCATCATTCCCTTTTCTTTTCTGTGATATACATGCCTTTCACTGGTTTATATCTATCAAAATGTTTTTCAAAAGAACTCTTCTTTCAAGAACTCACCTTTTACCTCTCATTCAAGGTTGATGGTTCTTGTATCAAGAATGTTGTTCCCTATTTCTTTTGGGAACCCAAGGCTTATGAATGTTTTATTATGAGATTAAACCCATTCCTTTCCATGGGTTATTTATGTACACGTTTGATATGTGTTCTATGTGGAAAGCATGATAATGATAATGTTATGATGTGACGGGTGCGCCCAGAATTATATAGCGCAATTATGAATGTTTAAACGTGACGGGTGCGCCCGGAATTATATAGTGCTCCAATGTATTGCGTAAATTTATGAATCTCGTGAGTAAATGTGAAATGATGTGTGAACAAGATTCTATCTTGGTTCACAAGTATGTGTGGTAGTTAACCACTAAGACATGATGTTTCATTTCTATGCATTGCCAAATTTCAAGTCTTTTATTTATGTTCATCTCATGTTCATGATCATTTTCCTATGTCATGATTATGCTCACCTCATGCTATATTGTTCTTATCTATCATCTTACTGGGCTTTTTTCTAACCCCTTTTGATGTATATCCTCAGGTGGCTACATGTACTAAGGAGAGGACAAGTGACAATAAGAAGCAATAGAAGAAGAAATTAAATGAATGTTTATTCTTGAAGTTGTATTTGTTATGTATGGTCCTAGTTTTCCCAAGACACTAAACCTCTGGATCCTCTATGTCTAATACTATTATTTTTTTTATCTTTGAAATGATGTAATAGTAATGAAAGAAAAGGTCGGGTCGCTATAGTTGGTATCAGAGGTAAGGATTAGTTAATTTGGGAATTAGGATTAGTGAACCCTAGAGAAAACCTCTAGTATGAGACTAAGTAAAAATATGCACACAAGAATATTTAAATAGGGATCCCATTTGTTATGCTTTTATTATAAATTTTTCAAATGAATAATTTATGTATTCATGACTTGTTTACTTATGTTTTGTTCTAACATTTTCTATTTTAGAAAATGGTGGGAACCGGGAGAAATCAGGCCAAAAAGTCATGCGTGGGCCAATGCAACGATTGCCCGAACGACATCCCCAATTATTTGGGAGGTGGAGTTCAAAACATCATGGCAATTCTTACCCAATTATCTCAGGTTATAAATAATAACCATAATAATGGGGAACATCCTCCTTCACCAAAGAGGTAGAAACTAGCTATTGAATGTTTTATGCGGCAACGACCACCGATGTTTTGTGGATCTTCCGATACACTAGTTGTGGAACAATGAGTCAACTCCATGGAGAAGATCTTTTCTGTGATTCACTATTCTGAGACGGAGAAGGTGACTCTAGTCGTTTATCGTCTAGAGGGAGAAGCTGATCAATGGTGGGATTTGATTAAGAACACCAAGCCAAGGGATGAAATTGAAGAGATGGAATGGGAAGACTTTAAGATAATGTTTCTTAATAAGTACTTCCCACAAAATCTTCGCACGAAGATGGAGAGAGAATTCATAGAGCTTAAGAAAAAAGAAGGGGAATCTGTCACAACCTATGAAGCGAATTTCACAAGGCTCATAAGGTATGCTTCGGGTTTTTTATCAACAGTGATAGAAAAATTGATAGATTCTTTAGTGGATTAAAACCACACCTTCGAAAGGATCTTGCAATTCGAGACTTTGGGAGTTATGAAGAAGTTGTTCGGTGTGATCTCAAAGTGGAGATGGAGTTTGGAGAATGGTCCCATGGCTATGGCGATAGGAAAATAAAGATGGATTTTCAAGTTGGTGGATCTAATGACAAAGGTGGGAAGAAAAATCAACAACCCACATGCCAAAAATGTGGGAAGTTGCACAATGGGAACTGCCTCAAAGGGATGGGGAAATGCTTCAAGTGTGGGAAAGAAGGACACCATTCTCAAGAGTGTCGAAAAGAAATGAAAAGGAAGGAAAATGTAGCTGATGAAAGGAGAGAACCACTCGTGGTTCAAAGCTACAACTGTAGGGATCTAGGGCACTATTCAAACCAGTGCACTAAACCTCGAGCTCTCTAGGGTAATCAGTGCCAGCAAACACCAAAGAAAATAGAACAAGGGATGGCTTATGCCATCACTACTGTGGAGGTGGAGCATGATAATGAATTCATGCAAGGTACACTTCATATTCACTCAAGAATGGAAAAAGTATTATTTGATTCTGGTTCTACACATTCCTTTATATATTGCAAGTTTGCTAGAACTATGGAATCGAAGCCCCAAAACCTTGAAGTAGAGATATTTGTAAAAACAACAAGTGGTGCAATCATTGAAACCCAAGTGTTTGACTCTTCTCCTGTTGGTGTATGTGGGAAGATTATTCCAGAAAATCTCATAATACTTCCCTTAGTGTAGTACGACGCTATAATAGGAATGGATTGGCTGTCATTTTATAGAGCACATATCAACTGTCGGGAAAAGGAAATATATTTTCATATTTCGAACCATCCCATGCTCCTCTACAAATGCAAGGAAGATCATGAATCTCCTTTGAAAAATCCTTCAATGTTGTGGGTGTTGATTCCCTATGAAGAAACATACCTCGCCCAAATGGTTGAGTCGAAGGAAAGTTCCAACCTTGAGGAAATGCCCATCATAAGGGAATATGACGATGTATTTCCTGAAGAGTTACCCGGAATTCCCCCGGATCGTGAGGTAGTGTTCTCAATTGAACTCATACCCGGAGCTACTCCTATCTCAAAGTGCCCCTATAAGATGGCTCCTATTGAACTGGAGGAGTTAAAGAAGCAGCTACAAGAGCATCTAGACAAAGGGTTCTTACACCCTAGTGCATCACCTTGGGGTGCACTAGTGCTCTTTGGGAAGAAGAAGGATGGAACAATGCGGCTGTGTATCGATTATCGGGAAGTCGACAAGATCACCATAAAGAACAAGTATCCTCTCCCAAGGATTGATGACTTGTTCGATCAGTTAAGAGGAGCTCAATACTTCTCAAAGGTGGATATTAGTTCTGGATATCATCAAGTAAAGGTGAAGAAGGAAGATATTCAGAAGACTGTCTTCCGTACAAGGTATGGGCACTATGAGTTTTTAGTGATGCCCTTTGGACTTACTAATGCCCCTGTAATCTTCATGGATTTGATGAATAGAGTCTTTATACATTACCTCGACAAATTTGTGGTAGTGTTTATTGATGATATTCTCATCTACTTCAAGAGCAATGAGGAAAATGAAGAACATCTAAGACTTGTGTTGCCGACATTGAGAAAGGAGAAGTTGTACGCCAAGTTTAGAAAGTGTCACTTTTGGATGAATCAAGTCATGTTCTTGGGATATGTGATCACAAGTGGGGGAATTTCTGTGGATCCTTCAAAGTAAATGGTGATTGAGGAATGGCCCAGGCCCTCTAGTGTCACAAAAATCTGTAGTTTTCATGGATTAGATGGGTACTACCGGCGTTTTTTGAGAAACTTCTCACGATTTTCAAGCCCGCTAACTAAGTTAACAAGAAAAGTGGTAAAGTATGTCTGGACAGAAGAATGTGAGGGAAGCTTCAAGGAGCTAAAGAGAAGGCTGATCACTGCACCTGTACTCACACTACTGAAAAGTAGAGAAAGTTTTGTGATATACAATGATGCTTCAAAGAAAGTCTTGGGTTGTGTACTAATGCAAAATGATAATGTGATAGCCTACGCCTCATGACAGTTGAAGATCCATGAGTAGAACTACCCGACGCATGATCTAGAGCTGGAAACCTTGATTTTTTCCTTGAAAATCTGGCGGCACTATCTTTATGGAAAGAAGTGTGACATATACACTAACCATAAGAGCCTAAAGTATATATTCACACAAAATGAGCTCAACATGCGTCAAAGGAGATGGTTAGAGATAATCAAGGATTACGATTGCTCTAGTCACTATCATCCTGGAAAGAAGAACAAGGTAGATGATGCTCTAAGACGAAAAGAACTTGCTACTCTACCCATGTTGCATATTGAGAAAGACCTTATCTTCTTGGATATGCAAAGAATGGATTTGGAAATCATAAGGGTAGGGGATACATCTTAACTTTCCCAAATGATAGTGCAACCATCCATCCAAGAGAAGATTAAGGAAGCAAAAAGGGATGATGTGGAGATACAAAAGAGGGTGAATGCAAAGGAAGGGAAGCTGCAAGAGTTCCATATCGATGATGATGGTGTGATTTGGGTTGGAACGCGGCTTTGTGTGCCTTCGTCACCCGGGATAAAGAAGGAGATATTGGATAATTCACATAGCTCAACTTTCTCTATCCATCCGGGGAGTACCAAGATATACCGTGATCTCTGAGAACACTTCTGGTGGGATAACATGAAGAAGGAGATTGCGGAATATATATCAAGGTGATTGGTATGTCAGCAAGTTAAAGCTGAGCGAAAAAATTCCAAAGGTATGATGCATCCATTACCTATACCCATGTGGAAATGGGAAACTGTTATTATGGACTTTGTCACAGGTCTTCCGAAGATGTCAAAGGGAAATAATGTGGTATGGGTTGTGGTTGACTGACTCACCAAGACTGCCCATTTTATCGCTATTTGGGAAGACCTCTCGCTTGAACAACTTGTAAAGATATATGTGATGGAAGTGGTGAGACTACATGGTGTTCCTTTCTCAATTGTCTCTGACTGTGATCCAAGGTTCACATCTAAATTCTGGAGGAGCCTTCAACATGATTTGAGTATTAAGTTAAATTTCAGCATGGCCTATCACCCCCAAACCGATGGCCAGTCTGAAAGGACTATTAAGATGCTTGAATATATAATAATATCCCGCTCTCTTGAATTCAAAGGTGGTTGGGATCAGCATCTCCCATTGGTTGAGTTCTCATACAACTATAGCTTCCACTCGATTATTCAGATGGATCCGTATGAAGCTCTTTATGGGAAGCGGTGTAGAACTCCAACCTGTTGGGATGAAGTTGGAGAAAGAAAGCTGCTTGGACCCGATTTTGTCCAAGAGATGACAGAGAAGGTTCAAGTCATCTAGAAACACATCAAAGTTGCTCAAAGTCGGCAAAAGAGCTATGCTGACAACCATCGAAGGGACTTGGAGTTCAACTTTGAAGATGAAGTCTTCCTTATAATATCTCCATGGAAGAGAGTCATGTGATTCGAGAAGAAAGGGAAGCTAAGCCCAAGGTATATTGGCCCCTTTGAGATCCTTTACTGCATATGAGCTGTGGCCTATCGGCTTGCACTTCCACCGAATATGGCTCAAGTTCATGATGTGTTTCATGTATCAATACTGATGAAGTACATACCAGACCCCTCACATGTACTAAACTCAGGGGTGGTGCAGCTGGAAGATGATCTCTCCTATGAGGAGTAGCCAGTAAAGACTCTGGACCGAAGTAATAAGGTTATACTCAACAAGACAACCCATCTTGTCAAAGTGTTGTGGAAGAACCATAAGTTTGAGGAAGCAAATTGGGAACCAGAATTGGCAATGAAGGAGAAGTACCCTCACCTCTTTGTGTAAAGTGAAATTTCGGGGGAAAAATTTCTTAAGGGGGGAAGAATGTAACGACCCAATGTTTTTCAATGGAAAATTCCCTTCTTATATTTAAACAAAATAATGAACTAATAAGTGATAAGTGACCTTTAAACATAATTTTTTCACCCCTATGTTTGGAATTTTTAAAATCCGACATACACGGTTGTGTTAAAGATGGTTTTTGGAGTCTAATGAAACAAAAATAATTTTTTGTGAATTGTAACCTACCCTTATGAATAGTAACCTACCCTTATAAATAGTAATATGACCATTATCAATATTAAATAAGGGTAACATTACCTATGAATAGTAAAATAAAATTTAGACATCTTAGAAGGTGATAATTTGACCTTAGTAAACGTTTTGGTATTTGTAAGTCATAAATAATTAAATATAATTAATTAATTAATTTAAAAGAATATTTATTTCCCTGAAATGTATTCATAAATTATTGAATCAATTAATAATAGTTTTTAGATAATTTAATAAGACCCTACGTAATTTTTGAAAGCACTATAAATTTAGTTTTAATTTTAAAAACTGTTTTTTAGGTAAATTATGATTTTACTTAAATATTAAATTAATAATATTTAAAAAATTATTTTTGAAAAATGGACTTCATTTTTGGATTCTACACGTCTAAAAATGGTTGGAGCAAATTTTTGGGATTTTTCTAAGTTACTTGAATTTTTTTTGAATAGTTGAATCCGATAATTCACAATAAATGCAAAATAATGTATTGATTGAGTCATCGATGATGTTCTTCTGATTTAAGCCCACTTGGTTCGGGATTACATTATAAAATTACTATTATTGGTTGTTCAATACTCACTATTCCTTGTCTTAGGTGAAATTAATAAACTAATCAATTTTATATTAAGGAAACCCCTCTCCCCTCCACTATAAAAGACACCCTTCACTCCCTCTTTTTCCTCACACCTCTCAAGATCCAAGACTTCTCTAAACTCTTCCCAAACATCTTCCCTATCCCCTCCCCAACGTCCAAGATCTTCTGGTCTCATCAAAATACCATGCTTAGGCCCTTAAGGAAGTTCTCCAGAGGAGGATTCTAAAGGTAATTTCCCTCCCTCTTCTCCGTTAATTTCCTTTCAAGTTCAAGTTCCTTTCGTGATATCTCCCCACCTATATTCATCCAAATTGTTTTTTAACTCCAGTATTATACATATAATGTAATTTTATGATTCTAATGGGATATTATATCACCCCACACCCTTTCCCTCTTCCTTTTATTTCATTAAAGAGAACGTTGTTCATGAGGTGTTAATTTATCACCTTCAAAAATGACAGGCTCTATTCTTCAATTTCTACCTTCATATCTGGTCATGAAACCATTTTTATTTTTGAACCAGAATATATTATATGTATTATTTTCTATTTTAAGTTCTTTAAATAACCTATGGCCATATTACTATGTGAAAAGATAAAACAAGTTCGTTGTGATCCAAAAACCCCTCAAATTAACCCAAATAATCATCATTTAATTCTTATCTAACGATTCACCCACATGGATATAATATAATTCATTATAAAATCATTAAAGCTCCTGTAATATCACTAATAACATGTAATATCATTTCTGTATGTTTACCCATGATCTACCCAAACTTCAATTTAAGAATACAAGTGGACCGCTCAAGAAAACCATAAAAACGAACATCCCCGAACAATGTTTTTAAACTCTATAAGTCATCCAAAGGTACATAATATGAAATAATGAAACCAGAAAGAACACTATTAATGTATAAATGGTTCAGGAATTTATAATTGATGAATATAATGTCATTATACAGGACATTAAAGAGAAGGAGGCATTCGGGTACATGGTAAGGGGAAATCACGAACCCAATTTTCTTCCTTCGGGTTCTCCCTCTTTCACTCAATTTTTGATATGGTTACTCATCAAAGATAATTTGTTCATCATTTACATTACTTTTCTGGGATATAAATGTCTTTCAAAGGTTTTTATGTCCATCAAAATGTTATTCAAAAGAACTCTTCTTTCTAGAACTCACCTTTTACTTCTCATTCAAGGTTGATGGTTCTTGTATCAAGTATGTTGTTCCCTCTTTATTTTGGGAACACAAGGCTTATGAATGTGTTATTATGAGATGAAACCCATTAATTTCCATGGGTTATTTATGTACATGTTTGATATGTGCTCTATGTGGCAAGCATGATAATGATAATGTTATGATGTGACGGGTGCGCCCGGAATTATATAGCGCAATTATGAATGTTTAAATGTGACGGGTGCGCCCAGAATTATATAGCGCTCCAATGCATTGGGTAAAGTGATGAATCTCATGAGTAAATGTGAAATTATGTGTGAACAAGTTTCTAGCTTGTTTCACAAGTATGTGTGGTAGTTAACCACTAAGACATGATGTTTCATTTTTATGCATTGCCACATTTCAAGTCTTTTATTTATGCTCATCTCATGTTCATGATCATTTTCCTATGTCATTATTATGCTCACCCCATGCTATATTGTTCTTATATATCCTCTTACTGGGATTTTAGCTCACCCCATTTTATTTATATCCTCATGTGGCTTCATGTACTAATGAGGGGACAAGTGCCAATAAGAAGTAATATAAAAGAAATTAAATGAATGCTTATGCTTGAAGTTGTATTTGTTATGTATGGTCCTAGTTTTCCCAAGACACTAAACCTCTGGATCCTCTATGTGTAATACTATTATATTTTTTATCTTTTAAATGATGTAATAGTAATGAAAGAAAAGGCCGTGTTTCTATAAGAACCATATAGTTTCCCTTAATCATGAACGAACTGTATACCCCCTTTAAGGCCTACAAAATCCTCCAAAACCAACTAGAAGCTACTCGGGACTTCACCCAAGAAAATTATAAATAAAAAAAACTTAAATTAGGGATTAATGTAAAGAAAAATTTTCCTAATGAACTCTAATATGTTACAATACCCCAATTCAAGGACTTCTAATACTCAAGAAGTTTCTCTAGAGTCTATACTCAAACATCTTAGGCTATTGAGCATATACATCAGATTCATACTCCCAATATTCTTGGTTTTTTCCTTAGTTCCATAGGACTCTAAAAATTGGAACAATATTTACTTTAAACACTCTATCACTCGAGTCTATGATCCACACCTGGTTCTCCATAAATGATGCGTCAAGATACAACGCAACATCCTCACAATCGATCACATGTATAGGATCAAGCATATTCCACTAAAGGTGAGAGAAATGGAATACATCATACACAACTCAATATTATGGAGGAATATTGAAATGGTAGGCCAATTTCCCAATACACTTGATAATCTAAAATAGTCTAACAAACATGGGGGGTCACTTCCCTTGCTTTCAAAACCATCAATTTCCTAGTTAAGGAGTCACCTTCATGGAAACTCAACCACTCACAATAAACTCTAAGGATGACCTCCTCCTATCATCATGTGATAAATATCGTCTCTGAGGGGTGATTAACCACTTTTAGATCAACTGAACTCTCTTGGTTGTCTCTTATACCAAACTATGTCCCATAGTAGCTACCTCACCTGCCACGTGCCAATATAGTGGTTTGAAACAAAGAAAACCATAAAAGAAATCAAATGGTTCCATATGAATCATAACCTATAAAATGTTTTTTACATGAAATCAACCAAGGATAGGTGACCGCCCCAATATCTACCAAATTCTAGAATAGATTCTTATAACATATCCTCTAAAGTCCATATCTTCCTCTCTGACTTTCTTCCAGTCTGTGAATGATACTCTATGCTCTGTTTCAATTGGGTACCAAAAGACTTATATAAATGATTCCAAAAACAAGAAATAAATCACACATATATGTCATATATGATGCTCAAAGGATATCCATGAAGGCCTTAAATCCTCTGCACATATAACCTTCCCAAATCATCAATTAAAGGGTCTTCTAAATCAATAAGAAATGAGCCACTTTCATCAATTGATCAACTATTACCCAAATAACATCACAAATCCTCACTATTATAGGTAAACCCATCATGAAGACTATTTTTACATTATACCACTACTATATAGGCATCAAAAGTGGATGAAGTAAACCACTAGGATGCTGGTGGTATACCTTTATCATATGGCATATAAGGCTTCACAAAACAAAACCAGTGATGTCTCTCTTCATACCTAGACATCAAAATTTATTATGGTTGTCAAGGTACATCTTGTTCAACACTAGATTCACTTACGATTTAAAATAATGAGATTATATCATCATCTCATCCCTCATATAATCTTAAACTACTACCCTCCCATGAATGTAAATCACATCGTCATCAGCTAAGGACCTCCCTAGAACTGAATTATCCCCCTCCAAGCACTCTTTCACCACTAACAACTCAGGATCTAAATCTTGGATAGAATTTACTCAACCCAATATGGAATACATGATAACCAAAGGGTAAAATTTACTTACTCCATGAACCTTAGATTCATCCACTAACCACTCAACCATTAAAAACATCAGATGTCATTACTTCTGCGAAGACCACTCTTCAAGTTCCCGAGTCTCCAGCATTTTCCTACAATGAGAATCTATATTTCAAATACCTTTACTTATAGAATATTACATCTCAATGGTTATTGTTTTTATATATTACACCCAATTCCTTTATCTCATATTTAGATTACACTGAGAGAACATATATGATGATCTTTTACGGCATGTATAGATGATAAATCTCTCACCAAAGAGAAAATATCACCAAAATTTTAGAGAATAGACCATATATATAAACTCTAACTCATGAATTAGGTAGTTCCACTCATAGGGTCATAGTTGATGTGATGCATAGGTGGATATCTAGTCTCTTTGCATTAACACATCTCCCAACCTAACACCTGAGACATTATAATTCTTTGGGTATCCAATCCTCGTTTCTTGGAAGATCAAAACTGGGGTTATCATCGATATCATTTTAAACTTTAGGAAGGTATCTTTACATTTATCAAACCACTCGAACTTCACACCCTTTTTGGTCAATTATATCATCATTGATTCTAAATGGGACAAGTCCTAGATGAAACATTGATAGTACCCAATAATCCCAAGGAAACTCCCGATATCAAAAACATTTTTGGTTAACACTCAATCTAGAATATCATCTATCTTCTATGGGTTTACTAAAATACCTACATTAAATATTACTCACCCAAGTAAATTCTCCTCCAAAATCTAGAAGTATCACTTTGAAAATTTGACATAAACCTGATGCACTCATAGTGTACTCAATACTATCTCAATATGCCAATCACGTATATTTAAAGTCATAGAACATATCAGGATATTTTACATGAGTAAAATAATGAAATTATTAAGATATGAATGTGAAATAATATTCACCGGATCTATAAACACCACTATGAAATTTTTAAAACCAAAATTCTTGATAAGATACCCATACAGTCCATAAATATCTATAGACTAATATATATCTTCATGGAAAAAAACATTGGAGCACACCAAGGAGATGTGATCAATCTAATAAAACCCTTCGCCTCCTAATACTGTAAATGAACCTTTAAATATCTCCACTCATATGGTGAAAAACAATAAGGAGGAATAAATATCCGTTTCACTCTAGGTATAAGATAAATCTAAAACTCAGTTCATCTATCTCGAGAAAGTCCTAAGAAGTCGTATGGGAATATATCTTAATAATGATACACTACTGGAGGGATGATAGAGGGGGATAATAATGATTCTACTCTAGGATTCAAGTATGTTACATACATTGTGGAAGCTCCAACCTGTATTAGGTATGGTCCCATTCTTCCTACTTCGATATCCCACTCATCAGTCAACATGAACCTTTCTCCTCTAAGAATTGTGAAAGATACACATCTTCTATAATAGTTGATATAATATCAATAACTAGTCAAACAATCCATTCTTAATATCATGTTGAAAGTTTTCATTTCTAAGATCATGAATTCCCAAAAATGTATTTATCTAGAAATAACTGTGAGAAGTTCAAGACATCACTAGAGAGGGTCGACTCTCTTTCCAAAAGGTATGTCAAGAGAGAGAAACTAAGAAGATAACTTAACTAATAAATCAAGTCCAGTAATGACTTTAGTAGATATAAAATAATGTGAATCTTCTATATTAAACAAAAAAGTTGATAAAGTAAAGGTAGTCAAGAATGTACATTTAGTTGTATAAGTTACCTACCCACTGATGGTTTTAACTTTATCCATTGCATAAATCATGATTTCCTTCGTAGTATTACCTTACCTATGTACTTCATGACTTACCTAAGTTATTTAAGTATGAGGTATGTGGGTTTACTATTGATGACCCTTTCCTACACCCTAACCTGGGCTCCTTGAATCTAGACATTTTATCTTAGAACAAAAGTTCTATAGATGACCCAACTTGCAACATCAGTGACATTTATTATGTGGATTCACAAAAAATTTCCTAAAATCCCATTTACATCCATAGTTATAATACTTGGTAGAGACTCCTCTCACAAAGGGGGTAGAAGAATCCCTACTATGATTCTCCTAACTTCCACCTTGTTTTACCTCCTCAGCATTCCTCTTCATACTACTAGAAGATGAAATAACGATATTAATGGGAATTCTGGTCATCAACACATTGTATGCTGTAGTAAAAATTTTAAGCACATCCTCCTTTAACCCCTTCTAAAAATTTAGTGCCTTACAAAGAACCTCAACTTACATCATGAGGTCAATTCCACTAACTTGGCATCTAATATCTCAATGAAGGCCAATATCAAACTTACAAGACTTCTACACTGCATTCCCATCCCAAATATTAACAAATCATATAAAATTCATAAAATGATCCAAGTAAGAAGAAACAGATGTATTAACCTATTTAAGATCTATAAACTCTTGAGCTTGGTCAAAATATGTTATCTCAAGAAATAACTCCTTGAAGAACAACTCATTGGTGGCCTCTAAAGTATGATCATCACATTTTCCTACCTAACCCAAAACACCCAACCATCTCCCGGTGGGTCCCTAAAGTATAATATAATCCATCTTCACCTGACTATCCATAGGATTCTCCACAAGGCCAAAGATACCCTCAATAATGTCAATCCAGTCCTCAGTATCCAAAGGACCACCAATTTCCTAAAAGTTTGGTGGGTGTTGGAAATGAAAATATTGAGCATAGTTAACCAACATCCTTTTTATCCCTCCTCCATCAGTATGAAAAATTCTTAAGACTCTGAGCTAGGGTGGGTTTATCTCTTAAAGCATTGGTTCCTATGTAAGAGAACACTCATGTGCATACTCCTGTATAGCCTATGATAGAATTGTCACTTTATCCTTATCAAGAGAATTCTGGTATCTCCAAGGTGTATTTTTATGAAATACTAAATGATCTTTTAGATTTACTATAATAAATTTATTATAAGAATAACTTAAGAATTTACAACAAACACATATGGGATTTTTAATTGAATTCCTATCCTAGGAGATACCCACACAAAACATATAAACCCAAAAGTTCTTTATAAGGCTAAATACTAGTCCTCCAAACATTCACAATAGTCACAATCATGTATACATATCATAAAAACATGAAAAAGTTCAACTGAATAATTCCAATGAAGATATATCCAAAAAATTAGAGAATATATATACTATTGAATAGGTAACATAAACAAAGGGATTTAATTTATTAACTATTACGAAACAACATCAGGTATATACATGATGTGTGATCCTATATGCATACTCATGATGCAAAAATGCACTGAAATCTCATAAATAGTAACAAAAATACGATCAATAGTAACTCATAGGTCTATTACACATGAGGTGTCTAGGAACTTGGAAACTCCCCTACCTATGCTATATATATCTTATATTCTTTCTTCCATTTCCTGAAAACCCAGAATAAAAATAATGGAAAATTATGCTCTGATACCATTTTGTATCAACCTCACTTGAATCACCGGGTCTGAGATGAAGTTTCACCTAAACTCATGCATGCCTCTATGAACACAGGATCCTTTCAACTAACATAGAGGTTCTAAAGTGTAATGAGAAGACTATACCCTTAGTAGTCATGGCTAAACACAAGAAAATAACAATATAATCATAATACAACTAAACAACGTCATGAAAGATTACATGAATAAATTTTATAATAGATGTTATTTTGGGTTATAAAATAATAAGCAATAGAACTTTGGTGTGGTGGGTCAATAAGTATAAGTAGTAAAATTGGATAAGGTAAATAAAATATTCTGGAATAGAAATATAGATTTCATCCTAGTGCCACATCCATTCCTAACCCCAAGACCCTCAATAGCCTATTGTTGGTCCATTTCATTTCTTGGGATCCTTGATCATGAAGTTTGTATGCGTACCAAGATTTCCATGAAGGGTGTGATTATAAACCCAATATGACACCGCCAATGCATCCTTAACATAATTTCACACTTACATAGTGGTGTATGTTATGATGAAAAGGAAAATTAGCATACAAGAATACAACCAATCATGCACTGAGCGATCATTTTCTAACCAAGATATCATAAAATCCAACTATACCTTATTCAAATCCATTACGAAAGAATATCATATTTAGTTATAATATGACTTATATCATGCTATGTAACTCCATATACCTTTAAGGAAAATTCATATTACACCTTTAAGGAATAACACTACACCCACATTTAAAGGAAATTCACACTCCTAACTCATGGAAACTTTCTTTCCTTTGATGGTATGCCCACTTGATATACCCAAAATAATATAACTCTACAGATAGGTAAGGATGTTACCCATTGGTGGATCACAAGAAATATACAGACACTCTTATAATGGCATATGTAATTCCCCATGGGATAAAAACATACTAAGATTAGGTTTTAAACATCCTATATCGAGCCATATCTAAGGAGTCATATCTTCCATGCTCTCCTCCAAGAGTTTGACTAAGTCTATTAAGGACACCTATCAACCTATACACTGAAACATAGATTCCATTGGCTATGTACAAATAGTAACATAATGAATAAAATAATAAGGAAAAATATATCATTACATGTATTCCATATGATATTAAATTTTAAAAAAATAACAAAAAACATAATAAGGAATAACATGGAATATAAAAAAAATCAAATGGATATAGAATAACCACATATACGATGTGGCATAGTAAGGAACAAACAATCCATAACCATAAAAATCACTCTTGGGCCACCATAATCATGTCAACATACCTATCATGCAAGGGTCTCTAAACTAGGAATACACACAAAATCCCAACATGATAAAAAAAATCTATACAAAGGCCTATAATGGTAAGAAATTTGAGAAAATAATAAAATAAGAGGTCCATCAAGGAATTCCACCAACATCATACCCACACAACAATTTTCCCTAGAAAAATACCCAATAAATCAGCATACATCCAATAGGATTGAAATTCAAGGAAAGAATCATGTAAAGGTGTGTAATATACGCCAACTTACAAAACATGATTAATCATCAATGATATATATATATATATATCCACTTAAGGAAAATAATTCCAATCCTCTAGATTGGGAGTCTATAAAACAATCAAACAATAATTCTCCATTATATTATGATATAATCCATAGATATAGCCAATATATCTTGGATCTATAATTTATCTCAAGAGAGAAAGAGAATATCCAGGATAGATGTAAAGAATAGAGAAAGGAATGATCTCTTACCTTCAATAAATATGATCCAATACCTTAAATACTTCATATTTAGAGTTTTTAGGGAGTGAAACCACCATGAATCACCACTAGAGTCTCTAGGTTTGATATCCCAAAGCGCAGAAGAAAGAATGAGAGGTTTCATGGAGGCTTTGGGCTTAAAATCCAATTTTCTTATTAATTAAAACCCCAAAAAAGTTTTTTCACATGGTTTTAAAAAACATGAATAGACCATTATTTCACCTATATCCAAATACAAATGGTTTTTTTGGAAAATTCACATGATCATATTTAACCATGTGAAAAAACATTCTTTTCCAACTGTCCATCTCAAAGTAAGTTCCATGGTTTCTTGGGGAGAACCACACAATTTCCCCTAACTATGAACCAACCATGAACCCCCTTTAAGGCCTCTAAAAACATTTAAAACGAACCAGAATCTACTCAATAATTCACCTAAGAAAATAAAAACTCATAAACACTTAAATGAGGGATGAAATTAAGGCATAAGGTACCCAAAAAAACTATGATATGTTACATTGTGAATGGACACAAAAGGAGTTTCATGTTGTGTAGCTGGTGTATATGTTGTGAAACTCTTAGTAACTCACAAAGAGACACACCATACCTAACATTCATATAAATCAATTAATTTAGTTGATAATTATATATAATCTTTGTGACATATAGATAATGTACACACCATGTGATAAATATTTATTTATCCTTGGTAAACATTGAGTATATCTCATTGTGTCGAGTGAAAATTAAATACTTAAATAATTTACATGTTATACAACTTTATTTAATTTATATATAGAGTCAAATGTACATGCTTCACATAGACAGTATGGTTTTGTGGTATTACTCTACATATTAACTTCACAGATTGACCTATAGGCTTATATACCATGTATATCATGACATGCTGTGTACACCTACTTTCTATGTGAGTACAAAATAAATGACTATATGTTTACAAATTTTACATTATATTTCATGTCATGTAATTTTACATGTTGTGTAAAAGTTAAATTGTAGATATGGGATTAACCATAAGTATAATGGTATACATTTTGTTTCCTATGGTATACTTTATGTATTTTAATAATATAAAATAAAATTCATTTATAATTTTTTTAAAATTTATGTTAGGATGAAATATTATGTATCTCTAGGATTTAGTGGATCAATAATTAAGATAAATAACTAGTTGAGTAATAGGACTACTAATTATTAATTCAATATAAAATTTTCTTAACTAGAAGAGTGCATTTAAATGTATGCTAGCATATATTAATGTGAATTAATGAATGTAATTGATAAAGATATTAAATGACTTGTATATGTGTTGGATTTTATGTAATTTTAATATTATTTCATGTTTTTCTAAAGGGGATAAAGATTTATTATATTAAATATGATAGTTTTTCTGTCATCATTCCCACCTTTACTATGTAGGACTTGAATGTCCATCGTTTATTTTATATCTCTCATACCCCAGGTTCCCCCACTTATCTGTGAGTTAAAATATATAAAGGATATATATCCCAGGATAGAAGGAAGTTCATAACCTAATATGAGGTGAAAACAATGAAGAAGATACATATGAACCAGATGGAATATTGTAACTCGATCCAAGAATTACTCAATGAGTTTTCTCCCCTAGGCTCATAGATTGGTATATCATCTAGTAAGTAATCCAACTAGTAAAAATCTCATGATCAATTCGATTTATTTATTATGTAAAATCCATATATATTTATTTCATTACGTGATGGATATTTATGCGATACTTAAACTTGATCAATAAAATTAAATAAGATGAAAAACATTCGAGGTGAAATAAATTAAATAGATAATGCATAAATTATTTTTTCAAAGGCATGGTTAATTAAGTATTTAAAATTTATATAATATTAAAAATGAATATAATAGTAAAATAAATAAATTTACAGATAAATAAGTAAAATAATTTATGAAAATATGAAGCTAAAAAATTATTCCATTACTTCAGTTATGAATGGATTCGTAGCTCAAAGTAATTGTTTCTCCAAAAGAATGGTGATATCATTTATTGGAGAATTATAACTAATTTTTTGTGTAAATATAATAAATTTTCATCAAGGGTTTACTTTAAAAGATGGAATTTGTGTAACTTGGAGGAAATTGTTGAGTAAATATGAGTTAGGATTTTTGGATTGGGGTGTCCACTCAAAAGATTAAGGATCAATGAGATAAAAGTCCAAAAGAATTCATACTTAAATAACTTCAAATAATTTTTTAGGATAAATTCTTGATTATGAAAAGGTAAATATTAATCCTTTACACTATAATTTCCATGAGACGGGATATTCTAAATCCAATGCTGAGAGCTATTGACATTTTATAAAATAACAAGAGAAATAATAAAATAATATTTATTATGTCACACCTAGTAATCATTAAAGTACTTAAAATATACTTTTATTTTATTATAGAAATTTTAAAATGAAACCATGGTAACACTATGATAATTTATGGACAAAGACCATGTCTTCACCAATATAAATTTCCAAGGGTGGTACAATCATTTATACATTACACTATTATAGGAAAAAGTATACTATGTGCTAGAATCCCCTAATCCTGATCAAACACCTCACCAACTGAATAAAGGTGAATAAGAATCCTATGAGAGATTATTAGATGATACTTCTTATATTTATTGCAACTTGTTATCTGACAATTTCATAGATATGATTATGCAACACAAGGACATGGATTCTTAGACTATGAAAATTCATCTCTAAGATCTTGAAAAAGAGAAGGAGAGGCTTAAGATAAATGATATTTTCACTATAGAATACCCATGTCAATTGTCAGAGAGATTCTAATATGGAGATCATGCCTTAAAAATATTTAATTAGATTGATCATTTAATAAATTTAGGCTTTTATTTAGATAATAAATTATCCAGTAATTTCATATTGTCATCCATACCACCATGGTTATCCTTATAGATCAAGAAGCATAAGATGAACAGTTTGGATAATCCACTTAGGGGTCATTTTTTATACATCAAAAATAGGAAAAAGATTGCTAAGAACATGTTTCCTTTCCAATTGTAATGAATATAATGAAATTCAAGGTTGAAAACCTCATCTACAATCCAAATCCAATGTGGGTATTAAAAAATACTTCAAAGAGACAAATAATTAAGAGGTAGGGTAACGATAAGAAGGATATTTTCTTCTCATCTATCAAGATAGATCACTAGAATAGAAACTAAAATGAATTAAAGAAGAAGAAATTTTTATTTTCTAATTTAGGTATATTCATCATTATTTATATTTTAATTCTTGGTTATTAAATAAAATCTGATTATCACAAATATATATCCAAATATAGGAACTAAAGAAGTTCAATAAATATAATAGGATGTAATGTGAAATCTATAAATACTAGATAAAGGGTGATTCTAAGGTTGGTTAAGAGGACAGAAATTATAATTACCAATATAGATTAATTAAAAATAAACTATTTTCTATATTTAGTATTATCAAAAAAATTATCTAAGTGTATTTTTTGAAACAATGATATATTATTTCATATTGAAATGACTATTGTTATTCAATTTCATACTTAACAAATAGTTGCATAATTATTGAATCACATGTAACCCATTGATAATAAATGATGAATATATTATATAAGATTCATGTCCATTTTGGATAAGATAATTATTTATTAAATAAAACTAATTTTTTTACAATTTTATACCCAAAAGAGTGTTTAATATATAAAAAGATAAGACAATAGGTATTCTAACAAACTTTCTTATCAAGTTTTAGAAAAAAAACCTTTAGAAATAAAGGTACACCACAAATATTCTTGAATTAATTCAACAATACTGCATGAACTATTCTAAGGATAATATGGAGGTAAGTACATATACTTAATGGGATCCATTTAAGAAATTGTAAGAATTCTCGATGAAAAAGTGGATACACTTGGTAAGGGGTATTAGATTCTTCAGGTAGATTTTTCAGATAATATCTTAACTAAGTATTCATATATCACAAAAGATATGGATTCAATGTATTTTTAAACTCACATAAACTGATACACATAAAATACATAATGGCGGTAGAATGAATATAAATTATTAATCTTATGTGCATTACATGGCTTCCATAATTTCTTCCCAGGTATCTTTTTCCAATAATAGTGGAAAAAGTAACAATATTACAACTATATTGAATGATGGATATCATATCGATATGATAAATAAATCCATTAGGTAATAACGTCATTTTTTTGTATAAGATGTTTTGTTAAAAACAACAAACATAAATTAGAGGAAAACACTATATGCATCTTAGTTGATTATCCTATAACTACATAAGATTTTAGTACCCTAAGATAGAAAGGAATTAGTCTAGACAAACTACTTTTATATAAGATGGAAGAAATTTATTTTGAGAAAGTGGGAGAAAAGTATACTTCAATGAAGTTTATTCTCTAAAATTATATAAGTTGGAATCAGAACACAAACTCAAATATGTTTAGTGGGAGGTGTTATTACAATGACATATACCAAGAGAGTATAATACCAAAGGGTCGGTTTTATATTCAACACAATGAGTGATATATTATTATTTTAGAATAATAATTCCTACTAGGAATCAGTAAATAGAAATATTCTATGATTTAAGAGATTAAATGAATTCAAAGAAAGATTCCACGTACCAAAATATAATTTTGTATTTTGATAGATTCACTATTTAATTTAAATCCTTTGGTAGGTAATAAATATAAACTAGACATGTATGGTAAAACCCAAACCAATAAGGCATGTATGATTATCAAAAGGGTTCAAACATTTAGAAATACTCTATGAAAATAACTTCTCACCAATAATCATGAAAAATACATTTGAATCCTTCATGTCATAATAACATTTTATGATTAATATATTGGGTGTTTAGATGTCAATGAAAACATTTTTAGAGGAAACATTATTGAAGATTTCAATTTAACATGACCAAAAGGGTTGGTACACCAAATAAATCCAATAAGACATGCATATTAAAAAAAAAATATTTGTAAATAAAAGTAAAAAAATGGTCATATAATATTCATTTAGAATGAAAGGTGTGTCGTGCATCAACAATAGGTTAGTGAGAGTGGTATAGTCTTCCCAAACAGATTTGTTGATAACCTAGAGAAAATAGATGTTATGTCTATTAAGTTAGATAAGTCTTAATATTTATCTATGGAATACTTAAAGGAAGAACCTAAGATATAGGGAATGGGATATATATACAATGATCTATAGGGATGATAAATCTTATCATAGTATAAATATTTTCAATACATTAAATAATTACTAGAATGGATAATTCAAGATTAAATTGTGGACTAAGTAATATAGCATCTAATATCTCAAAAAATAGAGGAGATTATGATAAATATAGTCCTATATGCCTAAGAAAAAATTGGAATCTATCTCATATTCCATGATATATACTAAATTTTGATATTTTTTATGCAATTATCATAGTAGGAAGATATAAAATAGAACTAGGAGTATTACATGGAGTTATAGTCAAAATATCAGAGTATATGAGGATGTAAAATTGGTTAAGTTCTTATTGGATGGAGAGGTGATAATTCTAGTGATCAAGGGGGTGTGATACTTGTCTTTATTTTGATTAATTTGATCTAGCATCATCATAAGGCTAAGATAATATTTTAAAAAAAATATTAGAACCAATTTTTGACAAATCTATAATGAATGATTTTGTTTTGGATTATGATATAGAATAAGTATTTTGGAAATGAACTATTCAAATTTTAGGTTAAACTAATAGTAAGAGTTTTATTATTATTGTGATCAACATTTACTATAGTGTTAGTAAAGATGTCATGTTTTTGACATGGGAACAAGTGGTGGATCCCCAGGGATATCACTACATGAGGGATTTTCTCAAAGGAGTGAAATAATAGTAAGTAGAACAGACATAGAGAATTATTTCAGAAAAAACATCTACTATATAGAAAAATTATAGGCTTAACAACTACACATATACTTAGAATAAGCATGTTTTCCATGTGAGAACTAATAGGATAGTTAATAGTTGGCTGATGTGTAAGTTTGAGTTTGTTTGAGTTGGTTTCTTAGAACCAAATACATTGTAATTTTTATTACATATATATTCAAATACCTAAATATTAATAAATGAAGGATTCCCCTGGACGGAGATTGGTAGAGGGAAGGGATACCATCTCTCTTTACAAATTGTGAGCAGCTAGGGCTTGATAAGCTTCCACGCTCCTCCTACAATGGTTGATGCTTTCCCTGTGCTAGGGAGATTCAACTCCCACCTCTTCTGAAATCAAAAATCCGATACACGAGGACCCGTTGCTGAAAATAACGAAAGAAATACGAATGATGGAGATCCCATACCTCCAGTCGCAAGGAGACGTAATGGTGTCTCCTTCTTGGATGCGCTTAAAGGAATGGATCGTATCAAATATTTTTTTACCAATGATACCCCCTCTTATCAAGAATCTTGATGATGGAAAATTCATCGTTGAAGCAGATCCAGTGGAACTTCATCAACAGGAGCTGCTCTGCAAATACACCATCAGGGGCTGCATCTCTTACTAGAAAGGTGACCTCCCCTGGACATTAATAGATCTTAAACCTAGAATTACACATTTTTGGGGTATATTGATCTGGAAACTTGTTCCCATAGGTCGCAAATATTTCCACTTCTTATTAAACTCTCAATTTGACCTTGATAAAGAATAGGCCACTGGTAACCTCCATTTAAAACCTCGTCTACTCATGATTTCTGAATGGGACTATTCTTTCAACCCTTACACTCATAAGAATAAAATGGCCCAAATATGGGTTTGATTACATGGTTTAAATTGGTACTTTTGGCACCGTAAAATTCTTAATGACATTTTGTATTGAATTGGATTACCACTGAAAATAGACCAAAGAACACAAAATATTGATTTGGGCCTATTTTCTCAGGTAATGGTTGAGGTTAACCTTGATGAACCTCTCTCTAATACAATAAGCTTCTCTGGTAAAGAATGTAGGACAAAAATTAGGATCGAATATGAGAAAAAACCACCATTCTGTGAAATTTGCAAACTTATTGGCCATACTATAGAAAATTGTAGGGTGATTAAGAAGAAATTAGTCCAACCTATAGAGAATTATTAAAATGAAATAGAAAATAAAAAAAGGCACCCCAATCAACATTGACATCCCCGAATCTTCCAAACTAAATCATGAGGTATGGGTGAGGAAACCCACTAAATTAAAATATGTAACCTACTAAGCTGATCTTTTAGAATAGGATGAAAGTAAAATCCTTAATGAGCTGGAATCCACTATTATAGATGTCATTCGAAAATAGTAGGAAATGGAACTTGGGGTGAATGAAATAAGTAAGGAAAAGGGGAAAGATATTGGGCACTCTATTTATAACATGTTTGCAGGTACATATTCTCATCATGAGGCACCAAAATGCAGCCATTTCCCCCTATCTTTGGGTTTGGGTAATGACACAACCTCAGCTGGTGGACTCTTTTAGGATACTGCAATACCAGATCTGCATCCACCCTTTGGAGGCTGTGATTCAAAATAGGTAGGCACATCTTCACTAGATCCTAGACAGTAAGTAGGAATCCATCCAGGCTCATTATCCCGTGTCTCTAACTCATCTTTCTCAGGTACAAACTCTGACATTAACTTAGTAGGTTTAAAATCTAATGAAAATATAATGCATGTGAATGTTCTGAACCTAAAATCTCAGAATGAAGTGAAACTTAATCCCAATGGCACTAAAACCACCATGTAGTTTCCTATCAAGGAGAAACTTAAGACAACAAGAAGGGAATCCCAATAGGAACTCGATGCAGGCTGTTATGCTCACCAAGCTAGCCCTTCACCTAAGACCAAATAGGTTTTAGCAACTGCACCTAACAGAATAATCACAAGATAAAACCTGACTCAGATGTGGAAAGTGGTATGTTAATTTATTGTGCTATAAAATCAATTGGCATAGACAATTCCCTCCATAAGAGGATTTCACATGATGCAATTCAGGGAAACCCCTTGGAGCTTGCTGTCACGGGTATGCAGAGAAATACAGAGGGTGCTTAGAATCTAATGGACTCTCCACCCCTGGACTCTGGGTAGCAACTAGGAAGGCGTTCGGGTACATCAACTCATAGTCATACCTCAAATTTTCTAGGTACACAATCTATGCATTCCACCACTAATTCAGTAGATATACCTTATGGCAGTATAATGACTCAAAATCCTGTGATCTTAAACACTCAAAATGAGGATAAAAATGATACTAATGGAACTATAAACACTACAGACTTACCTGTGAAGGAGACCTCTACAAGAGGTAGCACAAAGAACCCTCCTGCTTTTACAAGTAGTCGGTATATTTCCAGGATCCCACATAACTCTAAACAAAGTAGATTATCTAATAGACACAAGGGCCCGGGAAACAAAAAAACCAGGAGTTCTAACTGAAAACCTAGGTATAAATGAAGATACATTTTTGGAATTGTCAGGGTATTTCCAACTCTGACACCCTATCTATTCTAAAAATAATTATTATCACTCACTACCCCATTTTATTTGATATTATTGAACCTAAGATCAGTTTATCCCCTAAGTTCCACCACTTATGCCAGTATGGTTATACCTTCACTAGTGCTCCTAAGAATTCCTCTGTGGTTGATACTTTATGGATCTTCTCGCACTCATCCATTCAAAATTTCAATATTTTTAGCATATTAGATCAAGTCTTTACATGTGATTTTGTCCATGAGATCACTTATATTACCTGCTCCTTTGTTTATGCCAAGAATAGATATCAAGATAGAAGTCCTCTTTGGGATGATCTCACCTATATAAACTATAGCACTCAGGATCCTTGGTTTATAATTGGATACTTCAATGCTATTCTCAATTCAAGTGATAAAATTGGTCCTTCACATGATAAAATCTCCATGAGATAATTCAAATCCACTATAGAAGATAACAACCGTATTGAAATAAACCTTATGGGTGCCAAAAACACTTGGTATAGAAAGCAATACAATAGAGTGCTTTCCTCCAAACTAGATAGTGCATTCACAAACATTCATACCCTTGAAAAATGGGACACTATTTCTAGCACCACCCTTCATAAGATTCATTCTGATCATCACCCTATTTTGGTGAATGTCTCTATTAAAACTATTAAACATTCTCTCCCTTTTAGATTTAATAATTCATTGTTCTCTAACACTAAATGCAATGGCATAGAAAGGAACTTTTTTATTTCCATGAATCATTGCAATGATGCTTTTTATTTCCCTTCCAAATTAAATCCCCTTCAATAGATGCTAAATGTTTGACATATCTGCCATGTCAAACAAATAGGTAAGGATATTATCCTCCTTGAGAATGATTTGAACTAGCTTCAGAACCATAGCATGAATTCTAACTTTAGCACTGATCTGAACCCTGAAATAAACATTTCGATAATGCTCAATTCTTTGCTCACCTTTAAGGAGAGAATGAGAAAAAAGATCTTTAAAGTAAAATGGTTATTCGACGGGGATAGAAACACAATGTTCTATAATTCCCTTCAAAGATATCAGAAATATTGTAGACCTATTGACTCTTTAAAAGACGGTGACAAAATTTTAGACAATGAAAATGATATTTCCAACCATATTGTGTCTTATTTTGAATCTATCTTTAGTGGACATGATAGAAACAAAGACCTCTTACCTGAGATAGTTCCGGTGGTGGTTAGTGACGAGGATAACAACTTTCTTTTCAGAATCTCACTTGATCATGAAATTAAAGACATTGTCTTCAGTTTAAACCCTAATAGTGCTCCTGGCCATAACAGTTTTAGTAATGGTTTCTTTCAACACTACTGGGATATTATTAACTTAGATGTTTGCAAGCCTATCAAATTATTCTTCACTAATGGTGTTCTCCCTCGTGGACTAAATGCCCAATTTATCTCTCTAATTCCAAAGGTTGACAATGCTTCTGAGATCCATTCTTTTAGGCCCATTTCCCTCATCAACACCCTCTATAAAATCATCACTAAAATCATTTCTAGAAGACTCTCTTCTGTCACTGAAAAATTTGTTTCCTAGAATCACTTTGGATTTATCAAAGGTAGATCTATCCAAAACTGCATATTCTTGCTTCGGAATGCTTTAACACTTTAAAAAAAAGCAACAGAAGTGGTAATATTTCCATCAAATGTGACATTAAAAAGGTCTTCGATACCATGGACTGGAGTTTTATTTTTAAGTTTCTTCAATATTTTGGTTTTAGTGATGCTTTTATCACTACTATCCGAACATTATTAAATTCGGACTCCATCCCTATTCTTAATAATGGTTCTCCCGGGGGTTATTTCAAATGTAATAAAGGTTTTAGACAGGGGGAAACTCTTTCTACCATCATTTTATCCATTGTGGAGGACTATCTTAGCCGACTCCTCACTTGTCTGGTTAATCAAAGCAAACTCAAAACCATAAATGTTTCGCGAAATATAAATTCTCCCACTCACTTGTTGTATGCTGACGATATCATTCTCTTTCTTCAAGGTGATAATAGAAATATTTACACCATCAAAAATGCCCTTGTGCACTATTAGGAAATCTTTGGTCAAATGATTAGCTGGAACAAATCTTCTATTTACATTGGAAAGAATTTCCACTCAAATAGAAAATGTAGTATTATAAATGGCTTAGGTATAAAAGAGGGTTCTCAACCTTTTTAGTACCCGGGTGTCCCCATCTTTTGGGGAAGACCCAAATCTTTTCACTTCCTTGAAATTCCCAATCAAGTTACAAACCAAATTTCTTCTTAGAAAGGGAAATCCCTCTCTATAGCGGGTAGAATCTCTCTTTTAAAATATACTATTATCTCTAAAAGGTTTATTCGATGATGGTTTACAATAGTCCCGCTAGTATTATTAAAAAAATGAACACGTCAATCAAAAATTTTGTTTGGACTAATAGCACGGTGGAGCAGAAACTTTTCACCATTCCCTGGTCTAAATGTTGTCAACCAATTGAGAAGATAGGTGTTGGCATAAAAAATATTAATCATTTTAATGATGATCTGCAATCTAGGATCACTTGGAACTTATTCTATAATAACTCTAATTATATCAGCATTCTTATAAATAGATTTATTCAGAAACATAAGAAAGGCAACTCTACCTTTCTTGCCTTCTATATTTGGACATCCATAAAGCATTCTTTTTCCGCCATCATGTGTAACTCCAGGTGGATGGTCTCAAAAAACTCCACCATGAACTTCTGTTTAGACAAATGGCCTGACACTCTTTTAATTTCCAGGGTTCCCTTGACCAAAGCCTTGGGGACACCAACCTCTCTATTAGATATTTTCATAATTCTCGTAATGACTCTCTTACTGATAAAATTATGAATGTCATTGACACCCACCCCTTCCAAACAAAAATGATTTCTTAGTTTGGGAACCATCGCACAATGGTATGCTTGATTCTAACAACTTTTACATCCACTTTTTTTGTAACTCTGAAAGTGATTTTGGGTGGTTAAAACTTTTTGACCAACCTTGGATAAAACCCTCAAGATTTACTCTTATATGGCGACTTTCTTATAACAGACTTCCCACTGATGATCGTCTGCAATTGTCTGGTTTCCAACTCTGTTCTAAATGCAACCTCTGCAATCAACATAGAGAATATTCTAATCACCTATTTCTCTCTTGTGCCATATATTATGCTCTTTGGAATTATATTTTTGACATTTTTGATTGCAGATGGTGGATACATGACTATGTCAAAACTCAATTAAAGGGTTGTGCGGATCTGAATAGTTCTCAAAAAATTAAAAACAACTTTATTTCTACTTCCTTTGAGCTTCATGACGTGATCTGGTATGATAGAAATTCTATTATTCATAATAAATTCTCATCCAATCTTAATACAGGAAAAACTCAGGTTTTCATTGCCATTCGTGAAGCTACTTCGATCCAAAAGGGTCACTGCAAAAACATAGTGCAATAATTTTTCATCCTTCAACCTTTACGTATTTTTAGAAACTATTTACAACCTCACCATACTTTTGAAGTCTTCTGGAATCCCCCTCTTCAAGGATTGATTAAGGTTAATGTTGATGGTGCTTCAAAAGGAAATCCTGGTCATCCAAGTTGTTGCGCCATAGGAATCATACTAGTCAGATCATTGGTTACTTTTATGGCAGTTGTGGCATTGCTCCCTCTCTGGAAGCTGAAATGATGGGTATGATTCATGCCGTCTTTTTTTTCCAATCAACATGGATGGAAAAACCTCTGGGATGAGAGTGATTTGACTACTCTTGTGCAAGCCGTTTGGAATGGTGTGATACATCTTGTGTGGCCGATCACCACTCGTTGGATGGAATGCATCAGTGCTCTTCATGACATCAACTACATGATCACTCATATTTATCATGAAGCTAACATGGTTGATGATGGTCTTGAAAATAAGGGAGTCAATCAAGACATCACCTAGATCGATGAACTTCCTGATGAAATACTTCCTTTTCATAATAAAGATTGTAATATGTTTCCATCTTTTAGACTTTTGTAACTCTTGTTCTTATATTTATAGTGTCATGGTTTTCTGTCTAGACACTATATTATAATAAAACCCAAATATTAATAAATTTCTTATCATATAGTTATTTTTATTCTATGTATCATTGAAGAGATAATTTCCAAGTGTATCTATCACATTGAAAGGTTATAGAAATTTCTTTCTATAACAAGAACCATTAAGTGTTATGATACCATTATCAAGCATATTTATTACATCCAGAATAACATTCTATAATGAGGCACATAATATATAGAACTTTAGGTTCTTGATACTCTTAATCAGATGAGATATCATTGTTAGGACTAACTTGAAGGAAGAGATGGTTTGCATGGATTGTCTTTTGTTGATCTTGAGGAAGTTTTCATAAAGTAAAGACACCATGAATTTCTAATAATTCGGAAGCTGGAAGTTTGAAGATTCGGAACTGAGAATATTGAATATTCGGAACCTGGTGTTCGAAGAATTCAGAGTCTGGAATTCGGAGTCTAGAATTTGAGAAGTTCGGAACTGGGAAATTTAAAATTCTTGAAAGCTGGCTGATAGGAGATGTGAAGGCCCTAATTCTGATGATGCTTTGCTGTTTTGTAACTCTAAATTTGTGAGTATATGAAAGTATTCAATATGCAAGAAAAATTTTGATGGTGAAGTCATACTGAGATCTGGAGGGGTCATTCTGAGAAATAAAAATCTCTGGTATCGACGATTGAAGAAGTCGTACTGAGAATTGAAGAAGTCATATCGAGAACCAAAAGTCATTCTGAGAACCAGAAGCCGTTTCAAGAACCTGAATTCATGCCTAGAATCGAAGAAGTCGCATCGAGAACCAGAATACAATTCGAGAATCAGGAAGAGCCGTTCTGTGAACCATAATTCAAACCGAGAATCAGAACATTGTACAGAGAACTGGTGAAGTCATACTGAGTTCTGGAGGAGTCATACTGAGAATTCAAAATCTTTGGTGTTGATGAATAAAGAGGAGTCATACTAAGAATGAAGAATTTTGCATGTCGAGGAAGTAATGAAAAGCCATACCGAGAAGTGATGAAGAGTCATGCCGAGAATTGAAGTGATTCCGAAGAAGACAGATGAGTGGATCTGAGAATGTGATACAAAGAAATCAGAAGAGTGGATTTGAGAATGTGATACCGAGAAATCAGAAGAGTGGATCTGAGAATGTGACTCCGAGAAACCTACGTAACAAGGTCGGATCTGGAAAAGGCCAAAGCTCTAAATCAAGATAAGGGGAAGAATATTTGAGAAGATTCTAGAAGCATTGTCAAATTCTTAATTACTCCGATATTTAAAGGGAAATTAATATTGGATGAATTTAATTGAGCGGGAAAATTATTTTGGTTTCCCACCTAAGTATACTTTGGAGAACCTATAAAAGGAGATCAGAGTACTAAGTAAATGGATTGATGATACTGTAGTGAGAGAAGCTCTGATAATCTAGAGAGAGAAAGAAGTGTGTGGCCAACTGAGCTTTCATTGCAATTTCAATTGAAACGAGAATTTGATACTGGTTGACACTGTATTGAGTTTCTCAAATTAAAGAAAACTCAGATTGATGAATCAGAGTGAAAGTGGAGATTCAGAGTGGAAATTCGGAGTGTAGATTCGGAGTAGAGATTCAGAATGGGGAATTAGTACTGTCTATCACCATATTGAGTTTCTCAGACTGAGGAAGACTCAGATTGAAGAATCGGAGTGATGGAGAAAATACAGAGTGAAGAAGAAATATTCGGAGTGAAAATTAAGAGTGGAGATTCAGAATGGGAAGTTCAGACTGTAATTGATCTATCTCAAGTCCAATGAGTCCTTGCCATTTTTCTGGGTAAGGAAGTTAAGATTTGTGATGAACTTTCTTACACTAGTGTATTTGAAAGGAAGTGTAGTTAACATAAGTTGTTACAAGAAACAAGACTTTTCCCTACTGTGATAAGAGGGTTCACACACACTGGAGTGATTGTTTCATAGTGCTTCATGAGTGTAAGGGTATATCCTACTCATTGTAATCCAAGGATTGTTTTCTTAGTGGATTTTATGGTGCTGGATTGTTTCTAACCATACAAAGGACGTAGCTATTCTTATTGAATAGTGAACCTTATAAATTGTTTTGTTCCTTTAGATGTGTGCTTGTTTGTTTCTCAGTAGGGAATTATATCTTCAACAGGAGAGAAAAGTTGTTCTCAACATTAAGGGAACTTAAAAGAAGAAAAATGGGTACCACTGATTCACCCCCCTCTCAGTGGTTCATTACTCCAGCTGCGTCCTTACAAGTGGTATCAAATGAAGGTTACCTTTGTTTTCCTTGCTGATGGAGAATCTGAATTGTGTGAACAATAAAGGCATTCCGGTATTCGATGAGAATAACTCTCACATCTGGAAGGATAGAATGCTACCGTATCTCATGTCTATTAGTTATGAAGTTATTGAAGCTGCAATAGTTGAGTTCCCCCCCATTGAAGACAATGTTCCACTTACACATGTTGACAAGAAGTTTCTCGAGAATGATGGAAGAGCCAAGAATGCTATATTGTCTTCACTTTATGAAAGTGAATTCTTGAGAGTAAAAGGAGTGTCCACATCCAAAGGTATATGGGAAAAACTGAAAAACATATACAAAGGCAATACAAAAGTCAGTAAGGCAGAACTTAAAATCTGGAGATTAAAGTATGAAGACTTGAAGATGGGAGAGCATGAATCTATTGGGGATTTCTTCACCAGGGTAAACGATATTGTTAGTACCATCAAATGTCTTGGTGAAGAGCTGAAAGACTCTATTGTGGTTGGAAAAATATTGAGGATTCTTCTTGATAAATTTTATGCGAAGGTGTCTTCATTAGAAGACAGAGACTCAGAAACTCTATCTCTTGATGATTTTCATAGCACACTCATTACTTATGCGATGAGAAGGGAAAATGCTATGAAGACCAAGATAAAGGTTGATAGAGAATTATCATTCAAATACATGAACAAGGAGAGATCTAAGAAGATATTGACTGAAGAAGATGGTGGTGACTCTGAATCTGAAATCGAGGTATGTAAAAATATTAATGATATTTTATCATTGTTTTCAAAAAATGTTAAAAGAGGAACATGAAAATAGAAGGGAAAACTTCCCTTGAAGTGTTTTGAATGTGGAGGCATTGGTCACTTTGTGGCTAACTTTCCTCGAAGGGAGAATGAAGGAGACATTGATGAAGAAGAATGAAAGCCAAGAAAGTTATGGAAGAAGCAGGGTGGTAAAGTAAAGTCGGGGAATGAAAAGAAGTTCTTCAAATCCAAGATAAAAATATTCCTATCCATAAATGAAGAAGATGAATAAAGTGATTCTAAATCTGAAAAATTAGTTGAGCATGGTTTTGAGAATACTTTCATTGTAATAGTGAATGATGAGGGTTTTGGAAGCAGCAGATCGGAAGAAGAAGAAACTCATCTTGAGATGCATCTGAAAGAATAATTGAAGGAATGTTTAAGGAAGATCAGAAGGCTGGAGAAGCTTAACAAAAAGTTGGAAGATGAATGTTTCTCAGCATGCAATCAATACAATGATAAAGAATAACTTGAGAAAGATCTTGAAGACTTGAAGAAGTCTCTTTAGGATAAGAAAAATCAAAATGAGCACATGAGAGTTGAGTTGAAGAGAAAAGAGGAAGAATTAGAACTCGTTCAAAAGAAGCTCTCTGATGTTGAATAAAAAAACATTTTTTTTCAAAACTAAACTACTGATGTTGGTGAAGGATCTTAAGAAGCACATTCTGAGAAAATTCAATAGAATAATAAGGTGGTTGCTGTGAAGAAAAATGCTGAGAAAGTTACTTATGTGGCCAAGACCAGCGTTACTGGAAACTCTGAAGATTCAAGGAAACCTAAGTTGAAAACTGGTGAAAAGAAAGCAAAATTAGAGAAGGTAGAATTACAACAGAGCAATATTTCTAACAAAATAATGGTTGGTGGGGCTAAAGAAAGAGAAACAAAGAAGTATCAGAACAAAAGCTTTAGAGGAAGGTACTCCTTCTATGGGTATCAGTGGTATTGTGGTGGATTCGGGAATACAGAAAATATGTGTTGGTTCAATCAACATTATTACCATCACCCCATGAGTTATGAAAGGCATATATTGAGGGGGAGTCAGTCTCATCAAAGGAAGAAGAGTGAGAAGGTTTTCTTGAAGAATGTTGAGAATAATGAAGTCAAGAAAGAAAATAGGTTCCAGCCTCTATAGACCATTTGTGAAAGGTGTGAACAACCTGAACACCTTACAAAAGGATGTCTTGTGCTATTACCGTCTCAACAAAAAGTTCTTAATTTTCAGAAGCGAAAGGTGAAGAAAGAAGTGATAGAAGAAAATGATCTTGTTGTTGAAACTTCTCTAAAAGTTAAAAAGGAAGAATGACCTTGGATACTTGATAGTGGGTGTTCTTTACATATGACAGTATACTTGAAGTTGCTAAAGAATATGAAGAAATTTAGAGAAGGCACAATGACATTTGGCAACAATGAATCTTTAAAAATAAAATGTGTTAGATCAGCAATCATTAGAAAAGAAAAATTAAAGTCCAGGAAAACTCTGTATGTTGATGGGCGAAAGCACAACTTGTTGAGTGTATCACAATTGTGTGATGAGGGTAACAAAGTTATCTTCAAGAAAGATGGATTTATTGTGAAAAGTGAAGAAGATGGGCAGATTGTTACAAGAGTCCAACGAACTAAAGGATATCTATTTCAAGTTGGAAATTCACAAAACTCTTGTTACATGAGCATAGTGGAAGAAAATAAGTTGTGGCATAGAATACATGGACACATTTTCAGAGAAATATGAGCAAGTTATATCAAAGGGATATTGTTCGAGATATTTCAGATTTTCCAAGAAGAAGAGATTGGTGTTGCACTACCTGTCAGAAAGGAAATATTACAAGTGTTGTGCATAAGAAGGTTGACATTTGTTCTAAAAAACCCCTTTAAATAATACATTCTGATATATGTGGGCCGATGAGAAAACAATCAACAAATTAAGACAAGTACTGCATCACTTTAATTGAGGTTTTACTCGCATTACGTGTGTTATGTTTATGAAGATCAATTCAGACACCCGGAAAATGTTTTAAAGCTTCAGAAGGAAATCTGAGAAAGAATGTGAGTACTCTGTGAAGAAGTTGAGAACAGATAATGGTGGTTAGTATAGAAGTGAATAATTTGAAGACTATATTGAGAAGCATGGGATTCAACAAGAATATAGTTCCCCATATACACCTCAACAAAATGGGGTTGTTGAAAGGAAGAACATAAGCTTGGTGGAAATGGGAAGAACCATGTTTCTTGAACATGGCCTTACTCATTACTTTTGGAGGCAAGCTACAAGTAAAACTGTTTATATTCAAAATCGATTTTTCTATAGGCCTCCATCAAACATGACTCCATATGAACTTTTCTATGGAATTACTCCAAGTATGAATCATGATAATGTTTTTGGGGGACCATGCATTATACAGAAGAAAGGTGGAAGCAGTGGAAAATTTGAGCAGAAAGGAGAAGACCGAATTTTTCTTGGATATGCACTAGAAGGAAGAGGTTATAGATTCTTTAACAAAGAAACCAGAGGAATTGTGGATACAGTTGATGTAAAATCATTGATACTCTGGGAAAAGATAAGCATGTCCAGACAGACAAGTAAGATGAGGAAGATGAAGTTAACGATTCTGATAAGGATGCAATGAATTGTAATCCTAATCAAGATGATGAATCAGATTCAGCCATATCAGGTGATGAGGAAGGCACATGAAAAACTTATCCAAGGCTGATGAAACAAGTGCAATATTATTGGTGATCAACATCACACGGTTCAAACAAGAAGAACAAGTAATTCTATATCACATACTTCCTTGTATTCCAAAGTAGAACCAAATGATGTTAAAGAAGCCTTTGAGAATCTGGAATGGGTTCAAGCCATGA
Source organism: Viscum album (assembly GCA_963277665.1). Lineage (NCBI taxonomy): Eukaryota > Viridiplantae > Streptophyta > Magnoliopsida > Santalales > Viscaceae > Viscum > Viscum album. Next base: position 2,082,169,365 of record OY728122.1, on the reverse strand, counting down.
ATGAAGAATTGGATCATATTGAAATGAATGACACATGGGAACTCATCCCCAAGCCTGAAAGTAAGATCATTATTGGAAACAAATGGGTTTTCCGGAACAAGTTGAATGAAGAAGGTGAAGTTATTAGAAATAAAGCAAGATTGGTTTTCAAAGGCTACTCTCAGATTGAAGGAATTGACATTGAAGCAACTTTTGCTCTGGTAGCCAGATTAGAAACTATCTGAATCTTTCTTGCTATTGCTGCACAACAAGGCTACAAAATATTTCAAATGGATGTTAAATCTACATTTCTTAATGGTGATCTCAAAGAAGAAGTTTATATTGAGCAACCATGTGGCTTTGTTGTTGGTAAGAATAAAAGTTATGTGTGCAGGTTGAAGACTTCCTTGTATGGGATAAATCAATCTCCAAGAGCATGGTATTACAATCTGGATACTTTCTTAAAGGAGATGAACTTCAAGAAGGGGGGGGGGGTTGACATCAATCTGTACATCACAGAAATCCAAGATCGTTCTCTCATTGTGATTGTCTATGTTGATGACATTATTTTTGCTGGGAATGATGAAAGAAGTTGTGAAAGGTTTTCTAAAGAAATAAAGAATGTCTTTGAGATGTCCATGTTGGGTGAAATGAGATACTTTCTTGGGTTACAAATTTTTCCACAGAAAGAATTAATTTTTCTCTCCCAAAAAAATTTTTCTAAGGAACTTCTTAAGAAGTTTGGGATGGAAAACTCAGAACCTGTATCAACTCATATCTCAGTAGGAATGAAGCTAAGCAAAGATGATGAAGGAAATTAAGTTGATCAGAAAGAATATCGAAATCTGACTGGATGTTTTTTATACTTGACTGAATCAAGACCAGATATTGTTTTTTTTGTTACCTTATGTGCATGATTTTAGAGTGCTCCTAAAGAATCACATATTGTTGTTGGAAAAAGAATTCTCAGATACATAAAAGGCACAAATGAATTTGGAATCAAGTATAGTGTCTCAAATAACATTGATTTATTTGGCTATTCAGATGCAGATTGGGCAAGAAATGTTGATGATAGAATATCCACATATGGTGGAGTGTTCTGTATATGAAAAAGTTGTGTTGGATGTCTCTTGAAGAAGAAAAATTCTATGACACTTAGTATGGCTGAAGATGAATATGTTGATGCCATCGTGACCGCCACTCACCTTATCTGGAAGAAGACACAGCTGGAAGATTTTTTAGTTGAAGTGAAGCTGCCCTTGCTCTTAGGCTGCGATAATCAAAGAAAAATTAACATTACTAAGAATCCAGTCCAACATTCTCGATCGAATCATATTGACATCAAATATCATTTCATCAAAGATCATGTGGAAAAGAATGAACTGAAACTTGAATATGTTTCATCTGCTGAACAAGTTGCTGATATTTTCACGAAACCATTTCCGAAGGAATCATTCTCAAGATTGAGGTTGAACATGGGTGTCCAACCTATTTCTCTTCAAAGATAAGGTATGTTATTCTGTCCCCTCTCTCTTCTTACCTTTGGATTGTTTTTTCAAGGGGGAGAAATTGTTATTATCAAAAATCTATTTGTTTAAAGAGAGAGTTGTGGGTAAGCTGTGAACTCTGCACTGCTTGTGTATGTGAACTATTCTAACTGTTTGTTGGAGTGGTTGTAGGAAAGAACATGAAGTTGTTTGCAGGATGTATGAAGTTGAAGATTTATTTTTCACTACCTATGGACAGCGTGGTTTTTCTGTCAATGATTCTTGTTTCCTACAATGAGTTATCTCACGTAGGCTTAGAATTATTGATAAGTAATCCATTTCTTGAGGTTCCAAAGTTTGGTGATTTATGAAAACATGGTTGACAACAAAATCCAAAGGGGGAGATTGTTAGGACCAAGATGAAGGAAGATATGGTTTTCATGGATTGTCTTTTGTTGATCTTGAAGAATTTTTCATAAAGGAAAGACACCTTGAATTTCTAAGAATTTGGAAGCTAGAAGTTTGAAGATTCAGAGCCGAGAATATTGAACATTCGGAACCTGATGTTCGAAGAATTCAGAGTCTTGAATTCAGAGTCTGGAATTTAAGATGTTCAGAACCGGAAAATTGAAAATTCTTGAAAGCTGGCTGATAGGAGATGTGAAGGCCCTAATTGTGATGATTCTTTTCTATTTTGTAACTCTAATTTTTTGAGTATATGCAAGTACTCATGATGAAAGAAAATGTTGGGTTGTGAATTCATACTGAATTATGTAGGAGTCATTTCGAGAATTCAAAATCTCTGGTATCGATGAATGAAGAAGTCGTACCGAGTATTGAAGAAGTCGTATCGAGAACCAAAAGCCGTTCCGAGAACCAGAAGTTGTTCCAAGAACCTGAAGTCATACCGAGAATCGAAGAAGTCATATCGATAACCAAAAAGTCATTCCGAGAATCAGGAAGAGCCTTTCTGAGAACCAGAAGTCGTACTGAGAATCAGAACATCATACTGAGAACTGGTGAAGTCATACTGAGAACTGGAGGAGTCATACTGAGAATTCAAAATCTTCGGTATCAGTGAATAAAGAGGAGTCATACCGAGAATGAAGAATTTTTCATACCGAGTAAGCAATGAAAAGCCATAGCGAGAAGTGAAGGAGAGTCATGCCGAGAATTGAAGTGATGTCGAAGAGGACATATGAGTGGATTTGAGAATGTGATACCGAGAAATGAGAAGAGTGGATTCGAGAATGTGATACCGAGAAATCAGAAGAGTGGATCTGAGAATGTGACTCCGAGAAACCTGCGTAACAAGGTCAGATCCGGAAAAGGCCAAATCTCTAAATCAAGAGAAGGGAAAGAAGATTCAAGAAGATTCTAGAAGCGTTGAAAAAGTCTTAATTACTCCGATATTTCAGGAGAAATTAAGATTTGGGTGAATTTAAGTGAGCGGGAAAATTATTTTGGTTTCCCACCTAAGCATACTTTGGAGCACCAATAAAAGGAAATCAGAGTACTAAGTAAATTGATTGATGATGTTGTAGTTAGAGAAGCTCTGATAATCTAGAGTGAGAAAGAAGTGTGTGGCCAACTGAGTTTTCTTTGAAGTTTCAATTGAAACAAGAATTTGATACTAGTTGACACAGTATTGAGATTCTCAGATTAAAGAAAACTCAGATTGAAGAATAGGAGTGAAAGTGGAGATATAGAGTGGAAATTTGAAGTGGAGATTCAGAGTGGAGATTAGGAATGGGTAATTTGTACTGGCTGTCACCGTATTGGGTTTCTCAGACTGAGGAAGACTCGGATTGAAGAATCAGAGTGAAGAAGAAAATCTGGAGTGAAGAAGAAAAATTCAGAGTGAAAATTCATAGTGGAGATTCAGAATGGGACGTTCGGACTGTAATTGATATATCTCTAGTCCAAGGAGTCCTTGCCTTTCTTTTGGGTAAGGAAGTGAAGATTTGTGATGAACTTTCTTACACTTGTGTATTTGAAAGGAAGTGCAGGTAACATAAGTTGTTATAAGAAATGAGACTTTTCCCTACTGTGCTAAGAGGGTGCACACGCACTGGAGTGATTTTTTCATAGTGCTTCACGAGTGTAAGGGTATATCCTACTCGTTGTAATCTAAGGATTGTTTTATTAGTGGATTGTATGGTGCTGGATAGTTTCCAACCATACCAAGGACGTATCTATTCTTATTGAATAGTGAACCTTGTAAATTGTTGTGTTCCTTTGGATGTGTGCTTGTTTGTTTCTCAGTAGGGAATGATATCTTTAACAGGAGACAAAGGTTGTTCTCAACATTAAGGGAACTTAAAAGAAGAAAAAGGGGTACCACTGATTTACCCCCCCCCCCTCTCAGTGGTTCATTACTCCAGCTAGGTCTTTACACTCATCTCATGAAGTTTTCACTTAGTAATCTCTAAGATGAGAGGTTATGGTGATAGACCCACCAGTGGGAATTGCACATGTTTATATACCATTGGATATTCTTGTTTGTGAGTGTCTGTAATAGTAATTAAACTTGATATTTTTTATTAATGTATTTTATGAGTCTTCATCTTTTATGTATTGATGAAAACTATAATGGCATATACTCGCAAATAGGTAGGATACATGGGGCATGTGAAGAGCGTAATGATATTAATGAATATTTCAAGAATGGATTTGTAACTTCAATTTTTTTTAATATAAGTAGATATCTATAGCCCTTTGATTTTAATTTAATTGATTGATCAATTCCATTTCCATGTTTTTTGTCGACGAGATCATTTTAGAGAGTCTAATAAATATATATCGAGCACATAGGTTAATGACATTATTCTAACACCTTATTGATTAGAAATATTGGTACAAAATAATAACATTACATAGTAAGAATTCATATGTGGTTGTTATAATTATGATATTAACTTCTATCTCTATGGGTTCCTTGACATGTTTTTATACACTAATATTATACTTTTGGTAATATTTTCTAAATACACCGAGAAAGAGTCCTAGAAGGCCACACATTTAATTTATCTATGAATCTTAATTAAATTATATTTGAGTTTAGTAGTTGAAATTAATAATATTATCAAGACTGAGGAATAGTATTTCTTATAGATTCTCTGATAAAAAACATCCAGTCACTAGTTTTATTTAAATTAGAATTTTTGTATGAGTTTAATATCAAATAAATATTTATTCATAAGAACAGTTTATACAATATTTATTTATCTCTGGTTTATTATTTACTGGGTAATAAGTAATAATAATTTGATAAATAAGTATTTTATTTAATAATTTTAATATTAAATAAATATTTATTCACAAGTCTGTGAATATAAAATTTACTAGAAGAAATGTATTTATTTATTGGTTGGTGAATAATATATGTTTATTTTTTTATTAAATGAATAATATTTATTGAATTTAATATGTATTATTAAAAGGTTCGATAAATGTAGAGGTAGATGGATGTGCTAAGTGAAGTGACTGATGAAGGAAATCACTTAAGAATTAAATTTCATTTAAATAAATATGGATTAATTTATTCAATTAAATTGATATTTTTAAGGTCTAAAATCAGTACATTACATGAGATATGATAATAATTATAATAATAGTATTTATATTTTTCATGGGGAAGATATTAGGTTTAATATTTAATTAAGGGGATTCATGAAACTATCAATATAAAACTCTAGCTCTATATATTTCCATCTTATATCATTTTAGAGTGGGGTTATGCACACCAACATTTTCCCCACTAGATATTTCTCTCAGGATTGAAGAAGAAGATATCTAGGTTTTCTCTCAAAAAAAAGAGAAACTTTACATTTCCTCCTCCCTCTCAAGATTGAGAGAACAAAAGAAGAAGTATTCAATACTGAATGATTTCTTATTACGATCAATATACAAATATAATTAATTAATTTAAATAAAATTGAACTAAAAAATATTTAGATGGCTATACATACTTTATGATAGGGTTTTCTATGAAAAAATATCTGGCCAATGTTTTTTGAATATTGAATGGTATGTTAAATACTTTAGAAATTAATTTTCTACATTTTATTTAGATACAAGATGTTTATAGTTATTGTAAACATTATATACCTCATGGGAATCACTGGTGGTGCATGTCCTTTATATTCATGGTGTGTCGTGTAGTCATAAATTTCTTGCTGACTACACAACTTTTCTCATGGAACAACACTGTGTATATACCATGACATATTATTTAGTTATGCATTCCATATAAGCACACTATGCATGATAATGACCATACACATAGTTATTCTCTTATAGTTTTTTATGACGATGCACATTGTGTAATAGTTAATCTTCATAAATGTGTTTAAGTTGATGTAGAAGAGTACATACCATGACTCCTCAAGTACAATACATGTACTTAATTATTTTTAAATTAAATTGTTTAATTTATTTAAATTTATAGTGCATGAAAATCTCAAGGACTATTTGGATTTAGAATTCATATAGAATAATTAATTAATTAATAAGATAATTAATTATATATCTTAATAAAGAGAATATTATAATGAATGATAGCTTGTTTTAAATGTGCAATCGTTTCATGTGTGGATGATCATGAGATTGACTGACCTATACATGTTTTAGGTTTTTATATATTTTAATTATTGTAGTATTATTTTTTGATAATTTATTATTCAATTAAAAATAATTATTTTTATCATCTCTCCATCATTATGTATAGGAATTTATGTCCAAAGATTGTTTTATGTAACTCCAAACACCTGGTTCCCCACACTTTTGTAAGAGTAAACATATGTAAATAAAGGATCCTCTAGGTGATTATAGATGGTTTAAGATAAATACAATGGGAATGAAACCAAGGAGATACATAGGTTAGATTTGTAATTTTGTAACTTGAAGCAATATTAAATTAAGGTGTTATTCCCCTTGGGTCAAGGGCGGGTTTATTGTCCACTTGATAAAAAAACCTGTAGTAAAAACCCATGATCATGAAAAATATTTAATTTATTTTTTTACAGTGCATGATTAATTATTTATTTATGATATGAATTTTTATTGTATTTTTAAATATGATCCAATAATTTAAATGAAGTAATAATCAAGAAATTTAGACTACAATAAATGGATTGTTGGTAAATTATTTTATCAAGACATGGTTAATTAATTATGTATAAAAAATATAATATTAAAAAGAATTTAAAGATGAAAGTAAAGGATATTTATGAAAAATATAAATAAAATTCCACAAGGAAATATTAATTTATATAATCCTTATATTACTTGATTTAAAATGTATCTGTAACAACCCAACATTTTATAATATATTTCCCTTCAAATAAATTTTTTTGATAGCTTACTCTGCACAAAAAAAAAGTTTAAGGAAAAAAAGATATATTGATATATTATTTTGTGAAAATTAAATTAATTTTGAATTCACCATGTCAATATTATCTTAGGTTTAAATGTCGGTATTTTTCTGAAAATATTGATTTATTAGGGAATTGAGAAAAATACCGATTTTCGTAAAATCTTTATTTAATTTAATTGAAAAATCCCCATAATTATTTGAATTAAATCATAAATTAATTTAACCCTAATTTATATAAAAATTATATAATTAATTTCATTTTAGTCATTATTATACTTTATTTTAGTATAAGTTCAATTTTTGACTTAAAAAATAATTTTTCAGATAAGAGTTATTCGTCGCATTTTGCAGGTTTACTTTTAAATTAATTTATTCTACTTATGTGAATTTAATTTGAAAAAATTGATTCCATATCTAGAATAGGTAGTTTAAATTTTTTTAAATAGTTCCTTTTTATTTTTGGTCATTATGAATAGTAATAGTGATAAAATTTATCACCTTAGTAAAGGGTAAATCAGTTAATTAAGGTTAAAAAGAATGTGATAGGGATTTAAAATTTCAATAAAACTTACATTTTTACTATTTTATTATTGTTGTTAATCTATTTCTATCTAATTCTCCAATATATGTCCATTTAGTGCCATTTTTCTTTGATATTAACATTTATGCTACTTTTAGAAAGGAATACAAATAAAATGTCACACTCTTGACATTAAAATATCTAATATTTTTTCATAAGGATAAAAATAGGTTATGTTTTTATAAATGTTAATTTGAAACATAAATTATATTTTTTTATCATGGTAGTTTATTTTTAATTTTAATCGATTGAATAATTACTTTAAATGCTTACGTAGCACCAACACGATATTTAGTCAATTAATTAAAAAAATAAAAAAAATATTTTAAAAATTATAAAAGTAATATAAATAGGATTAATTATAGTGTTCCATGAATTTTATATATACATATTTCATTTAAATATGTTTTAAAGGATTATATTTTAATTTTATCTTTGCCTTGATGTATTTAAATTCAACTTTAATGACTAGTGTCAAAAATGACATTAATGATATTTTATAATAAATATTATTTTATTAAAAGATTTAAAATTTATGAAAATTTGATATTCATCCAAGTGAATTTTATATATTTTAAAACATCAACCTTGGTCCATTTATGGGTTGTTTCCCTCTTATGGTAACATTATTAACCCTTAAAGGGTAGAAAACTTTAATATTATGGGGTTAAAATATAACCAAAACATAAAAAAATTTATTTTATAAGATTATTTAGACTCATAATATTTTTTTTTAATTATATAAATTTTCATCAAATTTTACATAAAAAAATAATTTATATTAATTTAACACTTGAAGAAATTTTAAGAATTCCCCTCGCCTCACTTATAAAAGGATACTTATTCTCTCTTTTATTTACACCACTTTGTGCAACCTAGCTCGAATAAACACTACCCAATTACCTTATAAACCTAATTATACATGTTATAAAGGTTCCATTATTCCAAAAATACCAACCCTAACTCCCTTAAGAATATATATAAAAGAAAGTATTCCAAAGAAGTGGTAATCATCTTTACTGAATCATTCAAGTTTATTTCTTTTTGTACTTATTATAAATCAGTTTGACCCATCCTAAAATAATAAATATACTATCACAAATATACAGAAATTTTATTATGGTTATTTTAAAATCTTATTTTATATCTTTTTCAATCTATAAAATGTGAAAACATCTCTCATGCATATGTACAGTTTACTGCCCCACGTTGCAATGTGATTTTTTTTTCATAACCATTTTATTTGGATGGTTATAAAGATAGAATTAATAAATATATGTTATATTTATGAAATAATTATGTTTTGTAAATTATAATATCATATATAATTTCTTACTTTCCAATCTTTTAAAAATGGTAACTTCTCTCGTGTGTACGTACAGACTACCACCTCCACGAAGCGATGCGATTCTTTTTTCATTTATGATTTACACAAATAGTAATAAGGATAGATTTAATGAATATATAAGATATAAATGATATAAAAAACATCCGGTAAAGTTTAATTATTACAATCCTTTCTTTCATTCCATCATTAAAAAAGTGAAAACAACATCTATGCTTACGTATGACATATCGTCACCACGAATGGTGTAATTCATTTTTATCACTATATTTTATAGATTATATATATATATTGAATATATATAATATTTATATCTTTAATTAAATTCTTGATATTATGTAACCCAGAAAAATATTCAAGGACCAATACTACCAAATCAAAACCTAAATGAAAAACAAAGCAGTTAACACTTGAAATAATGATAATAAGAAAATATTATTAACAAATAAGTGATAAAATGGTACAAAATGGATAATATATGATATTATATATGTGAATTTGGTTATTTTATATAACTATAATAAATTAAAATTTATTATATAGGAGGTTAGATCACCTGTGAAGTAATTCAAACTTGAGGTAATGGATTTAATCTCAATTTCCACTCCATTGTGACATATTTTGTATTATGAACTTATTTATTTTGATATGGTGTATATAATTATACTTTTATGTATTTATGATCAATATAAATTTATTCGTGATGATAAAAGATTCATTTTGTGTGTAATATTTTAAGTATTTTCTATATTGTCTTTCAAGTTTTCCTCTCTTTGGAACTTGGTTCAAGAAAAAAAAGTTGACCTTATTTCTCTCTTGATTTGATATATTTTTCATCAATGTAAATGTTTTTCAAAATTGTTTTATGAAATTAATTTTTATTATTTCAAAGGAAATCTTAAGTTATCCTTGACTTTTTAAAATCTTTCAAAAGAACCTTTATATTATTTCCCAAAAGGGTGATTTTAAATTCATTAAAAAAGTCCAAAGGATTGTTTTTTAATGTATAAGGAATTAATATATTTTCCCACCACCATAGACATTTTATTTTTTTTATATAGTTCTAAAAAATTTCAATGGTTTTACAAAGAAAACAATTTTAAGAAAAAATATTTTAATTTTTCTCATTCATTTTATTTTATTCTTCAAAAGACGTGAATTTATTTCAAAACCTAAGTTTACGAAAAATTTATGGTGATATTTTATATATTTTTTATTTTTTAGTAATTAACTTTTTCTTTAAACATTCACTTTATTATGTGAAATTTTCTTTGGAAAATATATTTCTATTAAATATTCATCAGGGGTATACTTACTTCTTAAAATATATATCATTTCTATAAATAATGTTTTACTATGAAAGTTATTTGATTTAACGGGGAGAACTTTGATAAATCTGTATTCTTTACTCAATGTGAATATTTTTTATAAGACATAATATTTAGGAATTTTATTTATCATTTAATATATGAGGAATGCATTAGACATGCATTAACGGGTGGGGACTGATTATATATAGCCTCTTGATGCATTGAAAGGCCTCATAAGACAAATTAGTTAGCTAAATTAAATGATTTTATGGTGTATACCTACCCATAGATTAAACTCTATTGGCACAAGGATTTGGTAGTATAGATATCATGATTTCTAGGATCATGATGTACAATATTAAGTATTTCCTTATTTGAAAAATCAATTATTATTATCCATGAGATTTATATATTTATATTATCCATGGATGCATTTTCATCCCAAGTTATTGATTAAATGGAATGCATTCCAGTTATCTACCTTGCCATGTTGATTATGACTTATTTAGTCATGATAGATTCTTCAGTACATAACTCTTACTAAGCATCTAAGATCAACCTTTATTTGTTTTCTTTTCCCCTGTATATGAAGAAGGATATTATGAATAATATCATGGATGAAAAAATGTTTTTATTCCATGTATTTTATATTTCCACTCTAATATGGGTATCATATATGTATCTAGTTCTTCATGGATATTAAAATAATCGCTCCTTATGGATGAGATTCTTTATATCTTATATTAATGCAATAAAGTAGAAACTGACTATAGGTTACTATATTTGGGGTTTATATAGTTGGTATTATAGGAAATATAGTATAAACCTTTGGAATTTGTTTCTAAATGAACATATATAACATGAGAATTATGATAACCCCTTATAGTATTTGAAAATTTATACCATTAGATGGTTTTTTATTTTATAGATCAATATTCAGGATTACTATGAGCTAACTCAGTGTGTTAAATTATTTAGGGATAGTGCCTAGTAGACGAAATTGAATCAAAACCCATAGAAAATGTAGAAACTTCCCTATTGAGCGAGCCAATACAGCTAGTATTGGAAATAAGCGGATTATATCCATATTATTATAGCATACTCAGGTTATAGTTAATAACCTTTCACAAATGGAACAAACTATTATAAAATAGTATTATTGTCTTATATTGGATAACATTATGTGATATATACATCTATATTTTAATTAAACTACTAATCAATTGGTAGTTGAGAAATTTATTAAGTGCCTAAAAAACATATTCCATGCCTTGCGATTTACTAAAATTGGAAATGATATGCTGGACATGTATTGTTTAATAGTAGATGAAGATTATTAGCAGTTATTGATATATAACTCTAAATAGGTTAAATATATATATTTAATTGAATTAAGAACTTTTAAATTTATTTTATTTGATAAATACTTACTTTAATAATTGTGAGATGAAAATGGACTAAAAATTAAATTTTAATTTTAAAAAAACATTTATAGATCTTATATCTTAAAGGGAAATAAATGGAATAAGAGGTCTAATGAGCACTAAGAAGAACATAATTCATAAAAGAAGAACAATGGAATGAAGAAAGTTCCATCATGTAAAAATTGTGGAATGAAATATCCTAGGAAATGCTTATAGGGAATGAGAGTTTATTATAAGTGTGGATATAAGGGTTATATAGATAACGACTCTACGTAAAAGAATGAAACCAAGGTTATCTTGTAATTAAATTTCTTAGAGATGGGTAACTATTCAAACTACTACACCAAGCTTCAAGGGAACTTACCACATAAGAAGCTAAGGGGAGAAGGCCATGCATATGGAATTACAACATCTGAAGTGGAATTTTTTATCAATTTTGTGGAAGGTAAACTTATCATCCAATATAGAAGCACAAATTACTTATTTTATTCAAGTTCTACCTACTCTTTTATATCTATAAAATTTTATAATGGTATCACATCACCACCTCAATTATTAGATGTTGAGTTTTTAGTGAAAACTCTCAATGGTTTATTGACTTCATCTCAAGTATATAGATCATATCTAATAGAATTTTGCGGGAATATACATCTTGAAAATATTGTTATTCTTATAATAGTTGAATTTGATGTAATCTTTGGAATATATTTACTCTCTCATTATAAATCCCATATAAAATATCGAGGAAGAGGATCTATATTCCATATTCTGAATCAACCTGTGACATTCTATCGGTGTGAGGATGGACCAAAACTCCCAATGTAAATTACTTCAATCATATGAGTTTTACTACCTATTCATGAGGGATATTTATCTTAAATGGTTGGGTAGAAACTCAACATTGATGATGTGCCTATTTTATGATATTTTTTTATTTCTTTCTATATGAGTTTCCTAATCTTCCCTTGAATTATGAAGTTGATTTTTCAATAGAAATCACACGTAGTGCTAAAACTATTTCAAAGTCTCTATATATAATGGTCCTAATTGAGTTATTATAATTGAATAAGAAACTCCATGAGAATATTTATAAGGCATTAATTTATCCTAGTATATCACCTTAAGATACACCTGTTATTTTTGTTAAGAATAATGATGGTTCAATCAGTAAGGGTAAAAGGGAGAGTAATGCTTTGTGTCTCGAGAAACTCGACGAACCGTAGTCCGCTGAATCTCTCTCAAAGTTTTGAGTCGTCCCCTTGATTTGATCTATTATGGCTGTTTCGACCCTAATTGGGAACTCGCGGTGGTTCTTCAAAAGCAAAATGAAAAGAAAATCTTGGATATGGAAGTTCCAGTCCCGAGGAACGCTCTTCTGGATTCTGGATCTAACCCTCCAATCAGTGGAGCACCGCGAGGTACTTCATTTCTTGAATATCTTAAAGGATCTCTTGTTTCCTCTTCTACAGGTGAAAAATCTCGCTCGACCATCAAGAGACTGGACGATGGAGGTTTTTTCGTTGAAGCAGATCCTGATGCAATTTCACAATGCCAAAATCTCTGTAAGTTTTCCTTAATGGGACGAGTCTCGTATGCTAAAGGAGACAAACCCTGGTCCTATGTTGAATTAAAACAAAGAATATCAATCTGCTGGGGTATTACAAACTGGAAGATGATCCCCTTGGGAAAAGGTTTTTTTCATATGCTTCTGTACTCTCAAGAAGATCTAAATTCTGTTTGGAAGATAGGTAATTTATTGTTGAAGCCTGGATTTTTGATACTCTCGGATTAGGATTTTTCTTTCAATCCGAATACACAAAGAGGCAAGTTTGCACAAATTTGGGTTAGATTCCATAACTTAAACTGGTTTTTTGGCACCCTAGAATACTGAATGATATAGCATCCTCCATTGGTACCCCCCTAAAAATTGATCAAAGGACCATTAATGTTGACTTGGGTATGTATGCAAGGGTTTTAATGGATGTCAATCTTGAAAACAAGTCTCCCAATACTATATATTTTCATGCCAAAGATTACAAGACTGTAATTGACCTTGAATATGAAAATATTCCCTCCTTTTGTGACTTCTGTAAAATTGTAGGACATTCTGTTCAGATTTGTAGATTGGTTCATAGATCCCGCAATCATCATAACCCTTATGGTTGGTCGGAAGTTATAAAAAATAAGAAGGATAGAGTCCCCCCCACTAAAAAATATGACCCTTCCCAAGTCAAATCTGGAAAGTGGATTCCTAAAACCCCAAAGGAACCTGGGGTAACCTGGGCTGATCAGGTGGAAAAATATGAGCAGGAATTATTGGATCAATCCATCAAGGAAAAACTGGAAAATGTTGATAACCTGTTTAATCATACCCCCTTGACTAGGTCTCAAGCTGACCTGGATTCCTCCATAATTTTGGGACATGACTCTATTCCTGAAGATCTTCCTCTTGTTCCTACAACACAGAATCATAAGGGTGAGTCTTCTTTGATCAATTGTATGGCTGGACCATCTTCTGGAACCCATCTCAATCTCCCTCTTCCTTCTCATGTGTCTGACAGTTCACCTGCTTGTCTTCAGGACTCATGCTCTTTTGAAAATATAGAACGCATTAGGCTGGTGATTTCTTCAACACTTGGTGCTGTTCCCTCTGATACATTGGAAAAAAACAATCCTTCCTCTTCAATTGTCTTGTCTTTTGATCCTGGTAACCAACCTGCCTTGTCTGTTGATTGTTCCATCACTGTTTCCATGCAGAATCCCTCCAATGTTGTGGTTTATGTGAACCCATCAATCTCAGAACCTTCTGAAACAGATCCAGATTCTGAATCGGTGTCCCTTCAACAGGGGATTTCTGTTTTGGATGGAAATCCCCCAGTTTTGGTGGCTACTACAGTTTCAAACATGGATCCTTTGGATCCATTTTCAATTATTAATCTTGTATGTGTGTTGGCTAATTCTGAAATTAAAGCAGGATGTAACACTTCCAATCCTAAGTCTTCTATGGCCAAAAAGGATAAAATATGTTCTCCCAGCAAAACCACTTCCCCTAGGAAAACTAGAGGTCAAAGTGCTGGTAATAAAAAGATAGGGGGGTCAAACCCAAAGAGTAAATAATAATGCATATTCTATACTGGAACTGTCAGGGGATTGCTAACCCTGGAACCCTTAATGTTTTGAAGTGTTTTGTTTTTACCCATCGTCCTATGCTAAATGCTATTGCTGAACCTAAAATTAACTTTGCCCCTAAATTCACACATTTGTGTAATCTAGGTTTCTCTTTCTTGGGTGCCTGTAACAATGGTTATATGGACTTTCTTTGGATTTTCTTTCACTCCTCGCTGCAAAATGTTAACATATTTAGTCTCTCTGCTCAAGCTTTGACATGTGATCACTACCTTGATAGTACTCACATCTTCAATACCATTGTTTATGCCAAAAATAATTACCTTGATTGAAGATCTCTTTGGAAGGAGATTTCTGACATCAGTACCAAGATTCTAGATCCCTGGGAATTGGTTGGTGACTTAAATGCTATTTTTTCACCCTCTGAAAAAATTGGCCACTCTTTTTCCTCTATCTACGCCAGAGAATTTAAAGCTGCCATTGAAGGAAATAATATCATTGAGATTAACCTTACTGGTGCTCAATTCACTTGGTATAGACATCATTACAATCATGTGGTGGCGAGTAAACTTGATAGAGATTTCACTAATGAGTCTCCTATTGATAAGTATAGCTATATCTTATGTGCTACCCTTACTAAACTTGCTTCTAATCATCATCTAATTTAGTCATATTTCCTCAAAACTCTCGGAAACCTTCCTTTCCTTTCAGATTTAATTTGGCCTGGTCTTCGGACCCGGAGTGTGTCTCTCTTATCAATTCTTCCTGGACTAATATGGGCAATCACAATGATGCCTTTGCGTGCACCATTAAGTTGAAAAACCTTAAAAACATTCTGGAAAAGTGGTGTTCTGATAAAACTGCTTTAATTGGAAAAGATATCCAAGATTTGGAAAAGGATTTGTCTCTCATTCGAAATAATAACACTTTATCCTATTTCAATTCTGACCCCAGGATGAAATCAACATCTCGACTAAATTGATCTCTCTTCTAAACTTTAGAGATAACTTAAAGAATCAAATTTTCAAAACTAAATGGCTAAATGATGGAGATAGAAACACCAAATTTTAAAACTCTCTTCAACGGGATAGGAAAGCTTGTAAGCCTATCTCTTACTTAAGAGTTGAGGGTAATCTCATTGATTCAGAGGAACATATTGCTAATCATGTTGTTTCCTACTTCACTGAAATTTTCAATGGTCCTAACATCAATAAAGATATCCTTCCTAACATTATTCCTTGCATGATCCCTTCTGTGGATAACTGTCTGCTCAACTACATCCCCCTTGATTCTGAGATTAAGGACACTGTCTTTGGTCTAAATCAAGATAGTGCCCCGGGTCTCGATGGTTTCAACAATGGTTTCTATCAAAAACATTGGGTTGTCCTTCAAAATGATGTCTGTAAATTAGTTATGTCTTTATTTGAAAAAAGGGGTTTTCCCCCATGATCTCAACTCTCAATTCCTCACGTTAATTCCTAAAGTTGATAATGCTGATGAAATTCACCTCTTCCGTCCAATTGCCCTCTTAAATTCTCTCTTTAAAATTATTACTAAAATCCTTGCTAATAGGCTTTCTAATATTAGCAAAAAAATTGTCTCCTGGAACCAGTTTGGCTTCATTAAAGGGAGATCTATACAAGATTGTATTTGCCTCGCCTTGGAATCCACTAATTTATTAAACAGTAATACTAGAGGTGGGAATATTTCTCTTAAGCTGGACATCACTAAGGCATTCGATACGATAGATTGGGCCTTCATTTTTAAGGTCCTCTCCAGTTTTGGCTTCAATGATTCCTGTATCAATAAAAATAAAATCATCTTCAACTCAGATAATATCTCTATTCTTATTAATGGCTCACCTAGGGGATATTTCAAATGCTCCAATCGTGTTAGACAAGGAGGCCCGCTCTCTGCTATCATTTTTTCTATCGCTTAAGACTATCATAGTAGACTGCTCTCCCTCAATGTTGAGGGAGGCAGAATCAAACCAATCCTTTCTTCTAGAAATATTCATGCTCCCTATCACCTGGTCTATGCCGATGATATTATTTTATTCCTTCAGGGAGACAAAAAAATGTCAATAATCCTAAATCCATCATTTCTCACTATGAGGAGGTTTCTGTCCAACGCATTAACTTGAAAAAATCTTTCATTTAGTTTGGTAAAAACTTCCCCTATAATAATAAAACTCATATCAACAATGTGTTAGGGGTTAAGGAAGGATCCCACCCTTTTTCTTATCTTGGTGTCCCCCTTTTCTAGGGTCGACCCAAAGCTTGTTTTTTTCTTAGCATCGTTGATCAAATTCAAAAGCAATTTTCTTCCTAGAAAGGTAAATCACTTTCAAGGGATGGAATAATTTTCCTTGTTAAATCCACTATTGTCTCTAAGCTGGTTTACTCCATGATGGTCTACAAATGGACTTTAGGGCTGATAAAAAGATTAAATACAGCTATAAGAAATTTCATCTGGAGTGGAAGCACTATAGAAAGGAAATTGGTAATGATCTCTTGGGCCACTTGCTGTAAACCTATTGAAAGTGGAGGAATTGGTATTAAGAATATCAAAATCATTAATGAGGCCCTTCAGGAAAATCTCACATGGTACCTCATTCATAATAACTATCATTCCATGAGATTCCTCAAAAAACGATTCCTTGATAAGCTTAAGTCTGGTTATTCTAACTACATGACTTCTTCTATCTGGCCATCGATCAAAGCTTCTTTTCACTATATCATGGAAAATTCTAGATGTCTTGTTAGTAAGAATTGTTCTTTAAATTTCTGGTTTGATAACTGGACTGGATCCCCCCTCATTTCTGATATGCCTAATACCTTTTCCCCTAATCCCTCGAACTGCTCTATTAGGGAGATGATCAATTCCCCTGACTCTCAACTTCCGAATCCTATCAAGGGAATTGTGGATAATTATTATTTCACTTCCAATGAGGATCTCCTTGTTTGGGAACCTGCATATAATAGCCTGTTAGACTCTAATTTTTTTTTATCACTTTCACTTCCCTAATGAGGATGAAAATTTTAATTGGGTGTCCAAATTCAATAAATCTCGGATCAAGCCTTCTCGTCTTACTCTTAGTGGCGTATTGTGCATCAAATATTCCAACTGATGTCTTCCTGCAAGCCTATGGCTTTAATCTTTTCTCTAAATGTAGATTATGCAATCAAAATCGCGAGGACATCAATCATCTCTTATTATCTTGTGATACTGCCATGGCCCTTTGGCATTACATCTTTGACCTTTTTGGATGCAGATGGCTTTTAGATACATTTATTTTCTCTCAACTGAAAAGAACGGTGGAATTCCCAAGATCTCCCCAAATCAAGAATCTCTTTCTTACTGCTGTTGCAGAGCTTCTGCATATACTATAGTATGGTAGAAATGACTCTTTTTTCAACAATAATGCTTTTAAAATTAATACAGTTAAAATGAGGATTCTGCTGGCTATAAAGGAAGCGGCTACGATCCAAAAATAATGTTGGGACAATTTTGTCATATATTTTGAAACCCTTCGCCGAATTGGTGTCAAAGGTATCTTCCCGAAGCCACGCTACACTATTGAAGTTTTCTGGCAGGCACCCCCTCCTGGATGGATTAAGTTAAATGTGGAAAGAGCTTCAAAGGGAAATCCTGGACTTGCTGGATGTGGAGGAATTTTCAGAGACCATCAGGACCGGATGCTTGGATGCTTCTTTGGAAGCTGCGGAAATACTTCTGCGCTGGAGGCAGAAATGCTTTCTACCATTCATGCCGTCTCCTATGCAAAGTTTTTCAACTGGAAGAATATCTGGATCGATAGAGACTCCACAACTATTGTGCAATCCATCTGGAAGGGTGATGTACATCTTGCATGGTCTCTCACTCCCAGATGGATGGAATGTCACGCTGCGCTCAACGACCTCAACTTTATTGCCACTCATACCTATCGGGATGATAATATGATAGCTGATGGGAATTACAACATGGGATTCTCTCATGAGATCACCTGGAGGAACGAACTCCCGCCTGAGTTGATTCCTTCTTTTATTAAGGACTCTAGAAAATTTCCCGCTTTCTGTTTGTTGTAACTTGTTTGTGCCTCTTTCTCTTTGAATAAATCTCTAAGTTATGTTCTTTTTACCAGAACCCACTTTTAAAAAAAAATTAATGATGGTTCAATGCATCTTTTCATTGATTATCAAGAACTTAACCAAATCACTATTAAGAATAATAATCGTATACCCTGAATCAATGATATGTTTGACCAATTATGAGTATCTCAATATTTTTCTAAGATTGATCTTTGATATAAATATTATCAGCTAAGGGTCAATAAGGGGGATATACCTAAGGTATCCTTCCATATGTGGAATGGTCTTTATGAATTTATAGTATTTTCATTTGGACTTACCAGTTCTAATTATATCTTCATGTATTTAATGAATAGAGTGTTTATAGATTACCTTGATCAGTTTGTGGAAGTCTTTAAAGATGATATTATTATATAATTGATTATCCACTAAATGAGGATAATATTCATTGTTAATATACATAATATTCATGTTCATTATTATTCATAAACACCATTTTAGTGTATTTTACACTTTGAACATCATTTCACATTATGATTGTAATACCTTCTTAAAATGCACTATTATGTGGTACATTTTTGAACATCAATTGAAGTACCCAATGATTCATATGATTATACATATTTTAATTTGATATTTTTGGAAATTTATCTACACTCCAATATGAACATGTTACATTCAGGGATCAGTGGAGAATTCATGGAAGAAGATGGTGATATTTTGTGATGAAAGGAAGCAATTCTAGAGAAGGCAGATTGGACACCACCCACTGATGAGACGGTGGGTCCCAAAATACAGGCCCAATTAATCCCAAATTTCATGGGATTCTAGGAGAAATGTGTAGGAACAAATAAATCTTCAGAATAAAATGGTAATTCTGCATCCATGGTGTCCATTTAGGCGGCCCAAGTTAGAGATAAAATTATGGGCCAGATTCTGCTACCCAGAAAAACAGACCACCAATTAAACCATATCTCTAAAAACATACCACTTTTTGGGCTGAGATTTTACATGATGTTAGGGGACATCATGTTTTTAATTTACTACTTCTATGGCCCACCCAAATTCGGCCATCTAGAAGGTGTTTCATGCGCCTCTGTTTGGTGGATGCAAGCTGGATGCCTTTTCGGGTCAAGGGTGGAAAGTCTTCTTTCCACAAACTTTCCACCACCCTAGACCTACCATACTCAAGTGGGATGACCGGTACTGTTGGAGGCTCAACACAAGGCTCCCAAAATTCCTATTTAAGGCAGTGGTGTTTGAGGATTTAAAAATCTTGGATGCTTTGTTCAATTGTAATGTTATGCTGCGATTTTGTTGTCTCAAATTTGTCTTTCAATTGTAAGTTGTTCAATTCACTTTAGTTTCTTAATAAAAGTTATTCTTATCCTCTTATTATGTTGTTCTACATCTCAATTTTATACCATTTCCTCAAGGTGTCAATTTATTCACACTAAATCTTGTGAAATTATTCACACAATGGTGGAGTGATCATTTTATTTTTGTTGTTTTCTTTACTTCTCAATTTCCTCCCTCATGAGTCTACTTTCCACTTCCATTGAAACCATGGGATCAATGGAGGGCTAAAACACTTATGGTTTGATCCAAGGGAGTAGAAAGGGGATTTATTGGATGTTATTTATCACCTCATTATTGTATAATAACTTCTTTAATTGATATATTTTTTTGATGATTTTTAAACTCCATCGTCCCTGTTGAATTTAAGGTCACACACTTCAAGTGCTAATACGAACCTTTACCTTTGAAGTGATCAAAACTTTGATCCTTCATGTGTATAGGTGATTAGTATTAAAGGGTGTAGGCATTAAACCAGTAAGTGATGATGTTGTTTTATCTCCTTAGATGAACCCATCTCAAATATAAGAAATTGAAATCATTAAAAAGGAAATACGTCCAATCCACCCCGAGCGATAACCTTGGATCAACTCATTCTTTTAAATTTAATTCACTTAAATCTGTTAGATATCCTCTAAACTCATCTAAAATAAATCCATGTTGGCAAATTTATAGCCGAAAACAGTCCATAGAATGTGCGTGTCTATAGGTTACTTCTTAGGTCTCTGTGGATTCGGCAACCCAAGCTAGACTACAAGGACCGTTGTACCTTCATCTCTTGGGTAAATTTGAGCGAGAACCAAATTTTGGCGTCGTTACCGGGGACCTAAGTAAATTATCTTAGACACTTTCATCTTTTTTTTATCCCTCTTCTCTATTCTCACCCCCTAACTCCTATGGAAATCAATTTTGAACAAGTCCAAACATGGGGAACCTATCCCTACTTTGATCACCCAACCCCATGTACGATGTACAATGACCATCCTAATTCCTACTTGTGGGATCATCAACAACCTATTGAACCACAACGTTTTTATTCATATGATCCTCAATACATTCCAACATATTATGAGTTCCAATCCTAACCAGGACAATCTTAACACCCTCCTATGGAATTCCAACAACATAGTTATCCTCCTGGAATAGACCATCTGTCTCAACCCCTTTCCCATCATGATCCATAACCATTACATGAAAAATTGTGTCAAAAAATGGAGATAATGAATTTTGAGGTTTCATCATTGATGTTAGAACTACTAAGCATTAAAACTTTTGAAGAACCCATCCCTACACAAACTATCCCTTCCATAACCTTATACGAAGTGTCTAGTTTCCCACAAACCTCTCATGAATTTACTGAAGATAAAAAATTTGGATTTTGGGAAGCTGAAGAGGATCAAGGAATTATTTATGGGTGTTTGAATCAAGAGGAAATTGAATTTTTGGATTCAAAAGTGGAGAATTTGACATCATGGATTGAGTCTTCTATGTATAACTCCATTAATGAATTTTTAAAAACACTAACCATTGAACAATTGAGCGAAATCACAAACATTGAGTCCAAATCCATTCCTAAAACTGATATGTCCAATTTGGTGGATGAATATTCTTTTCCAAAGGAACCAATTCAGTTGAGAAATTCTGAAATTGAAATTGAGTTTAATTCTAAAATAATGTAGGAATGATCATTGAAGTCTTAGGAAAGACTAGAGAAGCAACTAGATCCACCATTTCAGAAATTCATTTGATTTACCCACTTATTTTAGAAAATAAGATTGTGAATGAAACAAATTATAAACATAGAATCAATCCCAACCTAGTATAATTGGTGAAACATGTGTTCCTTAAAATATTGAAAGATGGTATTGGGTAAGTTGGGGGGTTTAAGTGAAGATAGAGACGTTAAACAAAGTGCTGCATGGGAGGAAACCCTTGGTTTTCAAGTTTCCAATCATTTTTTTTGTTTTAATCAACATTATATTTTAAATAGGATTAATTAATAATTTTGATATTTAATAAAAAATATTATACTATTGACATGTTCTTATTTTATGTGTATGGATGGGTATGAAAGAGGAGCATCGTATTCATCCCTGTCACACGGTGTGATCCCTGAGTAATACCTTACCCAGAAATTTAAAAGAAGACAATGTATCATTAGCGTGATTAAAAAAAAACAAAAAAATAGGGCAAAGTATAAAAATGATGATACTTGAAATTAAATAAGTTGTTGTGTTGCTTGTTTTTTCTGGTTTGTTCTTATTTTTATTGTTCAGGGACTATTTTGGGTGATACATGTTCAATCAAGGAGGTGCCTACATCCCCTAAGAGATCAATGGAATAATTTGGAGTAGCAATAATTTCAACTTTAACCACTAGGTGACTTCAGTCCATGATCCTCATTTTCAATTTCCTTTTTGAACTTTCATTATCTACCTATACCCCCTTCTAAAATTTCATTTTTTTAAACACTGGGGACATTGTTATTTTAAGTTGGGGGGGGAGATAAAATAAAAAATGCTTTCATGTCAAAAAAATGATAAATGATTTGAAAAAAAAATTGTGATAATGGAAGAAAAAATTCCTTTAAATTTGAACATGGTAATACACATTGCACACTTTGAAACTGAATATCAAATAATTTAGCATACCCTGATTCTGATTTTAATCCTTTTATAATTTCATGAGCATTGATTTTGGAAAGTGTGGTTGTCCAATGTGATATTTCATCATTTATATTTTCATCCAAATAAAAAAAGATCACAATGCACGTCCTTTGGATAGTGGGGTATTAATTTGAGTTCATGGGGTCCCCTAAATAAATAGAATAGGTTTGGTGATCATTTTAGTTTAATATGAGTATTCAAAAAAAATTTAAAAAAAATTAAATTTTTTTTACGCGTAGAGCAATGAAATGACCTAATGCGTGGCTTTCAGCACTTGGGGATCGTGACTCTATAGTTGTCTGGCCCAGAGTTAGTAATTTTATCTCTATTTTTGGTAATTTGAATTTTTTTTGACTGATTTAACTCGAGATGATTCCCGATTATGTGGGCTTCACTTGGTACCCTAAGGTCTTTGAACCTCGGAGTCATCGGCAAAGTCCCACTACAGGGGTTGAGTCATTTAAGTGCAACTTCAATTACCATGGAAAAATTGAAAAAAGAAAAAAAAAACAAAAAAAAATTTACAAAAAAAAATGAATACTCATCTTAATATTGAAATTTTATTCCACCTAGCGCTTCCATAATTTCCCCCTTGAATAAATATGAACCCCCTGTCTATTGTGATGCACAACACATCCTCAAACTTAATTGATATTGGATGAAATATGGCAATGAATTTGAACAAAGGAATGGGCTTGGTATTGGGATATTATTATGAAACTATCTTGTATTAAAATATTTTGATGGGTTTCATGATTTTTTGGTATATGGGTTTCTGGTGATCATTGTGTATTAAAATGTTTTTGGAAAACGAAAATTGAATTTCATATTGTTGAGATATATTTTGCTCGGGACTAGAAAAACTCAAGTTGGGGGGGTGTGATTAGCCACTAAATGAGGATAATATTCATTGTTAATATACATAATATTCATGTTATTTATTATTCATAAACACCATTTTAGTGCATTTTACACTTTGAACATCATTTCACATTATGATTGTAATACCTTCTTAAAATGCACTATTATGTGGTACACTTTTGAACATCATTTGAAGTACCCAATTATTCATCTGATTATACATATTTTAATTTTATATTTTTGGAAATTGATCTACCCTACAATATGAACATGTTACATTCAGGTATCAATGGACAATTCATGGAAGAAGATGGGGATATTTTGTGATGAAAGGAAGCAATTTTAGAGAAGGCAGATTGGACACCAGCCCACTGATGAGACGGTGGGGACCCACATACAGGCCCAATGAATACCAAATTTCGTGGTCTTATATAAGACACTTATAGGAAAAAATACCTCTTCAGAATCAAATTCTAATTCGGCATCCATTGTGTCCATTTAGGCGTCCCAAGTTAGAGATAAAATTCTGGGCCAGATTTTGCGGCCCAGAAAAACAGACCACCAATTAACAATATATAGAAAACCGTAACTCCTTTTGGTCTGAGAGTTTACAGACGGTTAGGGGACATCCGGATATTAATTTAAGTCTTTTATGGCCCACCCAAATTCTTCCATATAGAAGGTTTTTCATGCGCCTCTTTTTGGTGGATGAAAGCTGGATGCCTTTTCGGGTCAAGGGTGGAAAGTCTTCTTTCCACAAACTTTCCACCACTCTAGACCTACCATACTCAAGTGGGATGACTTGTACTATTGGAGGCTCAACACAAGGCTCCCAGAATTCCTATTTAAGGCAGTGGTGTTGGAGGATTTAAAAATCTTGGATGTTTTGTTCAATTGTAATGTTATGCTGCGATTTTGTTGTCTCAAATTTGTCTTTCACTTGTAAGTTGTTCAATTCACTTTAGTTTCTTAATAAAAGTTATTCTTATCCTCTTATTCTGTTGTTATACATCTCAATTTGATACCATTGCCTCAAGGTGTGAATTTATTCACAACAAATCTTTTGAAATTATTCACACAACGGTAGAGTGATCATTTTATTTTTGTTGTTTTCTTTACTTATCCATTTCCTCCTTCATGAGTCTACTTTCCGCTTCCATTGAAACCATGAGATCAATGGAGAGATAACCCACTTATGGGTTGATCCAAGGGAGTATAGAGGGCCTGGATTGGATGTTATTTGTCACCTAATTAATGTATAATAACTTCTTTAATTGATATTTTTATTTGATGATTTTTAAACTCCATCGTCTTTGTTGAATTTAAGGCCACACACTTCAAATGATAATACGAACCTTTACCTTGAAGTGCTCAAAACTTTGATCCTTAAAGTATATAGGTGATTAGTATTAAAGGGTGTAGGCATTAAACCAGTAAGTGATGATGTTGTTTTATCTCCTTAAATGAACCCATCTCAAATATAAGAAATTGAAATCATTAAAAAGGAAATACGTCCAATCCACCCCAAGCGATAACCTAGGATAAACTCATTCTTTTTAATTGAATTCACTTAAATCTATTAGATATCCTCAAAATCATTTAAAATCAATCCAAGTTGGACAATTCATAGCCGAAAACAGTCCATAGAATGTTCGTGTCTATAAATTACTTCTTAGGTCTCTGTGGATTCGACAACCCAAGCTAGACTACAAGGACCGTTCTACCTTCATCTCTTGGGTAAATTTGAGCGAGAATCAATACTCTAAGATTAAGGAAGAGCATGAAGAACATTTTTGGAACATGCTGAATACCCTAAGTATGGAGAATCTATATTCCAAATTCCCTAAGAGTGAATCTTGGATATAAAAATTATCATTCTTGGGTCATATAATTTCAGGAGAGAGTATATCTATGGACTATTAAAAGATAAAAGTTATCAAAAAATGGCCTAAACCAATAAAAGTAACTAATATTTGTTGTTTTCTTGGTTTAGATAGATACTAACAATTCTTTATGAGATATTTCTCAAGTATATATAATCCACTCTACAACTTGACATGGAATGGGGTTAAGTTCTTATGGATATATGAATACAAGGAGACCTTAAAATAATTGAATAAAAGTTTGTTTAGCATGCCTATTCTTACACTACCCTACAATGGATAAGGGTCTATGATCTACAGTGATGCATCAATGAAGGGATAGTGATGCATCCTCATGTAGAATGATATAGTGATAGAATATGTATCCCTCCAATTGAAAAGTCATGAGAATAATTGCCCAACTCATGATTTGGAGTTGTAAATGCTAATTTTCTCCATTTTAAGATAATGATGCTTTATCTGTATAGTGAAAACTACGATATATATACTAATCATAAAATATTAAAATATATATTTACACAAAAATATTTGAATACGTGATAGATAATATGGTTGTATTTTATAAAATATTATTACTGATCAATACATTACCACCCTAGGAAGGTAAACAAGGTGGATGGTGCTTTGATTGAGAAATATCATGCTATTTTGTCCATGATAATGATTGAAATTGATCCAATATTTATGTATTTTTTGAAGTTGGATCTTGAAATCTTTAGGGAATGGGACAAATATTATCTTTCATACATAAATGTTTGATTTTCTATCCAAAAGAGGATTAAGAAGGTACAGAAGGAGGATTTGTAATTACATAAGAAGGTAAATAATATTATTGAGTTCAACCATGATCATGATGGAATGATAATTCTTAAGAATCAAGTATGTGACCCATCAATACCAGGGTTAAAGGAACTATTAGATAAGACTCTTAGTTTATCATTCTCTATTCATCATATAAGTACAAAGATGTATAGAGATATAAAAGAATATTTTTGGTGGGAAAACATGAAAATGGATATTTAGATGTATGTGTCCTAATGCCTCGTGTTTCAGTAAGTAATGTTTGTGAAGCATAATTCTAAATTATTAATATAACCATTAACCATAACAGAATGGAAATGGGAAAATATTAGCATGGATTTAATCATCAGACTTCCCGAAACATCTAAAGGGAACAATATGATTTGGGTTGTAATCGGTCACCTTACAAAATCAGAACATTATATCAATCTTAGATAATATTTATCTCTTGATTATCTTACACTGTTATACATTATGGAATTTTTTTAGGTTTGATGGAGTAACACTATCAGTCGTTTTTAATTGGGATCTAAGGTTTACCTCAAAGTTTATGATAATACTTTAGTAGGTTCTTAATATAGAGTTGAGTTTTAGTACCACTTATCATCCTCAGACTAATGTGTATTCTTTGAGAAACACTCAAACTCTAAAAGACAAGTTGATAATTTCTCTATGGATTTCAAAGGAGGTTAGGATCAACATCTTCCCTTGGTGAAATCTTCTATAATAATACCTTTTGATAGAGAATTTAGATGGATCCTTATGAATCCATATATGGAAGGAAGTGTATAAATCCAATGTGTTGGGATGAAGATGGATAAATAAATCCATTGGAACTTTATTTAGCTGAGGAAATGGCATAGAAGGTCAAATCCATTCAATAACACATAAGGGTATCTTCGAGCTGAAAAAGATTTATGCTGTCAAAAATCGATGAGATCTATGGTATGAAGATTGTGAAAAGGTATTCCTATAAATACATCCTTGTAATATGGTTATTATATTTGGATGTAAGGGAAATCCGGTCCCTATATATATCAGTCCCATCGAAATTATTGATCATATCAGGGCAATTGCTTATCGCATGGTGATTCCACCCCATCTCTATAAAGTTCATGTTGCAATCCATGTATCTCTCTTAGGAAGGTAAATACCTAAACCTTCACATTTAATGAACTCATATGTCATACTACTAGAGAAATATCTATCTTATAAGAAATAATTGATGGACATTTTGGATAGTAGAGAGAAAGTGCTATGAAATCAGACCACTCATCTGGTCAATGTTTTGGAAAAAAATCATAAAATTGAGAAATATATAAGGAAGAATAAGGATGTGATGAGGTATAAGTATCCTCATTTGTTTTTATCAAATAAATTAAATTTTGGGGTGAATTTATTTTAAGGGGGTATAATGTAACTACCTGATATTTTATGATATATTTCTATTGTTTTATAGCATGATATACACGAAAAAACAAGTTTAAAAGAACTAATAAAACCTACTAAATATTTTTTTTGTGACATTTTCATAATTTTTAAATTCATCATGTCAATATTATCTTAGGTTTAAATGTTGGAATTTTTCTAAAAAGATTGGGGTTTTAGTAATAGTGAAAATACCATTTTTTATAAAACTGCCATTTGTTTTAATTGAAAAATTCCCATAATTATTTTAATTAAATAATAAATTAACATACACCTCCTTTAGTTATAAATAATAAAATTAATTACATTCAAATCATTAATTTACCTGATTTTAGTATAAGTTCAATTTTGGACTACAAAATGCATTTTTCAGAAAACCATTTTTCATCACATTTTTACAGTTTATTTTTAAATTAAATTATTCTAATTCTATGAATTGAATTTGAAAAAATTGATTCCATATTTTTAATTTCAAGTGTCGAATTTGGTAGGCATTTACCCTTTATTTTTTTTCATTATTAATAGTAAAAATGGTAAAATTTATCACCTCATGAAATGGTAAATCGGGTAATTATAGTTAAAAAAAATGTGAGAAGTCTTTAAAATTTATATAAAACAATCCTCAATCGTATTTTATAAATTTATTTTGTCCATTTATATCAAATTCTTGAATTTGTTTCTAATTAGTGTCGTTTTCTTTGATATTGACCTTTATATTAATTAAAAAAGGAATAAAAACAAAATGTCACACTCTTAACTTTACTATCTATAAATATTTTACATAAGCATAAAAAGAGGTTATGTTTAGTTTTAAATTTTAATTTTAAATATAAATTAATTTTTAATCATTATGATTTATTTTTAGTTTTTTTTATTTTATAATTAACTTTCATTCTTATGCAACACTGATAGAGTATTTATTCAATTAGTTGGAAAAAAATTAATGATTTTAAAAATATTAACAGTTATAAAAATTGGTTTAATTATAGTGTTAAATAAATTTCATAGACACATATGACATTTTAGGGATGTTTTAAAAGATTATAATATAATTACATATTTTCTTGATGTATTTCAAGTCAAATTAATTGAATAGTTTCAAAAATTATATTAATGATATTTTATAATAAATAATATTTTATTAAATGATGTAAAATTAATAAAATAATATCTTCATAAAAGTGAATTAAATATGGGTTAATACATCAATAATGTTACATTTGTGGGTTTTTTCCTCTTATGGTAACATTTTTGACCATTAAAGAGTAGAAAACATTAATAATGTGGTAATTGTCAAAAGAGTTAACTGGTGGTTAAAACTAAAAGATATAGGTGAAAACATAAAAAACATTGTTCATATTTTATTTCATAAGAGTATTTATACTCATAAACATATTATATTATAATTATATCCATTTATATCCATTTGGATATGAAAAGTAATTTATATTAATTTAATACTTTAAGAAATTCCAAGAATTCCCCTCCCCTCACTTAAAAAAGGACACCCCTTCTCTCTTTTATTTACACCACTTTGAGAAATATATCATGATAAAACCATACCCAATTATGTTATAAATATAATAATCCAAGTATTATAGGTTTAATTATTCTGAAAATTCCAACCCTATGTCCCTTAATATGACATATAAAGAAAATCTACTAAATAAGAGGTAATCATCTTTACCGGATCTTTAAAGTTTATTTCTTATTATAATTAATCTAAATTTGTTTTTCCCATCCTAAAATAATAAAATAAGTGTAATAAATATAATTATTTTTTATTATGATTATTTTAAAACCATATTCCATCTCGTTTCCATCCTATGAAAGGAAAAAAGATCGCTCATGCATACATACTACTTACCATCTCCACGTAACAATGTAATTTTTTTCAACAACAATTTACTTAGATGGTTATATATATGGAAATAATGAATATATATAATATTTATGACATAATTATGTTTCTAAAATTATTATATAATATCTATGTTCTTTCTTTTCAATCCTTTAGAAAATGGTAATGTCGCTCATATATACGTGTGGACTACCTCCTCCACGAAGAAAAGTGATTAGTTTTTCATTTTTGATTTTCATGTATGATAATAAGGATATATTTAATGAATTAATAAGATATATATGATATTAATATTATCCTTTAAATTTTATTTATTATTTACCTTTCATTAATTCCATCTTTTAAACAATGAAAAAATTTCTACGTTTACTTAAGACTTACTATCTCCATGAATGATGTAATTCATTTATCTATTTATATCATTTATAGATGATTATAAATATATATATATATATATATATATTTGATATATATGATATTTGTATATTGGATAACTTTATGGATATTATAGAACCATTATCATTATAAAAGTGTTAAGAATATCAAATAAAAACATATATGAAAAACAAAACAGTTAATACATGAAATAATGATAATAATAACAAAAAAGTGATAAAATGTTATAAATAGATAATATATGATATTATAGATATTAATATGGTTATATTATATAATTAAAATAAATTCTAATTTATTATACTATAGTTTATTTCACCTACTAGACATCTCAAACTTGAGTTAAGGTATTTCATCTCAATTTGCACTTTATTGAGACATATTTGGAATTATGAACCTATTTATTTTTATGTGGTTTATATACTTCCAATTTTATGCATTTAACATGAATATATATTTATTCATGAAAATTAATGTTTCAATTCATGTTTAATCATTTATGGAGTTTCCATATTTTCATCCAATGTTTCCTCTCTTTGGTACTTGATTCATGCAAAGAAATATTTGAATTAAAATCCAATATTATTTCTCATATGATAAGATAGTTTTTTATTTCATGTCTATATTTTTTTAATTTTTTTTAAAATACCATTTTATTTTTTGAAATGAAATCTTAATTTATCATTTACTTTTATTTTTTTGAAATAAATCCTTCTATTGTTTCATGAAAGCGTTATTTTTAACATTATTTACAAAAAGTTAAAAGGAATGTTTTTAATGTATACAGTGTTAATGTATTTTACCACTACCATAACTATTTTCACTATTTATATTTTTCTAAAAAATTAAAATGTATTAAAAATAAAACTCTTTTAAGAAATATTATTTTAATGTTACTCACCTGTTTTCTTTTATTCTCTAAAAGACATGAATTTTTTTCAAAACCTATATTTATGATGAATTGAAGTTCATATTTTTTCTCTTATCAATTTTATGTTCATTAACTTACACACAAAATATTTACTTTATTCTGATAATTTTTTAATAGGAATTACATTTCTTTTAAATATCTAATATATATATTCTTATTGATTTAACCGTTTATCATTTCTACATACAATGTTTTACTATTAAAATTATTTTTTTTGAATAGTTAAAATCTTGATAAATATATTTTGTTTACTCAATATTTATATTTATCACCAAACATTAAATTATATTTCTATTCATTTTCAAAAATAAAATTTTAAGGGTTGGATGGAAACCCAAAAAAGAAATATATTAGAAATTAATGAAAAAGTATAAGTATTCTAATAAATCCTTAAATTATTACTTCAAAGTATCATTTAAGGGCTCTAAAAAATGGTAACTTTATCCCATTCTGGATCCTTGAGAATGATATCCTTGAAAAGTGAGGCCATTTTATCCCCTGACTTGAGATACTTCTCTAAGTTCATCACCCTTAAGTTAGATAGCAAATAAAAATGGGATCTTGATATTTTTATAATATAATTATTCTTCATTAAAAAAATCACTAGTGCAGAAAACGTTTTTTACGTCGGTTATTTTTAATTTTTTACGTCGGTTTCTAGCCGACGTTAATACGTGCGACGTTATAAATAAGGTTTTTGACATTGGTTATTTAAAAACCGACGTTAAAAACATAAAATCGCGATGTTTATCACGTCGGTTATTTTAGAACCGACGTGAAAAAGGGACTGGAGAATGGTTTATCACGTCGGTTATTTTAGAACCGACGTGATAAAGGGCCTGGAGAGTGGTTTATCACGTTGGTTATTGAATAACCCACGTGATAAATGGCCTGGACAATGGTTTATCACGTCGGTTCTTAAACAACCGTCATGATAAACAGGGGCGAGGGGGTTTATCACTTCGGTTCATGTAGAACCGTCGTGATAAACTGGAGTGAGGGCGGTTTATCACGTCCGTTCTATAAGAACCGACGTGATAAACCATGCTGAGCGTGGTTTATCATGTCGGTTCATATAAAACCGACGTGAAAAACCGGGGGAGGGGGGTTTTTCACATCTGTTATTATATAACCGCCGTGATAAACCGGAGGGAGGCGGTTTATCACGTTGGTTATTGAATAACCGACGTGATAAACCATTGTAAAGGCCGTTTAGCACATCGGTTATTCAATAACCGACGTGATAAACCATTCTCCAGGCCCTTTATCACGTCGGTTATTAAATAACCGACGTGATATACCATTCTCCAGGCCCTTTATCACGTCGATTCTAAAATAACCGACGTGATAAACCATTCTGCAGACCTTTTATCACGTCGGTTATTAAATAACCGACGTGATAAACTATTTTCCAGGCATTTTATCACATCGATTATTAAATAACCGACGTGATAAACCCAATTTTTTTTAACAGAATGCAGTGATCTTCTCTCCACCAGAATCAACCAGAAAACAAATCAAGAAATCGTACCACAAAAACAGAAGTACATCAAAATTAAGCATGTACATAGATGACATATAAAACTTACCCACTAGACAGCATCCACCCTCATTTATACCCCATAGACAGCCCTCCCCTACCCCGTTGGAGCCCTCACCCTCATGTATACCCCCCGGACAGCCCTCCCCCACCCCATTAGAGCTCCCACCCTCATGTATACCCCTTGGACAACCCTCCCCCACCCCATTGGAGCCCCCACCACACTTCTGGACTGCCCCCGACCCCCGAACACCCCCAAACACCCCTCGACAACCCCCACCCGCCTGAACAACACCTCCTCACCCCCTCACCCCACTTGACAGCCCCCACCACACCCCTGGACAGCCCCAAACACCCCTGGACAACCCCCCACCCCTGGACAACACTCCCACACCCCTGGACCGGCTTTCCACACCCCTGGACATCCCTGCCACCCCCAGGACTGTCCCCCCACCCCACCGGATAGCCCTCCAAGACAGCTGGCCACCCCCAACCCCACTGAACACGCCCCCACACCCTTGGAACCCCTCCCCCATAGACCCAAATCCATACCAGAAGAACCATCAAAAGTAGACCAAAACTAGAAGTAGAGAAAAATTAAACATTCAGTTATATAACATTCAAAACTTACACTTTCAACTTCAAAAAAAAAACTAAATCAAACCTAAAAAACTACCAAATACACAATTAAAATGACAATATTCAAAATTACATTTTACATTACAAACAACTAAAATTCAATCAAACCTGTAAAATAATTTGACCACTCCACTTGTACGTGTTTGATGTCTTCAGCAGTATAGGGTTGAGGGTCATCAAAAAGCTACAAATGAAAAAGAAGATAGTTAACGTGTATAATGAATAAATCAAATTGAAATATTATGGAAAAGTTTAAGAGGAAATCGTACGAGGTCAAAATTCACAACTGTCCCAGTTGTTATTATTTCATACGTAAATCTTAACATATAATATCCGAATTCGATGAGGCCTTGTTGTTCATGACAATTCTGTTTTGAATGAGTGTAAATTCAATATATTATTTTTATGTAATAAATCAAAAAGTACAAATTATAAATGGAAATTTACCTTTGCATTTACATATTTGATCTTTGCATTTCTTTTCTTTTTGTTTTTTCAAAAGTAGACCCATGAACTGTTAGAAAATAATACGAATGGGGTAAATTTAAAATTAATTATAATATATAAAACTATTGAGAAATTGAAACATACTTTTCCAATATATTCTTAAAACTTTCCTGCACATCACCATGAACAGAGCATATCCAATAAAGAGCTTTCTCCCTTGGGCAAAAAATCCCTAACATCCAATGATCACTGATAAAAGGAAATTTAATGTTAGTGGTTTTTTATGTTAAAAGATAATTAACTCTTTGAGAGAAATGTGTTTCATACCTCTCACAAAAAGGCATCATCCAACATTGTCTAATTATATTGTTTTAAAATCTTTCAGCAATATAAACCATTCATTATTCCTCAGTCAATGCACATGCTTCAGGGGAAATCAATTGCGGGTCCATGAATCCATATACTTCTGTCAGTTCATTCCTCTCACAAATTTTATAAAGATACCTAATACAAAACATATATAATTATACATTTTTAATAAATATAACGCAAGGAAAAGGTGTTAAGACTTACATGGAAAAAAATTTCACCACGTTGATGCCCAACTTATCTCCAGTAACAAGCTCCATGATATCAGATTTTGTAATCCCCACACTTATTTCACGTCCACAAACATGATATTCCATTGGAAACTCATAAAAACCCAACAACAAATGTGAATATCTTGAAAATCTGTCAAGACCACTGGAATCTGTATCTGATGTCATAGCATGTTGTCTTTGTTGTTGTCTATACAGTATTTCTTTACCTTTGAAGTATTCCTATGAAAAAAAATTGAGAAATATAGTAGTTTTCAAATGATAAAACAACTTTAATAAAAAAATAAAATAAAAGATATAACATTCATACCTCTATGGTAATGAGTTGAAGAAGTCTGGTTGGCCAAACTAAAAAATGGCTGATACTCTGTCCAACTGTCGCCACCTCATATATAGGTATTGGTACCCTAGCTGATCTATCTATAATATCCTGTACAGTGACCCTCTAATTATCTACCTCTAATTGTTGATGATGAACTGTATCTCCTATACAATATACCAACCCGTATGCTACTATATGATGCTGAGAATCATCAACATACAACTCACAATATGTAGGAAGCTGCGGCAGAGGCGTAGGATAAAAAATGGGGTCCGTAGGCTGAGGTGGGGGAGTGGGAGCTACTGGTGGAGGTGGAGGATAAATAATGGGGTCTGCAGGGGGAGGTGAAGGAGTGGGAGCTGCAGTCTGAAATTGTCTTTGCATTTCTGCAAACATAGACTGCACCGACTCTCTAATCCTGTCTTCCATCGTCGCATTAATATTTTGAACTTCAACCTCCAAGGATTCTATTTTTTTTATAAACCCCCTCAATGTTAGAAGTTGAAGAACGTGGAAACACTTTTCTTACTGATACACCTTCCGGATATCCTCTTACATGACCAGGATGTTCGGGCCTTCCCAATGCTGCAAATAAAATATCTTCCCTCCCAGTAGCTGTAAATGTCCCCTATGAACTCTGCTCCTCAATAGAGTCCTGTATTAATTAATTGAACATTCTTGTAATGATTGAAACTTATATGAAGAAAAAAGTTAACTTAAATAAATTAAATAGAGATCTTACAATCCTCTCAGCTACGATTCTCGATTCTTCCGAAAGATATTTCCCTTTTTTTCCCTTTCGATATCTCTTCCATTTTTCATGTCTAGATGGAGGGGATGGAGGGGCCACCTCTCCAGATCTTGAAGACTCAACTCTTAGTTGTTGAAATTTTTCCTCCATCATTTTTTCTTCCAATAATTTATACCCTCCCCGAGATAAACTATGAGGGTATACATTTTTAGATTGGATCTCCTGATGAGCTTTCCTTGTTTGCTGTAATTTAAGAATAAGAAATCATTAACAAAACATTAATAAAATCATTTATATAATAAAGTTTATAAAAGTTTACATTTCCCTTACCAGAAATGACTCTTTTTTTCTACTTTCAAAAAATTGTCTCCATGTGTCTTCATCTATAAAAGGATATATATGACATGGATTGTCATGACTCCTATGACCATAAATGAAATCAGATGAGAGGGTTGATTTGAAATCCCTCCATCTCCTGGCAGCCAACGATAAGCATTTCTTCCTGACTCCTCCAGTGTCAGCAATATCAAATGTCATCTGATAAAGAAGAGGTTAAACATATTATATATACTAGAAACATTAAAAGAATGGTCAAACAATGACAAAAGATCATACCAAAATCGTCTCCCACAACTGAGAGATAATCGCTTTATCCACACCTCTCCAATCATCATACAGAATTCTTACTTTGGTCTTAGCCTGAGTTGCAACAAAACTCTTAAAATCTTTGGCATTCGGACCTCTAGGAATATCATCATCATCAAACTCAACTACTATCCTCTGATCCTGCATACAGGCAAGTGATAATTTTGGTAAACGTGTGCACCCACGTTTACCAACCTTTGAACTCTTTATTGTAATAGGAGCATGTGAATGTTCATCCCCCGAGGTATGACCAGCAATATGCTCCTCTCCAGAATCATGTGGTTGATCATCTGAATGATCTGTCATTATCCTTCAAATCAAAAAAATAAACATCAGTTCACAAATATAAAAATTCAAATATTTTAATACTACTGCAATCAGAAAATAGAAAAGTGTACTAAGTTACATAATAGTAAACATTGGTAATATGGTAAGCATGTTAAACAATGGTAAAGATGGAAAAGATGGTCAAGATGGTCAAGATGGTAAAAATGGAAAAAATGGTAAACCTGGTAAACATTGTAAACATGGTAAAGTAATTGTCAGTGAACAAATATACAAATTCAAATATTTTAATACTACTGTAATCAGAAAATAGAAAAGTGTACTAAGTTACATAATAGTAAACATTGGTAATATGGTAAGCATGTTAAACAATGGTAAAGATGGAAAAGATGGTCAAGATGGTCAAGATGGTAAAAATGGTAAAAATGGTAAACCTGGTAAACATTGTAAACATGGTAAAGTAATTGTCAGTGAACAAAAATAAGAATTTTAAAATTCATGTAATGGTTATAAACATGATAAAGTAAACTAAACAAACTTAAAACAAACAAAAACATATACTTATTTTATATTAAAACATGTTTTAATAAATAAAAAACTTACAATATCTAACATTTATGGAAAAAATAAATGTAAACAAGAAAGAAACATATGTTACATGTAATTTTAGGAATGTACAGATGGATTGTTTTCCCAAATTCCTTCGTCGTGATCGTTCTTTATGGCACAAACTATGCCTTCAACATGATCGTCATTATGTTCTGTTAATATTTCCATGGAAGTAGGGATCTCACATAAATCAGCATATTCATCAAGTTCATCCTCACCAACATATTATTTTTTCCCTTGTAAAACAACAACCCACTGCATATCTGATTGATCTACTACATAAATTTTTTTTTGCATGTGTTGCCATTATAAAAGAATCAACTGTGTCTTCCAATCTATTCATATTAACAAGTGTCATTCCAAATTCATCATGTCTGACACTGTTGTTACCGTTAAACAATTTACAGTTAAAACGGGAACTTTAATTTTAAAGTAATCAACCTCCCATATGTCTTAAATCACTCCATAATATGCATTTGATGCAGAAATTGGGTTTTTGTCCTTAGCACTCGAAAAATGCAATGCTTCTGCAAACACCAATACACCACTATTCTGAACTGCACTTTTGTTGTCCTGAGGTTTTGTATGAAATGTATAACCATTAATGTCATAACCAGACCGTGTTATCACATTTAAACATGGACCACCCACTATCCATTTTAATGTCTCTGATACATCTGATCTACCAAGAAAAGTCTTTTTAATCCATGACAAAAAAGTTTTGTTGTGGTCATTCAAAATCCACATTTCTTTCTTCTTTGGATGACATTGTTTCAACTCATTAATATGCAATGTGATATACGGTTGAGCATCAGCTATGTTATTCAAGATGTATGATTCTAACTTCTTCATCTGTTCAGCTGACAATTATTTGACTTTCAAGCTGTGAATCCCCTTTCCCTCATTATTAATTCGTTCATGGTGAGATGGAGGCAAACCTATGTGTTGCGCCGCAGCCAAGTAGCTCGTACAAAACTCTGCTACCTTCTCAGAAATATACTTTTCAATAATGGAGGCTTCAGGTCGATATAGATTTTTAACACACCCCTTTAATATTTTCATATACCTTTAAAAAGGATACATCCAACGAAGATATACAGGTCCAAAAAGATTTATTTCTCGAACCAGATGAATCATTAAATGCACCATTATATCAAAAAAATTTGGAGGAAAATACATTTCTAATTGACAAAGTATAAAAATTGCATCCTTTTCCAAAATGTTCAAAGCATTCACATCAATCTCCTTGTTACAAATTGAATTGAAAAAATAACACAACTTCATTATAGTCTTTCTGACACGAATGTGAAATATTCCACGCAATGAAACTGGTAGAATTTGTTGCATCATGATGTGACAATCATGTGATTTCATACCTATCAACTTCAAGTCCTTCAATGAGACAAAATTTTTTACATTAGAAGAATAACCTTGAGGCACTTTGGTATCATGAAGAAACTGACAGGAGCTAATTTTCTGCCTCTTCGATAATGTATGACAAGCCGGGGGAAGAAATGTTCTTCTTCCTTTAGGAGTGGGAGCTAACTGCAAACGTATTCCCATTGATAGTAAGTCTAATCTTGCATTCAACCCATCTTTAGTATTTCCTTTAATATCTAACAATGTACCAATCAAAGAATCACAGATATTCTTCTCCACGTGCATGACATCAATATTATGTTTAACTTCATGATACCTCTAATATGGTAGCTCAAAAAAAATTGACCTTTTCTTCCAAATATGTCTATCATTACCAGATTTCTGTGTCTTTCCCAATGTCACGTCAAGGTTTTTCACCCTCTCAAAATACAAATCAGGGGATAAAGGTTTTGGAGCAGTATCAAATTCTTGTGAGCCATTGAATGCCTTTTTTAGTCTTCTATAAGGGTGTTCCATAGACAAAAACTTTCGATGACCCATGTACACTGTTTTCCTCCCATGATGCAATTGACAATAGGACGTCTGTTGTTCGCAAATTGGACATGCTTTATGCCCTTTAAAACTGTATCCAGAAAAATTTCCATATGCTGGGAAGTCATTTATAGTGAACAGAAGCACTGCATGCAGTTGAAAATATTCCATTTTATAAGAATCATACACCCTAATACCATAAGCCCATAACAGTTTCAAATCATCAATCAACGGTGACAAGTAAACATCAATATCATTACCGGGTTGCTTTGGACCAGAGATCATTGTACTCAACATGACATATTTGTGCTTCATACAAACTTCAGGAGAGAGGTTGTAAATTACCAATAAAAAATTCCATGAACTATGTGTGCTACTGAGTGTTCGGTATGGATTCATTCCATCTGTGCACAACCCTAGTCTGAGATTTCTAATTTCATTTCCAAATGTAGAATACTGCGCATCAATTTTCTTCCATTGTGGACAATTAGCCGGATGACATATTTTTCCATCACATACCCTCTCTTTAGCATTCCATCTTAACCTTTTTTCATCATGTGAATTAGAAAATAAATGTCTGAAATGATTAATTATAGGAAGATACCAAAATACCTTTGAAGGGAGCTTTGTAATCTCTACATCACCCTGTGATTTTTCTTTCACCTTATACCGTGATGTCCCACATTTCGGACACTCTGACAGAAATTCATATTCCTTCCTGTATATAATGCAGTCATTCGGACATGCATGCATTTTCTTGTATCCCAATCCCATCGGGCATAATATTTTCTTCGCTTTGTAATGTGAATCTGGAAGATCGTTATCTTTTAGAAGAATGTCTTTCATCAATTGTAGTAGCTCTGTAAAACTTCTGTCACTCCATCCATGCTTCACCTTCAGGTTAATAAATCTTAACACCACCGACAAAACCGTAAAATCTGTACAACTGGGATATAATGGTTTTTTAGCATCACCATATAGACGTGAAACTGTCGGTTCTATCTCAATTTGTTCTGCTACAATATCGTGAATCATTTCTTCAATTCCATCGGAGTTACCATCTTGCAAATAATCATCATCAGTGACATTCCGTCCAGTTTCACCATGCCAAATCCAAGGGCTGTAACTCGAATTAAAACCATGACATATCAGATGATCTTTTATCTCTCTACTTTTCAACTTCTTCATATTCAAACATTTCAGGCATGGATAGAAAAAAATGTCACTACTTGGAACATTTCGTTTTGCAAATTCCAAAAAGGCATCAACACCTTCCTCAAATTCATTTCTAATTCGATGTGCCGTAATCCAACTTCGACTCATTATTACCTATAACAAATATCAACAAAAAATATATATTTTTACGATAAGAAAAATACATGTTTATATGAAAAAAATCATAATTTGAATGTAAAACATTTTAAAATATAAAACAAATATATAGGTATTTAAAAAAGTATGCTTGAATATTATTTTTAAAACAAAATATAGTTAGATATAACAGTTTTAAATTTCACTGAATAAAATAAATCCATGAAGCCTACATAGATTAATATTGATTGCGGTTTTGATGTTTTAATATATTAGATAAACAACCTATTTAAAATGGCGTGCAGACCTTGATATTGGTCTTCATCACCCTTCGGTGTGACTGGCAAAAAGAGGTCTACCAGCATGTTATTATTTTATCAGCAATTCACTCATTCTTGTTTCTGATGATCGTTAATTACATTGGAAGGCTGAGAGGGCCGCCCAGCGCGTCCAACATTTGTCTGCTCAGAATAACAATAGTCCCACTGATTCGGTTTAATCCTTTATTTTTTCATTTTAATCCCATGTAACATATCTTGTGGGGATTTGCTTTTGTACTTGGCCTTCAGATTTAACGGTTATCAATCACAATAAAACTCGACTAAAAACTCTGTTTATTTTAGGTTTTCAAAATCCAAAAATGAAAACAAAACAACCATGGACAAAAACTGAATTCCAATTACAGGAAACATGTTCAGAAATTCTAAACACCAAGAATTAACAAATATCAACAACAATAGTGAAAAGCCTGGCAATTACAAGACTAAATATGTATATGTATATGATTAACAATGATAATGTGTTTTATATTCTCAAGTGAATGTTCTAAATGATATGGTAATTCATATGGTTTAATATCATTGGTAACATGTTTTTGATTCTAATGAGACATAGGTGTGAGAGCCATTGATAATGGAGTAGTGGCCTAATCTCAATCTTGGTCCAACATCCTCAACATATTCTTCTAGGGGTAGAATTTAGTATGGTTTGTGTTATTTTAACACCTCTATATTTATTATAGGTTATTAAATCAAATTATTTTGATTAACTTTTTTTTATTCATCCTTGTATTATTATTTTTTGACTTTTTAGGATATTATAGTTTTATATTCTTATTCATGGTTGGAACATGGTTAGTGAATAACATGAGGTTCTACCTAGGAATCATTTTACATTTTTTTACAAATATAATGGAGGAAATATATTTTGTAGAAACCATACTTATTTATCATGAAATCACAGAGCATGATGCATATGCATTTTTTAGGGTTGGTTCTAGGTTTTCCATACTGTGTGGTTAAACCATGGTACTCCTCCAATATTATATAATGGGGATCACATTTATTGTTTTAATTTATAAAAAAACCGATCCAAAATATGATATAAAAAGTAATTCTTATTTATTTTCCTTTAAAGTAACGATGCACGTCTTTTTTATCTCATTATTCATCTAGTTTAATGTTCCCTCAACATAGTCTGTTATATCAACAAAACAGTCTGTTATATCAACAAAAAATTCCACGAGATTCAAATAACCATTTGCAATAACAAAATAAAAATAACCATTTGCAATAAAAATAACCATTTCAATAACAAAATACAAATAACCATTTGCAAATAACCATTTGCAATAACAAAAAATTCGACGAGATTAAAAAACGAACGAAAAACACATCAAGAATCAAAACAAAAACGAACAAACTAAATTCGTGGAAGGCTTACTTGAATGTTGCGAGTTGAGAAGATAGATCTGAGAGGAGTGAAGAAGACAAACAATAAATCCAAATTGAGTTTAACGCAGGTCGATCGACGAGCCGATTAGGGTTTACCGCGTGAGAGAGACGAGCCGGCGGACTGTCAATCAAGAAATCGTAAATGACAGTCCACGGGCTTTAATTTCTTTAAAAGTTTTATAACGTCGGTTATTTTAAAACCGACATAAAAAATCTCCAGCGCTTTGGTTTTTTACGTCGGGTCTTTTATAGCCGACGTAAAAAACGAGATATCTACACGTTTTTTACGTCGGTTATTTTATAAACGACGTAAAAACCCCCCCAGTGCTTTGGTTTTTTACGTCCGTTATAAAATAACCGACATAAAAAACGCGTAGATATCTCGTTGTTTACATCGGTTATAAGATAACCGACATAAAAAACCATGGCGCGGGGGTTTTTTTACGTCGGTTATTTGGAAACCGACATAAAAAAAACCTGATATCTATGCGTTTTTTACGTCGGTTATTTGGAAACCGACGTAAAAAACCAGATATTGATGCGTTTTTTACGTCGGTTATCTAATAACCGATGTAAAAAACCAAAGCCCAGACGCATTTTTTACTTCTGTTATTTTATAACCGACATAAAAAACCCCGCGCTTTGCTTTTTTATGTCGGTTATTTGATAACCGACGTAAAAAACGCGTCGATATCGGGTTTTTTTACGTCGGTTTCCAAATAACCGATGTAAAAACCCAACATGCGCGATTTGTAACGTCGGTTATATATAACCGACGTAAAAAACGGTGATGTAAAAAACGATTTCTGCACTAGTGAATCTTTAATTTATCTAGAAATCATCTTATTATAGTCTTCTGAGGAGGCTTATTTAACAAAAAATTCCTTTGACATCACCACCTACTTGTAGTACATGATTATTTACATATACGATTCTGAATTTGATAGAAATTATCCCTCTTTTCACCCACCATCCTTAGGCTATATTTGGTAACTTGTATATACTACTAAAGTGTGTAGAAAGTGCTATTTTTTGGGGTATAATTAATATAATTCAATGAATTTGGGCTCATGAACTATTCCTAACTCAGGTAGCACTAAATTTCGGTTTGTCTCTACCTATTTACGAGTTTCACGAAGACCTTTAACCACTGATCTAGTGACCAATGGATTCAAAAGGTATGAGTAGTCCCTATGTTGCGTCGCTCTTTTCCCTTTATTTATTAGATAGTCCCTAGAATTTTTCTTTCCTTATCAAAATTTTTTCTTCCAGAACCCATATGAATCTCTACTTCCTGCTCATAGTCTAGAATATTGAGTATCAACCTAATGATAAATAAATTCAATACCTATGCTTCAATATTTTGATCCAAGGTTTTCATTTAAACATCCTTCTTTTTTTCACTTAGGGATAACAGTTGTCTAGCCGCCAGAATCAAAGTTATCAGTGTCATTACCATTAAAATTTTTGAAACTATTTTATAAATGGGGATAATTAGATTTATTTTAACCTTATGACCTACAGATGGTGGAATTCCAACTTGAAATTTAACATTGTGAATTTCCATAGAAGACATGAACAACTTCAGTTTATCTTTTTTTTAGAAACATGGTTAGGGTGAGCTTCACCCTTCCTCCCTATATAAACATAAGTCAGCACTTAAACCATCTAGTTGTTGATATACTCACCAAAAAATAGAATTCACAATCCGAGAGGTCCTACGAGGAGCTTTATCCAATACATATCCCATCAATTTCGTCTTCACAACATGACCTTTTAACATACCTACCGAAGATTACCCAACCTATTACGGGGATGAATATTTTTTCCCCTAGATTCATAATGCAACACCTGTAAACACCAAAATTCTCCATCAACCATTATAAACACGTAGTCAAATATTGGATTGGATATATCCATTTCAAAAAAATCAGTGCAATATGGGGTGAACCATTTCCTTTGACCTACCATTGAAGCTCAATAATATACCCACAAGATTGGAAAGCATTTAAAAAATTATAATGTTCTTAAAAGGAAGAGGTAATGCTAGAAAGACTACCCAAATATCCATGCTCGGTGGGCCACGATTCATATGTAACCCATAGGTCCATCATAATAAGAAGAATGTGACTCCATCAATATTCCATCACCCATTAGGCCAAGCAAAGGCCAGATCCTCATCAAATACAAAACAGATAAGAAAATGATGGGGGTCCAACAACACTATTGTAGATTGTGTCTAAAATACCTAGGTTTTGTTGATAAATCTATCAAAACAACCAATCTATGGCATCCTTTTTAAGATAATGGGAAAACATGAACCAATCATAATGAGTTAAGGCCTCATTAAATTCCTAGATTAAAATTATAAGTTCTAAGACCCCAAACAAAGTGAATAGACCTTTAGGTTGAGGGGGATGGATGGGAAAATAGGAATATATTTGGGATGAATTTTTGGGGAGAAATGTTTCTTCTATTCCAAAGGATAAACTGAGTACCCAACCTAAGGGATACAGATGGGAATAATGGTCATCATCAACCTTAAGTTTTAAAAGTTCTAGGAGGAAAGCTGGAAGCGAAATTCCTCAAAATATAGATACTTATTAATAAGGCATATTTTTTACGAATTATATTGACCATTAAATATATGAGGAATGAATTTCACTTGTAATTATGGGTGGGAACTAATTATAGATAGTCCATTGATTCAGCGATGAATCTCGTGAGACAA
Organism: Viscum album; assembly: GCA_963277665.1. Lineage (NCBI taxonomy): Eukaryota > Viridiplantae > Streptophyta > Magnoliopsida > Santalales > Viscaceae > Viscum > Viscum album. The sequence goes on along the minus strand of OY728122.1, from coordinate 2,082,124,940 downwards.
ATTAAGTGACTAAATTAATTGGGATTCAAGTGTATAGGTACCCATCAACTAAATGTTCCTAAAATAAAGATTTGGTGGTATAAATATCATGATGTCGGAGATCATGAAATCCAATATTAATCATTTATTTCATCGATAATTTATTTATTATTATCCATGATATTACTTCATTTATATTATCCATGGATTCATTTTGATCTCAAGTTATTGATTAAATGGGATGTGTTTCAATTATTAAACTTACCATATCGATTATTCCTAATTTACCCATGATAGATTCTGTTGTACAAAATTTTTACTAAGAATCTAATCTCTCCCTTTGTTTGTTTTCCTTTCCCTAGGAAATGAAGAAGGATATTATGAATAATATCAACAATAAAAGAATGTTTTTATTTTTTGTATTTTATATTTCCAATGTAATATAGGAATCATGGATGTATCTCGTTTTTCAAGAATCATAAATTTATTGGTGCTTCAATATGTGATAATTTGTATCTTACACCAATTTAATAAAGTAGACACCAACTCCGGGTTAATAAAGTGAGGGTTCTTACCATAACCATTGTTTAAAGTACTTTTTTGGACTTTATTGGGGTGATTTGAATGATCAGGGAATTTTAAAAAAAATGGATTTGGGAGAACATAACCTAGTTAGAATTATGGTTTGATTACCTCTATAAGACTTTGTGAAACTAGGAGGAATGTATTGTAGGAAATAGAAGTCCTGGATTTTATGATTGGGTAGTACACTGAATAAATTAATGAATCATGAGTTAATGCATCTAGAAAGACTACCCACCTAAATAACATTAAGTAATTTTATAAGGCATTCATTTGGGTTTCTTAAAAGAAAATATAGATCCTTCCCACTAAAATATAAATGCAAAAGAAAATTTTGAATCCAATGGTGATGTCTATTTGGATTTGATAAAATAGTGAGAGTGTAACATATAACAAGTTATTAAATCATATTTTTGGTAATGAGGATAAATTACTATGATCCACATTTACTTAATATAAAAAAGGGAAAAAGAAAAACACTTGAACACCATGATAATTTCTATAAAAATATCATTTCTTCATATAATAAAAATTTCTAAGATATTTACACTCATTTATACATATCACCATATATGAAATTTTATATTATGCACCAAAGTCCCATATTCCTGATCAACCACCTTAACGAGTGAGAAAAGATGACAAGGACTATTATAGGAAATACATAGAGGATAATTTTAGTGTTCTTTTCATTATAATATAATATATTTCTTAAGATATAAATATTAAATATAGAGAAATGTATTCATATACCATGTGAAACTTCCCTATCCTATTTCACTCTGGTTAGTAGTTGGACTGGGTTGCAACTTGACCTTAGACATGCCTCTCTATATACCAGTGGTTGAAAACTAGTAGTTGGGGTTTGAGGTGTGACCATGGGAAGAATATATCCCCATATTATATTATATAATAATTAAAATAACCAAATAAAATCTAATATAAAAAACATCAAATTAAATAGAATAAATAAACAAAATCCATCAATTTGAAATGAATGCAGAATCATTTACCATTCATATGATAATATCCCACTGAGATGATAACATAAATTGAATAAAAAAAAGAGAATAAATGGATGAGGCTATAATACCATCCCTAAGCCTCAGCATATCCTAGTATCAAATCCCATCCTAACTATCCTATTAATGATCCAAACCCAAGACACTTCCCCACCTAAACTTGAAGATAAGTGGAGGCTGATCAGGTACCCAAGTGCCATGGTCACCTAAGAATAGTGTTAGTAAAAATCTATAGGGAACCACTAACGCAGTCCCTTGAATAAACAATAATGTCTTGTATGGTCATGTGATATAGTCAACTAAATAAAGAAAATCACCATAGAAGAGTATGTAAATAACCACCATCGATCCTTGGCATCTAACACGACACATAAGAATAACTACACCTACTTAGTATAGTGTTGAAGTCTCTAAGAATGTCACAAATTCATTCCTACCCATACCAGGCACATAAATGATTACTTGGAGTGTATTCTTGAAAATCCAATAATCATCACATCTGAATCCCTAGATCATGTATTGGGATTTACAAACTAGTATCTCATTTAGATCTGATGAGCATGTCCAATACATCACAAATCATGAACCAAATCCACGGATCTTACCCAAGGAATTACAACCTATATAACTTTTAAGATAATCTAAGGAGATTTTCTATTACATTCCATCCAAGATAACTAACTAAAACAAAGGAATAAATCCCAGTAATTCAAAACTCATGTTCATAGCCCAACTGGGATAGTCATATCCTTTATCCCCAATTCCAATGATTATATCCTAGGAAATAAAAACTAGTAGTATCAATCATGCCCATGGAACATATTCAAGGCGTCATAAATTTTATCACATATGGATCCAATGAGTGTATCCAAGGTATCCCAAACCAGTTATCTAGGAACACAAGGGATTTACCTATCATAAATTCAAGTCACATTGTAGCAGGCACAAGGTTGGATCCAAGGTGGTCATCCAAGGCATCCAATGTATCTCATTATATATCAGTGGGAAGTACATCCCACCCAAATCAACTCATCATGAACACTACATCCCATCAGTCTCACATCATCAATTTGGGTTCTAAGGTGACCCATGAAATTGTCTCTACCCATTACAAACATATCCTCTCGAGGTCCATACATCATCTGGTCACCTACTGAGGTTCCCTAAGCTAGATCTCACCTCAAGAATCCTAAATTGGTCCCTCTATTCCATTTCAAATTACTAGAGACGAAGAATGATACTCAAGGGAACACCATCCCATGATAAGTCCCTAAACACACTATGATACCCATGACCTCACTAGTCTCACCTGGTACATTCTTTGGTTATAAGGTGACTCCCATGGATGACCATATCGAGTATGTATTCAATCCTATCCTAAGGCAAATCGCTGGGGGAACCTATATCTATTTACTTTTTTCCTCACTTATTCCTTTAGATATTAATCACATCCCTTCCTGGTCTTGAGTCCCACAAGGAACACGTTTATATTTACATCCCTAGACATTAGTAGTCAAGGCATCAACCCAGTGTATAAGGGACTATCACACCCATTGGCATGTTTTTTACTCCCAAAAAATCATTAAAACCAAATAATTTATTTTAATTAAAAAGTTAAATCACCATTAGTTGAGAGACCAAATATCACATGAATATAAATAAAATTAATTTTTTATTTGGAAATTATCAAGGACCACCAAACTCATTACCAAGACTTTTTCATTTAATTAATGGCCCAACAGCTCTCATCCAAACTTTTCTATGTTCATCTGACCATCTTCCATCCAACCAAGTCCATATCTCACACCAATACATCCAAAAAAATTATTATAACCAATTATAACTAATTAAATAATTTAATTAAAATAATTACAAATCTTAAAATATCACTAGTAATATATTCTCACCGAAACCATGTGTAATGGGATACAAGATAATCCCAACACACCCTTAAACATAATCCAAGAAAAAACATATATTATATACCCAATTTCATAGAGAACCCAATTTAATTCAGAAGTAAACCCTATGAAAAATAACCTAGGAAACATACCTTTGATAGGATGAAAAGAAATGGGGTGAATTAAAATCCTCAAGACTTCCTTTAGAAATTCTGAAAAAACATCCATCAATCACATCCAATTACACCATGATCCAGTGGAATCGGGGTTGAATCCCTTAGAAACATGCCCAAAATAAAAGTTGATAATGAAGAATTGGGAATAGGAAAATGGGTAAGGAATAACCTACCTTAAATCACTTAAGAAAACCATAAAAATTGACCCAAAATCATGGGGAAGGAAAGATGATACTGGAGGAGGTAGATCAGCTCAAGTGAACATGAGGGAGAGAGGAGAAAAGTGGATAGGGGTTAAAACGCATCATAGAGAAACAATCATTTGTTAATTTTTATATACTAAAATTATTTTCCAATCCCTAAACCTACCATGTAGTTATAATTTTCTCAATCCACCACCCATATCATAGTTTTCTTCCTCGTTTACCTAACCATGAACCAACCATGAAAATCATCTTTATGGTCATCTATATAATTTCTCATTGTTTTTTTTTGCAATTGTAAACAAAAAATTCACCAAAAATGAGGTCCAATCCACTCTACATGGGTTATCCTAAAATCCATATAGTTATCCCTTAAACATGTTATAACCATGTGTGTTAACCATGCATGTTCAAAATGAACTAGAAATCACCAAGTAATTTGTCCATCACACAGTTTCCCCTATTCTGTGTGACCCAAATGGTTCACCAATGTAAAATCAATTGTAAAAACACTATATTTTTCTAAAACCTCCTAATAATCCCTTGATAACCAGGGGTACCTATCGTGCCTTGAACCAAGTCTAAGAACATATCTTTAAGACATTTTAAGGCTAAAAATTCCAATCAGAATCCCAATTCCCAAAATATACTTCTCACAAAATGAAAATATTAAATTCCCACTGAATTTATCAAGACATATAGATGAGGGTATTTAAAATATCCCCACCATAGCACTTACCATCCTCAATAAATTTATAGGACCATTTAAACATTAACCTAATCCTATCCAGGTCATAATTTCTTTATTTTTTCACCACATTCTACCATGGAATGTCGATCAAGCTTCCACAAAACAACTCCAAACACAAGGCAAAAAATTCATAAAAACTCATTCCTTTACTCATCACCAATAATAGATCACCAATATGGAACTTTAAAGAACTCATCTATACCAAGACCTCATATTTTCATCGATTAATCCATTTCTTGGCTTATAGATCTTCCCACTATAAACCGCTTTTCATACAAGCCAATTGCAAGACATGGTGACATCCATCATCAGGATTACTTACTAAAATTCTTTCCCAATGGTCAAATGAACTTATAGATTTAGATTAAACTCACCACACCAAGTAATACTCAAAACACCAATAAAATGATGGTACTTCTCTTTATCTATAATTCCAAAACAAATTATACATGTTTCCACCATCCAAACATAAACCTTGAATACACCAATGTTTTCATTAAAAACCCCATTAAATCATAGAAATACTCTGGTCATATCCAATAAAACACACCCAATATATTTTCTCACTCACTATATTCAATATCATGAAAAACCATTGGTCATACCACATTTGGTTGAACTTTATAAAAAATAACCAGGTTTATCTATTGATGAACAATCTAACCACCAAATCATAGGGAAAGAACCTTAAAGTCAACCCTAGAACATTAAAACATGAACAGTGTAGTCCAAACCTGAATCTTAGTGTATTTACATAGTGGAATCTCCATTATCCACAAAATCAACTATGCTCTCACCCCGAGAACCTACACATCTCCAATACGAATCATGATCAAATCTTGTCAAATCCATCCTAAGTTCAACAATTATACCTCTATTCAATCAAAAATCATTCTTGAATTCATATCTAAAATTCATTAAGGAATCTATATCACATTGAATACATCTGCTCATTGGCACCCTTGTACCATCTTGACCATCCAATAACTATTCTCACTACATCAACGACCCTTCAAAGAAGAGGGCAGTGTGTTGTCATCCCACAATCCATCCATTACTACAAAAAATGACTAGACATGGTCATCCCCCTTATACTTTATCCCCATATAATATATCAGTTTCTATCCATTTCTGACTCACCTAGAATGTCATCATCACAACATAAACTAACATTTTCATCCAAAATGAGGGTCAATTACTCAACTATCTAGTGGTACACTACCGACCATATCAATTTTACAACATCACTTCTCAATAATAACCTCAATGGGTTCCATCATTAAAGGAATGTCAATCCTCTTAACTAACTCTCATATTTCTAGTCAATTATAAAACCATCTTCCCACGATTTCATTATTCATTATAGGGAAATACCCCTTGATTACTTTAAATTCCATAGAAACCATGCTCACAATCATTTCATTAAAATAAATAGTCCTCTACCTACAAATCCACTCACCAATCCACAACTCAATACGAACCAAGAAAAAACAATAGGTTATGTCTCGATCTCATTCAAGCACAATGTGTCATGCTTTTGTATGACCTGGTCTAATCATATGAATCACCCCCCCTAAGTTTCAAATTATCAATTACCATGATCACATTCCTTATATAGAGAATGACCATTCCCTATCACACATTATTCTATTAAAACTTGAGCATCCTTAAAACCCGTCATTAAAGTTAAATTTTACCAATTCCAATTTCTACTGCATAACCACCAGATAACACGTGCCTTTTCACTTAACTAGAGGTATCTTCACACACTGTTATTAAAATAATAAATTTTAATAAAAAATAATAGGGTTTGGTACTTGATCAGTCATACCCTTGAAAACCCAACCATTTTACCCAACAAATAGCACTCATGGTGCTCGTCATCTCTAAATCCTAGAGAATCCCCATGCCTTAACCATATACCTAGTAGAAGCTCCCATTTATTGATCACATAAACCTAAGCACCCAACCATTATTCTCATCTCTATGGGAATTTTCAAAATTAAGATAACTCCTTTTATTAGGCTACCCTTATACATCACAACCTTTTCAGTCACATTAGGGAAACACATTCTACCACATAAGCACAACACTCAACTCACCAATATATTGATCCACATATCAATGTCATAATTTCCTTTCACTATCCCATAGTCACCTCTCTCATAGGTTGTAACTCATTGGTAAAACCACACTATTTACATCTATATACAATATTGTATCTCACTATCCAAAATACCCATCCTAGGGTCACACACATAGTATGAACCACATGAAAATCCACTAATTTATCATAGGTGCTGATTCTCACCAAGAATTTGTATACGAGACTACCCCTTGAGAATAAAGATCTTAGCCTAATCTTCACCGGTACATTATATATGGGATTTAACCCCTTGGGATCACATTATATCTATCATCATATATGTATACAATGGCATCTTCTTACCACAATATTTGTTATCCAGCCTGTAGTTATACTTTTTGGTTAAATAGAATTCCACTACAAAGCTATATTGGGAAATAATATAGAGTTATATGTTAATACTTTTAGTTATTATACCATTTTTTATTTTAAACTAATAACATAATTTCCCAGGAACCAAGTTCATATATTAACCCACCATGGGCCACTATATATATCTTACACTGAGAGGATGTATATTTTTCATCATCAAAGAAAATATCCCTCTATAGAATCCACATGAACCATCATTAAAAGGAAATATATCATGGTCCAACTGATTATAATAAAACCATCAAATTTTATAGGAAAACACAATATAATTTTTTTTGAGACTTTAAATGTTTGAACACCCACCATAAGTAAAATTCTCATACATAGGAATGTTTTATTTAAATACTATGTGCTAAATATGACACATGAGACACATATTGCCACTACAATCCATGTTCCAAATCTATAATTAATAATAACCATAAAAAATAAAATGTGTAACCAATGTGAAATAATCCGATCTTAAAAAAACCCAAGAACATCAATACCGTCTCCATAGTAAGATATTATTCCACTGAAAAAGGTCTTCATAACATACTAGTATGGGTTCCATTACAAGATCTGACACATTCCTATGTCTCCAGTCTACAATCTACCTATATGAAAATAAACAATAAAACATACTCTAATATAAGATGTGATATTATTCACATGAACAGTCTAATATTACTTTGTAATATCCGACCCTATTTCACTCTAAACAATAACCATATCAGGTAACTAATTAATCTCAGACCTGCCTCCTCATATTCTAGAGGCTGTCGACTGATAGTAGAGGTCTAGATTATTATTTTTGTAAGACTATACCCCCATATAAGTTTACACAATAATGGAAATAACCAGATAACATCAATTATAATTACTATCAGAGTGCATAGAATAAATAAACATAACCCACCAAAAAGAATTGAATAAAAAAGAATATAACACTCATGGTCATGAAACCATAAATAAAATGATCATCCATTTGGATGACCAAATAAATATATTAAACAAAATAATCAATGTAAATGAGTCTATACTAACACCCCTAAGCCTTGTCACATCCCAGACCCCAGTATCATCCTAACCATCAAGCTAATGATCCAATCTCAAGAAACTTCCCTACTATAACCTGTGAATAAGTAAAGGATGCTTGAGTAATCAAGTTCCATGTCCACCAAAGTAGGGTATGAGTACAACTCATTAGGAAACCACCAACATGTTACCACACATAACTAGTAATTCAATGTATCAGCATGTGAAAAACTCATAAGAATAAATAAAACAGATATGTAAGTTTAAGTAAATAGCAATTGTCAATCCTCTATTTCTAATATGGAACCTGTTACCAACAATACATCCTTTGGTAAATCCGAGAGTATCACCGATAATATAGTGAAATCATGGAACCCATATTAGTCCCATAATAAATTTCCAATAGTGTTTCTTAGGTAATCCAATAGTCATCATATTCAAATCCCTAAAGTATGTCTAGGATATTCAAAACAATTATCTCATTTGGATCTAAAGAGAATGTCCAAGGATTCCCAAATTATGACCTGAATCTAAGGATCTTATCAATGAATTTTAACCCAAATACCCAAGAGGTTAATTCAAGGAGAAAATCCAAAGAATTTCACCCTGGATAATGAACTGAAAACAAGGAATAAGTCCAAGGAATTCCAAACTCTTACCCATATTCCAACATGGAGGGTCACATCCCCTATCCTAAATTCCAAGGATTGTATCCATGGAAATCCAAACCAATAGTATAAACTAGATCCAAGGAATGTATCCAAGGAATCCAAAACTATATCACATTCACATCTAAGGAGTGTATCAAGGCATCAAAAACCAATCGTCCTAAAATTTAGTGGATTTCCCTACCTAGAATCCTAGTCACATAGTTTCAAGCACAAGGCTAGATCCGAGGACATATTCCATGGAATCCCATGTGACATAGAATATCACATAAGGAAGTATATCCCATGTGAATTTTCTTATCATGACCACTATAGTTTATCAATATCACACTACCAATCCAGGTTCTAGTGTGACACTTTAAATCATCTCTCCCCATTCTACACACACCCATTCAGGGTTAATACATCACTGGGGAACCCACAAAATTCCCCTAATAAAAATTTCACCCAAAGAATCCTACTCATGTCCCTACATCCCATTTCTAATACCCAAATCCAAATTACATTGTAATGCCCCAACCTGGGTTTACCTGAATATCAACCAGGTGAAGATGCCACAAAACCTCATGTGTGCCTCCCCACATGCAAGATGTTGTCAAATAGTAACAAGGGTTTAAGGGTGCAGTGGGGAGACTATACCCTCAATAATAACAGTTTTATTCCATAATCCTAAATAAAATAAAAAACCCAAAGTATCAGGAAGGAAGATAAAGTAACATGATGTAGTAAATATCATCACCCATGTTAAACATGAAATAACATTGGATCCCAATGTTGAAAACCACACCATAGTATAAAAGTAAAAGTAGATAAATGATGACACATTCTGAAATTCTTTGGAGTATATCCTTGTAATGATACCAACTCCATACTATACAAATCAACAATCTTTCACTGTCCCCTTTCTTTTTCTTGGATACCTGATCATGAAGTCCACATGTGCATAAATATTACCATACAAGTTGTGAGTAATAAAACCCAGTAAGAAAGGGGTCACAAGCCGCAAGTGTTTGTGTCTAACCAAGCCACCATGAGCCCCGACCATATTGACCCTAGATTCATGTCATAATGATAAATGAAAAGGATGTTGGAAGTAACTAATATCTAAAAACAATTATAGTGAACTTGTATCTTAGTGTCCACAAGTCATTAATTCAGATAATGACACAAGTCATCTCATCCTGCATCCATCAAGGGCCAGACCTCAAGATCATCATGCTGCATATCAATCATAATCCCAGACCTAAGGCCACATATCTTGTTTATAACTTGGGTTGGGCCATAAGATTATCACACCCCTACTTCTAGTACCTAGGTCTAGGCCTTATGGACATCATACCCATACCTTGTGTTTAGGTCCATAAACTTCATCATCATATGTCATGAAAACTATTCCTATAAGGGATAACCATATCACTATAGTCAACCTATTCCGAATACCAATAGAAATACTTCCAAAAGTATAAAAATCACACATACGAAGGTAGAGAATATATAGGAAGAACATAACATATTTTCCTATGATTTATTAAAAACATAAAAGTACATGTGATCAACATCAAACATGGAATAACTAGCTAAATAAGCATACTCATGGAATCAAGCATCATATATGGGTCTCATAGGCTATACACACAAATGAAATATCTATCAAGCATAGTCAAACAAGTTATGATAACATAAGCATCACATCATCAAAACAAGTGTAGATTAGGGCACCGATTTTTTTTGTAACATCCTAACTTTATATTATTGTTGGAAAACTCTAAACCTGTTGAGTAACAATACCCATATCAGACTTGATCTCTAATAGGATCAAGACCGCTAACTAATAATACATTGAACTGACCCCAACTCAATTATATCGATGTCCTAGAATGAGATTAATTAATATTATTATCCAATATAGAGGGTTATACAAAAACATACCTCTCCAGATCCCCTAATGATACTCGAATTTAAATTTATCAAAGTATGTTTCGTGACACTCTAGATCCTCCACCATTCTATAAATGATCAGATATTTCAATATTAGATGGAATCAGAATCCATAGATCTTGAAACAAAATGATAGATCTATGATTAATGTCAAGGGAATAATGGAAGGTCTAGAAAAAACCTAATTAATCGAGGTTCCCGGATCAAATTCCTTAATTCTCGAAGATCAACACACTTGGATTTTCGAGAATCGATCTTGGATAGAGATATATTTTTTGTGGGAAGGGATTAGAGTCTATATGTTTGAGGGAGATACATTTAGGAATAATAATGGGTCAAAATGGGTGATTAATATCCATTAAATAGGATTTTAGGATCATTAATTCACCAACACGTGATTTGGTCATACAGTTTTCCAAACCGTGCATCAACCGTGTGAGGATTTATGCCTCTCCTTGGCATACACATGATTTGGTCATATGGTTTTTAAAACTATGTACCGACCATAATTTTGACCACTGGAATGTGCTTCATGGTTAATAAGGTGTGGGATCATGGTTTTATAAAGCATATTGCATAACCATGCTCTACCCCAAGTGTCTCTTCCTTTAACTACACATTTTTCTGGAGAATCAGCACTATTTAGGTAATCAGTGATCCCACCATTCACATTAATAAGGCCTCTAAATCATCCCAAAACCCACCAAAAACCCAAATAACTCAGTATAAACAACTCATAGTTCATAAAAACATGAATAAAGACTAAAATTTACTTATAATGCAACTGAAAAAATCGGCCACTATAGTTTCCCCCTCTATATACTTTTCATACTTGAGAAGCAACTCTAGGAATTTTTCTTTAAGAAATCTGGCCATGGATCTTGAATATTTGACTCCCCCTCCCTATATTCCGCTTGAATCGGTCCATGTTTCTATTGGATCTGGCTAAGTGGAATGATATTCCCCTATACTACATTGTTACTCTAGTCTATAATATGCACTGCGCATTCCATGTATGATGCATTTAGATCTAGCTCTAATTCGATACTATCAATCCCATACACCGGACCGGGTATGTACCTCCAGAGTTAAGATACCTGAAACACATCATATATACCTCTATAGTAAGGAGGAAATTATAGATGGTAATATATAGTCCCGATAAACTCTTAGATCTCGAAATATCTAATTAATATTTGACCTACCTTTCCTTTATTATGAAAATGTTGATTCCTTAACCAAGGAGTCACCTGCAAGAAAACTCTATCTCCAATAGAAAACACTGAGGGTCATATCCTTCACTTAACATGTGATTTCCACCTGGTCTGAGTAGTGGTCAACCACTTTCTAATTAGATGAACTCTCTTAGATGTCTCTTGAACCATTACCAACCCCACCAAATCCACCTCACCTACCTCATGCTAACATTGTAGTGAATGATGTGGTCAACAATAGATTGCTTGAAAAGGTTCCATCTAAATAGAATACTGAAAGATGTTATTGTATGAAAATTCAATAATATCTAGTTGATCATCCCAATATCCACTGAAATCATAGATGTATTCACACAAAATATCCTCCAATATCTTGACCATCCTCAATGATTGACCATCAGTATATGGATGATAAACTGCACTCATTTTCAACTACATTCCCAAAGCCTTCTACAATACCTTTCAAAAATGTGATGTGAAACACATGTATCTTTCAGATACAATTCTTGAGGGAAATCCATTAAATAATACAATCTTCCACACATAAAAATTTCCAAAATAATCATATGTAAGAGTATCATTGATTGAAAAGAAATGAAAAAATTTCGTTAGACTATCAAAAATAACCGAAGCCACATCATGGATCCTTGGGGTTCAGGTAACCCCATCAAAAATTTCATATTTGCATCACCCCACTTCGACATTGGCACTAGAAGTGGCTAAAACAAACTACAAGAGCACTGATTCCCATCCTTTAACCTATGGTAGGTAATATATAATGAAATAAATCCAGTAAAAATCCTCTTCATACTAGGCCCCCAGAACTGATGTTAGATGCCATTGTACATATTCATCAACCTGGGATGCACTGCCCATTTTGAAGGATGATATTATCTCATCAAATCCTCTCTCAAGGAGGTTGGAACTAAAATTTTCCCATATAATATGATCATGAAATCTTAATCTACTAATTATCATTGAGCTGTTCCACTATTTTCTAATCATTCTTATATCAATATATACTCATAATTTGACTGTCAGAAAGTTTTCACTTGGTCCAATAATAAATATTTTATGACCAAGGGCATGCATGTAATGAATCCATGATTCTAAAATTCATCCATAAGCTCTTCCTACATCAAACTCTCCAAAATCCATTCCCCCAACAATTGGTTCCCACCAAACTCTTGTATCTATATAATTTTCCAACTATGATCATCTAAAATGACATTACCTTTTCTTAGAGGATTGGACATCTCAAATAATAATTCTTTTAGATAATATCTCCAATTCCTCTACCTCAAATTCATATCCTACTAAGGGATGATATATCAATGTCTCTTTTGGTGCATGTGAAAAAAACCTTCTATCGAAGAGATAATTTCACCAATACATTGGGGTGTGGACCAAAACATCAAACTCTAATTCATCTTTCAAGTGGTTCCAATCATGGGGTTATAGTAGAATGACTCATAATCAACTAACCAATCAATATACATCATAAAATATCTTAAAATAACATCAGATACCTCACAGTACAATACGTATCTAATCCTAGGCTCTAGAAGAATCAAAACATAAGTATTATTCAATCTCCACTTTAGTACAAGATAAACCACCTCATGCTAATCAATCTATTCAAACTCCACCAATTATTAGTAATCACCTTAAACAATTCTACTAATTGGTATAAGTCCTGAATGAATCTTCAGTATTATTCATCCAACCCAAGGAAACTACTAATCTCAAAAAAAATTCCAAGGGAAAGCCCAATACATAACTTCTCCAACATACTATGGGTTTACTAAAATTATTGACTTAGATATCACATGAAAAATAAAATGTACCTATTTAATAGAGAAGTTAGACTCCAAAATCTTAGCATAAAGATGATGCACTTAAAGTGTACTTAAGACCATCTCATGGTTCCTAACATGTAACCCAGAAGTTCGTTAATATATAAGGATTTCATTAACAAATAACATGATTAAAGAGTCCAAAAATGTGTAAACAATCTTGTTTGCGAGAGCAATGAATGATTATGGGAAATTTTTTAACCTAAAAGTCATGATGAGGTAATAATAGAATCCATATATACTCTTGAATACCATCTTCGTAATATCCTCTTATATGAACCATAATTTATGGTAGTTGGAATGAAGACCAATCTTGGAGAACCACTAAGATCCCCTTAATTGACCAAAGATATTGTCAGTCCTAGATAGAAGATAATTTTTCTTTATAATAACTAGATTTAGATTTATATGGTCTAGATAAAGCATTATACTACCATATTCCTTAATGGATAACAACATGGTAGAACAACATAGATATGTGCTTTGTTAGATGAAACACTTCATCACAGGGTCCTAATGCTGAATCTTATTCACTCTCAACTCGACTAGTTCCATATGATATAGTAAAATCAAAATAGTTTGTCCTTATGGTGTGATTTTTTTCATGAAATAGAATTCTCAGTTATGATAATACCCAAGAAGTAATCTTGAAAATAATCCTAAAAAATATTGAGAATATGAGGAAAATAAGAGGACTCGACATCCAATTCTGTTAAAAGAGCAAAGACTACTACTTGATTTTTAATGGATCTAATATGGATCAATTTGGTCCCACTTTGTTGTCTTTTAAATCCAATTCAATTTCCATCACAAAATTATCTCCCATATGTGAAATTTAGGATACCCTCCTTCTATAATAGTCGATGTGAGAATGAATGATAGTCAGATAGTCTATTCCTAGGATCACATAATATCCAATCATCCCAAGTATTATGAAATCCCTAAAATGTCCATAAATGGAAAAAAAAACATGAAACTTAGGATATATCCAAATACGATCAACTTTATTAAAAAAGTTCACGTTAAGAGAAATAAAACTAGAAGAAAACTTAATTAGTAAGTAAAGACCAGCAACAACTTGAGAAGATATAAAAGAACGGGAAGAAGCAGTATTGAAAATATGTTTGGAAATAAAAGAGGTGATCAAGACCATGCCTCTAATGGTAGATGGTCTATCTATATAGTTAGTTGGAATATGGTCTATCATGTACATTAATCCTACCTAAAATACATGGCCTTAACCCTGAGGTCAATGAATTTCTTAAGTAAATATTTTCTAAGGAGTTTAAACCTACTGTTGAGGACCCCAACCAGATCCATGGATCATAGTTTGTATTTATCCTACGCACTTATGGAAACTTGGTCTCAGATCTCTAGAGAATAAATATTTATAATTCCCCATATTTATATACTACAAACACTTTATATGAGGTGTTTTATAGGATAGTAGGTAATGTCTATCCTTCCCACAGTTGAAGAAATTTGGAACTCCTACTGAGGGGGTTGAATAAGCCGAACTCTACTCAACCTGTTTACCATTTCCCCACTGCACATCTTCAATCTTCATCTTCCTACTACAGGAAAATAAATTCATTATAGTATTATTAGGTCCAATCACTTGAGTATTGAATGATGAAAAAATACCTACTACTTGATCCTCCTCAAGGACCTTCTCAATAGATAAGGCCTTACATAGAACCTCCATTTTTTCATATGGTTAAAAATCCTAACCTTCGATATGATATCCATATAAAGAATTTCCTTTAACTTCTCGGCCTTCTATTCCATGTTTCTGGTCAAGAGGAGGAAAAAATTAAGTAGTTATATGAAATGAGTGGAGTATATATTGATTTTTATGTGTCCATGATGAATTTCTATAAATTCATAAGAAAAATATGTCTTCTATGTGTCTATAAATAATGCCCCAAAAAAAGGTTCTTGAAGGCCTCCTAAGAAAGACCCTCATGTATTCCTGATTGTACCATGAAACCCCACCATCTCCTGGAAGGTCCCTGATGAATAAACATTAAAAACTTGACCAGTTAATCCTCTGGTGTCCTGACCAAGTTGAATATTCCCTCAATGATGTCTATATAGTCCTCAACATCCTGTCATCCCATAGTACCCTAGAAGGATGATGGATGATGTAGATAGAGATAACATGCATAGTCAACATATAGGGTTTGGATTCATTGATATATTTTCACTCAAAGTATGCACCCCACACACCTATGGTAATTCAAATTTCCCCTCTCATTGCTCCTCCTTTTCCTATACTAGATGTGTCGGCAATACCTTCTTCCTCATTCACCAACCCTCCCCCTTCTCACTTTGTACTTCCCAATGCATTAGATCCTTTGGCTCCAATGGTCATGAATCCTCCTCCATTATCTGAGTATGCTCTATCTAGAAGTTCTATGAAGGAGATCGTCTTCATCCTAGTCTCTACTCGAGCAGTTCATCTTCCCTAGATACCTAAGATCCTTCTTGGAGTCCTCCAATCTAATTTAGTGGATGGGTAATCATTTCTAGATTTTCCACGGATTCATTCGAGGTGGTAGTGAAGTTTAATAAATGGATATTGGAGTCTAGGTTTGGTAAGGATAATACTCCCCTCACCTTCTTCGAGTACCTCATCCTCTCTTTTGGGATTGGTTCTCTAACTCACGTCTCAATTATAAATTGTAAGGCATTCTATCTAGTTCCAGGTTCCTATGATACTTTTTTGATGGTTTTGTCTCAAGTCCTTAGTCCTTTATAAAATGGTTTTTTAACCTATTACGATGGTTGACGGAAGTTCACTTTGTCCATGAATCTCATCAAGCGGCAGTGTGGGTTAATCTCCAAGGGCTTTCCCTCCCCTTCAAAGCCTTTCTTTCCTTCATAGTATAGGAGACACCCTTGGTTATTTCATCTACATGGATGATCACACACTTCAACTGTAAGATGCAGGATTTTCTTGGATCTACGTCGAAATGGATCTATCTCATCCTCTTTCGAGAAGAATTATTCTCAAGGTTGATGATACTATCTCTTAGTGGAAATCAATGATTGAACTCTCGCCTTCTCATTTATGCATGAGATATCAAATTCAAGGTAAATCACTCCCTATATGTCAAAATTGTTAGTACAAGATTTCAATTACACACCCTATAAACTACTCCACAGTAGTCCATCTTTCGAATCAGATAGTTAATTTTTCCACTATGGTGGATACGAGCCCATACATTTCCATTGAGAAGGTTCCCATTCCACAATTGTCACTAGGACCTTATGTCTTATTTGGTTTTCCAATGATGACATTTTCAATCTTGGTCTTGGGGAGTTGTTCCCCAATATGAGGAGTACATCTATGAACATTATGGTATATTTTATACCTTCAATCCTTGACCGTAGCCTCAACTCAGTGTGATTTCTTTGTCCACTCTTCCTTTGGCCTCACCCCTTGTGTTGGTGTCCCCTATCCCAAATAAGTAGATAACCACCCATCAGTGTATAAAGGAACCTATTTTCCTCTAGTTCCCATCCCCAGTGGTCCTATCCCCTCCTTCTCTCCAATCCATATTTATAATGGGTACAATGTATTGTCACATGTGGAAATAAGCATGGAATTACATGATATTTCTACCCCACCCAATTATTCCAGTACTATAGTTCATGCCAAATTGGAATATGAATCATCTTTAAAGCTTACGTGCATGTCGATTCCGGGGGGAAATCCATGTGGATTATAATTTGATGTTCACATTTCTCATTTGGAATACCTAGGTTCTAGGGACCAAGGTGAAGTAAAATTCTATCTCATCTAAGATTTATTGTAATAAAACTTCATTGGTTTTTAAACTTGAACATTAGAAAAACCCATCCAAAATACATTAATTTTCTTTCAAAATAGGGATTTATAAATTCATTCATAGAGAACCTGATAATAAAAATATATTGGTTTTCTATAATAATTCTATTTTAGTTGATAAATTCATTGTTTCTAACTAACACATAGATGTGAGGATTGGTTTTGATAACTAAAGTTTCTATATTTACTTTATTTTTGACATATGCGATGGGAGGAAGAGGTAGATTCATTAGAAATATCAGGATAACTATAATATGGGGGGGGGGGGGGTTCTTGGTTCATTATATGTGACTTCAATGTCATCATGGACACATCATAGAAGATGTTTAGAGAGGTATACCTAAGGACAAACAGATATTATTTCATTGGATTTGAATCCCATAATGGCCTCTTGGACTTGGGTTATACATGGGATAAATATATGCAGTGTAATAATTAGAAGGGAATTCTTCATATGTGGTTCCAGCTGAATTTCTACCCAAATAATATCTCGAAAATTTCTTCCTTCCTCAAACACATAAGTGGAACACCAAGTTCTAGTGGATCATTCTCAACTTATAATGTGTCTTGATGATAGTGGTTCTCATAATGAAATTTTTTTATACTCAAGTGGGTGGTTGACAGGTCTCAATTATCATCTCAAGGTATGTTTTTCATGGTATAAATTTCTGATTGAAGGCTCATGGTTTGTGTATGACAACAAAATCTTTCGTTAAAATAGGATCTCTGATCTTGGGAGTCCAATAAGCACTTCCATTTTTTATTTGGATATACTTAAGGTTGGAATTGAACATGATAAAGTGGAACATGAAACATAGTGGGATGATGATATTTTTAGTAACATGGTTAGTATGAGGATTCATCTTTTCAATTTGATTCTTGAGTAGGAATGGGAAGAAAGGGAGAGGTCTAGAGAAACTTGGCCTAAAGAGTGGGACAAAAATACTTCCATCTTCAAAGAATGAATCAGATTAAGGAAATATGTCAGTGTTCTAAACAACCAGATTGAGGATGGATCCTTCAATAATGATCCATAAGTGATTAGAGGTATGGACGTGTCTTATTTTAGATCCTTACTTGTAGATATTAACCCTATAATGCAAGACAATTACCCTAGATTCCAAGATAATCTTTTTAACAGCATTCCACATGTGGCTTTTCCTGTTTTTAATTATTTCCTCGAGAGAATATCGGATGAGGGGGAGGTCTGGGGGACTGTTATGACACTCAATTTATGAAGTTACTTAGGTCATGATATATTTTTAGGTTCCTTCTATACATCTTCTTGGGACCTTATCAAAAATGATCTTGTGGGTATCATCAAAGATTTTTTTGGAAGACAGAGGTTGTCGAGAGTGGCATGTGCCACCACCTTGATCCTCATACCTCAGGTTAAGAACCCATCCTCTATTAATAATTTAAAACTAATCATCATTTTCAATTTTCCATATAAATTCCTCATAATTATTATCAACATAAGGCTCTCAGTGAAACTCCAAAAATGTGTATCTAATGAGTAGCAAGGTTTCATCATAGGTAGGTCTACCCAACCACGATTACCATGGAACAAGAAATGATGAGTAATATCACTAAGAAAATCTTAGGTTCTGAAATCACTATTAATATTGATATGAAAAAAATCATACGATAGGGTGGAGTTGAGCTTCATTATCAAATTCATGGGTTATATGGGATTATATGAGCAGGTGGTTGATATCTTCTTTAGGTACATTGTCTATCCTTTGTTTTTGACCACATACATGGGGAAAATCTATGGGTTATTCAAGTCAGTCTAGGGTATAAGTAAAGTAGAACCATTATCCTTCATTACCTTAATTTGGGACTAAGACTTTTTAGTTGGTATTTAAATAACAACATCATTGAGAGATGTGTGCGGCCATTCTAGTGTATATAAAACCTTAATGGGATTTATCACCTCTTCTATTTATTATTATTTTTGTCTCTTCATCAATGTTAAGACTAGGTATATATAGGATATTAACTACATAATTGAAATTTAGAGAAAGTGGATAGGCTTGATTATAAACTGGAAAAAATGTAATGTTTACCTAATAAGATCATGCTTAGATATAAGGGGGAATAAAATTAAACAAAGGTTGGGAGTTCACAGAAGGCCTTTTCCCATGTATTAATAGGGAACCCTAAATTATTTGGATAGAATCTATATTCATCACTTTGATAGACTAGTTGAAAGAATCTCCAACTATATTCTCAATTGGAAAAATAGTTTCCTCTCTATTAATGGACTCATCACCCAAGCTAATAGTGTGCTTTCCTCTATCCTCATTCATGTCTTGTCATCCTTTAATGTCCCTAAGGATGTTATGTGGAATATTGAGAATATAATTATTGCCTTCATCCCGGACACACAATGATAATGTAGATATCATTGGGAATCCTGGAAATAGATGACCTAGGAGGTGGGAAATAGAGGCATTGGTCTTAGAAGTTTCACAGAATCCATAAACTACTTTTATTCTAGGTTGAGTTGGGATTTTATAGAGGGAAATTTATTGTGGGAAAGGTTCATTGATTAAAAATAAGTGGTTCATCTTGAGAGATTAGGGGAAAGAAGCTCCAGGATTTGGGACTCAATCTAACATCACATTATTGTTCTTAATCAACACTCATGGTGGATTATGTGGTATAGAATGATAAAATTTTGGAATGAAAATTGGGTAGGGAGTGTGCAAGGATTATTTGGATGCCTTGTGCCTCTTATATCCTTTACACAGGCTAGCAATTTTACCTTTTTTATCTGTGCCTCCCTCAACCCATAGGATAAATAGGTATATGTTATTATTTTGATCAATAATGAACTCAAAATACTTGTTTTTACTAACTCCTTGACATTACTATTATTTAAGAAGGTGTACTGATGTGTCCTACATAGAAATTATAAACAAAATTCTTGTGAAGGGACACTATAGTGAAAATAATTTCTTGATAAGTTCAACTTCTTTGTTTGGGGTATCTGTAACCAATACCTTTTCATAGATGTGGGGGGTGAGACACAAGGTTATCTCCATTATTTCCAAGTGAAACTACTATCGTAATCCCAAAGAAGATTCAATCTCTCATGTGTTCTTTAAATGATAATGGGAGACCTCCATTTGGTGTGGATTTATCATTTTTAGTGGTTAGGATGTGTACGAGATTTATAGTGACACCTTTATTCATTACTGGTTCCATTTCATGGATAAAAATATCCATGGCCATAAATATAGGGTTTTGTTTATGATGGCTGGATGTTGGAGTATTTGGAATGATCGTAACAGGATTAAACATGAGGGGATCCCTAGATCATTACTGATGGTGATGGTCTAGGCTCAATACCTAGTGGATGAGTCGGTCCCTCTTCTGAAGCAGTGGGAGCTCTCCCCATCCTTACAGTTGTTCATGGATGACTAGAGCTCCAGTTACATGGTTCACAGATTGTCCTCACAAGGTAAATGGGTGAATTGGATACCTACTATTAGTGATATCAAACTGGATGTTGATGGTTCATGAATTGATAGTCGCATGAGGGGAGCAGTTGTTTATAAATAGGCTGATTCTACCATATTTTCTATTAGAATTATATTTGTCCAAGGATATTCACTCATAGGAGAAGTCTCCACTATGATCAGGGGGCTCGAATTGTGCCACTCCATTGATATTATGCTGTATATGGTTGAAAATGACCCCTATATCTTACAAAAGTATATTTAGAAGGATACATAAAACCCTTGTACTATCACATATTTAGTTCACATATTCATAAGTATCTTCACTGATAGCATAAATAGTACTCACACATGGTGGGAGGGAAATATTGTATATAATTTCCTAGCCTCCTAGGCCACTCTTAATAACCCATGTGACATCTTTACAATTATAGGATCCCTTCCCAAACTTTGTGTTAATAATTTCAGTGATGATACCCTAGGGCTCCATTATTTCAGACCCCCTTAATGTTTTTGGGTGGTGGCCCCCTTCTCAATAAAATTATATAACATTAGATGGACATGCATAGTTAACCATGGTAATTTGTTATAGAGATGATTTTTTTTCCTATAAGACATTGATATATTTATATACATACATACATACATACATATATATATATATATATATTTATTTAGATCCACACATTGAGATAACGTGTGATTTCGAGGTTCGGTGTGATCCAAATTAATTTTATAAAAATATAAAATATATTTTAAATTACATGCACATAGATTCTTAAACAAAATGAGATAACTCTTAAATGAAATATCAAATTATAAATTAGAGACTTAGGTTGAGTCTGGAACACAATGTTTAACCTTGGAATGACGTAAAACTATTAGAAATTGGGTGCTTGGATATCATGACCATTTCCGATACATTCCGTTGGTTAATTAAATAATTAATTTATTAATTGAAATAATTCTATATTCTCTACAAATAAACTATTATGGTAGGATTTCCATGGATATACACATAACCCTAGGATTGTTATGAAGTGTATTCTTCCTAATATCATTGGTGAATCAGATTCAGATGATGATGAACCTCTGGATCCACGAAGATCGACACCCAGTGAACACAAAAACATATTTCATTCATTAGAGATCATGTTATTCGATGAAGAATAATAAAAAAGTATATAGAACTCATAATTTGGGGATTTTTTTCTCATTTTATTAAACTATTGATAATGATCATCTTCTTACCATTGATCTGCCTCAATTGTAAGACTATGCAAGTGCCCGTGTACCAAGATTCATTAGATATTCAATTATTTATCACCTTGGATATCCCTGATTTTTTTTTCTGTACAAGAATAATTTAACAATGATAATTCACATTTGTTTTGGGGATTTTCTCCCAATCATTCAATTTTTTCATCTCCATTGGGATATGGGGCCATTGATCAACATTTTTAGGTGGTGCTGAGCCAGATCAAACCCCCCATATTCCCAGGGAAATCACATTCAATGAAAAAATTGGAAAATAAATGGAGGATTGGGAAGATATTTGGGTTGTGGATGATCACTTTGATGTTTCATAATCCCAATAGAATAAGGTACGACATGGGTTATGTGCGGGTTTGTGCAAGGAGTGATGAACCAAATGAAAATCAATTTTTGGATGCTGGGTGGTTAGAAGCATTGAATGGAGGCAAGGTCCTTTTATTTCGGGAGGTATGGAGGTGATATTTGACGTGGAGAGGCAAGATATGGAATGTCAGAGTAGATATGGAGATTATATGAAAATTGTGGCTACACTCCATGTAATTTGAAGAATACATGGTGTGTAGCCCCTGCGGCTATGGCACTAGGGATTTCATGGAATTATAAGTATCCCACTCTGTGTGACCATTATTCTGGAGAATCGAAATATAATCCATAATTACATGGGAATAAGAATGAATAGGAACATGTTGTGGGACAAATTACGTAGACATAGGTAGGGAACATGGACATGGGAATGGTACATAGACATAGACATGGTACACAAACACGAGTAGTATACATGGACATGGCTAGAGAGCATATACAGAACCCTAGGTGGTTGAGTTATTTCATGTAGCACACCTAAAGGTCATGTTGGTCTATATGGGTAGTGAGATGTGTACCAGTGGGGTCATGGTAAAGTGATATAGTGGGACCACATGCCATGTATGTATCCTCAAACATAATTTACACCTTCTTCCATTTTGAGAAAATTTAACCTATCATATATCCTTTGTTTGGACTTAGATTTTATCTCATGAGTAGCCTATACTGAGTATTTTTCCATATAGAACACGGTGGTGTCCACCATAGTATATTTTGATATATGATCTGATATTTTATAGATGTGACATTTCTTTAGGCATTTCTAAATGATGGAAATGACCAGGTATGACCACCAGAGGCTTCTAAAGTGGCACCCTCCTACTAGGATGGGTCTTGGGTCCTCAACCTATCTATAGTGTGGAACCCTCCAGGTGGACTGGGAATGGGTCCTCAATCTACTCATTTAATTTCACCCTCTTGTTGGGCAGGCCGTGGGTCCTCGACTGACTATTATAGTGGTAACCTTTTACTAGGTAGGTCATGGGTCCTCTATATACTATCCTAGTGGAACCCTCAAGTTGTATTATAAAATGGGTCCCCCGAATACTAGAGTGGAACTCTTTAGATGGGATGGTCATGGGTCATCTATAAACTACTATAGTGGAACCCTCCATCTAGGATAGGCATGGTTCCTCTATTGATTAGTTAAGTGGAATCCTTCTACGGGGAAGGTCATGAGTTCTCTATATACTATTGATTGGTACCCTCCTATTAAACTAGGGCATGGGTCCTCTACTTTGAGATTGTGCTACTAAAATATGTAGCACAGTGGTGAGGTGTGTCTTGACTTTGGTGTTTATTTTTTGGACATATGCGTGAGATATTGGGAATCATTGATGGACTTCTGGAACATATGAAACTATTTTTTCTATGTTAGGTTGTGAGATGGAGATCCCCTTATCTCTCATTTGGGTTTCTTTGGGTTGATCATTTATATATATATATATATATATATATATATATTTGTATCCATGTTTTTGGATTTTTACTCTCTTACTTTGGGTTGAGCTATCCAATATCTATCTATATCTATCATGTCTCTTACTGCTCCCCCTTCATCTTTCAGGTTGTCCTACTGGGTATGTATATACTCTCACCTTCATGGTATTTTCCCACACATGTTGTATCTTATGTAGATGATAGATTCATTGTAAATGAATACAGAGGAGTGTAGGGATACCTAGTGTGTTGGACCACATAAGGTGGTCGGAGCTTGAAGATCAAGAGGAAGGATCTCTCTCAGCACATTTAATTTCCATTTTTGTTAGGTTGGGACATCTTTCTTGTTGGCCACAAGCTTTGCCTCTTTACTTTCTGTTTTCATTGTCACACTATTATACACCCTAGAGGTTTTCATATGCATGGTTCTATTCTAGGTATTTCATCTTTTCATTATTATTACTCTACACGTATTCATTGATATATTTGGGTGTGTACATAAAGGTGCATTAGGAAAAGGAATCCCATTTAGTTTATGAATTTCAGTGCTTGTCAACATACCTTGTCCTATGGAGGCGGGCTTGGGATAGTTACATCTTGAGCCTTGGTTGGGTCAGGTAATGAAAGATTGGTATCATAGTAGATCATTACTAGAGATGATATTTGGTATAATCTCCTTATGAGGAGTTGGTTGGGATTTAGAGAAACAATTTCAATGTTTTTCAAGTTTTTTTTCAGGCTATGGAATCCAATGTTGGTGCGGGGACCAACCTAACCTTTCACTAGGACCATGAAACCTTCTTGTCGACTCAGCATATTGAGGCATTAGTTGTGGGGATCAATGGTACATGCTTCATACAATATTGAGTCTTTAACTGTCCTTCATGGGTTAGATCCCCATTATATAAATATATATATATATATACACTTATCTGACTATGGTATGTCTTGATTAAATATTCAGGCTGGCTCCATGATGAAAGCTATCCAGGTTACCAATTTTGGATTGTGTTGATGATTTGATGAGCGATGTTGTATTAGTTTTGGGTCGATCCCATGAGATCCTTCCTCCAAGTGGATAGGTATGATAACCCCCACCTATTGAGTAGTGTATCATACCAGCAAGATAGTATGAGGATGAGCATAGGCTTAATGCACTTCTTGTGTTCTAGATCCAGAGTCCACTAAGGCTCCATAGTGATCCAGTTCCCCAAGCAGTAGAGGATTAGATAGAGTTAGTGGTCTATGTTTTTAGGCTTATTTGGAAACTGACAGATCAGGTGGTTGTGTTTGTAGCTAGCCTTTTCCATAGAGTATTCAGGCACTGGTGGAGTCTTGTTACCCATATACACAATGAGTCAACACTCTCATTTCCTAACATCCAATTGTTGTTTCATGAGAATTAATACCCCTACCATTTACACTTAGTTTAGATTCATGATCATATGTAGTAAAATCAATGAGGAATGATAGTGGATGAGTATGTTGTGAGGTCCATAGGCCTTACATGGTACTCCCTTGACATGATCTAGGATGGATACTTTTGAGCACGGAAGCCTGAGCATGTAATTTGAAAAGATATATTGGCCAGTGTAGTGACCTTGTGCATTCCCACCTATGTTTGGTGTTAGAGCTAGAACTAGTGAAAGAGAAGTTCCTATCAAATAGTTTTGAAACACTTGGAGCTAGTAGTGGGCATCACAGGGCTCAGTCATCTACAACAGCTTGCAGATACCAGTTGACAGTATCTCAACATAAGATATCTTCCCAGGATCATGATTTTGTATGTGGTAATGGGTAGCATAGAGGACCAAGGAATCCCATATAGGGGGTAGTGCTATTCTTGTGATGGGAAAGATTACATGGTTCCTGACTGCCTAACTAGATGTGTTGAGGATCACATGTATATTACTAATGAATTACCATGACCGAGATAGTTTTGTGATCATAGATATCCCAGGAAAGGGCTGGGTGGCCCCCCATGGAGACAGAGTTGGTAGAGGAGTAGGCGGTGCTCCAAGAGGAGGAGGTATGGGTGGTGGATAATTCTATGAGATCTTTCGACCACCACCACTAGGTGGCCCATGTCAATCTCAGGGATATGGTGGTAGGGACCGTGGATTGGTGTATGCTATGGAGGCTTATGACATAGAGAGTTGTGATATTTTTAGAGGTACGATATGTGTTTATTATATTTTTACCTTAGTTCTAATTGACACAATTGAAAGTCATTCCTTCATATCTTTACTCCAAGTGAGAGATTTGGTGCTCAACATTGACACATTATCTTTGTAGCTTTATCTTGAGGTTCCTATATGGAATAATTCCTCTATATATTTTATCTACCAGAAGTTAAAGCTATTATTTCGTGGAGAGAGGTTTAAGTGAGACCTTTTGGTTGTCAAGATGTAACCCTATGTCATCATCTTGGGTATGGATTGGTTGTCCATGGTCTAGCCCCATATTGACTATCACCATAGATGATTCTGATGTCATCGTACTAATGGGACAATATTCTTCTTTGTGGGGAAGAGATATCTCATGGTAGGATAAGTAGGGTTTGAAATTAGGAGGATGCATCCCATTACTAATTAGTTGGTGAGTATATCCCTTGGAGTAGTTGGTTCTTCTGGCATATGGATTCCTTTAGTCATAGAGGATTTTATGGATAGTTTATACAAGGATGTTCTGGGACCACCTATATGGTGGGAGATGGATTTTTTTATGGACTTACATTCTAGGAAAACTCTGATATCTTTTTTGACATATAGGATGGCCCCTACCAAGATTCGAGAGTTACAGTTGTAGTTAGAGGATATTCAAAATAATGGTTTTATCAGGCCTAGTGTATACACCTAGGTATCCCCTGTGTTGCTTGTGAAAAAGGAATATGAGAGCTTGCATCTTTGTAAGGATTATTATCTCCTGAACTTGGCTAATATAAAGGTACCCCTTCTTGAGGATTGATAACCTATTTGACAAGTTGTGAGGCAAGAGATGCTTCTCAAAAATCTATCTCTGGTCCAGCTACCACCGGTTGATAGTTCATGATGCTGATATTCTAAATCTGGTATTCTGATGTCACAATAGACACTATGAGTTCCTAGTGGTGCATTTTAGTGTGACGAATCCCCCCACTGTGTTTATAGATTTGAGGAACCGAATCTTCCAACCATACTTGGAATAGTGTTTGGTTGTCTTTATCGATGACATACTCATATACTATACAATAGAGGAGGAGAATGCAGTGCACATCAGGATGGTTCTAGATTCACTTTTGGAGAACCAACTTTATGAAAGATCTCGAAGTGCCTGTTATGGATTCACAAGGTTCACTTCCTGGGGCATGTCATTTCTGATCATGTTTTATATTTGGACCTAGAAAATATCGATAAAGTAATTGTTTGGGAGACACCCAAGAGGGTTTCAGAGGTGTAGAGTTTTCTGGTCCTGATAGGGTACTATAGGAGGTTTTTGGCAAGATTCTATAGGATTTCAGCCTCTTTGACCACCCTGATAGAAAAGGGAAGCTATTTACTTGGACTAAGTAGTTTCAAAAGGACTTCGGGGAGTTAAGTCTTAGGCTGATGAGTGCTTCTTGTTTGAGACTATTGGAGGATGGCATGGAGCCGTCGTGTATTGAAATGGATTAGGAATAAGATCAACTACATGTTGAGGCAGAGATAGTTAATTATCACATATGGTTTGAGGTAGTTGATAACCCACATGCATAACTACATGACTCATGACCTAGATCTAGAAGAGATAATCATTGTTTTGAGGATGTGGAGGAACTATCTTCTAGGAGAATGCTTTGTGGTTTACTCAATACATCAGAGTATCATTTATGCATTCACATAGAGAGACTTGAATTTGAGATAGTGGTTCTAGTTGGAGTTCTTGTAGGACTATTACATAGATATAGTATATATTTGGGGAAGGGAAACATAGTGGCATATTATAGCATATTCCCTTAGTTGGATGTCCTAGGATCATTTGATTTAGTCGGCTTATGAGAAGTAGGATTCCTTAAAGCTGACCCTGGTTGAGAAGAAGGGTGTAGTTTTACTTCAGTTGTTGGTGACGACTCCTCTGCTACATTAGTGTGTGAGATAGTCCTAGTTGGAGGATATATAATGTGAGGTCTGGAGTGACTAGCTATTCTTATGAAATTCACTCAATTTATTTTATGAAGGAGGGAATCACATCAGCCTTTTCCATGGATTGATGGTGGTCCTAGTCATGATGTCAGAGGAGATGATATGGAATTTTCACAGTTCTCCTTTGGTTATACATCCTGGTGTGGGGAATATGTAAAAATACCATCATCACCAGTTTTGGTGGGTTGGAATGAGATGGATCATAACTGATTTCTTCTCACAATGCCTCACATTTCAGATGGTGAAGTCTAAGCACCGGGTTCTGGAAGGATTGTTGAAGCCCCTTGAGATTTCAGAGTAGAAATGGGATGGAATATACACAGACTTTATGATAGGGATTCCATAGACAATGAAGGTCCAAAACATGATCTGGGAGATAGTTGAATGAATCAAATTTTTATTGCAATTATTTTCTATCAATTAGTATATTTTGGTGGAGATTTTAGGGAAGATATACATATGGGAGATTTTTTACCTTCATGGGGTGACCTCAACTATTGTCTTCGACCGTGATACACGGTTTAAATCATGGTTATGGAGAGGACTATTGGGGGAATTTGAGACCCAAATGAGGATGTGTACAACCTTTCACCCCAAACAAATGGTAATACTGTGCACACTATCTAGGTGTTGAAGAATATGTTGAGGGCTTTCATATTAGACTTTGGCTGCAGTTGGTAGGATAACTTTCCCTTGTTTTAGTTTTTGTAAAACAATATATACCACTCAACTATCAGCATGAAATTTTTTCCCTATAAGAGAGGCCTTGTAGGTCACTCTTATTCTGGGAAGAGATTAGAAAGACATCTATGTTGGGTCCATAAATAGTTTAGGCAAAGATAGAGAAGGTCTAGGTCAACCGTGAGTGGATGAGGATATCCTAGAGTAGGTAGAAATCATACATAAATCATTATAATAGGCCCTTGGAGTTTGAGAAGGGAGACTATGTTTTATATAAAGTCTCCCCATGATGAGGATTACATACATTCAATAGAAGAGAAAATCTATCTCCGAGGTTCATCAGGCCATTCGAGATATTTCATATGGTTGGTGAGGTTTCGTTCTACCTCACCCTACCCCTATGATTATATAGGGTTCAAAAAATCTCCCACATGTCTCATTTGAGGAGATATATGCATGAAAATATGCACTTCATTTTTTGGGTTAATAGGGACATCAAGGATGGAGCCACTTTTATAGAGCACCCAATGGTGATTGAGGATCAATAGGAGAGGACCATACATGGATGAACCATCCCCTTGGTTTATGTGTTTTGGTTGCACATAAGAATGTTGGAGATCTTCTGAAGGAGGGAGAGCTATATGTGGGATGAGTATGTTGATCATTTTGTCTAGTTTTTCTTTTTAGGGATGAAAATTTTAAAGGATATAATGATGTTGAGACAATATTTTTACTTTGTAAGACTTAAATATTTATATATATATATTTGTATCTAGATACTAGTATGAGATATGATTCTAAGACTTAGAGTTCCCAAAATTAATTTTATAAAAATACTAAATATATTTTATATTACATGTGAATAGTTTCTTAAAAAAATGAGATATATCTTAAACGGAATCCCCGATCATAAATCTGATACCACAGTTCTATCTGGAACATGATTTTTACCCTACCCGTGACCTAAAACTGGTTAGCATGGGGTGTTCAGATATCCCCACCAATGGTGGTGGGTTCAGTTGGTCAATTAAATAATTAATTTAATTAATTTACTAATTAATCTTATTATTCATTCTCTATAAATAAAATTTTAATGGGTTGATAAATAGGGTTATCCGAAAAACCATGGGATCATTGTTAAAAATCTTATTCCTCTTCTCATTGGTGAATCAATTTCAGATGAAAACAAATCTCTAGATATAGGTAGATCAATGTATAGTGAACACAATTAATTCATTCATTCATTGGAAAGTGCATTCTTCAATGAAGAATGTCAAAAAACAAAGTAGGGCTCATAATTTGTGGATTTTTCCTCATCTTATTAAAATATTGAGCATGTTTATCTTCTTATATTTGATATGCATCAATTGCAAGACTATAAATGAACCAGTGCACTAGTTTTCAATGGTTATTCAATTTTTTCTGCCCAAGATATCCCAAATTGTGTTTATTGGCCAAGAATGATTGGACTAAAATTTTCACCTCTGTTTTGGTTCTTTCCTACCAATCATTCTTCACGTTCTTCACCATTGGTATATGGGTCCATGGATCAATGTTTTTAGGTGGTGTCGAACCTGATCAGACCCCTGAATTCATGGAGAAATCATGTTTAATGAATGGATCAGTGAAAAAGGGATGGATTGGGATTGTTTGAGGGTTGTAGGTGATCACTTTTTTCCCCATAATCCTTACTTGAGAAGTCATGGCATTGGTTATGTGTGGGTTTGTATGGAAAGTGGTGAACCAAAAGAAAATCAATTTTCTGCCACCATATGGATTAAAATAATGAAAGAAGGAATGATACTTCAATTTTGGGAGGGATGGAGGTGAGATTCAAGGTAGAAAGGGAGTATTTGTAATATTTGTTTAGATCTAGAGATTCTATGAAAAATGATACTACACACCCTGTAGTCTAAAGAAAACACAGTCTATATCCCTTGTGGCTGTAGTGCTAGGGTTTTTGTGGAATTATAAGTACCACACATCATGTGCCCCCCTCCCCCCACACACCATGTGAACCTTGTACTGGTGACCCTATGTGTGATATTGGATTACATTGGAATTGGAAAGACCAAGTACACACCGTGTTCCAAAGTACAGGACACGGGCAGCATACACATGCATGAGTTGGGTACATAGATATGGATAGGGTACCTGGATATTGGCAGGATGCACGAACATGGCCAGGGGGCATGGGTAGGACCTCAGGTGGCTGAGGTATTTCATGTAATCCACATGAATGCCAGTTAGGTCTATATAGTTAGTGGTCCATGCTCCATAAAGTACATGGATAAGTGATGAAGTAGTAACATATGTCGTGGGGGTCCCCACAAACACTGTGTACACAGTTTTCCCTTTTTAGGAAACATTATCCTCTCATATATCCTTTGTTTGGACTTGGATTTTGGACTAGGAGTATCCTATTTTTAGTGTTTTTTCTATAGAATGCATTGGTGGACTCCATAGTATCTTTTGAGATATGATTAGAGATGTTCTAGGTGTTACTCTTCTTTACGAGATGCTCGATAATTGAAGTGATCAGGAAAGATCACTAGAGACTTCTATAGTGAAACCCACCTACTAGAATAGGGAATGGGTCTTATACCTATCTATAGAGTGGAAACCATAAGCTTGATAGGGAATGAGTACTAAATCTACTATTTGAGTGGAACCCTCTTATTGGGTAGGGCATGGGTCCTTGACATACTATTGGAGTGGCACCCTCCTTTTGGGTTGTGAATGGGTCTTCTATATGATATTCGAGTGGCACCCTCTTATTGTATCAAGTCAAGGGTCCTCATATACTGGATTAGAACCCTCCATCTTGGATAATCATGTTTCCTCTACTAATTACTTGAGTGTAACCTTCCTGCAGAGCATGGAATGAATCCTCTAACGACTATTTAGTGGCACCCTCCTTTTATACTAGGGTATTAGTCCTCTACTTTCATAATGTGTCCCTTAATTGTGCAGTACAATGGTGAGGTGTGTCTTGACTTCGATATTTTTTTGCTGGATAGATGCGTGAGATTCTAGGCATCATTGATGGACTTCTAAAACTGATTGCAACCTTTTTCTAGGATGAGATGTGAGATGAAGATCACCTTCTCTCTCATTTGGGTTTCATTGGTTTGAGAATATATATATATATATCAATGTTGTTGAATTTATACTCTTACATTGGGTTTAGTTGTATATTATCTGTCTATTCAGGTCATGTCTCTTACTCCCCCCCCCCTTCATCTTTTGGGGCATCCTATAGGCTATGTATATACTCACCCCTTTAGGGGATTTTCCAGAATGTGTCATGTCTTATGAAAATGATGGATTGGTTTGTGGTGACTATGGTGGAGCATAGGTATACCAGGTGTATTGGACAATATATGGTGATCAAATCTAGGAGATCGGTAGTTGAGATCTCTCATAACATTTACATTACAGTTTTTTCAGGTTGGGACATATTTCTAGTTGGCAATACACTTTTCTCCTTTAATTTTAGTTTGCGATGTCTTAGACTGTACACCCTAGAGGTTTTCATATGCATGGTTATATTCTAAGTATTTCATCTTTTTATTATTATTTCTCATCACTTTTTCATTGAGATGGTTGGGTGTATGCATATAGGTACATTAGGAAAAGGCCTCCTGTTTGGGTAATTCCATTTATCACTTATCCCTAGCCCCAATCCTATAGAGGTGGGCTTGGGGAAGTTTTGGATCAAGGCCTAGTTGGGTCAGGTCATGACATTTGTACTCCTCCTCTATGAGAATTTCCAATCCAAAATACTCCAAGCCGGAGTGGATCCAATGCTTGGACCACTAGAGTAGGTGCAAGAGCATGCTTAGTTTCATCCTCTTATATATCTTGTTGTGTAACTAGAACAACCTACCTAGTGAGTGCATTAAGGAATCTCTAAGGTGGCATTTTTCTGAATTAATAAAAAAACATCTAGAGACTCGATAACAAATTTCTTATGAAAAAAACTTAAGAAGTTATAAGGTACATGTAAGGGAATTTTATTATAAGACCAATCTTTATTGATACCATTTTAATTCATAATCCTCCTAGTTATATCCAAGGATCAAGCCTAATCCTTCATGCTTATACCTTAGTCCCAGTCACATATATACAAAACATAAAAACATGCTCAAGTTAAACTAACTAATTCCATCATAGATATATCACAAGAAAACCCTAATATATCAGTCAAAATAGATTACATGTCTATCCCAAACAGATAGTAAAAATCAAGGAATTTAATTAAAGAACTAATATGTAACACACAACATGAATATATATGACATGTGATCCCATGTTCCTAATTATGATGTATGAATGTTGAAAAATCCCTTAAAACTATAAAAAAAATCCCATCGATGATAAATCGTAGGTTTTTTACACATGACATGGCTAAGAACATGGAAACTTCCCTACCAAAACTCTACACATCCTATATAATTTCTATCATATTCTATAATGACTAATAAGAAAGAAATAAAACTCGCCTTTGATATCATTTTTTAATGATGGAACCTAGGTTTTCCTAAACAACTCCCAAGTAGAGACTCCACAATAAAATGAACACCTCCTTAAACATAAGAGGTTGTTGAATAGAAATGAGGGTTTAAGGGTGTTGTGGGGAGACTATACCCTTGGAAATACTAAGCACAAACCATAAGAATAAATAAAATATAACAAACTAGAGTATAAAAGTGGAAGATAAAGTAACATAATATTGTAAACTATATCACTCATGTAAAACATGCAATGACCAAATATCCCAATGTGAAAATGAAATCCAGATTATAAAATTTAAAGAAGATAAATGATGATACACCACAGAATCCTCTAGAGTACATCCCAATATAGCTACCAACTCCATACTCCACAACTCAACTATCTTTCACAGGTTCCATTCCCTTACCTGGATCCCTAATCAAAAAGTCTGTATGTGCATCAAGATTCCTATGTAGGGTATATGTAGTAAAACCCAATTGGACGCAAAAAATACATCCTTAACATATGTATATAAGTTTAACATGTGTATTAAATTATAAATATAATTACACAATCAAGAATTAACAATCATACATTTAGTGTTATTGTGCTAGCCAAGATACCATGAGCCCTAACCGTACCTACCCCAACTTCATGGTAGAAGGAAAAATGAAAAGGATATCAGAAGTGGCCAAGATCTACCCACAAAGATGGTGAATATGTCTCTTAGTATCCATAAGACATCGAGTCAGATTGGGTGACGAGGCAGTCACATCCTGCCTCCATCATGGGTTAGTCCTCAAGACCTTCAAAACTTATCTCCATCACAGATGAGGACCCAAGGATGTTGTATCCCTCTATGCCATTAGTCAGGACACAAGGCTTTCATACCCCTACCTCCACTACCTCAGGTTAGGACACACAATTTTCATGCCCCTACCTTGTGTTCAGTCCTATCATCTTCATCATCGTATGTCTCGTGCACTCCCTTTATAATGGATAACCATATCACGATGGTCCATCTATTTTGAATACCAGTAGAAATACCTCTAAAGGTATGAAAATAACACATAAAAGGGTAGATAATATATGGGTATAACCTAAAATCACACTATAAGAACTAGTAGTAACATAAATGTACATGTGATCAATACAAAAAAAGGTCTAACAAGCTACATCAGATTACACATGGACTCAATCATCATATATTCATGTCACAGGTCACACAAACACATATATGACCATTATCTAGAATGGTCAAACAATCAACACCAAATAAAGTATCACACCAAGGAAATAAGAGTATACAATTTTCCCAAATAGTTAGTAACTTCCTACCTTTATCATGTTGATGGAAAAATACAAACCTTTCAAGGAAAAATACCTTAGTCAAACCCATCCTTTAAGTAGATCAAGACCACTAACCAAGAATCCCTAGAATCGATTCTTGTAGGGACCCTGTCTTTTACTTTTAAAACAATGAAATATATCTAGAAATATTTTTTAGATCTAGGAACTGAGACAACATGTGATTCTGAGGTCCAGTGTGCCCAAAATTAATTTTTAAAAATATTAAATATATTTTATATTAGACACACATGGTTTTTTAGAAATAATGATATAACTATTAAAGAGAATCTCATATCCAAAATCTGATACCATGGCCGAATCTAAAACTTGACATTTACCTTAGGCATGACCTAAGGTGGTTCAACATGAGGCATTCATAGAAAGAGGTTGTTGTTGGGTGCATTTAATTAAAATAAATAAATAATTTTATTTTTTTAAAATTAAATAAACTATATAGTTCCCTCTATAAATATTAAATTATTGAAGATCACCATGGTTATCTGCATAACCTAAGGACCGTTGAGAGTAGGATCTACCAGTCTTCATTGATGAATCGAGATCTGGTGACAATCAATAACCAGATAATTGAAAATTGAGGTGTAGTGAATGTAATAGATCTTACTCCTTCCTTGGAAGTAGTGTTATTCCCCAATGATCAATCCAAATCAAAGTAGGATTTTTCATTTGTGTATTTATACCCATATGATTAAAATATTGAGAAGATTCATTTCTATTTCTTCTATCTACATCAAATTTAAGCCTTTGTATGAATCTTCATATCAGATTTAATTTATTTATTCAATTTACCATGTTGTGACATGTTTTCTCACCCCATATATCCACAGTATATTTCATTGGATAATAATTCTTGGACAACAATTTGTTCACCATTGTTTCTTATTCTTTTCCCCCATAGTTATTCATTTTTTTCTTCATTAGACCATGAGGACCACAGTTCTAAATTTCTAGGTGGGATCGAGCATGATGGGACCTTAAGATTCTGGAAAAATTCACATGTGATGAATGGATAGAAAATTAAGGGTTGGATTTGGAAATATTTTTATATTTGGGTGATTGCATCAAGAATTTTGAGGTCTAGTGTACTAGAGATAGGATCCATGGGAGATGAAGGTTGGTGTTGCCATCTAGAGGTGAATTGAAATCCAGTTTCTGGCCACTGGATGTTCGGAAATGACGATCAAAGGAAATTATAACCAAGTACAGGTGGTCAAATGGTATGAATTGTGGAAAAAATATTGATCTAGAATGTCTGGAGTATATCTATCATTATTTGAAAATCCAAAATACACGGTGTTTATTAGGATAAATGAAAACCATGTAGTACCCCTATGGATGTAGTGCTAGGGTTTTGGAAAATTAAAGGATCACATGTCTTTTGGATGGTCCCTATGCCATGTAACCCTCCCCGGGTAGATAGGTAATGTGATAGAAGCACATGGGAAGAACCCCATGTGGGGGGACATGATGTGTATCTAAGTACATGGGAACAATCATGATTACATGGAATAACTAGGAGCACATGGGTGGGTATCAGGTGGGAAAGACACACCATGTGAGACTTATACACATCGTGTACAACTACATTGCCTATAATCCATGTATTAGAAAGAACACGACCATGTGTTTGAGCAGGACCACATGCTATGTGTGTCCTTTACACATCGTGTACC
Source organism: Viscum album (assembly GCA_963277665.1). Lineage (NCBI taxonomy): Eukaryota > Viridiplantae > Streptophyta > Magnoliopsida > Santalales > Viscaceae > Viscum > Viscum album. The sequence goes on along the minus strand of OY728122.1, from coordinate 2,082,088,338 downwards.
TTCCTTTTTTAGGAAACCTTTACCTCTTCTATCTTCTTCATTTGGACTTGGATTTTGGCCCAAGAGTAGAATATCCTGAGTTTTTTTCACATAAAACATAGTGGTGGACTTCATAGTGGATTTTAAGATATGATGAACAATGTTTTGATAGTGACACTTATTAAGGAACCACCAAATGATGATAGTGATTGGAAAGGATCATTAGAGTGGCATCCTCCTGCTAGGGAAATTTATGGGTCCTCTATCTATCTATTATAGTGGAACCCTCCTACTAGAACAAGGCTTGGGTCCTTGACCATTAGAGTGGAACCTGCATTTTTGGATAGGGAATGGGTCCTCTATCTATATATCAGATTAGAACCCTACAATAGTGTCAGGTCATGGTTCCTTGAACATTAAAGTGGAACCCTCCTACTAGGACATGGAATGGATCCTAAAAAATTAGAGTGGAACCCTTTTGATGGTACATGGAAAAGTACCTCTATATATCTATCAGAGTGGCACCCCCTCATGGTGTCAGGTAATGGTTCCTTAACCATTAGAGTGGTACCCTCCAACTAGGACAAAGCATGGGTCCTTTATCTTTTTATTGGAAGCATCCTATTGGACCAAGGAATGGGTCCTCTAACTAGAGATTATGTCCCCTAGGCTCTGAGGAACATTGGTGAGGTGTGGATCAATAAGGATGTTTCTTTGGATGGACAAATGAGATAATGGAAGTCACTGATGGGCCTCTAAGAACTAATGGAAGACTCATTTCCTTAGTTGGGATGTGAGATATAGATTTCCCTTCTCTCTTGTTTGGGTACTTTTAGGAGAATATATCCATGTTTATTATTTCTCTCTTTCTATTGGTTGATCTATCTATTTCTATTTTTTCTCTTACTCCCCCCCTTCATCTTCTAGGGCATCTGACTGGGTATGTGTATACTCACCCCTATATGGACTTTTCCTTCATGTTTCATGTCTTATGCAGATGATGAGAAGGTCGACAATGATTACATAGGATCATAGGTATACTTTGGTGAATGAGACCACATGTGGTGGTTGATTCCTGGAGATATGGAGTTAGGCCCTCTCAGGATTTACTTTTCTAGTGTTTTAGGTTAGGATATATTTCTAGTTTGGCATGCATTTTTTCCATTTACCTTTTATATTATGTTTTAATACTCTCTTTTACCTATAGGTTTTACATGTATGGTTTATTCTCTAGATTTTTTCACTTTTTTTATTATTCCTCTTCGCTTCTATAGGGATATGGTTGTGTGTATGCACACATGTAGTTAATAAAAGGATTCCCATATTAATTATGTATTTCGGTGCCTGTTTCCATCCCCTGGCCTATGGAGGAATTTTTGGGGTAGTTGCAGCTTGAGCCCTGCTAGATCAGGTCATTATAGACTGGTATCAAAGCAGTTCATTCCTTGGGTAGGTGTTTGGAGTTATCCCTTTAAAAATATTTTTTTTGGACTTATGTAAATAGTGTCAAAGTGTTTTTAGTGTAACTTTTATTCCATAAAACCCAGAATTGGTGTGGTGGTCAACATATACATTCACCTGGAAACTGACTACATGCTTGTTGACAAGGAATATCGATACATTGGTTGTATATATCAATTGTACAAGCATCATATAATATTAAGTCTTTGAATATCCATCCTGATTCATATCCATATATAAATATATATTTAATCTAACTATGGTATATATTGATTAGTGATTTTGGATACCTCTACAAATATAGCTAGTTAGGTTAGAAATTCATAATCATGATAATTGTGGGATGATTGATGAGGCCACGGTTCAAGGGAATTCTCATGAGATTCTTCCTTTAAGTGGATTGGTAGTAGCTCCCCCACCTATTGTGTAGAAAATAATACTAGTAGATTGGGATGATAATTCGTGACGGATTATCACACTCCATGTGTTCTAGTGCCAAAGGTAGAGGAGTTTTCTTAGTGATCCAGATCCCCAAGCATCGGGGGATTGGATAGAGTTAGTGATCAAAGTTTTCAGGCTTATCCTTATATTGACTGATTACGAGGTTTCATAGTAGCTAATATTTTCCATGGAGAAGTTGGGAACTGGTGGATTCTAGTCCCATAGATGCATGATGAGTCGATAATCTCATGGGATAAATTCTAGTAGGTGTTTCGTGAGGAGTAATACCCATATTACTTACACTCATTTTAGATTTAGGAGCTTCTGGAGTTTCGGTATGGAGGGATTATAGTTTTTGAGTATTTTTTGATATTCTCCAACCTCATGTGATACTTCATCTACTTGATTCTATATGGATACTTCTAGGAGTGAAATTTTGAGTAGGGTCTCTATGGTGACATTTGTGCCAATGTGCTATCCCTATGAATTCCTAATTATGTCGGAGTATTGGATTAGTTGAGGGTGAAGGATATCATCCTATTAAAGGGAAACCATGTATTTGGAGCTGGTAATGGGTATCATAGGGATGAGTCATCTTCTAAATCAAGAAAGTGCTAGTCGGTAGGATCTCATCGTAAGAGATCTTCCTAAGATCAGACTCAAGAATGAGTTCTAGTGGAACAAGGACCATGTAGAAAACCAGGGCATCCTAGAGATTATAATTTCTATCAATGTGATGGTTTAGGTAACATGGAATTTTATTTTCTGACCCATCTTACTAAGGATGGTAGAAAGAAAAAGGATGGACTGCTGCAGTAGAGGCAACACCGTGATTGATCTCCCAGGTGAGTGTAAGGTGGCCTCTATGGAGGTGAAGCTATCAGAAGAGTAGGACAGGATCCAGTAGGATAAGCTATGGGTGGTTGAAAACATTATGATGTCCTTCCACCACCACCAACTGGTGCCTCATGTCAGTCTTAGGGACCTAGTGGTCAGGACCATGGCAACTTCAGGCTATAGATACAGATGAACCAACAGCTCACGAAATGATTAGTGGTGTGATATGTGTTTATTTTACTATTTCTTTATTAATATTATAAATGTGTGTGATTCATTACATTATACATTACGAGGTATTTCAAATGGCCCATGTAGATCTCTGGGAGCTATGGTTAAAGTGGAAGGACCATCGAGCGAAGGGTTTTATCAAACCCAGTGTGTCCCACTAGGAAGATACAATGTTGTTCTTGAATAAGATGGACATTATCACACAACTTTATATATATTATCATCAATAGAACTAGGCCAAAGTAAATAAAAAGTACCCCATTCAATGGATTGGTGACCTCTTTGATCATCTATGAGGCATGCGATAGTTTTCGAAGATTGATCTTACATCTGGCTGTTACCGGTTGAGATTTCACGAGGATGATATTTTGAATATGGAACTCTGATGTCTCTATATACACTATGAGTTCCTGCTGATTCCTTTATATGTGATGAATTCCCTAGATATTTTTATAGATTTGATGAACTGGATCTTCCATCCATTCTTGGACCAATTTTTTTTCTTTATTGATTACATACACATATTATTTGCATCAAAGTAGGAGTATGAAGAGCACTTGAGGTTGGTCTTAGACTTACTTCAGGAGCACCATCATTATGGTTAGCACTCAAAGTGCCAGTTATGGATCCACAAGGTTCCATTTATGGGGAACTGAAGAATATTGATGAAGTGAATTATTGGGAGACACCTAAGATGATGATATGAGTTCATAGTTTCATGTCTTGGTAGGGTACTATAGGTGTTTTTTGGTATAATTTTCTAGGATTTCATCCCCTTTGACTACCCTGCCACAGAAGGGGATTTTTTACCATGAATGAGTAGTTATAAAGAGCCTTCAATGATTTGACACTAAGGTTGATGGGTGCTCCTATTTTAGGACTACTGGTGGAGGTCTTGGAGTACATAGTGTATTGTGTTGCCTCAGGGGATGGATTTAGTTTCATGTTGATGTTGAGGTAGACAGTTATGAAATATGGGTCGAGGTATTTGAGACCCCGTGAACATAACTACGTTACTCATGAAATAGATTTAGTAGTGATAGTCTTCACTCTAAGGAAGTGGAGGCACTATCTTCTAAGAGAGAGCTTTATTGTTTACTCAGACCATCAAATTCTTAGGTATGTCTTCATATAGAGAGACCAGAACCTGAGATAGAGGCACTGGTTGGAGTTACTACAATACTATTACTTTTATATAGTTTATACTCTTAGGATGTGTAACATTGTGGAAGAATCCATTGGCAGGAATTCCTAGGATTTTTTTTGTGTATTAGGTGTCAGAGCAGTTGGATTCCTTATAGATAACCCTAGTTGAGAATAAGGGAGTAACTTTTCTTCAATCGATGGTGTTGACTCCTCTGCTCCTCCAGTGTGTGAGAGAGTCCCAATTGGGGGACATCGACTGTGATTTATTATATGAACAAATATTATCAGGACATTCACTATATGTATTTTCGAAAGGAGTGATTCACATCACAAATTTCTTGGGATAGAAGGTGGTCCTAGACATGATGTAGGATGAGGTGATGAGATAGATTCACAAATATCCTTTGGTTGTATATCCTAGTGTGGGGAATATACAATGATAACTTTAGATATAGTTTTTTTTGGGATGGAATGTGGTGGAGTGGTGTTGAGTTCATCACGTAGTGCGTCACATGTTATCAGGTGAAATATGAGCATCGGGATTTGGTAGGTTTGTTGCAACCTCTTGGGATCTTGGAGTGGAAATGGTATAGCATATCCATGGAATTTTGTATTGGGATCCCACCGATAGTGAGAGGTCAGGAAGCCATCTGGGTGATAGTTTATCAACTTACAAAGTAGGATCACTTCTTTGCTCTTCGGGAGTAGAGCTTGTATATATTTTGGGGAAGTTGTTTGTACGTGGGATCATTCACCTTTATGGGGTTACCTTGATGATTTTCTCTGACCATGATGTGCGGTTCATGTCATGGTTGTGGGGAGTCTATTAGGAGACATTCAAGAACTGGATAAGGATGAGTGAAACCTTTTACTCCTAGACTGATGGGTAGACCAAGAACACTATCCAAGTGATAGAGGATATGTCTAGGTCTTGCATGTTAGACTTTATCTTGTGCCGGGGGATCAATTTCCCTCTGTATAGTTTGCGTATAATAATAGCTACCACGCTTCTATAGACATGGAACCTTTTGGGACCCTGTATAAAAGACCCTAAAACTCACCCATATGTCGTAGTGAGATTGGTGAGGTATCTCTTTTTGGAAAAAAGATAATGTAGGAGATGAAAGAGATGTTCCAAGTGATCCATGAGTGTATGAGGATATGTCAAATCCAGTGAAAATCTTATGCATATCGATGTCATAGGCCCATGCAGTTTGAGTTGCGTGACCACATTTTTATAAGATTATCCCTGCAACAACGATTTAAGAGATTCGATTAGGGAGTAAAGTTATCCCCAAGGTTCATCATCCCATTTGAGATCTTATAGAAGGTTGGTGAGGTTTATTATAGCCTTGACTTACCCCCACAGTAGGAGTGGGTACACGACATCTTTTATGTGTCACAGCTGAGGAGATATGTGCATTATCCCATGCACATCCTTGATAGGTAGAGATGGACGTCAAGGATGGAGAAACTTTCCTGGATCAACATATGTAAACTGAGGATCAGTGGGAGAGGATCCTATGAGGATGGACCATACCCTTGGTTCATGTGTTATAGAAGCACATGAGTGTGTGGGAGAGCTCTTGTGGATGGGAGATCCAGATGTAGACTCATTATCCTGACCTTTTTGATTAATTTTTCTTTTCAATAATGAAAATCTTGAAGGATAGAATAATTCACAGACCCTTTATTCCTTGTAATACTTTTTAATACATCTAGAAATATTTTTTGAGCTAGGAACTGAGATAATGGACGATTTCTAGGCCCAATGTTCCCACAATTAATTTTTTTAAAAATTTTAAAACTATTTTATATTATGCAGGCACATTTTTTCAGAAATAATGGGATGCTCTTAAAAAAGCATCATATCAAAAATATGAGACCACATTTGAATATGAAATGCAAGGTTTACCACATTCATGACCTTAAGTTGGTTAGTGTGGGACATTTGGATAAAGCGGTCATTGGAAAGTCTGTTTAATTAAAATAAATAAATAAATTTAATAGTTTTAAATTAAATTACCTAAATGATGCCTTCAATAAATATGAAATTATAGTATATTATCAAGGTTATCTAGATAAACCTAGGACAACTGAGAAGAGGATCCGTGACATGACCCATCCCTTGGAGCCCATGTCGTGACAACCCCAAGCCCGCCTCCTGATGATCAGGGGCTAGTGATTAGCACCAAAGACATTATCCTGTAAGTGGGAGGAATTTTTATGAGTACTTGAACACATGCACTTACACATAACCAAAACCCCAATGTTGAAAAGTAAACTAGAATGGCACTAATACAACTACTGAGAGAATAAGTGAAAAACTGGATGTAAAGGTGCTAGAATACAATCCCAACAAAAGACAAGTATGAGATATTGAAGTCCATATGCGACAGACCCAAACTGAAGGGTAGGTGAAGGGGGTGCCACCTCAAGGCGTAGAATTATGCCTCATCTATTGGATCACACTTGGAACCACCTAGTGTTGGACCACCAAGGTCTCTGACGTAACATCTATCATCATCAAAAGACACAAAACGTGTGGCCGGATCCCATGCACGGATGAGTTACACAATAATCAGTAAGGACCAAAAAAAATGTAATACCACAAAGGAAAGTATACACAAATTATAATACCAAAGAGGTACACAAAGAGTAATCTCTAAGAAGTACAGTCGAGAGGGAGTCACTAGAGTCAGCTCACACAGGTATAATCTAATGGAATGAAACATGGATAAAAGTTGTAACACTTAAATCCTTCTACTAATAAATCACTCATCCCTGATGAGTGATTAGGGTTACTGGATCACCTAGAACGGCTCTTCACATGGGCCATATAGATCTCTTAGATCCACTTATCTCTTGGGCCAGCTAGATCACTTAGACCCGCTCATCCATTGAGCCAACTGGATAACTTAAACCCACTTGTCTCTTGGGGTAGATGAATCAGTTAAACCCAATAATCTATTGGGTTACTGAGATCCACACATCACTAAGGTCTGTTGGGACACTAAGGTATACTCTTCTGCTAGTCCACTGAGGTCCGCTCATTTTCTGGACCCCTGAGGTCCGCATGCCACATCCTTCCTGTCACAGCAAGCTGCCGGGTTCCAGCTCATAGTGCGCTTGATTCTTGGAGAATCAAATCCTCAAGCCGTCATATATACTTAAACTTCCACAAAAATTCATATAGACTATGTCAGAAGGACCATATCATCAGGAGGGTCCCAATGTAGCAAATGGATCATCAATCAGATGCATGGTTTGTATGTTATGCTCATTTTACTAAAAATGGACCGATTGGATCTGGGTCTGGCCCAACCCGGCCGTACCGACCTGACCCGACCTAGGGCCCACCAACCTGACCTGGTCTGCTGGACCAAGATGGTCCCAATTTGGCCCATTGGGCCTCCTGGGGTGCCCGTCTTCTCCAACCAGACCTGCCAAAGTGGGCCTCTTTGGTCTCCACTGAATACAGCGATGGCCGTATCCCCTCTATGTCACGCGATTGGCCGCCTCCCCCACACGGGGTCCAGCAGACCGTGTACCATCACAGACTCGTGGCCTGGCCTCAGGTCGTCCAGCTTGACGTGGCACCCCACTGGTGGAATGATTTTGCGCAACTTTGGCCCGTTGGCCATGACCTCTGCCACTCCGGCACAAGCCACCTCCCGCACATGGACGCCCCCAGCCATTGTCAGTGCCGACACACTAGTGGTTTCTTCGGCGGGCCATCAGACTTTCTCCAGTGTTCCATTCATGATTTCAGATGGTGTTCTGGAGTCCTCATATCGTCTTCTCACCTATCGTAGGGTCTAAGTCATCTTCTCATCAATCTGGGGGGTCTGGTCGCGCTCAGAACCTCCCAAGAGAGTCTGACGCGACCACGTGGGTATGTCGACGAATAACAAGAGGTAGAGGAGAGATTACAATGAACACACAAAGTGATGAACATTGTCCCTTTTCATTTCTCCTTCATTCACCCTGTTAGAGAAAATGGAAGACATTAAACAATTATTAATTCATATCCCCCTTTCTTTTTTACCCACAAAAGAGTTCCCAAACTCGGAAGAACAATTTACCTATGGATCAACTGGTTAGTGAGTTAATCCACATTTTTCATTTATAAAATAAGAATGGGGAAAAGAAAATCACTTAGAAAGGAACCCCTTTCCTCGAGGTTTGATTGTTCATTGGCGAAGATCTCACCACTGTTGTTCATAGTTACTTGATCCATAGCCCTCCGTTGTTGTTAGTGATCCTTTAAAGGATGGAATAAAAGAGAAAGGTTCTCTTCATCATAGGTGATTTGTCAATCCCCTCTCACCAATTCCAAATATCCAAGTTCAGAGCAATACTGGATTGTTCCAATGATCCCGTATTTGATTAAACCATTAAATGTGAAAAATGTGTTTCAACATTTCTGTTATGCTGAGTCACATCATTGCTACATTGTTTCATTTACTAACCATCATTTATATTATGATCAAGTTGAAACTTTGTTACATTGTAGTAAAATTTGGAATTCTAATAAAATAAACTAAATGTTTATTTTATTTTTCCTTGATAATTGTTTATTATATTTTTCATAAAAAGTCCAAAAAATAACTTTTTCTCTCGACCTGTTCCGGTCATGGATAAGTCTGCCCATAAGTAAATTCATCTTTCCAAATGCAATGGTACCCTTATAGTTTTATTCCAGGAACCCATTTAGAAGCATCCAAAACCGCATACACACAATATTTTTAATTATATTAAAAAAAGTTTAAACACTTATTATCCGCTCACCGGGCCTTAGAATCAAGTACCGTCTAAGTTCTTGGTCTCAAAACAATCCCATATAATTTAAAAAAATTACATGGATTTTCTGGGACATTACATTACCCCAACCTTTAAGGATTTATGTACTTAAAGGAAAAACAAGGTCCAAACAAACAAATAATGGTACTGAGCTTGGATCTGAGCCTCCCGCTCCCAAGTGATCTCCTAGAGATTACCGTACTTCAACCGAACATGCACTTGAGGAATCCACCATCCACAAATGACCCACTCATTTCAATACTAAATCTCTACCAGTAACTCCGCAAATGTCGCCCCATCATCAATTTCCAACTCGCCTCAGTTAATGCCATGTGATGGATCAGGTACGTACCTCCTCATCTGCGATACGTGAAAGAAATTATGCACTCAGTGAATCTATGGAGGAAGAGATAGGTGCTACAGCCCCACAACAACTCTGATCAGAACCTAAAAAGGGCCTATGAATCTTAGAGACAACTTGCTGCCCTGCCAAATCTATGTAATCCCCATCGAGGTGAGACCCAAAGAAACACATGGTCTCCCTCCTCGAAATCTAAGGTTCTTTTTCTCCTATCAGAATAATATTTATAACTACTATGTGTATTCCTCATCCACTTCTGGATGACCTGCACCTTCTCTGTGGTATCCCATACCAACTCTGGACCCATGAGTGCTGACTCCCCTGGGTCTATCCAGCTTAACAATGATCTTCATTGTTTCCCATATAGTTCCATGAATGATTCCATACCAATGGTGGATAGATAATTGTTTTTTTATAAGAACTCTACCATATGTATTTGATCCTCCCAACTTCTATTGAATTCCGTGATTCAAGAACGAATCATGTCCTTTAAGACTTGGATAGTCCTCTACATCTAAACATCTACCTGTGGGTAGAAAGTTGCGCTCAAGCATAGATGAGTCCTGAATGCCTCCTGAAATCCTTTTCACAACCAGGATTTAAAGCGTGTGTCTCGATCTGAGACTATCATCGATGGGACTCTGTGGAGTTGAAGTTTCTCCTAAATTTAGAGGAATCCCATGCTCTCTACTGAACCCTGCCATCGGATGGGTTAGAAGTGGGCCAACTTGGTGAGTCTGTCAAAAATTACCCATATGGTATCATGCCCCCTGGATGTGTGGGGTAAACCTTCCACGATGTCCATCAAGATACCATTCAACATCCAATCTAGTACCTCAAGTGGATGAGTTAAGCCTGTTGGGACCTGATGCTCTTCCTTCAATTGTTGACAAGTGAGGTACTGTGAAATGAACTCCACCACTTCCTTCTTCATCCCTGGCCACCAAAATTGATGTTGTAGATCTTGGTATATCTTTGCCACCCCTAGATTCACCACTAAAGGGGAGGTTTGGAACTCCCAAAAAATCTCATCTTGAAACGTCACTGGTATAATGGTTCATCCTTTGAAAAATATGACATGCTCCCCACCTATCTAATATCCATCAAGATCTTGTACTGAGGATAAATGAGAACGTCAGGCCTCGCAGTCAACATCTATAAGGTGTACCTCCCTAACTCACTGTAAGAGTAGGGGAGTGACAACCATCAATTGATGATTAGTTTTTCCATCACAATCTATGAAGGATATCTACATCGTGACTAACTTCTCTAATGCCTCACTAAGCAACTACAACTCGATTCTCCTACTGAGAAAGTCCACCACAACATTCCCCTTCCCATGAGTATATACTATCTCGAAGTCATAGTCTTTGAGGAACTCTAGCCATTGACACTTCCTCAAGTTCAAGTCCTTCTCAGAGATGATATTCATGAGACTTTTTTGGTTAGAATAAATGGTAAACCACTCACCCATCATGTAGTGTCATGATATCTTCAAAGCTAAGACCACTACTACTAGCTCAGGATCGTGGGCTGCGTAGTTATGCTCAAGCTACTTCAACTTTCGCGAACCGTAGGAAATCACTGATTTCCATTACATTAGAACAAAATTTAGTCTGATACCTGATGCATTAAAGAACACTACATACCCAATTACCTCCTTTGGAAGCCATAAGATAGGGGTACTCGTCAACCTTTTCCTCTACTCCTAAAAAATATGTTGGCACTTCTCTGTCTGTATGAAGGGTTGTCTCTTCCATGTCAAGGATGATAATGGTGATGCTACCCAATAAAAGTCAGGAAAAAACCTCCAGTATTACCATGACAAACCCAAAAAACTTTGTACTTTAGTCACACTCTTATGTAGCTCCCATGCAGGCACTACCACTATCTTTTTCGGATCCACTACAACATCAGCCTCCGAAGTGACATGTCATAGAAAGTGGACCTCCCAAATATTGAACTTACACTTCAAGAGAATCCAATAAATATAGTGATCTCAGAGTGTAGAGACCCGAAGCTTATTGTACATGGACATTACATTACTTTTTCAGAATACTTAGTACATAACAAAAACACACACACAAGGACCGTAATAGTTTAGTGTCTATGGAAACTCAGAACGTAATCTTCTAATCGTGGTGAAAGATCCTCAATATCTCCCAAAAAGATCTTCCCTTCTTTTTTTTACCTAAAACCATTCTTTATATCCTGGGGAAAAGAAAACATAAAAGGGTGAGCTCAAATGCTCAGTAAGGGTAAACAAAAGAAAATGAATCACATCATATTCATAAGAACATAACTTTTGGAAATCTTAACCTGCAAAAGAGAGCATAATTTCATAACATGGGATAAATCATAGCAGTGAAATGAAATCCCAATAAGAATAACTTAAAACATGAAACTTTGTGTCATACACACATAATCATAGAGAATCATTTATTGTTAGTCAAGACTCATTGCCAAGACTATCTTAGTGGACAAAGTCCCTTTCTGAATCGATTAACCCCCATTTCAGTCCTGTTTCACTGAACCGGTATAACCTACCATTCCAGCCATGTCTATCTCATGAGATATAAAATCTTTACCCAATGCATTGGAGGGAGATATAGGTCCCACCCATCTTATAATGAATCCTTTCTTATGTGTGCGACATAATCATAAATCATACATCATCGCATAACACATGTAACAAAAAATGGGATTCTTGAAACATCATGACATCATAAAACAAATCATATAAGGTAAATGACTTCATAAAAATAATTCCATCAAAACATAATCAAATAAATGTAATAATAGGGATAAAAACATATCCCTTTTATTATCTTAAATGGAAAATAATTTTGATAAAATACTTGAACTTCATTCTTGAGGAAAATATCCTTTCTACTTCAAAAACACTTTTCCTTTCTTAACATGTCATACAATTTTAAACTAAAAGAAGTTGATTAAAAATAAACTTGAATACTTGTAAAGGAAGCTTCTTGGAAATAATTTTTTAGAAATCCATTCATGCCGTATAAGTTAAAAAAAACATTCTTCGTACTTTTGTCGGAAAAGTCAAAAAGCACCTCGTATGAAAAACGTCAAAAGATTCCTTTCATATTTTTTACTAAAAACTCACTGAAGGGTAAAATTGGATTTAAACAATTGTAGTTGGATGGAAATAATATTACATATTGATGAAACATGGATGTGGATGATAAAATACACCCCAGTAAATACTTATGAATAAACAATCTCGGATAAAAATGAGATTGTGATATTTCCCTTACCTTAGGTCTGACTTGATTTGTGAGTGTCCAAACCTCCTGTATATGATTTAAATCATGTTATTGACTTATTCCAGAATCATATTCATTGTTATTATATCATATATGGTCCACTTATGACTTTATATTACCCGTTCTTTTGTAAATTCATGTTAAAGTAGCGTTTTGGGTAAAATCGTCTCATTTGTCGTTCGTGTTTTTAACTTGTAATTATTCATATGATTACTTAGATCATGATTACTTAATTCCAGAATATAAAACATGATTTATATATATATATTCATTATACACATATATAATAAATCAGTAAATGGAAAGAAATACACCGTTCATGGAGACGGTAGTCCGTACGTACGCATGAACGCTGTTTTCGTTTCCTTATTGAATTGAATGGAATTAAGTAGATGACATACATATAAATATAAATAATTCCAGTATAATTATTAGGTCATATATTTCATTATTACTTATTATATATACTTTATAATCATTCATGAATGGTTAATCATTGAGAATGAATCTCATCGCGTCATGGAGACGGTAGTCCGTACGTACGCACGAGCGATGATATCGTTCCCATGGTCGTGGAATTGTGTTGAAGTGTATGTATACTATTTCAGTATCAATATCACTTTATAATAATCATATATAGTTACTCATTACACCTTTATACCCATCCAATTAATGTGGTGGCGGAAAATAGATTACCCCACGGCGTGGAGACGGTATTCTGTACGTACGCACGCGCGGTGATTTCCTTTTTCTGTAGGATGGATAGAAGGTTAATTAGATTTGTTTCATATTTATAATAACATATCAGTATATAATAAATACTTATGTTATTAATTTATCATGAAACAACTAAAGAAGAATAAGTTTAAGAAGAAAGAAATTGAAAAGATCGGTAATGGATATTACCTCTTCTTTGGAACGCCTCTTTGAATCCTCCACTTAGGGAACTAAGATTGGTCTTTGAAGAAGACCAAGACCTCTAGTATTATTCTAGGGAAGTGGAGAGGAGAAAATGGCAGGGTTTGGCCGAGCTTGAGTGCTCAAATTGGTGTGAGGAGGAGGGGGAGGAGGTGCCCTTCTATAAGGGAGGAGAGGGGCACCTTAGGAATATCTCAAAATATTATTTTATATTAAAGTAAAAATCGGTTTATAATGGTTCCAAAGGGTCTTATTTAGAAGCTAAAGTGGGGATGGGTCGAAATCCTATCATCCAATAGGATTTAGACAAGTTTAGGGTGTTATTTTAACCTTATCAATTAGATTTTACTCTAAGTTAAATAATTTAACTTTTACCGTGTCTTTTTGTTTTCTTACACTATATGATTAATACACTTACTATAACATGCCAAAAGAACCCCAAATTATTTATTATTAATATATATATACTTATCTAAGTAATTTGGCCGAACCTTAGATTTTTATGAATAAAATAACAATTAATAATATAATATTTGATTTAAAAACTATTTTGTGTCAATTTTGACACTATTTGATTTATGATTTTTTTGAAAGTCATAAAAGAATTATATGTTCGAACCAAGTTGATTAAATCAACACTAATATATCATAGTAACCTAGAAAATTAGTGGAATTCATAAAAAGTCTCAAATTACATTTATTTTGGTGTTTATAACATCAATTATGTCAATATTTCATTAATAAGATAATTACTGCATCATCTTTGTGTCATAAATAAATTAAATTATATGATGTCTAAAAATTACAAATAAAATACCATCATGTAGGAAATCTTTTTAGCTATCTATTGAATATTTAAAATAGAATTTATCTTATGTAGAACCCTATATTAAAAGTGTTTTAGTAAATATACTTTTATTTTAACTCTTTTAACTCTTCTTTGAATTAAATAATAATAAATGTCCTAATCTAATCCAAGTGGGCCTAAATGATAATATTTTACACTTAAAGTTATTTTTGGTCGAGATAAACTTGTCCAATAGAATTATGACATGTGTTAGGGTAATATCAATATCATTCTTACCCTTAATTACCCTATTTACTTTTAACTGTGGTAAATAAAAGTAAAAAGTTACTATTCACCAAAAATTATTTTCATCTCATTGAACCACATTTTACTTATAGACATCAACCGTGTCTCTCGGATTTTTGAAATTCCATTCACAGAAGTGGTAAAATTATGTTTTATGAAAAATTCAGTTTTTAACTACCACTTAGTAGTTTCACTATTCATCAAAAATTGATGTTTTTCAGAAAAATGCCAAAATTTCATCCTAAGCTATATTTCATATTCCGAATTCAAAAATGAAGTCTATTTTACCAAATTCATAACATTGAAGTTGCATTAATTAATTTTATAATTAAATCCCGCTGTTAAAACAAATAGCGTGTTTTTAAGAAATAATATCTATCAAAAGATTGACACTTGATTATGTCTGGTTTAAATGTGAAATTACATTCAATGACCAACATTGTATTAAATTGTAAAAATATATTCTAAATATACTTTAAAACCACTCAAATTAATAATTTATCACTATTAATTATTTCGATTAAAAAAGTTGTTTTTAATTATAATTTAGTAATTTTCACTATTCATCAGAATATGAAAGTTATCCGAAAAGTACCAAAATTTCACCTTAGGCTAAATTCGATACTCCGAATCCAAAAATGAAGTCCATTTTGAGAGCTAAAATTTCTAAAATTTAAAAAATGGTTATTACTATTCATAACGGCTAGTTTTAATAATATTTTAATAGCATATCGTTGTTTCGTGAAACTGAGTATTGCGTACTACACACGCTATCGAGGAAGGTTGTGATTGCGTGTAATGCAAGGCAAGTCAAAGATGTGTGTTGTGCAAGCTCCTTTTGGTGTAGCATACAACACAAGACATTAATAAAATTAAAAAGAATATTTTTCATAAAATCTCGGGCTGTTACATTCTACCCCCCTTAAAATGAATTTCGCCCTCGAAATTCGTCGGGGTTATAAATGGTTTACTATTCAAAAGTTTATTTAATAGAAAACCACATCATAAAAAGGAATATCAAAACCAGTCTTTAAAAACAAAAGTATGAAATGTAACGGTTACCCAAATAAACTAATCACCGGGTTTCCACATAGGTGAAAATATGGATATGGAAGAGAAATCTAACCATCATGTTCTGATGGAGGGTGGTAGAGAACATGGCTATGGAAAAACCAGTAATCACAAAGCCATAAATTTGTGACGATCTAAGGTACCATCTGATTCATCAGATATAAGATTACTAGGACAACATTTTTGGTTTTCAAGATCGTTTCCCTAAAGTTATAGAATTTGAATTAGAATAAATACTTACTTTATGTTGGTACAACCTCACTGTTGTTCGTGCCTTTACAATTTCCACTTCATCTCTTAAATAAATGAAGTTGAATTTGTTATTCGTGAAGTGTTACCAGATCATGTGATAGAATGACGGGTCATTCCATCTGTCTCAAAAGGTTAGCAAAATTTATATACATAAGTCGATCTATAGTGAGATTAATCATATATGGTTCCTAAAATAGACTTATACTTTATATATCATACTGCTTAATATAATAAAACTAGTTTCTACTAAATAGGGACTTCCTGTAGGCCAGTGGTAGGCGATAAAGGCCAGTCGCACTTCGGTTGTGGGTTCGATTCCCACAGCCTTATCCGACGCGATGGGCTGTCGCCCGTTCTGCAGGTTGTCCTTTTTCTAAAACTATATTACTATAAAATCCCATCGAAAAAACTTTTAAACAATACTAACTTATGTCCAACATAATCCATTCCAATCTTTAGGCTTATCCATAATACTGCAGTCCAATCTCATAACATAGTGAAAACGATTACCAGAGATTTAACACCATCGTCGATCCCCATATATCATAAGATATGTTTTGTTGGTCACATTCCAAACATTCAAAGTCCTTAATCATGTATTCTCTTGAATACCTTAGTGAAAACATGAATGCAGTTAAAAGTTAAAACTTTCCACATACCAAAATCCTCAAAATTCTATATACTCAAATCATGATATCACTTAGTCCTTATATCAATCATGAGATCATGAATACTGTTAAACATTTAATTTTCTCCTTATCCCTTCATTATGCGCATATCATCTACATTCCAAAAATATCTGAATAACCTTTCATGGATACTGGTAACATTAATAAAACACTTTTAAAACTCAAGGAAAGACAACAATGTAACAATCCTTAGATGTCTCTTTATTCCATAGTACCATTCGATTTCTTATACAACATTACACATGATAAACATGTAATCATTTCACTACATTCTTAAACCATTAACTGAGCTTCAACAATTCTTTCATCTCACATATCATTTGTAGTCTCTTCATCATCATCCACATAAATACTACCCAGACGACCATACTGATTCTCTTCATGAGTCTTTCCCTTAGGGCATTGGTTTTCATAATGCCCATACATTCCACATTTAAAACACTTAACCATTTTTGATGTCGTAGCAATACAATTATCCTCATCCATGGTGTTAACTAAACCTTTTCCTTTGCACTTACTTGATTTGTGTCCTTCTTTTCCACACCCAAAGCATCTTCCAGTTCCCTTGAAACATACTCCTTGATGCCTCTTCCCACATGATTTACATAGGGGAAATTGAACTTTCTTTCCTCTATGATCATCATGAAACTCCGTCTTTCTCTTATTAGCCGAGTCAGGAAACTTACCAAATTTTACTTTATTGATCATATTATGAGATTGCTGATTCGGCATAATAATGATGTTTGGACTTCAAAATCCCATATCATTTGGTTTCTCATAAAGAATATCATTCCATTGTCCATCATATCCTCCATTGTCGTGAATCATCTTGTTTCCATCCATTTTCTAAAACCCAAAAAGAATAGTGTGAGAGGCAAAATAATGCTAAGGAAAACAACATAGTAAAGGGGGAGTACCCTTAATATCTAACATCTTAGGTTAAATTCTATGATCTTTAGCGTAATTATAGTACTATAACCTATACGTATACTTAACCTTAGGGACATCCCTAGACATACATTAGAAATATCTCTAGGGATCTCACTAATGTTTTCGCGTCCTAGTTTCCAAAGGTTGACTAAACCTTTCCTCTGATACCAACTGTAGAGACCCGAAGCTTATTGTACATGGACATTACATTACTTTTGCAGAATACATAGTACATAACAAAAACACACACACAAGGACCGTAATAGTTTAGTGTCTTTGGAAACTCGGAACGTAATCTTCTAATCGTGGTGAAAGATCCTCAATATCTCAAAAAAGATCTTCCCTTATTTTTTTTACCTAAAACCATTCTTTATATCCTGGGGAAAAGAAAACATAAAAGGGTGAGATCAAATGCTCATTAAGGGTAAACAAAAGAAAATCAATCACATCATATTCATAAGAACATAACTTTTGGAAATCTTAACCTGCAAAAGAGAGCATAAATTCATAACATGGGATAAATCATAGCAGTGAAATGAAATCCCAATAAGCATAACTTAAAACATGAAACTTTGTGGCATACACACATAATCATAGAGAATCATTTATTGTTATTCATGACTCATTGCCAAGACTATCTTAGTGGACAAAGTCCCTTTCTGAATCGAGTAACCCTCGTTTCAGTCCTGTTTCACTGAACCGGTATAACCTACCATTCCAGCCATATCTATCTCATGAGATATAAAATCATTACCCAATGAAGTGGAGGGAGATATAGGTCCCACCCATCTTATAATGAATCCTTTCTTATGTGTGCCACATAATCATAAATCATACACCATCTCATAACACATGTAACAAAAAATGGGATTCTTGAAACATCATGACATCATAAAACAAATCATATAAGGTAAATGACTTCATAAAAATAATTCCCTCAAAACATAATCAAATAAATGTAATAATAGGGATAAAAACAGAACCCTTTTATTATCTTAAATGGAAAATAAATTTGATAAAATACTTGAACTTCATTCTTGAGGAAAATATCCTTTCTACTTCAAAAACACTTTTCCTTTCTTAACATGTCATACAATTTTAAACTAAAAGAAGTTGATTAAAAATAAACTTGAATACTTGTAAAGGAAGCTTCTTGGAAATAATTTTTTAGAAATCCATTCATGCCGTATAAGTTAAAAAAAACATTCTTCGTACTTTTGTCAGAAAAGTCAAAAAGCACCTCGTATGAAAAACGTCAAAAGATTCCTTTCATATTTTTTACTAAAAACTCACCGAAGGGTAAAATTGGATTTAAAGAATTGTAGTTGGATGGAAATAATATTACATATTGATGAAACATGGATGTGGATGATAAAATACACCCCAGTAAATACTTACGAATAAACAATCTCGGATAAAAATGAGATTGTGATATTTCCCTTAACTTAGGTCCGACTTGCTTTGTGAGTGTCCAAACCTCCTGTATATGATTTAAATAATGTTATTGACTTATTCCAGAATCATATTCATTGTTATTATATCATATATGGTCCACTTATGACTTTATATTACCCGTTCTTTTGTAAATTCATGTTAAAGTAGCGTTTTGGGTAAAATCGTCTCATTTGTCATTCGTGTTTTTAACTTGTAATTATTCATATGATTACTTAGATCATGATTACTTAATTCCAGAATATAAACCATTATTTATATATATATATTCATAATACACATATATAATAAATCAGTAAATGGAAAGAAATACACCGTTCATGGAGACGGTAGTCCGTACGTACGCATGAACGCTCTTTTCGTTTCCTTATTGAATTGAATGGAATTAAGTAGATGACATAAATATAAATATAAATAATTCCAGTATCATTATTAGGTCATATATTGCATTATTACTTATTATATATACTTTATAATCATTCATGAATGGTTAATCATTGAGAATGAATCTCATCGCGTCGTGGAGACGGTAGTCCGTACGTACGCACGAGCGATGATATCGTTCCCATGGTCGTGGAATTGTGTTTAAGTGTATGTATACTATTTCATTATCAATATAACTTTATAATAATCATATATAGTTACTCATTACACCTTTATACCCATCTAATTAATGTGGTGGCGGAAAATAGATTACACCATGACGTGGAGACGGTATTCCGTACGTACGCACGCGCGGTGATTTCCTTTTTCCGTAGGATGGATAGAAGGTTAATTAGAGTTGTTTCATATTTATAATAACATATCAGTATATAAGAAATACTGATGTTATTACTTTATCATGAAACAACTAAATAAGAAGAAGTTTAAGAAGAAAGAAATTGAAAAGATCGGTAATGGATATTACCTCTTCTTTGGAACGCCTCTTTGAATCCTCCACTTAGGGAACTAAGATTGGTCTTTGAAGAAGACCAGGACCTCTAGGATTATTCTAGGGAAGTGGAGAGGAGAAAATGGTAGGGGTTGGCCGAGCTTTAGTGCTCAAATTGGTGTGAGGAGGAGGGGGAGGAGGTGCCCTTTTATAAGGGAGGAGAGGGGCACCTTAGGAATATCTCAAAATATTATTTTATATTAAAGTAAAAAATCGGTTTATAATGGTTCCAAAGGGTCTTATTTCGAAGCTAAAGTAGGGATGGGTCGAAATCCTATCAACCAATAGGATTTAGACAAGTTTAGGGTGTTATTTTAACCTTATCAATTAGATTTTACTCTAAGTTAAATAATTTAACTTTTACCGTGTCTTTTTGTTTTCTTACACTACATGGTTAATACACTTACTATAACATGCAAAACGAACCCCAAATTATTTATTATTAATATATATATACTTATCTATGTCATTTGGCCGAACCTTATATTTTTATGAATAAAATAACAATTAATAATATAATATTTGATTTAAAAACTATTTTGTGTCAATTTTGACACTATTTGATTTATGATTTTTGTGAAAGTCATAACAGAATTATATGTTCGAAACAAGTTGATTAAATCAACACTAATATATCATAGTAACCTATAAAATTAGTGTAATTCATAAAAAGTCTCAAATTACATTTATTTTGGTGTTTATAACATCAATTATGTCAATATTTCATTAATAAGATAATTACTGCATCATCTTTGTGTCATTAATAAATTACATTATTTGATGTCTAAAAATTACAAATAAAATACCATAATGTAGGAAATCTTTTTAGATATCTAATGAATATTTACAATCGAATTTATCTTATGTAAAACCCTATATTAAAAATGTTTTAGTAAATATACTTTGATTTTAACTCTTTTAACTCTTCTTTGAATTAAATAATAATAAATGTCCTAATCTAATCCAAGTGGGCCTAAATGATAATATTTTACACTTAAGGTTATTTTTGGTCGAGATACACTTGTCCAATAGAATTAGGACATGTTTTAGGGTAATATCAATATCATTCTTACCCTTAATTACCCTATTTACTTTTAACCGTGGTAAATAAAAGTAAAAAGTTACTATTCACCAAAAATTATTCTCATCTCATTGAACAACATTTTACTTACAGACATCAACCGTGTCTCTCGGATTTTTGAAATTCCATTCACAGAAGAGGTAAAATTAAGTTTTATGAAAAATTCAGTTTTTAACTACCACTTAGTAGTTTCACTATTCATCAAAAATTGAGGTTTTTCAGAAAAATGCCAAAATTTCATCCTAAGCTATATTTCATATTCCGAATTCAAAAATGAAGTCTATTTTACCAAATTCATAACATATAAGTTGCATTAATTAATTTTATAATTAAATCCCGCTGTTAAAACAAATAGCGTGTTTTTAAGAAATAATATCTATCAAAAGATTGACACTTGATTATGTCTGGTTTAAATGTGAAATTACATTCAATGACCAACATTGTATTAAATTGTAAAAATATATTCTAAATATACTTTAAAACCACTCAAATTAATAATTTATCACTATTAATTATTTCGATTAAAAAAGTTGTTTTTAATTATAATTTAGTAATTTTCACTATTCATCAGAATATGAAAGTTATCCGAAAAGTACCAAAATTTCACCTTAGGCTAAATTCGATACTCCGAATCCAAAAATGAAGTCCATTTTGAGAGCTAAAATTTCTAAAATTTAAAAAGTGGTTATTACTATTCATAACAGCTAGTTTTAATAATATTTTAATAGCATATCGTTGTTTCGTGAAACTGAGTATTGCGTACTACACACGCTATCGAGGAAGGTTGTGATTGCGTGTAATGCAAGGCAAGTCAAAGATGCGTGTTGTGCAAGCTCCTTTTTGTGTAGCGTACAAAACAAGACATTAATAAAATTAAAAAGAATATTTTTCATAAAATCTCGGGCTGTTACACAGAGTGTATCTGGGACTATCCATAGGTGTGTTTCATGCTCCTCCTCAGGTGTTGAGTACACAAGGATATTAGGAATGAAGACCACGACAAACTAGTCTAGGTAAGGCTGGAAGATCTTGTTCATGAGTCCCATGAACACTACAGTAGCATTAGTTATACCGAATGGGATCACCAAGAACTCATAGTGGCTATACCAACATCTAAAGTATGTCTTCAGTACATCACCATCCCATACACAATGATGATGATATCCAACCTGATGTCTATCTTTGAGAACCACCTCGCTCATTTCAGCTGATTGAAGAGGTCGTTGATCCTTGACAGTGTATATTTGTTCATTATGGTTACTTTATTTAGACACCAATAGTACACACATAGCCTCAAGAATCCGTCTTCCTTCTTGGAAAAAAATTATTGGGTCCACCCAAGGTGAAACACTGGGCCTCATGAAGCCCTACATTTCCAGGTACTCTAGTTATACCCTCAACTCACAAAGTTTCGCGAGAACCATTCGATATGTTGGTGTGGATATCGATGCATTCCCAGGGTACAGTTCAATGAAAAAAATAAAACTATCTATGGGGAGGTAATCCCGAAACATCCTCTGGAAAGATGTCCTCATACTCATCCACCACTATAGGAAACTAGAGATGCCTATCATCCACTACACTGAGGGTATGACTAGCCAACTGGTGAGTGATAAGGTACACCCTCCTCCATGAAAGTCTGTCCTATGCTGCATGAATTTTCATTTCAATAGAAAAGGAGAAATTTTTTCCATATCTATGGACACACCACATTCTAAGCCTAAAATAGTAAATATGAGCATGGACTGTGGATAACAAATCCATACCCAAAATGACATCATATGGCCTTGATACCACAACTAAGAGACCCTATGAAAATCTCTTTCCCCAAGAGTATGTTCAAACTACCGTCACCAGTGTGTGATAGTTGAATCTACTCCCGTAAGAGTCTCTAATAATAAGGATCGAGCCAACGACTCCACTGGAATATCCGAGCTCCGAACATGGTTGGTGGTAAGGAAAAAGTTATTGGCACCTGTGTCTATAAGAACTATAGCTAATCTGGAGAAGACACATATCATACCTATAATCATCTATAGATAAATGAGGTCATAATCCTCCATCGCCTGAAGCTAGCCTCGCCCTAGTCCACCAACTCCTGAAGCCCATAGTGGGCCACCTGTGGGAGGTGAATATAGTACCTCGAACCTCTTCCCACCACCTTCCACTTATCCTGCACCCCTTCCACATCCGCCTCCATGAGAACCACCCTACTTGACACTCTACCTCTAGCTTAGAGGTCCCTCAATCATCCTTTTATCATCTATACAGTGAGTCTGGCAGTCACGAGCCATGTGTCCCTACCCACTACACGAGTAGCAAACCCTGCTCCTCTGTTGACTCCCATTTCCCCATGGGCCTCGTACCATTGACCATGTGTCCTAGGGTCATCCACTAAAATGCATCACCTATTTTGGTCTCTATGTTAGCTGTTTGGTACCCACTTCTAAAGAATCTTCCACCTGATATCTACTGGTAGCTCCTCCTGTTGGAACCTGCTCTGCCAGAAGCATTCTATGAGAAGGGATTGATACAGTAGCCCAGCCTGAGTAGGGATGCTAAGCGATAACATGGATGCCTTGATCTATTGGAATAGTCCCTGCTCAAAATATCAAGACTAGAAGAATAGGTATCACACCATATCTATAGAGTAGTGAGAAAGTTCGATGAATTTCACTGAGTACTCTGTTACTGTCATGCTACCCTATTGTAGGTGTAGTAGCTCCTATATACGCACAGAGCGTAATGCCACTGGAAAGAACTCCTCCCTGAACAGGAAGTCAAATTCTATTAAGGTTAGGTTCTCCTCATCATGAATTTTGGTCATCAATTTCCACCATCTCCCCACTGATCCCTAAAGAAGGCTTACGACTAAGATCGTTATATGTTCAAGTGGCATTCTCACTAGGCGGAATACTCATGTAACCACCTCAACCTAATCCTTAGCCACATGGAGGTTAGTCTCACCCCTAAAACTGGTATGTCTTTGCCTCTGGAACTCATGTAAGGCATTGTTGTTGCATCCTTCCTCTACCGATAATGCTGGTAGAAACAACTGGTCAAAGGATGGTGGCAACACTGGTGCACCTCTTGTTGGGGCCATCTCTAGTACCGGTCCCTATACTGACTCCTCATCTATAGGCATACCATCCTCATGGTCACACACTGGATTCATGGATGGCTGTTTGTGTGGTCGCATCCTAAAATATATCAAGATGAACCCTAGTCAATAGAATATACCTGGTGAGCTAACTTTGACTCAAGAAGAACATGAGAACACTATCAATTCCTATATGATTCATGAAACCAATGTTTTCATGTACCGAGTTGAAAAGAATATTTTAGGGTCTTGGTGTAGGGGTACGTCGGTCGTTGTACCAACATTGGATGCCCTGATTCTGAAGGTCAAACTCAAAACATTCAACACTGTTTCCCCAAACCAAACCACAGACTCCTGATATTTAAGGTAGAACTGACTATCTCTGATACCACTTTGTCCTGAACCATCCCCTGAGGCTCATGCCATGACTTCCCCATGTCCTCCTCTCGATGGTTAGGGGATGGAAACTAGCACAAAAGGAATTATGTCATAAGTGGGAGGAATTTTCCTGAGTACCTATACACATGCACACACACACACACATTGAAAACCACAATACTGAAAACTAAAAAAGCATTCCACTAAGACAATTAATGAGAGTAAAAGTACACAACTAGATATAAAGGGTCTAGAATACAAACCCAACAAAAGACAAGTAGATGATCCTGATGTCCATCTATAGTAGACCCTACCCGAAGGGTAAGATAACGGTGTTCCACCTGAAGGCGTAGAAGTACACATAATCTTTCAGATCTCACTAGGCACCGCTTGGTGTTGGAATACCAAGGTCTCTGTCGAATCATTTTCTATCTGCACAAGACAAAACACATGTGGGAGGAGCCCGTGCAGGGGTGAGTAACACAATACTCAGTAAGGACCAAAAACACAAAGGTAATATGATAACAGAAAGTATGAACAAAGTATACTGCCAAAGAGGTACAACATGTGTAGCCTCTAAGAAGTAAAGTTGAGAGAGGGTCACTAGAGTCAGCTCACATAGGTATATTCTAAAGGAAGGAAAGAAAAAATAATTATTTTAATGCTTAAAACCTTTTAATACCGAAGAACTATTCCCTTATGAGTGCTTTGGGTTTTTGAATCACCTAGACCTTCTCTTCACATGGGCCAACTGGATCAATTAGACCCACTCATCTCTTGGGCCAACTGGATCACTTAGACCCACTCATCTCTTGGGCCAACTGGATCACTTAGACATGATTATCTTTTGGTCCTTTGGGTCACTTAGACCCACTCTTCTACTGGTATACTAAGTTACACACTTCACTAAGGTATGCTAGTCCACTAAGGTATACTCATATACGATACCAATGAGTCCCACTCGTCTGCTAGTCCAATTAGATCCGCACGCCACTTCCTTCCCATCACAGCCAACCACATGATTCTCGATCATAGCACACTCTATTTTGGGAGAATCTAACCCTAAATCCAATATTCTTATTTTATATTCCACAAAAACTCTAATAGAGTATTTCAAAAGGACCTTTTAGTCACAAGGGTCCCAACTCTGCAAACAGCTTATCAATAGGATGGATGGTTTGGAAGTTAAGTTTGTTTTACAAAAAAGAAGCTGGTGGGGTCTGAGTCTGGTCACACCCGGTCGGACCGACCTGACCCGAGTCCATCATGATCATCTGGGCTGCCCGGGGAGGCCCATATTCTCCAGCCCAGCCCTCCACTATGGGCCGTATTGATCTCCACCATACACAACGATGGTAATGTTTCCTCCGCATCATGCGGCCGACAGCTGGATGACCGCCTCCCCTGCATGCAGTTTGGTGGACCACGGGTATTCCAGCCGAAAGAGGAAAAACAGTTTTGCACCACCGCAAGCTCCTCCAATGCAGTGTGCCACCTCCCACACGCAGATGCTGCCGACTCCAGCGTGCTGGCAATTTTTCTTGTGGACCACCGAACATGATCTGGTGGTCCGTTCTTCGATTCAGAGGGTTTTTTAGAGTCCTCGGATCGTTGTCTCGCCTAACGTCGGTTCCAAATCATCTTACCATCTATATGGGGGTCTGATAAAACTCATAACCTCTCGGAAAATTCTGAGACAACCCCTTGGTTCTGTTGGTTAAGAACACGAGGAGAAGGAGAGATCACATGGAACACCCAAAGCGATGGACATTAGCCATGTTCTTTTGGAATTTGTTCATCATGTTAGAAAAAAGTGATGACATAGAAAAACAATTAATTCATATCCTCCTTTATTTAATCACTACAAAATAGTTCCCTAACCTGAAAGGATGTTTGACTGACAGATCAACTGGTTGGTGAGTTGATTAGCATTCATCATTTATAATGGAAGAATGAAGAAATGAAAATCACTAAGAAAGGAACCCCTTACCTTGAGGTTAGATCGTTCATTGGTAAAGATCGCACCAATGTCATTCATTATTCCTTAATCTGCAACCCACCATTGTTATTGAAAATCCTTTAATGGATGGAATAATAGAGAAAGGCGGTCATCGTTATAAGTGATTTGTCGATTTTTGCTCACCAATTCCAAATCTCAAAGTTCAGAACAATACTAGATTTCTCCAACAATCCCATATTCGATTAACCTGTTAAATGGGGAAAATGAATTTTAGCATTTCTATTAAGCTGAGTCATAGTGTCGTTACACCATTTCATTTATGAAAAAATGTTTCTATTATGCTTGGGTTGCAGCGTTGTTATATTCCAAATACATTTGAAAATTTTAATAAAATAAACTAAATTTTTTTATTATTTTTCCTTATGAAATTTTTATTAAATATATCTTAAAAATTTGATAAATAAAATTTTCCATCAACCAATGTTGGTCGAGGTTAAGTCTTCCCTTAGGTAAATTTTTCATTCTGGACACAACAGTGCCCTATTATTTTTAATCCAGGCACCCTTTAGAAGTTTCTAATACAACATATGTGCGATTTTTTAAATAAACTGAAAAAAAGTTCAAACACTTATTTTCAGATCACCGAGCCTCAAAATCAAGTGTCGTCTGAGTTCCTAGTCTCAAAATAATCCCATATAATTTTGAAAAAAATTACATGTAATTTCAAAGACATTACAATCCATCATTATTTATTGGTGGATTGATATCGTGTGATGATCAACAACCAAATCAAGGAGAATTATGGTGCATCAAATGAAAATAGATCTTCATCCTTTGTTGGTAGCAACATTATTCACCAATGATCGATTTGAATCATTGTGTGACTTGTAATTTGTGGATTTAATCCTTTATTTTTAAAATATTAAGCATAATAATTTCTATTTGTTTAATTTGTGATAAATTCAAGACTTTTCCTGCTCCCACATATTAGATTTAAAGTATTTCTTTGATTTACCCCATTTTATCATGATTTCTCACCACATCTATCCAGAGTATAATTCATTGGATAATAATTATTGGTTGATGTTTTTTTCAGTCTTGTTTCTTATGCTTTTACCCACTACTCTTCACGTTATTCATTGTCGGCCTATGGGGACCATGATTTAACATTTTCAGGTGGGATCAAGCATGATCAGACCCCAAATTCAGGGACGATTCACATGTAATTAATGGATTGAAAAACCAAATATGGATTATGATATATTACATGATTTGGTTGATTCTTATTTGGATTTAGAGATTTGGTGTCGCAACGATATGCACCATATGAGACAGAGGTATGTTTGGGCTTTGAAAGAAGGACTAGAAATTGATTTCTGGCCATCAAAGGCCCAAAAACGATGGTCGAGGGAAATTATCATTGAGTATTATTGGTCAAATGGTAGGATTTGTAGTAGAGAATCTATATTAATAATGTGTATGGAAGGTCTAAATTTTTGTGAAAATCCTAACTACACATAGTATACTAGGATGAACACATGTCGTGTAGTACCCCTATGGTTGCGGTGCTAGATTTTTTGAAAATATAAGGATCACATGTTGTGTAAATATTATAGAAACCATGTGACCTGTAACAGGTTGATAGATTGTGTTATATAAGTACATGAACAAGACCTCATGTGATTGGACACATCATGTATCTGAGTACATGAGCACGATCAAGATTACACGACATGACTATGAGCACACATGTAGGCCCCGGGTGGCTAAGACATGTTGTGTGAGACTCATACATTCCATATAATTCTACAGTACTAGAAATACATTCACTGGAAAGGACACATCAAGGCATTGGATCCATACCACATGCCATGTGGGTTTCTAACATGTAGTGTACCTTCCTTTTGAGGAAACTTATACAACTCATAACCCTTTCATTTTGACTCAAATTTTGGCCCATGAGTAGCCTATCCTAATTTGTTTCCATGTAAAATGTGATTATGGACTTCGTAGTGGATTATAATATAAAATTTGAGATGTTATGAGCATGGTGATTCTTAAGGAGATACTCGATGATGACAGTGATCGGGCATGACCATTATAGTGGCACCATCCTACTGGGAAAGGGCATGGGTTCTATATATATTTATTAGACTCCCACCCTCCTTCTAGGATAGTTCATAGTTCATCGACTATTAAAGTGGGATCCTTTTACTAGGACATGGCATGGTTCCTCTATCTATTTATCAGAGTCACACCCTTCTGTGGTGTTAGGGTATAGATCCTCAACCATTATAGTGTCACTCTCCTATTAGGATAGGGAGTGTGTTCTTATCCATTAGAGTGGAACCCTCATGCTAGGATAGGGCATGGGTACTCTATCTATATATCAGAGTTGAACCCTCCTACAACTTTAGGGCATGGGTCCTCGACCATTAGAGTGACACCCTCCTTCCAGGACAGGACATGGGGCCTCTATATATTGAGTGGAACCCTCCTATTGTACCAGGGAATGGGACCTCTACCTAGAGATTATGTCCCCCTGACTATGTGGAATAGTGGCGAGGTGTGGCTTGACATGGATATTTCTTCTGACGGACACATGAGATACTGGGCATCATTAATGGAACTCTTAGAACTAATGGAAAACACTTTTCCTGGGCTATTTTATGATATGGATATCCCCTTTCTATCTCTCCTTGGTTTATTTTAAGTGCATGTATCCCTATTTTTTTGTTTTTGTTTTTATATTGTTAGGGGTTGATATATTTATTCCTATCATGTCTCTTACTGCTCCCCCCTCTACCTTTAAGGGTGTCCTATCGGGTATGTATATACTCACCCCTGCATGGTATTTTCACTCACATGTCGTGTCTTATACAGATGATGAATAAGTTAGCAGTGATTACAAAGGATTATAGGGATACTATGGTGAATTAGACAATATATGGTGGTCAGGGCTTGGAGATCTGGATTCAAGCTCTCTCAACATTTTCATTTCTAGTTTCTTCAGTTTGGGACACCTTTTTGGTTGGGCATGTATTTTTTCCCTTTACCTTTCATATTACATTATCATACTCTTATATCTTCTAGAGTTTTTACATGCATGGATTATTCTCTAAATTTTTTAAATTTTATTATTATTCCTCTCCACTTATACATGGAGATGCTTGTGTGTGTGTACATGTACTTTGGAAAAGGCCTCCCATATTAGTTATTCCTTTTGGTTCCTATCGCCATCCCCTAGCCTATAGAGGTAGGCTTAGGGTAATTGTGGTTAAATCCCCCCTGGGTATGGTCCTAAAAATCCCAAATCAATGTCATCTAGGTCCTAGAATGAGATTCCCAAATATTTTAAGCTAGTGGAGATGGGTCTACACCAAAATACCTCTCAGGATCCTCTAATGATGTTAGAATTGAGATTGATCAAATGAGGTGTTTCTCATACTTTTGATCCACTAATTTTATAGGAACAATTCAAGAATTAAACATTATATGGCATTAGAATCTATAGATTTGGAAATGAAACACTAAATATATGGTTTTTCTCAAGTTAGTAAGGGAGAATATAGAGAAAAAAAAGAATAGTGGGTTTTGGATCACATACCTTAATTCTCAATCATCATAAAACTTGGATCAATCAGAATCAAGATTAGATAGAGAGTAAAATTTCAGGGGAATGTTTTAGAGTCTCTAGGTTTGAGGAAACTACATTTTAGAAGAATAAAGGTTCAAAATGGGTGATTAATGGCCATAAAAGTGGATTTTTGGATCATTAAATCATGCATGCATGATTTGGTTGCTTGATTTTCCAAACCATGCACTAACCATTTGAGTTTTTCTACCTCTCCTAGGTACAATCATGGTTTAGTAGAATATTATTTTAAACCATAATCCAATAGTGCTTTTGGAAACATGAACATGTTGCATGATTTTTAAGGTGAAACCACATGGTTTGATATACCATGCACTTTAACAATGCTACACCCCAAGTGTCTCTACCTATATAAACACATTTTTCTATTGGATTATCATAGTTTTTGAAACCCATGCTCCAACCATGCACCTTTAAAATGGATTATAAAAATCTCCCAAACTAATTATAATCCCCTAGAACTTAGCCCAAATTATTGATAGTTAAAAAACATGAATAAGGTTAAAATTAACTCATTATGAACATGAAACAATTAAAGGAAGTTACAACCACTACATATGGGAATAATTACCCATTCTATGTATCTATACACACTATGGTACTCATGGCCTCATTAGTCTCACTAGATCCATTCATGGGTTCTAAGGTGGAACCTAATGATGATCATATCTAGTCCTTTTTCACTCTCAACCAAAGGTAATTCTGTAGGGGAACCTATATTTGGGTCCTCTATGTCTCACACACCCCTTTCTATATAAATTACACCCCTTATAGGTCTTGATATCTCAAAATCACGCATTTATAATTTAGACCTTGACCATCAGTTGATGAGGTATCAAGACTATGTACAAGGGACGATTTTGGCCCTTGGAAAGTTGTTTAGTCTACGAAATTCATTAAAATTAATCAATTAATTTTAATTAAAAATGTTATTAATCATCAATGGTAAGAAAATATATCAAATTCATATAAATAAAATTAATTCACAATTGGGAATAGATAAAGTACCACCTATGTCAATATTGTGCATTTTCCATTTAATTAATAGCCTAAAATCTCTTACCTAGGATCTTCCAAGTTCATATACCCAATATCCATCCACCCGAGGCCCTATAAAATTATAATATATCTAAAAAATTAAGTATAAATAATTATAATTAATAAAAAAATAAATTTATTTTGTATAATGTCAAAAATCTCACCAATCAATATGGAATCACCAAAACCATAGGAAAAAGGGTGTAGTATACTCCTAGCGCACTCTTGAACCTAAGATAAGAAAAAACCCAATTTATAATCTCCATTCCATAGTCAAATTAATTTAATTTAATAGAAAACCCTATGAAAAATAAAATGGTGAACATACCTTCAGTGGAATGATATTTAATGGTGTGAATTGAACTCTATATTGCATCCCCTAACTACTTGACTGAAAGTCTTATCAATATCATCAAATTAATCCAGGATCTAGTGTAATTTTCACCGAAACCCAAATCCACATGCCCAAAATCAGAGTCAAGAAAGAGGAATCAATAGTGGGGAAAATATGAGGGAGGAACCAACCATATATCATCGAAGACCACAATTAAAATTATGCCAAAATCAAGGGAAAGGAGGTGAGGGGAGGAGGCCAACTAAATCATGTGAATGAATGGGGAGAAGATAAAGGGGACTGAGGGGACAAAACAAATTAGGGGAAAATGTTCATTTACCACTTTTTAAAGGATCATAAAATTTCCACATGACTTTCCAAATTGTACACTAACTACATGGTTGGCACTGTCTTAAGCCACCAACCCTCACATGAATTTCCACTCTATTTACCTAACCATGCACCAATTATTAAGATCAACTTTATGACTATCTGGAACATTTCATAGGGTTTTCTGAAAACACAGTCCAATCATGTGCCAAGACCTAGGTCAAATCCACCTTGAATGGTTTATCATGAAACATATATGTTTACCCCTTAAATATGAACTAAAAATTAATTATTACCTTTTATGGTAAAAATGAACTATAAATTATCCTATATAAGGGTTATCTCATTATTAACACTAAACTGTGTGACTCAAACTATGCACAGAGGTAAAAACCCTTCAAAAAACATAAAATTTCACTCGGACCTCTTGAATCTCACCCAAGAACCTAGGGAACCTCGTAATACTTATTTTATTCCAAAAAACAAATCTTTAAGAAATTAAAACACTTAGAATCCCAATCTAAAAACAAATCCCCAAAATAGACCCCTTAATAAATGAAAATTCAATTTCTTGTTGAATTTATCAACCCATATAGACGAAGGTCTTTAAACCATGATATTTCGTCTCCTATATCATGTGAAGGAAAAATAGTGTCTTAAGATTAATCTGATTTTTAAAACACTATAGAAGTGTAAACTAGAATATCCGTACTTAGATAGTGGTGTTTTACTCAAAATATTGATTTATATTTATAATTTAAAAAAAATTATATTTTATATATATAGAAAATTATCCATTAATCTCATTTCATCATCCACAACACATATGCCATCCATATTAATCAAGAATTATAGGATTAATAATATGGAGAATTAACTTAATAATCAGTTGACTATACTTCATAGGGAAGATAATGATTGGTGGGAAAATGGTTCTTCACCCCTTATGGTGAATGATGTGAATGACCAGGTTGAAAATCCCAAGGATTTTTAAAAGTATATTTTTTCCTTTAAAGTTTCCCTCAAATATATAAAATATTTAGAGGTAGAGTAGTGAAAAAGAGGTTATTAGATTCTTATATTTCCAAAATTCTCATTGGAAGAGGAACTCCAGTTGATTAAATAAGTGTCAGGAAAAAGATTATACTTCAGGTATATTCTTTATTACATATAATATTTATACTTTACATATTGGGTATTGAAATACCATATGGATTTCAGATATTACTATTCAAATATATGTGCCAAGGAAGTCTAGAAATATTCTAATAAGTAAGGTGAATTTTCCATGTAAATGAGAAAGGGTGATATCTATATCAGAAGAGATAATCACATAACTTCATATTATGAATTGTATTGAATCTCATGAAACTATTTTTTTTTATTTAGTATTACTAAAACATTTATCTCAAGGTATTTATAGAAACAAAAAGACATTATTTTATTTTTGAAACAATTGTTTTGTCATATTTCATACTTAATTAATAGCCCAGTTCTACTTAAATCACAAATATCAAATTATCAATAATTAATCATGAATAAAAAATATAAGATTCATACCTAGTTAATAAATAAAATTATTTTTCAATTAAATCTAAAATTAGTTTTCAATCATACACCTAGAAGTGTGTTTAAAAAAATTGTGTCAATGACCCTTAGGTATTATTATCATAAATATGCATTAAGTTTTAGATAAATAAAAAGTTATAAATAATGGTAATCCATAAAGCACTTAATGATAGTTTAAACAAACAATTGGAAAAATTATATAGAGAATCCTGTGGTAAATTAATATACATAATGAGATTCATTTAATATATTTTGGTAATATATAGTGAAATTATTGAATATACTTGGTAAAAGATATAGTATCCATTATGTGGGTTTTTCAGAGTATATCTTAACCAAGTATTTATCAATTATTTACTTATGAAGTATAGATTTTCTTAAACTAGAATTACATTATTTATATAAAATAAGTGATGGTAGTATAAAGAAGATCAATGAAGAGTCTAATATATATTCCCAATCTTCCATAATCTTTCAAGACATGTTTCAAAAATAAATGTGTAAGAACCAACCATATAACAACTAAATTAACTAATGAATATCATATAAGTTATAATGTGATGGGAGCCTATTATTTTACAGCCTCATGTGTTTTATTGGAATTATTTTTTTAACGTTGGTTTTATCTAAAAAAGACATAAAAGAAACACAAATTTATCCTTCGTTAATTATACTATAGCTACTCAGGATATTAACATCTTTAAGATAAAAAGGAATTAGTCAAGAATAACTAAATTTCTATATGGGAAGCACATGAATTTTGATGTAGTGTGGGTGGGATATAATTTAATAAAATATAGTCTCTAGATGCACATGTGTTAGAAAAATAATACTAAACACCATAAATCTTAGTGGGAGGAATTTTTCGGGAGATATAAAAAACGTATTGAAGTTAAAACCATAAAGGTGTTTTTATATTCTCTTAGACATGTAATATATTATTTGATAATAGTAATAAATCCTAGAAAGAAGAAGTAATTAGAAAATAGCTATGATTGACAAGAATGTATGAATTCAATATGTATTTCATGTACCGAAATCTAGTTCTATATTTTAATAATTTATCTAGTTGATATAAATCCATTGATTTCTATTCAAGATAAACCATACATTGTGGTACAATATAGAACCAATAGGTATTGATTGGTCATTAAAGGTTTAACCTATATCTGGACATTTTTAAATACCTTTATCAGTCATCATGCTAGAATCCTTATACGTATACTTATCATACCAACATTTTATGATCGTTATATTGTGTGTTGAATGATAATGAAACCTTCCATGGAGTAAACCTTTTGGAAGATGTATATAAAATATGACCAAAATGGGTTGTGAAACCAAATCATTCCAATAAGTAATGAAATTTGGAGAGATCTATTATGGATTAAGAAAGTGTCATTATAAAAGAATATTCATTTTTATGTAACCATTTGATCATTTGGTTTTATCAAGAACAAAACTATACTAAGTGTCTATAAGAGGTTAATGGGATCACAATAGTTTTACAAGATAGATATGTTGAAAAAATATAGAAAATAGCTAGGTAGTCTTATAGTTTTAATAATAAAGAAAATAATTTCTCCAAGAATGACTTAACATAGAAAAGTAGTTCTAGGAGAAAAGATCTGCTATAAGCCTCAGAGATTTTGAAAATAAGACTATGTTTGATAGCATATATGAAACAAAACTTTCATCCTAAAAGAAAAATGAAATACTATTAATTAAATATGATCATTATAACCTAGAATTTAAATTTATGGGAATGAATAGGATTAACAAATTTCTGAAATATATATAAATTTACTATTCAATATAATGTAATTGATAAATTCTTAGTAAATAGTCACTCAATTTTCTGTAGAGTCATACTATTCATCAAAAATATGTTTTCTTATAAAATGATTTTTATTTATTTTTTTAATAGATAATATAATTAATTTTTTCACTTTTGTAAAAACTATTTTATAAAATAAACATAATTTTTGAAATTAGCATATCAAAATTAGCTTATGGTAAAAAATTTATTTTTCAATGAATGGAAAAAAATACTTATTTTTTTTGAAAACTATATTTTCTTTTAATGTATTTACAAAGTGATATTATAATTTGGATTAGTTTTAAATTTTAATTAGTTTTATTTGATTAAAAATAATCCAATTATAGTACTTTTAATGATTTTTATACTTGAATTTGGTATAAACATATTTTTATACTTAAAAGGAATTTTTCTAAAAACCCATTTTCAACTAATTTTACCAATTTAATTTAAGATTAAATTCTGCCAATTTTATGTTTCGAATCCTAAAAAAATGATTCAATATTTGGAATTTGGATATCCAAAATTTTTAAACAGTTTTTCCATTTTTTTTCATTATGAATAGTTATCGTAGTAAATATTTGTTTCCATGGTAAAGGTAAAATGTGTTAGTTATGGGTAAAAATAATTTGATAAGGACTAAAAAGTAACTATAAAACTTGAATTAATTTTATTTGATAAGAAAAGCCCCTCCATAATCATCTGAGATTTTATTATATGACCTTTTGTTTCCATATGTCCATGATTATGACCTTTATAATACTTTATGTAAAGAAAAGATAAAAATTCCATTCTCCATCTTGAATTATATTCAAAAAAAATTATAGAGGTATAAAAATAAGGTATTTATTATTATAAATAGTTATTTGAAGGATAAATAATTTTTATTTATAATGGTAATATTTTATAATTTTTAGTGATGAAATAATTACATTAAATGCTTTTTCAATGCCGATATAATAATAATTTAATTAAACGAAAAATAAAATAAATGATTTTAAAAATATTAAAAGTAATAGAATTTGAATAAATTATTATATTACACAAATATTTTTAGATAAATATAACATTTTCAAGATGATTTAAAGTTGTATATTCTAATTTCATCTTTTCCTTGATGTTTCAAATTTCAAATTAAATGAATAATGTCAAAATTGACATTAATAATATTTTTTAATAAATAATGTTTAATTGAATGATTTAAAATTCATAGAAAAATATATATTAGTCTAATTTAAAGTTAATTTGTTGATAATATCAACTATATACCATTTATGGACCATTTTACATTAATAGTTACTTTCTTGACCCCTAAAGATTAAAAACATTTGTACCATGATAATTTTCAAAAAGAGTTAAAACAAAAATTTAAGGGTGAAAACTTTTCCTAAAATTGTCCAATTTTTATTATATGAGATTATTTATACTAAAAATCATATTATATTATAATATTATCAATTTTATACATTTTAATAGGAAAATTAATTTATATTAATTTAATATTTTAAGAAATTTCCAGAGTTCCCAACCCATCTCTTATAAAAGGGCATATTTTATTCTCTTTTATTCACATTTCAAGAGCCATTTGGTTTATAAAATACCTAATTAAATATAATTACATCCCACCCAAAATTCTATAGTACTTTTTTATCATAAAACCAACCTAGGAAAGCTTTTGGTGTAAACCTTAAGTGGTTGTTTGAAGAAGAGGAATAGTTCTTAACTAAGCATTTTTTGTTTTGTTTATCTTCCTTCAATCATAAAATATTATTCAATCATGATTAAATAATAAAAATAGTATATTACATACACTTAAATGTTATTATGTTAATATCTTAACATATATCCTTCTCCTCTTCCATCAAATGATAAACAAAATCATCATTTGTGTGTACGGTGGACTACCACCTCACTAACCATTGTAATTTGTTTTTCATCACCTATAATTACAGATGATTATAATGATGGATTAAATTTATATATATGATATTAATGAAATATTTATCATTATTAAAATATAATATATCATTTAATTTCTTTCTTTTCCATTCACATAAAAATGATAACGTCTTTTGTGCATATGTGGAGCCTACCGCCTCCACGTAGCGATGTGATTTTTTTTCATCACCAAATCACATGGATGATAAATATATGTATATTTAAATAAATAATAAGGTATTTATTATATTATTATAATTTTTTAAATATAAAATAATACTCAGCTAATTTCCATAATTATCGTTCAAAAAAGGGAATATCACTCATGAATACGTATGACCTATCATCTCCATCATTATAACATTGTTCATATTTATAAGCATGTGTTGTGGTTTTTTTATAATTATAATTGATTTATAAAAATAATAATTATTTGATGATTATTATTCTTCATGTTATGGAATAATAACCTCATTGATCATAGTTAACCAACTGAAGTCATTTTCGACATTTGAGTTGAATGTCATCAAAATGTATGACTTGAACTAAAATAATTAAGGGTCTGAATATAACATGGTATAAAATTAAAATAATAGTAATAATAAACTTTTAAAATGTTATTAATCAATTAAATAATTAAATTAAGTTTTTTATTAAAGTATATAAAGAACATATTCAACGATTCGAACTAAAGGTAAGGGACTTTCTTTTGAATATCCTCTTTTAAAGTATCCCTTCCAAATCGTTTTTTCCATCTACATATTCTTCTAAATGTTTCAAAAAAAATTATCTATTATTTAATGGATGATACATGTAATTTTTAAAATATTTTAATTCATTTAATTTTTTTTAAAAAATAAACCTTTTAATGTTTTATGTAAGGTACACTTTACTTTTAAAATACCATTTTAGATGTTTTAACGATTTATTTTCTAAATATTTCCCTTAAAGGTCCATATTCATATAAATATTTTGTTGATTTATATATATGGGTATAAATTAATTAAAAATGATATTTATTTCTCTCTTCTTTAATGCTTTTCAAAATAAATCCATTTTATGTATTTTATACGGAACATTTTCACTTTGTTTTTAAACAACAAAAGGGATGTTCTATTTTAACATATACAACATCAATGATTTTTCCTGCTTATATGGTCTTTATTTTATATTTTATTCCTTTATAAGATTATAATTTTTAATAAAATAAAACTATTTTTCCCTTTGTTCGTAGAATTTTATTATTGAAAATAGGGTTTTAATGGAAATGGATATATCCATATCTTGAAATGTTTAGTAACAGGTGAAAAATATATTTTGAAAACTACAATCTTTTATGTGTTATTATTATGTTATGAATCTTGGGAATTTTTTATGATGATGGGCGGTTCCATTATAAATAAATTATGGGTGGATCCATGATAACCCCACCCCCTAATGCATTGGAGAGTATTTATGTGGGATGTTAACCATGAGGGTCATTCAACTTGTAACTATAAAGGTTATTTGTAACTTTAATGGTTATTTTATCTTTAACAATGATGTTTATTTCATTTATAACAATTATGGTTATTATATATGTAATATTGATATAGAGATTATACCTTAAGTTACCTATATTATTTATGTATTATTTCTATGGTTTTTCTGTTAATATTATGATTTAAAAAATGGAAGGTAATGAGATTATTTTTAAAAGAAAGTATATGATACTTCATAAGGGTGAAAGGTATAAATTTTTTAAAAACTTTTCACAATAATTTAATTATTAAAAAAAACCATTATGATTTTTATTTTTACTTTTAAATTTATTCTTAATTTTTTTATAAAAATATTTGGATAGAGAAGCAGATTTATTGGGTAAGAAAATGTTTATTCTGAACTCAAATTTTATTTTGGAAAGGGAATTTTTTAATAAGTATCCATCGTATAACAACTTCTTTCATTATTTTTTATGTACCTTACTGAGATTTTTGTGATTATACCATATTTTAAAATGTTTTTCATAGGGTTTTAAGGATGATTAAGGACAACGATAAGGTCTATAAATAAAATTGTGAAGATATTTTATGAAAATAAAACTTATTTTTTCTTCCGTGTTTTGTTTTGCGGGTGAAATTTATACAAAGTGTAAGATCCCAATTTGTGATGTAATGATGTTTTATGTATGATTGAATACATTATTATCTAAAATTATAAACCTAAAATATCTTATATAATGAATGAAAATGAATTCACATATAAAGAAACTAGAATATGTAATGTTTATGGACAGGTCCTTGTGGTTGGTATAAGAGTAGGGTTTTGATAACTTTATAGATTATGATGTTTTTATATGATATTAACATAAGAGTTATGGATTAAATTTTTGGTTAATAATTATATGATTGATCATAAGTTCAAAGGATTAGACACTTTTTTTGAGGTTTTAAGTGACAGTTTATTAAAGTGATTAATGATATTTTGTGAGATGTTTTATTAGGATGAGGTATATGTAAGACTAAGGTTTAACATAAAAGATTATTTTATAATAATACCATTAAATTTTTATGTATTAAATTAGAATGGAATGAGATTTAATTTTAGGATAAAACATTCTTTAATGTTTAAGTTATTATTTTAATTTTGGAGGATTTTATGGTTAAAGTATTATAGAATATCTATGGGTATTGTATTTACAAGGACCATTTTCATTTTAACATGAAATAATTCATTTCATGTTTTAATGATTTTATTTTCTATAGATTAAAAATAATTTATCAATATAAAAGGAAACTCATCTCACCCAACCTTCTTACCCCCTCAATATTATTTAATCATTATTATCATGACAAAATATTGTTCAAATTATTTTGAAATCGTTTTGAAAAAAAAACCTACAAACAATTATTTGATCGATAAAACACCTTTTCATTTTTAAAAACATGAAATAGATCATGATATTAAATTTATTTGATTTCAAAATATCAACTCATTAATATAATTTGGAAAGGGAAATACCATCAAAGACTTGACTATTTCTTTTCTAGAAATATGGACTCAATGATGGATGTTAAAGCAGATATCAACAACAGAAAGGAAAACCATTGTGTTTGGATTTAAGGTATGAATTATTTTCTTTTTTTCTATGTATGAATAATTATTGAGTTGTTATTGAAAATTATAAGGTCATATTTAATATCATTGAATGAAAAGACAAATCATGGTAATTGTTTGAGAAATAAATTGAATGAAGGATGTGTTTATCAATGATATTCTAATATATTCAAAATATTATGATAATTATGAAATATCATATAATAGATATTTTTTAAAAAAATTAGAAACATATGCTAAATGTAATAAATATCTTATAAAAGTAGTGTATTGAAAAGGTACTAATTTTTGGAGACACTCATTTAAGGACATATGAAAAAGGGATAAATAAACTGTTGAATTAACATGTGTTTGATGATAGTCAATTGTGATTGTTTTCTTTTGAGGAAACATTATCTTTATACAAAAACATTGAGGTAAAATAATGATTTGATGAGTATTTATATTTTTCAGTATGTTAATTATATTTTTGGGAATGTTATAGGAATTATATTTAAATAGATTTAGTAAAAAGGATAATTTTTCATATCTAATAAGGTCATGGGGAATGAACCCACAACTAAAGGGGTAAAAGGGTGCACCACCTACCACAAGACTAAGTTATGTTCTAGTTAGTATGAAATTACAAATAAATATTAATTTTAGGTTGGTAACATATGTTTTTTTGTAAATATAATTATGGTACTAAAAAGAGATTTAGTGATTATGTGACTAATGTCATTACAGAAAAAGATCGCTATACTGTTATGGAAAATTATACGATTAATGTAAATAAAATATTATATGATTTTATTTGATCATTAAGTTTGAATTATATTTTGGAAGTATATATGATTTTAATTTGGATTTATGGTGATTTTTTCTAATGATTATTATATCTTATAAATTATATGACAATGTAATATACGTTTTTGGAATGAAACTTTAGGAGTGAATGACATTATTAGGAGACAAATGTTGGAAGAATATGTGATCAAATCATTATAATCATTGGATTAAAATATTATTCAGTAATATATCAAATAATTTTAAAGATAATTATTTTTATAATGATTCTTTTGAACTTTGGGTATTATTGTTGAATTTTGGAGATCAATGTATTATTTCCCCCTATAAAGGTTTATTTATTTTGGAAATTATCTTCCCTTATTCTAAAAAATTTGGAATTGGTTAATGTAAAAGGACATGAGAAATATCTTGTTATCCTTTTTTGGATTATTTGATAAATTAGAATTATATTTTAGTGCATAAATAATAGAAAAATCATCTTGAATACTCATATTTTTCAGTAAAATATGAGATTAGGGTGGAAATTGATTAAATGATGTAATTATTCTTTTCAAGTAGGCGTATTTATTTATGTTCTCAATATATATGGTAATGTAATATTAAGTTTGTTATGATTATTAAATTTCTTGTGACCAATACTCTATGTCACTCTCTATCATTATTTAAAGATTATATTTTTTATCCATATCCATATTTTCACTTCCCACTAATGTTATCATATTAGGAAACCTAGTTATGTGTTATTACAAATGGCCATATATTTTCCCTTTCTATCTTATCAGGGAGAAGTTTTATTAACCATTTTTATGATGTGGGGATCCAATAAAGGTATTTTAAAATGTAATAACATTGATTAATATAATCAAGTATAAATTTCAAGGATGTAATTTTTTAAATGGGGGTATTGTAGAACCCTAATATTTTAAAAAGAAGACTATGTTCGATAACATATATGACATGCAACACAAAGCTTAAATGAACCACAAAATATTATTTTTTAAATATGAATCTAAAAAGCTTGGTGTTAAATTAAATGGTATAAATAGGATTAATTTATTTATTAAATATTTATAAAGTTTATACTTGATATAAATGTATTAATAAATTCTTAGTAAAAAATCACTCAATTTTTAGTGAATTCATTTAAATCTTCAAAAATATGTTTTCATAAAAAATGGGTTTTATTAGTTTTTGTGAGTGGATAATATAATGAATTTATTTTAGTTTTAGACAATGTATTTTATTAAAATAATTCCATTTTTTAATCTACATATTAAAATTAGTTAACGGTGAATTGTTTTTCAATAAATATTGAAAAATACTGATTTTTATTAAAATTATATTTTATTTTAAATTATTTTCAAAGTGATGTTCAATTTTTTTTTAAATTTTTTTTACTTATTTTTTTTAAATAATATCCAATTATAGTATTTTTAATGAGTTTTGATCTTGAATTTGGTATGAAAATATTTTTATACTTGAACATTCCATTTTTAGAACACTTTTTTGACCGGTTCTTTCAGTTTAATTTTAAATTAAATTATGAAAATTCAATGTTATGAATCATGAAATATGTATTAAATATTTTGAATTTTGAGGTAAAATTTTATTAAATAGTTACCTTTTATTTTTTTTCATTATGAATATTAATTGTAGTAAAACTTTTTTACTACTAAAAAGTTAAAATTGGTTAATTAAGGGTAAAAATAATTTGATAAGGATTAAAAAGTAACCCAACAATTTTTCTTCATTTTATTATATTGGTAAATTTCATCCATAATCATATAATATTATAAAATATGATAATTTTTCATATGATCATGATTATCACCTATATAATACTTTATGTAAATAAAAGACAAAAATATAAATCTCTTTGTTTAGTTGTCTTGAAAATTTTAGCATAGAGATAAAATGAATTCAGGTTCAGTTATAAATATTTTTTTCATTAATAATTTATTTCTAGTTTTTAGTTTTGAAATATATACCTTAAATGATGATGCAACACTAATGTTGTAATTATTTAATTGAAAGTAATATAAAATAAAGGATTTCAAAATATGAAAAATAACATAATTTGTGGATAATTTTGTGTTACAATAATATTTTAGGAAAATATAAAACTTTAGGGATTTTTGAAAGGTATATATTCTAATTCCATCTTTTTATTGACGTTTTTATTGTCAACTTAAATGAATAGTATAGAAATTCACATTAATGATATTTTATAACAAATATTGTTTTATTAAATGATTTAAAATTCCAAAAAATATTATATTCATCCAATTGAATAATAAATATTATATAATATAAATCATGTCCATTTATGGGTTTTTTAATTTTATAGTAACTTTATTGACCCTTAAATAATAAAAACTTTAATACTGCTTTAATTGTCCAAAAGGGTTAAAACGGGTTTAAAATATTACGAATAAAAACATCACCTAAACTTATTAAATTTATATTTTATGAGTATATTTTTACTCAAAATAATATTATTTTCTAATATTATCAATTTTTATCAATTTCAATATGAAAATTAATTTCTATTAATTTAATATTTTATGAAATTTCAAGAGTTCCTCTCTCCTCTCTTATGAAAGGGAACCTCTTCTTCTCTTTTATTCACACTTAAAGAACATTTTATCTTAGAAAATTCTTTCCCAAATCCATTAAATAAATCTCTTCACATATACTAGAATCTTTTTTTATCATTAATCCACCATAGGAAATCCTTTGGT
Organism: Viscum album; assembly: GCA_963277665.1. Lineage (NCBI taxonomy): Eukaryota > Viridiplantae > Streptophyta > Magnoliopsida > Santalales > Viscaceae > Viscum > Viscum album. Next base: position 2,082,044,628 of record OY728122.1, on the reverse strand, counting down.
GTAAACCTTAAGAGGTTGTTCGAAGAAGAGGTGGAGTGCTTAACCATGCGTTTTTTGTTTTGATTCTTTTTATAAATTCATAAAATCTTGTTAAAACATGATGAAATAATAATAACAGTATATTCCTTAAAATAAGATGTTATTATTTAAATGTCATAACCTATATCCATCTTCTCTTCCATCAAATAAGAAATGAAACCATCATCTGTGTGTACGACGGACTACCGTCTCACGAACCGATGTAATTATTTTTCCATCATATCTACTTAAGTCTGGTTATAAGGATGGATTTATTTTATATATATATATATATATATATTATATTTATAAAATATTTTTAATTATTAAAAGAAAATATATAATTTAATTTCTTACCTTTACGTTTACTAAAAAATGATAACATCATTTGTGTGTATGTGTGGACTACCGCCTCCACGAAGTGATGTGATTCATTTTTCATCACTAAATCAGCTGGATGATATATATAAGTATATTTAAATAAATTAAATGTTATTTATTATATTTTTATCATTTTTAGATATAAAATAACACTTACCCTCTTTCTATAATGATCATAGAAAAAATGGAAATGTTACTCATGTTTACGTACATCCTACCATCACCATGATTCTAAAATAGTTAATTTTTAAAAACATCTATCATATTTGGTTTTAAAATAATAATTTATATATATAAATTAAAATTATTTTATAATTATTTCTCTTGAGATTATTTAATAATTACCTCATCGATTATATTCAACCTACCGATGTAATTTTGGACATATGAGCCAAATATCATTAAAACATCCAACATGAACTTAAATGACTAACTAACTGAACATAACATGGTATAAAACAAAAAAAAGGAATAATAAAGATTAAAATTTTTCTTAAAAATGTAAATAATTAACATAATTTTTGTATTTTGGAAGATTAATAATGTATGTCATGAGTCGAACTCATGGTAAGAGACTTTCTTTTAAAAATAGTCTTTTAAAGTTTCCATTATATGTTTTTTTCTTCTTTTACCATTTTCTTGTACATGTTTCCTGAAAAAAAAATATGTTTAAATGTGTGATAAATTTTATCTTTTACCAAATTTTTCTTTATTTTTTATTTTTTTAAAAGAAATATTTTCAAGGTTTTATGTAAGGGACACTTTACTTTTAAAACCTCAATTTAGATGTTTCAAATATTTATTTTCTAAATATTTCTCTTATATGTCTATATTCTTAAAAAAAATTTGGTTATGTATTTATATGGACATAAACTAATTATAAATTATATATTATTTCATTATTTTTCAAATGTTTTCTAAAGAAATATTTTTTTACATATTTTATATGAAACATTTTAAATTTATTTTTAAAAAATAAAAGAAATATTTTATTTTAATGTATACAGTTTTAGGAACTATTCCCACCACCAAAACCATTATTCTATTTTTGGATTTCATTATAATCATCCATGTCCTATGCAAAGAAATATGCTATTTCCCTTTTGTTTTTGGAATTTCAGTTTTGAAAATTTGGGTTTAAGGGAAAGGGATATATCAATATATGGAAATGTTTTCTTATGGGTTCAAAGAATATTTCGGAAACTAAAATATTTTATGCGTTATGATTATTTTATTGTTATTGGAATTTTTTTTATAATGGTGGGTGTTTTTATTATATACCAAGTTTGAGTGGGTCCCTGATGTCCCCTCAATGTGTTGGGTTATATTTATGATGGAATTTGAATATAAAGGTTCTTCTACTTGTGACAATGATGGTTATTTAGAACCATGAAGGTTATTCCTCAAATTTCCAATATGATTTATGTATTCTTGCTATGGTTTTATGGAAATATTATGATTTCAAAAAATTTAAGGAATATGTTTATTTTTAAATGAAATTATATGCTACTTCTTAAGGGTGAAAAGTGTAACTTCATGAAAAAAATTAATAAGATTTTTATAATTGAAAAGAAACCTTAATGAGTTTTATTTTTGCTTTTAAATTTATTATGAAATGTTTTTTTGAAAATATTTTAGCAGAGTAACTGATTTATTGGTTAAGAAATTTTTTATTTTTATAATAATGTTTATTTTTAAAAGGGTAAAAATTGTATAGGTATTCATGGAAATTTTTTTATTTAGTTCATTTTTTTGTCCCCTACTAAAAACTTTTCACTCATTCCACATTTTAAAATGTTTTTATAGGGTTTTATGTATGAGTGGGGACAAATATGAGGTCAAGATAAAAATCGTAAAGATGTTCCATGGAAATAAAACGTGTTATATATTAAAAGTTTTATTCTATGTGAAAAATGAATACTATGTGGATGTGTCTACTATGTGATGTAATAATTTTATATATATGTATGATAACTTAATTCTATAAGACTCTAAACCTAAAATATATTTAGGAATTAAATAATATGAATTCCCATCTAAAGAAACTAAATTATATAATGTTTATGGTTAGGTCTTTATATCTATAGATGTAGATCTAAAATGTTTATCAGATCAAGTCATATTACATATGTTGACATGGAATTAAAAAATACACAATGTAATAATTAATTAATAAGTTATTTATAAAGTCACATGGTAGGAAATATCTCCCGAATGAAGAGTTAAATCACATCAGAAGATTATTATGATGAATAAAAAACATATCCTTAATAGTACTTTATAATTATCTCATATTTCATAATATGTATTGAGGTATTAATTTTATTATAAGTAGTGAATATAAAGAAAATATAAAACAATGGACAACAAAAAAGGATTGCAATCAAAACTATATAGAAGTACTTGAGAAAGTAAAAATGGACGAGTTCTAGGTATTTAATGAAATAGGAATAAATGTTATAAAGGGGATATAAAAAATGTATTATTTTAGCTCACTTTGATATAGTATCATATTTAAGCTATGTTAATATGAAATGTAAAAATTATTACATCCAATGGTTACCATATATATATATTGAATATATTTCATATTAGATGTTTCATAAGAAGCAGTTTAATAATGGTTTGTTCTAGGATTTGGTTTTAAGCTAAAATTTTAAATATTGATAAAGGATATATGGTTAATACTATGAGATATAATATATTTATGGATTGTTTTAGAGATTTTAAGTCTCAATAAGAAGAATATACACTGAAACATTGTAAGTCCTACATTTATAACCATACTCTGTAGAAACATGTCTATCGTGTGAGGCTAACTAGTTAGTTAGTAGTTAGCTCATGTGAAAGTGGGAGTTTATTATTGTTGGATACCTAACACTATATAGATTTGTATATTTTATTACCTATATGTTAAAATACTTAAATATTAATAAATATTTGACCACATGATGGTTCTTTTTCTATGAAACATTAATGTCATAATGTACATAGAGTATCTATCGCATCAAAAGTACATAATAGTTCTCCAGCCTGATGATAAACATTAAGATCAATGAAAATATTATTAAACATAATTTCTGTGGAATAATTAAATCTATCTAATGGTACATAGATTATGTTTTAATATTAGATTTTGGAGGCTCATAAAATACTAAAACTTCCTCTCATGAACTTCACACATGGTAATCTTCAAGAGAGGAGGTTATCAGAATAGACCCACCAATATATATTCTAAATGTTTATATTTAATTGGATGATTATATATAGATATATTTTTATTGATTCTTAAACTATATATTATTATTAATTTATATCATGATCCACATAATTTCATGTATTGATAAAAATCATGACAACATATGCTTGCGATGGGGTAGGATACATTTGGTGCGTCAGAAGTTATATAAAATTACTGAATAATTAAATAATGGATTTCCCTTACATTTATTGGAATTAAATATCTATTTCTATTTTATTCAAATGGAATTTTATAATTAAGTCCCAGACCATGATGATTTATCAACAAGTTCATTTAAAGAAGTCAAAGAAAGATATATCAAGAATTCAGGTTGATGAAATAAGTAATGAAACCTACATGATGAGATATCAAGAAAAGGTGATTATATTACTATAGTACATTAATAATACTATATAATATAGAAGTGAATTTTTTTTACCTATTACTATAATAGTTTATTGGAGTGGTGGTACTAGTCATCTGATTTGGTCTTTCAGGCCATGTATTAGAGATTTCATGCTCTTTATTGGACTTTGGGCTACTGAGATTTTGGGACAAAATAGTGGGAAGTGATATAGTACTATATAATCCTAATATTGGTAGATTTTTATTGGTTTAAAGTCACATTAGATTAAAATAGACATAGACAGGGAGGGATAATGTGATCACTCCACTTGAAGTGGCCACACAAACCTCTGCATGGGGCGATGATCCAGCAATCACACCATTGGTGATGAGATAGGAGTAAACACAAGAAGGGGTAACTAGTAGGGGTTGTTTTAGTTCTATATTTCATCTTTTATCCATTTAGTACAAAAATATTTAAATTTATCTAGGACTTAGGGCATTTGTGCCATGTAATATTCAATTCCATTGAGTCTCTGGGCCTTTCAATCATGTAAGGGTTCCCTCTCAACATAGTTAAAAAGTGTGTATATCCAATATATATATATATATATTAGTGTTGGAAATTGTTTATATGTGGTATTTTTCATTATTACATTTACATGTTTCTCTATATTTTCTTTAATGTGTTTCTAGACACTGATCTTGGAATTTATGCTAGCTCACCTAATACCCCTGAGAAAGATGACTATAGGGGCATACACTAAGTGTATCAATAACCAAAGATAAATAATATTTGGATTTAATATTTGAATAAATATTCTTCTTAAGTCAAAGGAATAATAATTATTAAGGACGCGTTGATAACATAAATTCAATCACCAGTAAGTTGAAACAATATTTTTGTGATCAGAATATTAAATAAGTATTTATTCACCTGTTAGTGAATATAATATTTATTTATTTGTTGAATGAATAATATAGTTTTATTTATTTAATTTAACAAATATTTATTATTCAAGGTTTTATAAATTTTTAGGATGAGTGATGAGCTGAGTTAATGGTCGAGAAGAATTGATATATATATATATATATATCATTTAAATAAATTTTATTTTTTTATATTAGAAATGATATTTAAATATTTTCGTGTAAGTTAATTTAATGTTATATAATAATAGTATATTTATTATTATTTTACATGGGGTGTATTTTAGAGTTAAAAATTATATAAGGGCCTATGTTCAATTTTTGATTGTTTAACCCAAGATATACAAACCCAATTAAATCATTTTAGAGAGTGATAGATAATTCTTTGAATAAAAAAATTCTATGTACAATTCTCTCAAGACATATATATAACATTTCAAGAATGATTCTAAGAACATAGAGTTATCCTTCTCTAAATCTATCATAATACTGAGTGAACAAGAGACAATCCTTCAAGGGTAAAGGGATTCCTATTACGATCAATGACGAATGACGCAAGATGATTGAATCATTTTCATTAGAAATCTAGGTTCCTTTAGCGATATTATAAGGTTAATGGGGCATGTGTGGATAATAATAGAGGGATTTTATATTTGATCCTTCATCATAATGATAGTTTTGTAATGAGGAAAATTGATGTGACAATGAATAAAGAATTCCAAGAAAAGGTTATTTTTATCAATATAAATTATTTATAAATTATATGTGAAATTATATTCTCTTTAAATATTTTGGGATTTAATTAATAAATTGATATGGATTTTATATGAAGAAACCAATGAAACAATATTATTGGGCATGGGTCCAATTTCTTCCGTTGTGCACCATAACTATCAATATGGTCACTGTATATGATAAAGAATATCATAAATGGTGAAACAGTTCAAATCCACAGGTTTTTACTATATCATAAAATATGATATAGGAAATCATACTTGATTATGGAATCCTTTTTATATTTTAAAATAGATACTTTCATTTTTATTATAATATAAGGTATATCATAATATATGATTCTAGGATCCAAAGGGTGATATCAGAGACCAATCATAAAATAAGATAAATATTAAGTTGTGGTTGATGATTTGGGTTATCTTAAAATATGATAAATATTATGGTATTTTCTATCATAGTCCATGGGACAACAGTTGTAAAATGGGACATCAATTCTGAATAGAATCATGACTTATGACATGGCTATATCAAAAAATATGGTATGCATGAACATTTTTATTTTTCTAATTTTAGATTATGAATTGAATTATATAATTTATAACTTTTTATAAATTATGAAAAAAGTTATTATGAGATTTTTGTTTAATTTATTAAAATTATATACATTAATTTATTATAAAATGATTATAATTAATTATTATGTGATTATTAAATAATTAATAAATAAATATTCAATAATATTTTTGTTAAAATTCATGAAAACCTTCATCAAAAAAAGAATTCAATGAGGGATTTAAAAAAAGCCAAAAAACATTTGGTAGGCATAATATTGGTTTAAACTATAATTTACTTGATGTATGATTTATTAAGTTTTTATAAAGTATAAAATAATATGAAATACCAAAATTATTTATATTAAGTTATGAATTGTTTATAAATGAAAATATAAAAATTTTATATTAAATGACTTTATTTTGAATTTTTTAACTATTAAAAAAGGTGTTTTGGATTATATGATTAATGGTTAAGATAAAATAAAATAAAATATATTTAATTTATGTCGTTTTTTTACATAAAATGTGAAATTTTTATTTTTTAATAAAATTGTTCATAATAAAATGTTTCTTAAAATTGACTAGAAATTAACCAAAGTAGTGAAAATAATTAAGAAAAATTGAAACAAAGATCAATGTTTATATGAAACATAAATCATATAAAACTAGAAATTAAAACATGCATACCTTTTACTATTTAAATGATATTGTTGATGACTTCCTTTTGTGTTTGATGATGATCAATACGAATAACCAATTGATTATTCCCATTGAGGTGTATCCCTGGGAAGCCCTGAATAACCCAAAAAAATTAGATGGGACTCTTAAAACCTTAATATTATAAAAGTATCACAAAATAAAATAAAGATGAAGAAAGAGATTCAAGATGGAGATTCCCTATGATGAATATTTTTATGATAATTTTACATACACCGCCAAATAGATTGACCTACTTTATATAAGCTACATGGACACCACTTGATCCATGAATATATGCTATGAATTTAATTTTATATTTCATAAAAATACAAGTAATTCCGTTTTTTACATCCCATGTAACATACAACAATTAACTTTCCCTTGGTTAATGATAATTGTTGTGTATGAGGATTTGAACATTAACTCTTTAATGTTTTAATGATGGATTAAATCATGAAAGTTCTAATAGTATCTAACCTTTTTCTACTTGTTTTTATGTTTCATATGTATCATACAATACAATATAAAAAATAGTCAATATATGATATATTGTGTCATAAAAAGGATATACCTACAGTATAAAAAATCCCTTTTGAAAATGGTATGTTGTACTCTATGATAAACCCTGTCATAATTTATGATATAAATGGATTTAGGGAATATTCCTTTTAAGATTCCACTTTCACTAAAGCCTAATAGACTTTCAGTCCATTTAATCATATATAATATCATACATTATAACTTTTTATATCATATCCACAAATCTTTTAGATATATTTTAAAAAAAATGGGAATATATATTTAACTTCACCCACAAAGTGCGACCCCACGAGACTTTATAGAATTGAAAAAAACATGGATCACTGAATTCATAAATATAACAAAGAGAAGTCTCTATCAAAGAATAAATAATCCTAAAGTTACAATGGGATATAACATGATCTCAATCACACATGTTTATCTCCATACCTATTTCCACTAGTAACATCACATGTTAGAATGAATTTTCATATGTCCCCTTTTTCCAAAAAATTGAGTAACTATGAGATAAGATTCATGTAAATCCCATATGAACTCCTCATATGTTCCAACTCTCCATGTATATATTGAATCAGTTTATGAATACATCACATTTCATTCACCTAGTAGATGAGTATAACACATGGACCACATCCATGTTAAAAAATCACATCATATGTGTTTGGGAACCAGAATCATGTTGTAGAACCATGCTACTACTAATAGATATTGTGTAACAAAAGAAGGATTTCAAGAGAAGAGGAAAGAATTTTTTTGTAGCCTATAAAATAATCACTAACTATGAGATTTTAGGGTTTCATCCAAGCGTGGAAACCATTTTCCATGTAAGACATTAGGATCAATAGATTGAAAATATTTCAATGGATTAATGTTCTATCATTGGATGGAGACGGTGGAGCAGGTACAGTATGTATATACAACCAAACACTATAAAAGTGCACATAGGTAGTAGAAAAATGTTACTCAATATTTCCTTGTCTTATAATCTAGGAAAGATATGGTAATTGAGTGGAATGAATTCACTCAGGGGATATATTCCTATGATTTTTGGAGGGTACATGATAAACTAGTTAGGGAGGTTGATGTTGGAATTTGTGCCTTAGAACAAACTATATTTTTTCTTTTAATTAACACTATATTAAGGGTTTTAATATTAATTTATTTATTATTGGATATTTATCTCTATTATGTATGAAAATTAATGTGATAAATTTATAGGATACTTTTTGCAATGAATTTTCAAAGTAGCTCCCCGATATAATGAGATACTTAATATGATATGAAAATATACCTCAAATATAGGTTCTATGGAAAGATGGGATCATCTAATAGGGAACATATGATACATGACATCATTTATGAGTGCCCATAAGTGGATGAGACTTATTATTATAAATTTCACACTTGGTAATATCTCATATGGTATATTAGAATAAAATAAACTGCTAATAGGAATTCCACATATTTATGGGTAATTAGATATTCATATCTATAAATGTGTGTAATAGTCCTTTGAATAGGGATTATTATTAATACATGTCATGACTCACGTTCTTTTATGTATTAATGAAACTAATGAGGCATAATGTTCATTCTATGTAGGATATGTTGGGAACGTCAATATTGTCATTAAATTAATGAAAAATGTGAGTAATGATTTTTCCATTCCATCATTATAGTAGTGAATATCTCATTCCCTTTGATAGGAATAGAAATTACTAATAAGTCCATGTACATAGAATTTTATATCGGAAAGTTCATTTTGAAAAATTCAAAGAAATATATACAATAATATAAGTTGATGATACATGTTATGAAACATTCTTAACAAGAGTTATTAAACAATGATATGATATCACATGGTAAGAATTCATAGGAGGTCGTAATGTTGTTTCAACATTTTCCATTCCTCTCTATGGGTGCCTTGAATCGTTGGTAGATATAAATATTAGACATTAGGTCATTTCGACCTAATTCTAATGTGAATGGAGCCTAGAGGGTCATACACTATGTGTATCTAGGAACCTTGGTTAAATTATATTTGAATTTAGTAAGGTAGATTATAATATTATTCTCAAGAGAAAAAATAGATTTAATTGGTTTATTGGTTGATCATAAATATTCAGTCTCCAATTATTTAAAAGAATAAATGTGATTTTAATGTTTAAAAAATATTTATTTACTGGTCTAAAAAAAATAATATCTATTATATTTATAAAACAATGGTTATATTTATTTATTAAATAAATAGTCATTAATCAAGGCTGATAAATATAAAGGGGAATGAAAAGACTGATATATGGTTCGATTATAAATGAAATATTAAATTTTATTTTAATAAATATAAATTTATATATTCGATAAAATAATATTTTTTTATATTAAAATTCATGTTTATGTCAATGTAGGGTCCCAAAAACTTCACAAAGGGAAGAAAATACTCCCAAAATCACATTACAGAAGGAAGCAAGCATTCCTACAAGTCTAGTAATGTGAATGGACTCGAATTGAGTTGAAAAATTCAGATTAAACTTTAAGGAATTTATTTTATCAAAGAGTTTTATGTGACCTGCATTGCATCACAGGGAAGGGTTCACAGACTTCAGGAACTGTGAACCACTATTTTGCAGAACGACCTACAAGGTACTGGCCTATAGAGGAATGGATGACGAACCCGGGAGACCGTGAACCACATCACTAGTGGAATCAAGCACGTGATGTCTATCCTTATCTCATCTTGAAAACACAACATTTAAAAGATGAGGAAAATCAGTAGGGTTTCAAGAACCATGACTCACAAACCATATCCTTCACAAACGCCAGTTGACTGAGTCATCCACAGATCGAGATATCTCTTCATGGGTTTCCAAAAATGGTGCTGCATGGCCATAGACATGACTACCCTAGAACTCTATAAAAGGAGCACAGGTGGGAGAAGAAAAGCACAAATCAAGAAAGAATATAAGAGACCCTAGAGGTTGGATGAAATAAGTAGAAAAGGATTCTCATTTCGGTCTGAAATCATCAGTGAATTCCAAATAGAAAACCACATTTCCAAAGGTATAATAATACATGAACCAGAAAAATAAAGAAATTAATAATAATGGGAAAACCTCGGACCTAATTGGTGTAATCGTGAACCACACATTCCTCATGGATAAACTTACTGCGAACAATAGGTTCTAGGACCCTCCTTTTTTTTAAAAGGTTGGGGCTGAAGCCTCATTTTTATTATTGGAACAAAGCAAAGACCTCTTTAACTGGGTAGAGGGAGACCCATTACATAGCCCAAAGGCCCAATGGGCATTTAACCCATTACATAGCCCGTAGGCCCAAATTTTTGGCCCAAGGCCCATTCTGTGAATAGTACTGCCACAGTCCCGTACAGTACCCGCCGCTGCTACAGTGCCCCCTGCCGCTGCTACAATACCCCTGCCACCGCTACAGTGTCATCATTGTAACATTATCTCGGTTGCTACAGCAGCGCTACATTGCTACTACAGTACCTGCGCCCAATTGGTTTTGAACCCCCATTTTCCATGTAGAATTATGGGGTGCTTACCACTAAGCCAAACCCCAACTACAAAAACGTGTTTTTGGGTAATGAGGTATTGGCCTGGCCTGCCCACCTGCATGCTGCAAGCCCCCAGCTAGGCCCAAGGTGGCCAAGCCTTGGGCTTGGGCCAGTTCTTGTGGAGTCGAGGGGATGAGATGATCGCTGGCGTATGATGCACGTTTCCTTTGCAAGGACTCGAACCTGGAACCTCGACGATGGGACACCACCGCCTTGAAACAACTCACCCAGCCCCCACGGGCAAAACGTGTTGTTGGGTAACAAGTTATTGGGCTGGCCTGCCCACCTGCGCGCCACACACCCCCAACTAGGCCCAAGGTGGCCAACCCTTGGGCTTGGTCTAGTTACCACGGAGTCGAGGGGACAAGAGGATCACTGTCATATGGTGCACGTTGCCTTTGCGAGGACTCGAACCCGGAACCTCGACGACGGGATGCGACCACCTTGAACCAACTCACCCAACCCCCGCGGGAAAAACATGTTGTTGGGTAACAAGGTATTGGGTTGGCCTTCCCACCTGCGTGCCGCACGCCCCCAGCTAGGCCCATGGTGGCCAACGCTTGGGCTTGGGCCAGTTCCCGCAGAGTCGGGGGGATGAGAGGATCGCTAGCGTATGGTGCACGTTGCCTTTGCGAGGACTCGAACCCGGAAACTAGAGCGGCATGGCAGACCACATCCAGTACCTTGTACCACTATGGTGCATGTTGGTCCATGCCCAAGACCATGTAATACTTCATTACGCAGATGACCCCTCTACCTGCATACCACTATGGTATGCGGAGATCCCCCCATCCCACATAAGAAAACAGTATGCAGAATGGGGTGTCTTCGGGTGTTCTTCCCTCCGAATACAATCTCTCCCCTTTGTTACTATCCAGTCCTCCATGGCCCCTAGGTAAACCAGTCCCCCGACATTAGGACAATGCCTCCTCCAAAGCCACTAGACTTTTATGATTAGATCATTGGACGCATCAGCGATCCCCTTTGAGTCTACATACACTTTTTATGTGGATTCATGAAGGCCCTCCACACAATGGATTGGACTACAAGGATGTCTGTAAGTCTACATTCCCATGGTAACCTGAAATCCAACATTGGGACCCTAAGATGAACCTCCTTGTTCTAGGGATTAAGGGTGATCACTTTCTTTTCCATTCAATGAGTAACGGGGATTAGAACAAGGAATAATGTTTACTTCTCCTTTTGTTGTGATTCAATAATCCTCACCTTTCCGAAAATGTGTTCTGGGGAAATTCCACAAATTTAAGTCCCTGATATTCCTAGGATTGAGCCACATGACCTCTAATGTCATCCCGCATTAAAAGGTTCATTGCTCTATACCCTTTCCCACTATCTCCCCATCGACTTCTACTATAGGCCCTCACTCTCCCATCCGTGGTAGGGGAGGTGTGTGGTTGGTCTGATCTTTTTCATCCTCTTTTTTATCACACTGAGTAGGACTCATGTGGGCTTATAGATTTGTGACGATCACAATATCCATGTAACGCAACCAATTTGAACTACGAGAACTATAAATATTTTTTTCATTAATAATTTATTTCTAGTTTTTAGTTTTGAAATATATACCTTAAATGATGATGCAACACTAATGTTGTAATTATTTAATTGAAAGTAATATAAAATAAAGGATTTCAAAATATGAAAAATAACATAATTTGTGGATAATTTTGTGTTACAATAATATTTTAGGAAAATATAAAACATTAGGGATTTTTGAAAGGTATATATTCTAATTCCATCTTTTTATTGACGTTTTTATTGTCAACTTAAATGAATAGTATAGAAATTCACATTAATGATATTTTATAACAAATATTGTTTTATTAAATGATTTAAAATTCCAAAAAATATTATATTCATCCAATTGAATAATAAATATTATATAATATAAATCATGTCCATTTATGGGTTTTTTAATTTTATAGTAACTTTCTTGACCCTTAAATAATAAAAACTTTAATACTGCTTTAATTGTCCAAAAGGGTTAAAACGGGTTTAAAATATTACGAATAAAAACATCACCTAAACTTATTAAATTTATATTTTATGAGTATATTTTTACTCAAAATAATATTATTTTCTAATATTATCAATTTTTATCAATTTCAATATGAAAATTAATTTCTATTAATTTAATATTTTATGAAATTTCAAGAGTTCCTCTCTCCTCTCGTATGAAAGGGAACCTCTTCTTCTCTTTTATTCACACTTAAAGAACATTTTATCTTAGAAAATTCTTTCCCAAATCCATTAAATAAATCTCTTCACATATACTAGAATCTTTTTTTATCATTAATCCACCATAGGAAATCCTTTGGTGTAAACCTTAAGAGGTTGTTCGAAGAAGAGGTGGAGTGCTTAACCATGCGTTTTTTGTTTTGATTCTTTTTATAAATTCATAAAATCTTGTTAAAACATGATGAAATAATAATAACAGTATATTCCTTAAAATAAGATGTTATTATTTAAATGTCATAACCTATATCCATCTTCTCTTCCATCAAATAAGAAATGAAACCATCATCTGTGTGTACGACGGACTACCGTCTCACGAACCGATGTAATTATTTTTCCATCATATCTACTTAAGTCTGGTTATAAGGATGGATTTATTATATATATATATATATATATTATATTTATAAAATATTTTTAATTATTAAAAGAAAATATATAATTTAATTTCTTACCTTTACGTTTACTAAAAAATGATAACATCATTTGTGTGTATGTGTGGACTACCGCCTCCACGAAGTGATGTGATTCATTTTTCATCACTAAATCAGCTGGATGATATATATAAGTATATTTAAATAAATTAAATGTTATTTATTATATTTTTATCATTTTTAGATATAAAATAACACTTACCCTCTTTCTATTATGATCATAGAAAAAATGGAAATGTTACTCATGTTTACGTACATCCTACCATCACCATGATTCTAAAATAGTTAATTTTTAAAAACATCTATCATATTTGGTTTTAAAATAATAATTTATATATATAAATTAAAATTATTTTATAATTATTTCTCTTGAGATTATTTAATAATTACCTCATCGATTATATTCAACCTACCGATGTAATTTTGGACATATGAGCCAAATATCATTAAAACATCCAACATGAACTTAAATGACTAACTAACTGAACATAACATGGTATAAAACAAAAAAAAGGAATAATAAAGATTAAAATTTTTCTTAAAAATGTAAATAATTAACATAATTTTTGTATTTTGGAAGATTAATAATGTATGTCATGAGTCGAACTCATGGTAAGAGACTTTCTTTTAAAAATAGTCTTTTAAAGTTTCCATTATATGTTTTTTTCTTCTTTTACCATTTTCTTGTACATGTTTCCTGAAAAAAAAATATGTTTAAATGTGTGATAAATTTTATCTTTTACCAAATTTTTCTTTATTTTTTATTTTTTTAAAAGAAATATTTTCAAGGTTTTATGTAAGGGACACTTTACTTTTAAAACCTCAATTTAGATGTTTCAAATATTTATTTTCTAAATATTTCTCTTATATGTCTATATTCTTAAAAAAATTTTGGTTATGTATTTATATGGACATAAACTAATTATAAATTATATATTATTTCATTATTTTTCAAATGTTTTCTAAAGAAATATTTTTTTACATATTTTATATGAAACATTTTAAATTTATTTTTAAAAAATAAAAGAAATATTTTATTTTAATGTATACAGTTTTAGGAACTATTCCCACCACCAAAACCATTATTCTATTTTTGGATTTCATTATAATCATCCATGTCCTATGCAAAGAAATATGCTATTTCCCTTTTGTTTTTGGAATTTCAGTTTTGAAAATTTGGGTTTAAGGGAAAGGGATATATCAATATATGGAAATGTTTTCTTATGGGTTCAAAGAATATTTCGGAAACTAAAATATTTTATGCGTTATGATTATTTTATTGTTATTGGAATTTTTTTTATAATGGTGGGTGTTTTTATTATATACCAAGTTTGAGTGGGTCCCTGATGTCCCCTCAATGTGTTGGGTTATATTTATGATGGAATTTGAATATAAAGGTTCTTCTACTTGTGACAATGATGGTTATTTAGAACCATGAAGGTTATTCCTCAAATTTCCAATATGATTTATGTATTCTTGCTATGGTTTTATGGAAATATTATGATTTCAAAAAATTTAAGGAATATGTTTATTTTTAAATGAAATTATATGCTACTTCTTAAGGGTGAAAAGTGTAACTTCATGAAAAAAATTAATAAGATTTTTATAATTGAAAAGAAACCTTAATGAGTTTTATTTTTGCTTTTAAATTTATTATGAAATGTTTTTTTGAAAATATTTTAGCAGAGTAACTGATTTATTGGTTAAGAAATTTTTTATTTTTATAATAATGTTTATTTTTAAAAGGGTAAAAATTGTATAGGTATTCATGGAAATTTTTTTATTTAGTTCATTTTTTTGTCCCCTACTAAAAACTTTTCACTCATTCCACATTTTAAAATGTTTTTATAGGGTTTTATGTATGAGTGGGGACAAATATGAGGTCAAGATAAAAATCGTAAAGATGTTCCATGGAAATAAAACGTGTTATATATTAAAAGTTTTATTCTATGTGAAAAATGAATACTATGTGGATGTGTCTACTATGTGATGTAATAATTTTATATATATGTATGATAACTTAATTCTATAAGACTCTAAACCTAAAATATATTTAGGAATTAAATAATATGAATTCCCATCTAAAGAAACTAAATTATATAATGTTTATGGTTAGGTCTTTATATCTATAGATGTAGATCTAAAATGTTTATCAGATCAAGTCATATTACATATGTTGACATGGAATTAAAAAATACACAATGTAATAATTAATTAATAAGTTATTTATAAAGTCACATGGTAGGAAATATCTCCCGAATGAAGAGTTAAATCACATCAGAAGATTATTATGATGAATAAAAAACATATCCTTAATAGTACTTTATAATTATCTCATATTTCATAATATGTATTGAGGTATTAATTTTATTATAAGTAGTGAATATAAAGAAAATATAAAACAATGGACAACAAAAAAGGATTGCAATCAAAACTATATAGAAGTACTTGAGAAAGTAAAAATGGACGAGTTCTAGGTATTTAATGAAATAGGAATAAATGTTATAAAGGGGATATAAAAAATGTATTATTTTAGCTCACTTTGATATAGTATCATATTTAAGCTATGTTAATATGAAATGTAAAAATTATTACATCCAATGGTTACCATATATATATATTGAATATATTTCATATTAGATGTTTCATAAGAAGCAGTTTAATAATGGTTTGTTCTAGGATTTGGTTTTAAGCTAAAATTTTAAATATTGATAAAGGATATATGGTTAATACTATGAGATATAATATATTTATGGATTGTTTTAGAGATTTTAAGTCTCAATAAGAAGAATATACACTGAAACATTGTAAGTCCTACATTTATAACCATACTCTGTAGAAACATGTCTATCGTGTGAGGCTAACTAGTTAGTTAGTAGTTAGCTCATGTGAAAGTGGGAGTTTATTATTGTTGGATACCTAACACTATATAGATTTGTATATTTTATTACCTATATGTTAAAATACTTAAATATTAATAAATATTTGACCACATGATGGTTCTTTTTCTATGAAACATTAATGTCATAATGTACATAGAGTATCTATCGCATCAAAAGTACATAATAGTTCTCCAGCCTGATGATAAACATTAAGATCAATGAAAATATTATTAAACATAATTTCTGTGGAATAATTAAATCTATCTAACGGTACATAGATTATGTTTTAATATTAGATTTTGGAGGCTCATAAAATACTAAAACTTCCTCTCATGAACTTCACACATGGTAATCTTCAAGAGAGGAGGTTATCAGAATAGACCCACCAATATATATTCTAAATGTTTATATTTAATTGGATGATTATATATAGATATATTTGTATTGATTCTTAAACTATATATTATTATTAATTTATATCATGATCCACATAATTTCATGTATTGATAAAAATCATGACAACATATGCTTGCGATGGGGTAGGATACATTTGGTGCGTCAGAAGTTATATAAAATTACTGAATAATTAAATAATGGATTTCCCTTACATTTATTGGAATTAAATATCTATTTCTATTTTATTCAAATGGAATTTTATAATTAAGTCCCAGACCATGATGATTTATCAACAAGTTCATTTAAAGAAGTCAAAGAAAGATATATCAAGAATTCAGGTTGATGAAATAAGTAATGAAACCTACATGATGAGATATCAAGAAAAGGTGATTATATTACTATAGTACATTAATAATACTATATAATATAGAAGTGAATTTTTTTTACCTATTACTATAATAGTTTATTGGAGTGGTGGTACTAGTCATCTGATTTGGTCTTTCAGGCCATGTATTAGAGATTTCATGCTCTTTATTGGACTTTGGGCTACTGAGATTTTGGGACAAAATAGTGGGAAGTGATATAGTACTATATAATCCTAATATTGGTAGATTTTTATTGGTTTAAAGTCACATTAGATTAAAATAGACATAGACAGGGAGGGATAATGTGATCACTCCACTTGAAGTGGCCACACAAACCTCTGCATGGGGCGATGATCCAGCAATCACACCATTGGTGATGAGATAGGAGTAAACACAAGAAGGGGTAACTAGTAGGGGTTGTTTTAGTTCTATATTTCATCTTTTATCCATTTAGTACAAAAATATTTAAATTTATCTAGGACTTAGGGCATTTGTGCCATGTAATATTCAATTCCATTGAGTCTCTGGGCCTTTCAATCATGTAAGGGTTCCCTCTCAGCATAGTTAAAAAGTGTGTATATCCAATATATATATATATATATATTAGTGTTGGAAATTGTTTATATGTGGTATTTTTCATTATTACATTTACATGTTTCTCTATATTTTCTTTAATGTGTTTCTAGACACTGATCTTGGAATTTATGCTAGCTCACCTAATACCCCTGAGAAAGATGACTATAGGGGCATACACTAAGTGTATCAATAACCAAAGATAAATAATATTTGGATTTAATATTTGAATAAATATTCTTCTTAAGTCAAAGGAATAATAATTATTAAGGACGCGTTGATAACATAAATTCAATCACCAGTAAGTTGAAACAATATTTTTGTGATCAGAATATTAAATAAGTATTTATTCACCTGTTAGTGAATATAATATTTATTTATTTGTTGAATGAATAATATAGTTTTATTTATTTAATTTAACAAATATTTATTATTCAAGGTTTTATAAATTTTTAGGATGAGTGATGAGCTGAGTTAATGGTCGAGAAGAATTGATATATATATATATATATCATTTAAATAAATTTTATTTTTTTATATTAGAAATGATATTTAAATATTTTCGTGTAAGTTAATTTAATGTTATATAATAATAGTATATTTATTATTATTTTACATGGGGTGTATTTTAGAGTTAAAAATTATATAAGGGCCTATGTTCAATTTTTGATTGTTTAACCCAAGATATACAAACCCAATTAAATCATTTTAGAGAGTGATAGATAATTCTTTGAATAAAAAAATTCTATGTACAATTCTCTCAAGACATATATATAACATTTCAAGAATGATTCTAAGAACATAGAGTTATCCTTCTCTAAATCTATCATAATACTGAGTGAACAAGAGACAATCCTTCAAGGGTAAAGGGATTCCTATTACGATCAATGACGAATGACGCAAGATGATTGAATCATTTTCATTAGAAATCTAGGTTCCTTTAGCGATATTATAAGGTTAATGGGGCATGTGTGGATAATAATAGAGGGATTTTATATTTGATCCTTCATCATAATGATAGTTTTGTAATGAGGAAAATTGATGTGACAATGAATAAAGAATTCCAAGAAAAGGTTATTTTTATCAATATAAATTATTTATAAATTATATGTGAAATTATATTCTCTTTAAATATTTTGGGATTTAATTAATAAATTGATATGGATTTTATATGAAGAAACCAATGAAAAAATATTATTGGGCATGGGTCCAATTTCTTCCGTTGTGCACCATAACTATCAATATGGTCACTGTATATGATAAAGAATATCATAAATGGTGAAACAGTTCAAATCCACAGGTTTTTACTATATCATAAAATATGATATAGGAAATCATACTTGATTATGGAATCCTTTTTATATTTTAAAATAGATCCTTTCATTTTTATTATAATATAAGGTATATCATAATATATGATTCTAGGATCCAAAGGGTGATATCAGAGACCAATCATAAAATAAGATAAATATTAAGTTGTGGTTGATGATTTGGGTTATCTTAAAATATGATAAATATTATGGTATTTTCTATCATAGTCCATGGGACAACAGTTGTAAAATGGGACATCAATTCTGAATAGAATCATGACTTATGACATGGCTATATCAAAAAATATGGTATGCATGAACATTTTTATTTTTCTAATTTTAGATTATGAATTGAATTATATAATTTATAACTTTTATAAATTATGAAAAAAGTAATTATGAGATTTTTGTTTAATTTATTAAAATTATATACATTAATTTATTATAAAATGATTATAATTAATTATTATGTGATTATTAAATAATTAATAAATAAATATTCAATAATATTTTTGTTAAAATTCATGAAAACCTTCATCAAAAAAAGAATTCAATGAGGGATTTAAAAAAAGCCAAAAAACATTTGGTAGGCATAATATTGGTTTAAACTATAATTTACTTGATGTATGATTTATTAAGTTTTTATAAAGTATAAAATAATATGAAATACCAAAATTATTTATATTAAGTTATGAATTGTTTATAAATGAAAATATAAAAATTTTATATTAAATGACTTTATTTTGAATTTTTTAACTATTAAAAAAGGTGTTTTGGATTATATGATTAATGGTTAAGATAAAATAAAATAAAATATATTTAATTTATGTCGTTTTTTTACATAAAATGTGAAATTTTTATTTTTTAATAAAATTGTTCATAATAAAATGTTTCTTAAAATTGACTAGAAATTAACCAAAGTAGTGAAAATAATTAAGAAAAATTGAAACAAAGATCAATGTTTATATGAAACATAAATCATATAAAACTAGAAATTAAAACATGCATACCTTTTACTATTTAAATGATATTGTTGATGACTTCCTTTTGTGTTTGATGATGATCAATACGAATAACCAATTGATTATTCCCATTGAGGTGTATCCCTGGGAAGCCCTGAATAACCCAAAAAAATTAGATGGGACTCTTAAAACCTTAATATTATAAAAGTATCACAAAATAAAATAAAGATGAAGAAAGAGATTCAAGATGGAGATTCCCTATGATGAATATTTTTATGATAATTTTACATACACCGCCAAATAGATTGACCTACTTTATATAAGCTACATGGACACCACTTGATCCATGAATATATGCTATGAATTTAATTTTATATTTCATAAAAATACAAGTAATTCCGTTTTTTACATCCCATGTAACATACAACAATTAACTTTCCCTTGGTTAATGATAATTGTTGTGTATGAGGATTTGAACATTAACTCTTTAATGTTTTAATGATGGATTAAATCATGAAAGTTCTAATAGTATCTAACCTTTTTCTACTTGTTTTTATGTTTCATATGTATCATACAATACAATATAAAAAATAGTCAATATATGATATATTGTGTCATAAAAAGGATATACCTACAGTATAAAAAATCCCTTTTGAAAATGGTATGTTGTACTCTATGATAAACCCTGTCATAATTTATGATATAAATGGATTTAGGGAATATTCCTTTTAAGATTCCACTTTCACTAAAGCCTAATAGACTTTCAGTCCATTTAATCATATATAATATCATACATTATAACTTTTTATATCATATCCACAAATCTTTTAGATATATTTTAAAAAAAATGGGAATATATATTTAACTTCACCCACAAAGTGCGACCCCACGAGACTTTATAGAATTGAAAAAAACATGGATCACTGAATTCATAAATATAACAAAGAGAAGTCTCTATCAAAGAATAAATAATCCTAAAGTTACAATGGGATATAACATGATCTCAATCACACATGTTTATCTCCATACCTATTTCCACTAGTAACATCACATGTTAGAATGAATTTTCATATGTCCCCTTTTTCCAAAAAATTGAGTAACTATGAGATAAGATTCATGTAAATCCCATATGAACTCCTCATATGTTCCAACTCTCCATGTATATATTGAATCAGTTTATGAATACATCACATTTCATTCACCTAGTAGATGAGTATAACACATGGACCACATCCATGTAAAAAAATCACATCATATGTGTTTGGGAACCAGAATCATGTTGTAGAACCATGCTACTACTAATAGATATTGTGTAACAAAAGAAGGATTTCAAGAGAAGAGGAAAGAATTTTTTTGTAGCCTATAAAATAATCACTAACTATGAGATTTTAGGGTTTCATCCAAGCGTGGAAACCATTTTCCATGTAAGACATTAGGATCAATAGATTGAAAATATTTCAATGGATTAATGTTCTATCATTGGATGGAGACGGTGGAGCAGGTACAGTATGTATATACAACCAAACACTATAAAAGTGCACATAGGTAGTAGAAAAATGTTACTCAATATTTCCTTGTCTTATAATCTAGGAAAGATATGGTAATTGAGTGGAATGAATTCACTCAGGGGATATATTCCTATGATTTTTGGAGGGTACATGATAAACTAGTTAGGGAGGTTGATGTTGGAATTTGTGCCTTAGAACAAACTATATTTTTTCTTTTAATTAACACTATATTAAGGGTTTTAATATTAATTTATTTATTATTGGATATTTATCTCTATTATGTATGAAAATTAATGTGATAAATTTATAGGATACTTTTTGCAATGAATTTTCAAAGTAGCTCCCCGATATAATGAGATACTTAATATGATATGAAAATATACCTCAAATATAGGTTCTATGGAAAGATGGGATCATCTAATAGGGAACATATGATACATGACATCATTTATGAGTGCCCATAAGTGGATGAGACTTATTATTATAAATTTCACACTTGGTAATATCTCATATGGTATATTAGAATAAAATAAACTGCTAATAGGAATTCCACATATTTATGGGTAATTAGATATTCATATCTATAAATGTGTGTAATAGTCCTTTGAATAGGGATTATTATTAATACATGTCATGACTCACGTTCTTTTATGTATTAATGAAACTAATGAGGCATAATGTTCATTCTATGTAGGATATGTTGGGAACGTCAATATTGTCATTAAATTAATGAAAAATGTGAGTAATGATTTTTCCATTCCATCATTATAGTAGTGAATATCTCATTCCCTTTGATAGGAATAGAAATTACTAATAAGTCCATGTACATAGAATTTTATATCGGAAAGTTCATTTTGAAAAATTCAAAGAAATATATACAATAATATAAGTTGATGATACATGTTATGAAACATTCTTAACAAGAGTTATTAAACAATGATATGATATCACATGGTAAGAATTCATAGGAGGTCGTAATGTTGTTTCAACATTTTCCATTCCTCTCTATGGGTGCCTTGAATCGTTGGTAGATATAAATATTAGACATTAGGTCATTTCGACCTAATTCTAATGTGAATGGAGCCTAGAGGGTCATACACTATGTGTATCTAGGAACCTTGGTTAAATTATATTTGAATTTAGTAAGGTAGATTATAATATTATTCTCAAGAGAAAAAATAGATTTAATTGGTTTATTGGTTGATCATAAATATTCAGTCTCCAATTATTTAAAAGAATAAATGTGATTTTAATGTTTAAAAAATATTTATTTACTGGTCTAAAAAAAATAATATCTATTATATTTATAAAACAATGGTTATATTTATTTATTAAATAAATAGTCATTAATCAAGGCTGATAAATATAAAGGGGAATGAAAAGACTGATATATGGTTCGATTATAAATGAAATATTAAATTTTATTTTAATAAATATAAATTTATATATTCGATAAAATAATATTTTTTTATATTAAAATTCATGTTTATGTCAATGTAGGGTCCCAAAAACTTCACAAAGGGAAGAAAATACTCCCAAAATCACATTACAAAAGGAAGCAAGCATTCCTACAAGTCTAGTAATGTGAATGGACTCGAATTGAGTTGAAAAATTCAGATTAAACTTTAAGGAATTTATTTTATCAAAGAGTTTTATGTGACCTGCATTGCATCACAGGGAAGGGTTCACAGACTTCAGGAACTGTGAACCACTATTTTGCAGAACGACCTACAAGGTACTGGCCTATAGAGGAATGGATGACGAACCCGGGAGACCGTGAACCACATCACTAGTGGAATCAAGCACGTGATGTCTATCCTTATCTCATCTTGAAAACACAACATTTAAAAGATGAGGAAAATCAGTAGGGTTTCAAGAACCATGACTCACAAACCATATCCTTCACAAACGCCAGTTGACTGAGTCATCCACAGATCGAGATATCTCTTCATGGGTTTCCAAAAATGGTGCTGCATGGCCATAGACATGACTACCCTAGAACTCTATAAAAGGAGCACAGGTGGGAGAAGAAAAGCACAAATCAAGAAAGAATATAAGAGACCCTAGAGGTTGGATGAAATAAGTAGAAAAGGATTCTCATTTCGGTCTGAAATCATCAGTGAATTCCAAATAGAAAACCACATTTCCAAAGGTATAATAATACATGAACCAGAAAAATAAAGAAATTAATAATAATGGGAAAACCTCGGACCTAATTGGTGTAATCGTGAACCACACATTCCTCATGGATAAACTTACTGCGAACAATAGGTTCTAGGACCCTCCTTTTTTTTAAAAGGTTGGGGCTGAAGCCTCATTTTTATTATTGGAACAAAGCAAAGACCTCTTTAACTGGGTAGAGGGAGACCCATTACATAGCCCAAAGGCCCAATGGGCATTTAACCCATTACATAGCCCGTAGGCCCAAATTTTTGGCCCAAGGCCCATTCTGTGAATAGTACTGCCACAGTCCCGTACAGTACCCGCCGCTGCTACAGTGCCCCCTGCCGCTGCTACAATACCCCTGCCACCGCTACAGTGTCATCATTGTAACATTATCTCGGTTGCTACAGCAGCGCTACATTGCTACTACAGTACCTGCGCCCAATTGGTTTTGAACCCCCATTTTCCATGTAGAATTATGGGGTGCTTACCACTAAGCCAAACCCCAACTACAAAAACGTGTTTTTGGGTAATGAGGTATTGGCCTGGCCTGCCCACCTGCATGCTGCAAGCCCCCAGCTAGGCCCAAGGTGGCCAACCCTTGGGCTTGGGCCAGTTCTCGTGGAGTCGAGGGGATGAGATGATCGCTGGCGTATGATGCACGTTTCCTTTGCAAGGACTCGAACCTGGAACCTCGACGATGGGACACCACCGCCTTGAAACAACTCACCCAGCCCCCACGGGCAAAACGTGTTGTTGGGTAACAAGTTATTGGGCTGGCCTGCCCACCTGCGCGCCACACACCCCCAACTAGGCCCAAGGTGGCCAACCCTTGGGCTTGGTCTAGTTACCACGGAGTCGAGGGGACAAGAGGATCACTGTCATATGGTGCACGTTGCCTTTGCGAGGACTCGAACCCGGAACCTCGACGACGGGATGCGACCACCTTGAACCAACTCACCCAACCCCCGCGGGAAAAACATGTTGTTGGGTAACAAGGTATTGGGTTGGCCTTCCCACCTGCGTGCCGCACGCCCCCAGCTAGGCCCATGGTGGCCAACGCTTGGGCTTGGGCCAGTTCCCGCAGAGTCGGGGGGATGAGAGGATCGCTAGCGTATGGTGCACGTTGCCTTTGCGAGGACTCGAACCCGGAAACTAGAGCGGCATGGCAGACCACATCCAGTACCTTGTACCACTATGGTGCATGTTGGTCCATGCCCAAGACCATGTAATACTTCATTACGCAGATGACCCCTCTACCTGCATACCACTATGGTATGCGGAGATCCCCCCATCCCACATAAGAAAACAGTATGCAGAATGGGGTGTCTTCGGGTGTTCTTCCCTCCGAATACAATCTCTCCCCTTTGTTACTATCCAGTCCTCCATGGCCCCTAGGTAAACCAGTCCCCCGACATTAGGACAATGCCTCCTCCAAAGCCACTAGACTTTTATGATTAGATCATTGGACGCATCAGCGATCCCCTTTGAGTCTACATACACTTTTTATGTGGATTCATGAAGGCCCTCCACACAATGGATTGGACTACAAGGATGTCTGTAAGTCTACATTCCCATGGTAACCTGAAATCCAACATTGGGACCCTAAGATGAACCTCCTTGTTCTAGGGATTAAGGGTGATCACTTTCTTTTCCATTCAATGAGTAACGGGGATTAGAACAAGGAATAATGTTTACTTCTCCTTTTGTTGTGATTCAATAATCCTCACCTTTCCGAAAATGTGTTCTGGGGAAATTCCACAAATTTAAGTCCCTGAT
This sequence comes from Viscum album, assembly GCA_963277665.1. NCBI lineage: Eukaryota > Viridiplantae > Streptophyta > Magnoliopsida > Santalales > Viscaceae > Viscum > Viscum album. Next base: position 2,082,018,983 of record OY728122.1, on the reverse strand, counting down.
ATTCCTAGGATTGAGCCACATGACCTCTAATGTCATCCCGCATTAAAAGGTTCATTGCTCTATACCCTTTCCCACTATCTCCCCATCGACTTCTACTATAGGCCCTCACTCTCCCATCCGTGGTAGGGGAGGTGTGTGGTTGGTCTGATCTTTTTCATCCTCTTTTTTATCACACTGAGTAGGACTCATGTGGGCTTATAGATTTGTGACGATCACAATATCCATGTAACGCAACCAATTTGAACTACGAGAACTATGAATACTATTCAAACCAGGATATATAGGATGCCTGATTGAAGGCCTGATCACAAAAGGGTTTCTCTCTCAAAAGGGTTCAACGAATCATGTCCCCTAAAATGGGTAGATCCCATGTGTAATCCCCAAGTTTCTCGAAAATACATGGGCTTTGATTCCTCTCCTGAGGATACATAAGATGCCCATATAATGGGTCTGATCCCAACTCCAAGACATCTTCTATCCCCCCTGGATGACTATAAACTCTAGATTGTCTTATTTCATAGATTAAGTTATAATTGTATCTGTAGCATCAAAACCATGTATGCCTATGACGATCCTGCAAACAAGGGGTATCCTGTGGACACACTCTTCAGGAATGACCCAATGATTCATGAACATATAAACACAAATGAAATATATAAGAGAGTCCCAGAATAGGTAATAATTCCCCCCAAAAATGGTGTGATGAGGCCAACCTTCCATCCTCTCGACCAATGGAGTCCTTAAGTGTCAATGGCCAAATCATCATCCAACAAGAACCTACCTTTGGAAAAAGGTCCATGAATCACAGATACCAGGGTTGTTGGGTGTTTTTTTCTCCATGAATATACCCGTTGGAGACCATTTGAGGTTATTATATCCTTAGAGGACTGATTGCACAAATACTTAACCCCATGAAATTTCCCATTGGGACATTTTGATTGTCTCTACTGAAATTTTACCCTTTACCAACAGTTCCGAACCATTGGAATATGGGTCAAAGGAAGATATATACCAATAGTTTCAAAAACCGTTGGTATATGTTACCCTTATACCAATGATTTAGAACCGTTGGTATATAGTGTACAATATACCTGAAAAGGATATACCAACGGTTTTCTAAACCGTTGGTAGAAGTTTATACCAACGGTTATAATAAACCGTTGGTATAATATATATCAAAAGGATATACCAATGGTTTTGAAAACTGTTGGTATACATATGATACAGATCCACAGTAGCAGCAACCAGCAACCACATCCAACCTGCTCTCCATGACCTGCAAGAACACATACACCCAGAATCCAAAAGGCTACATGGGATGTTTAAAATTCATCCAGAATTCAGAAATTTAAAAATATAAATTTCATTCCTCACTCAAACCACAACACAAGAGAAAATAAAAAATCCAATACATCCACAATCCAATAAATCCATAATTGAAATGAAATAATACTCATAACACAAATACAAAATTAAAATCCAATACATAAAGAATCCAATACACATAATAGTATTAAAAATTTGGAATTCATTACCAATACAGCCAGAATCCAATACATCTAGAATTCATAAATTTAGAATTGAAAAGGAATAACACCCATAACAATATTAAAAATTTAGAATTCACTCCTCACTCAAAACAAAACACCAATACATGCAAGAGAAAACCCCTACATGTTATAGGAAGCACATGGGATGTTTACTCATGGTCATGGGTTGACTGTCTTAAAACCAACAGAAAAACTTGGGTAGTGGACAAGGATCATGACACCCATAATATAGAAAATGGTAGTGGTCATGTTGTTAGACCTATGATGAGTTATAGGAAGTTCATGGGATGTTTATATTCCTCTAATGACTATGTATCCATGTATAAATGGTTTCTAATGTGTTAGTGGAAAACATTGGACAATCTCGATATATGAGATGGGTTACCAGAATAGCCTACATGTTTTTCCTAGAGTTTTCATTTAGAATAAGGGGGTATGTGGCTAATTGTAATTTGGTCTCCTGGGTGTGGTGTGATATGAATCCCCATTTTGGGTAGTGTGTATAAATATTCAATTATGTCTTCGGTATTGGGTTCCCAAAGGGACTTTGGTTTGGTCCTAAAACCCCCTATTTGAGGATGAGATTCGTTTATTAAATGTCATGTGTTTTGGAATAGGGGTATGAGTTCCTCACATGAGAATTGGACTGTGTGAGGCTGGAACATGGATCATTGTGCTAAATTATGAACACAATTTGAATACGTTTGGTCGGGTTTCTGTATGCAAGTTGTTGTTTTCACTTAAAATCTTGTCCATTTCAAATTAATGTGAGACAGTTTGAGTGGTACCAGCCACACCGTGCCTTGTATTGAGGAAGGGTTGACTCGTACACATCAAAAATACCCATGGATCATTTTCATAAAGTATCAACAAAATCTGAATGCATTTGGTTGGTTTTCCGTATGTCAGTTGTTGTTTTCACTAAAAATGTTGTCCTTTTAAAATAAAAATGAGACACTTTGACAGGTACCAGCCAAACCATGCCTTATATTGAAATGGTATTGACTCATACATGTCACAAATGACCCATGGATCCTTGTGATAAAGTATCAACAAAATCAAAATATGTTTGGTCAGTTTTCCGAATGTCTATTGTTTTTACTTAAAACAGTGTCCATTTTAAACAAAAGAGAGACACTTTGAGTGATACTAGCCACACCGTACCTCATATTGAGGTGGGGTTGACTCTTACACGTCATAAATGACCCATGGATCATTTTAATGAAGTATCAATACAATTAGAAATGGTTTGGTTGGTTTTCCGTATGAATGTTGTTGTTTTCACTTAAAATCCTATCCATTTCAAAAAAAAAGTGAGCCAATTTGAGTGGTACCAGCCACACCGTGCCTTGGATTGAGGTGAGGTTGATTCTTACACATAAAAAATGACTCATGGATCATTTTACTAATGTATCAATAGAATCTGAATGCATTTGGTTGGTTTTCCGTATTCTAGTTGTTGTTTTCACTTAAAATGTTGTCCAATTCAAATAAAAGTGAGACACTTTGAGTGGTGCCGGCCACACCGTGCCTTGAATTGTGGTGTAGTTGACTTTCACACATCAGAAATGAACCATGGATCCATGTGATAAAGTATCAACATAATCTGAATACGTTTGGTTGGTTTTCCATATGCAAGTTGTTGTTTTCACTTAAAATCTTATCCCTTTCAAATTAATGTGAGAGATTTTGAGTGGTACCGGCCACACCGTTCTTCTGATTGAGGCAAGGTTGACTCGAAAAAGTTAAAAATGACCGATGGATCTATTTCATAAAGTATCGACAGAATATGAATGCGTTTGGTCAGTTTTCTGTATGTTAGTTGTTGTTTTCACTTAAAATGTTGTCCATTTCAAATAAAAGTGAGACACTTTGAGTGATACCGGCAACAACGTGCCATGGATTGAGATGGGGTTGACTCGTACACGTCAAAAATGTCCCATGGATCCTTTTGATAAAGTATCAACACAATAATAATACGTTTGGTCGATTTTCCAAATGTCTGTTGTTTTTACTTAAAACAGTTTCCATTTTAAACCAAAGAGAGAAACGTTTTGTGATACCATCCAAACTGTGCCTTGGATTGAGGTGGGGTTGAATATTACATGTCACAAATGACCCATGGATCGTTATCCTGAAGTATAAATACAATAAAAATGTGTTTGGTCGTTTTTCCATATACAAGTTGCAGTTTCCACTTAAAATCATGTCCATTTAAAATAAAAGTGAGACAATTTGAGTGGTATCGCCCACACCATGCCTCGGATTGAGTAGGGGTTCATTTTTACACATACGAAATGACCCATTGATTATTTTCCTAAAGTATCAGTAGAATCCTAATGCGTTTAGTCAGTTTTCTGTATGCGAGTTGTTATTTTCACTTAAAATGTTGTCTAATTCAAATAAAAGTGAGACACTTTGAGTGGTATCGGCTACTTTGTTCCTCGGATTGAGGCATAGTTGACTTGTACACATAAAAAATGAACCATGGATCCTTGTGATAAATTATCAACACAATATGAATACGATTGGTTGGTTTTCCATATTCCAGTTGTTTTTACCTAAAAGGGTGTCCATTTTAAACAAAAGAAAGACACTTCATGTGATACCAGCCACACCATGCCCCATATTGAGGAATATTTGACTCGTACACGTCACATATGACCGATGAATTGTTTTCATAAAGTATAAACACAATCCGAATGCGTTTGGTAGGTTTCTCGTATGCCAGTTGTTGTTTTCACTTAAAATGTTGTCCATTTCAAATAAAGGTGAGACACTTTGAGTGGTACCAGCCACATCGTGCCTCGGATTGAGCTGAGGTTGACTCATACACATAAAAAAGGACCCATGGATCCCTGTTCTAACGTATCAACAAAATCATAATACATTTTGTTGGTTATTCGTATGTCTGTTGTTCTTACTTAAAACAATGTCCATTTTAAACAAAAGAGAGACACTTTGAGTGGTACAGGCCACAATGTGCCTTATATTGAGGTGGATATGACTCGTACACGTCAAAAATGACCCATGGATCATTTTCCTAAAGTATCAATACAATCAGAAAGCGTTTGGTCAGTTTTCCATATACAAGTTGTTGTTTTCACTTAAAATCCTATCCATTTTAAATAAAAGTGAGACAGTTTGAGTGGTACCGGCCACCCTGTGCCTCATATTGAGATAGGGTTGATTCGTACATGTCCCAAATGATCCTTGGATCGTTTTCCTAAAGTATAAATAGAATCCAAATGCATTTGGTCTGTTTTCTTTTTTCCAGTTGTTGTTTTCACTTAAAATGTTGTCCAATTCAAATAAAAGTGAGACACTTTGAGTGGTACCGGCCACATCATGCCTTGAATTGAGGAAGAGTGGACTTTTACATGTCAAAAATGAACCATGGATCCTTATACTAAAGTATCAACACAATCCGAATACGATTGGTCAGTTTTCCGTATGCCAGTTGTTTTTACTTAAAAGGGTGACCATTTTAAACAAAAGAAAGACACTTCGAGTGATACCGGACACACCGTGCCTTAAATTTAGGTTGATTTGACTCACACATGTCATATATGACCCATGGATCATTTTACTAAAGTATCAACACAATCTGAATGTATTGGTCAGTTTTCCGTATGCCAGTTATTTTCTTCACTTAAAATGTTGTCCATTTCAAATAAAGGCAAGACACTTTTAGTGGTACCGGCCACACCGTGCCTCGTATTAAGTTGGGGTTGACTCATACACGTGAAAAATGACCCATGGATCCTTATTCTAAAGTATCAACACAATCAGAATAGGTTTGTTCAGTTTTCTATATATATGTTGTTTTTACTTAAAACAATGTGCATTTTAAACAAAAGAGAGACACTTTGAGTGATACCGAACACACCGTGTCTTGTATTGAGACAGAGTTGACTCATGCATGTCACAAATGACCCATGGATCATTTATCTAAAGTATCTAAATAATAAAAAAGTAGTTGGTTGGTTTTCTGTATGCAAGTTATTCTTTTCACATAAAATCCTGTCCATTTCAAATAAAAGTGAGACAGTTTGAGTGGTACTGGCCACACCATGCCTCAGATTGAGGAGGAGTTGACTCGTACATGTCACAAATGACCCATGGATCATTTTCCTAAAGTATCAAAAAAATATGAATGTGTTTGGTTGGTTTTTCATATGCAAGTTTCTATTTTCAATTCATTTCAAATAAAAGTGAGACAATTTGAGTGGTACCGGCCACACTATGCCTCAGATTGAGCCAGGGTTGATTCATACACATCACAAATGACTAATGGATCTTTTTCCTAAAGTATCAATAGAATCTAATTGCGTTTTCTCAGTTTTCCATATGCCAGTTGTTGTGTTCACTTTAAATGTTGTCCAATTAAAATTAAAGTGAGACACTTCGAGTGGTACCAGCCAAACTGTACCTCAGATTGAGGAGGGGTTGACTCATACACATCACAAATGACCCATGGATCCTTGTGATAAAGTATTAACACAGTCCAAATATGTTTGGTTAGTTTTCCATATTCCTTTTTTATATATAAAAGGGTGTCCACCAAGTCACTGATACGCACAAGATGCAATTCTGGTCTGATGCCCCAATCCACCAAGTCACGCCACGACCGTAAGTCATCTTTTGACTTTCCCTTAACATTTAGAAGTATCGAAAGAAACATTTCACATATATTCTTTTCAATGTACAATACGTCTATGCAATGAAATTACAAATTGGTTGACCAATAAGGCAAATCAATAAAGATACTCCTCTTCCTCCAATTGTAACAGGTTTCAGTGGAAACATTTTTTTCTCTTTCCAGATTTTATTTGACCCTTCCCGAATAAAAAGCTAAAATATTTCAATTCATTAAGCACATCAGTTCTAGACATATGCAAAGGTGGATCATTAGTCTCTATGGTATTATCAAATCTTCAACGATTATTTCTATATGGATGGTACATTGGCAAGAATCATCGATATCCCATAAAACTAAAACTATAACGATGTTTCAGTCTTCTGGATTGTGCATTATTTATACAAATAGGCGATGATAGTTTTCCCTTCGTGCTCCATCCAAACATCATTGCATAAGACAAAAAATCATTGATCATCCACATAAGCACAACATGCATATGAAATATGTCTTTCGAATATGAATCGTTTGTGTGCATAACCACATCCCAAAGAAGTTTCAACTCCTTTATTAAAGGTTGCATGTATACTTCAATATCAACGTCAGGATCAGAAGGGCCAGATATGAGTATACTCATGAATGTGAAAGGTTTTTACATACACAACCATGTGGGAAGATTATAAATGTGTATAAAAACTTGCCATGTGTTGTGAGAAGTAAGAATCTACCCAAATGGATTAAAACCATCGTAAGAAAGACCCAACCTCACATTACGCACATTAGCTGCAATATCCAGATACCGAGCATCAAATCTCTACCATGAAAATCCATATGCAGAGTGAACCAACTCATCCGTAGTCTTCTTTATCTCGGTAGAATGCCATCTCATTTTTGTTGATATTTAATCAGACATAAACAAATTATGGAGTCTGGGGATCAATGGAAAGTGCCACATTACTTTCGGTTGCATGCGAGATGGTGTTCCATCAAATTTTGAATTTCAATAGGATGTGCCACATTTTATACAATCATTTTGTTCAGCGGTTTCCTCCCAGAATAAACAGCAATCTTTTAGGGAACCATGAATGTTGTTTCTTAAAAATCAAAGTTCCTCAACTAATTTCCATTCCATATAGTAGTTTGAGGTAATATCTGCATCATATTGAAGTAAATCCTTCAAGAAGGTAAGAATTTAATCTATTTCAGTATTAGAAATCACATACATAGTTTTCCCATGAAACAATCGGATTAAAAACACCAGCATTTTCATTTTATCACACTGTTGATATACTGGAGTCGTGGTAGAATCAATCATTTTTTTCACCCTAAAAATATCATCATATTAATTAGATGCATCATCTATCCTCATATTGATGTCTTCTTGAGTTTAAATCCATTCTTTTTCATGATGACGAATAAATAGAAACCGATCATCTAACAAATTCTCCAGTCCAGTCCATTCATTTGGATCATCAGCAATTTGAGCTTTAATTTTCTTCCCATTGTGATACCAAACATGGATGTTTTCTTGAAAAAAATATTTGGTTATGTGGTAGCTGAATTCTTCATGGCTCAACCAAGGTCTACCAACACAATTGGAACATGGGCAGTGTATGTGACAACAATCTGAAGCATTGTGAAATGAAAAATCTAAAAATATCTTCAAATTGTTTTGAAAATCACTTGATATGTGATCGGTTTCATACAACCAACTTCAATACATTCTTTAAAAGGAATTGTTATAAGTCATTTCTTCATAAGAAATTAAATAAGATTGAAGTTTAATCGAAAATATATTTAAGTAAACGATAAAGGAAGGAGTTTCTAGTTGATGTAGTGAACTATTAAAATAATGTAAAGATATACTAATTAATTCAGTTATGGGTGCCTAAATTTGAGGTGAGATGTGTTTTGTAATTTTTTCATTTATCACATACCAAGAATACACCATAAACCTGATAAAACATTGTTCAAGATATTACAAAGTTATGTCTTTTCATGAAAGACACATAATATGTAGAGAGAGTTTTTTAAATAAGTTATTGATTCTAAAAAATGGTAATATTTTGAAAAGTTATTACATTTCATATCACCCAAGATAATGTCAACAGAAAGTACCATATCAGCTCACTAAAAAAAGAGAACCACAAAAAATAAGTGGCTATAAAGACTTCAAATCAAGTTGATTCATATAATCAGGACACATGAATTGTAAAATGGAAATAGAAGCAAATCAAACTACACTTATTGGGAGGGATGTCCAGGGGTGGGAGGGCTATCCAAGTGGTAGGGTGGTGTCTAGGGGGGTTGTACGAGGTGTGGGAGGGCTGTCCAAGGGGGGTTGTCCAAGAGGGGGGGGGGGGTGGTGTCTAGGGGGGCTATCTAAGGGGGTGGAAGGGAAGTCCAGGGGTGGGGTGGTGTCTCGGGGGGGGGGGGGGGGGGGGGTTGTCCAAGGGGGTGGGTGTGTCTGAGGTGGAGGGGAGGGTGCTTTTCGGGGGGTGTCTCGGGGGTCTATCCAGGGGATGGGAGGGCTGTCCAGGGGGTAGGGTGGTGCCCATGGGGGGGGGGGGGTTGTCCGAGGGGTGGGGCTGTCTAGGGGGTGGGGTGGTGTGGTGTCCAGGGGGTCTATTTAGGGGGTGGGGGTTGTCGAAGGGGGTGTGGTGGTGTCTAGGGGGGTTGTCCAAGGGGGGATGGGGGGGGGGGTGGAAAACTCCCCTCCCTCCCGGGACAGCCCACACCCCCTCCTAAGTGAAATTTGTATAAGCAAATGATTATAGATTTTCTTATCACATCCAACCATATACCATACCACCCAAGGAATACCCTATAACTCATAAATATCCTAATATTATACACAATCCCATAGGACATAATTGATGTATGTAAAATCTCATCAACCACACTCATCCACATACCAGCATAACACCCCTCTAGATTGTAACCATACCACATAGGCCACAAGGAACTCACATAACAATTTCCAACCTACCCAAATCACTCTATAATATAACCCCAAAGAGTCACTCAAACCATTATCCCTTTTAAAACTCATTCCATGTACTACATGAATAAAAAAAAACTAAATATGTCACCATATATCTTCTTATGAAGAGTTGTCACTACAAAAATTCTACCAAAACCAAACTACACAAAGACAACATCTTACATTTATCATTAGAGACATCAAGATAAACAATACAAATCAACGAAACAGGTTATCACATTATCCATGAAATAGATGAATCATATTTCTACAACACTATATATGAAATCCTCTATAAAACTAGATTCATTATAAAACCAATACCTCTCATAATTGAGATAACATAACCCAAAAAAATCGAACAAAAATTATTCGACTCCTCAAATGGTTTTTCACAATCCACATGGCACACTAGAAGGCCTTACTGTACAAATGGAAAGGATTACACTAGAAGTAAATTTTACCCAAGGCCCCCATCACATTAAATAATATAAAACCTCACTCTCATGATCATCTATTGCAGAAGGGTCTTGTGGAAAGGGAACATGATAGGTAGTAGAAATTGAAGTACAAGCAGACCACACTGATCTCGTTTAGGCAAAATCAAAATACATAAAAAACAAAAATAGATGCATGACATTAGACTTACAAATTAGAAGTGTAGAATTAAAGAATTACTTGATTTTAGAGAGAGCTTCGATAGATAGCATGGGATGAAGAGAGAACATCAACAACGATTAAGTTTATGGATGAAATCAGGCTGAGGGATTCTGGAAGTGCTGGTATTTGGGGGAAACTTTCCAAATGGTTTGTTAAAACCATTGGGAAAGATTGTATTTACCAGGGGTTTTTAAAACCAATTTGTATATATATAAAATTTCCAAGATTTTACCAATGTTTTAAGTAAACCGTTGGGAAAATCTAATTCTCATCCCATTATCCCAACGGTTTCTTCAAGCCGTTGGGAAAAATTAATTATACCAAAGGTTTATTCAAACCATTGGTATACAAGTGTTGGGAAAACACAATTTTACAGCATTGTGTGGTACCTCATTCACAATATGGAAGGGAAAAACTACCTAGTTCCCAAGGGTTTAATCCAATACCCACTTAAAGGATAATGATAAAGATCAAACCAAAACAAAGATGGCGATGTGAAGGTTGTAGGTTCCGAGCACAACACAAGTGCCTAGATGGGTGTACCCAACTTTAATTTTTCTATTAACAATGATCAATCTGAGATCTGTTATGATGATAAAATTCTTGATCCTCAGAATAGAATGAAGAACGAAAGAAAATGGGGGAGTACCAGAACCATAGAGAGGGTTATCACATATTGGATACAAAAAATTTATTTAAAAGATGATAGTTAACTTGATAGAATTCTATCTCTGTTGATGTTTTCAGTCACGATCTAATGTGATCCATCATTGCATCATATAATCCAAGTGCATGATTCATCTATCAGTGATCCACACATGCTCCATGTATCTCTGAACATCTCTGTATGGATCTCCGGGTGATAGTGCAGAAGTGACTTTTCTTATGAAGTCTACCTTCAATCACATTGAGAGCTGCTTAAAAAGCACTCTCCTTGATTCAGTGGAGGAGGATCTCTATCATAACAGAAGAGCATTCTTGGAGAAAATGAATTCTCTCTTGGATTGAGATCTTTTTCCTGATCCATTTTGCACAACCATAGAGAATGGGTAGGTCTAATAAGAATAATGTAATTGGGATTTTAATACATAAAATAATAAAATGAATTAATTACCGGAAAGAATTTATTCATTTCATTTAATTCTTAGTAAGAACCCATGTCTAATAATAACAGATGAATATTATTATCACTTGACATGCACTCAATGAAATAAAACTAATATTATTTAATTAAATAAATAATATTATTTCTCACAAATCCTCAAAAAAACTACACAGTGTGTATATTAATATACACGGTGTGTACTTTTGTTTTTCCATTTTTTTATTTCCCTCGCCATATATATTATATATTGAATAATGTCTATTTATTTCTTAAATAAACATCACTGCATTACTCACCAATAATTATATATTATTTCACCCAAAATATATTCTATCGAATAACTAGAGTTTAAATAAATGCGATCAGGAATCCTTGAATAATTATTAAACCATAATTGGGAATAATTTATATTCCACTTGTTAAATGAATATTTAACTGAGATACTTGCACACACTTAGTGGGTGACCCTCTAGGCATTTTTCTTAGTGGAATTAGGTGGAGCTTGCCTAAAGTCCAAGGTTAGCATCTAGAAACATGCCAAGGCACCCATAGAGAAAGAAGGTAACGCCTCTATAAAATGTCCCCTCATACGAACACTTACCATGTAATGTGATCCCTTTGTATCTATATATCTAATCAAGTAGGTTACATGCTAGTGCCATCAACCCAGGTGTTTTATTATTATTTATTTGACTTCCCAGAATTGACCTTTCCCATTCCTCACCAGGGCCATGGATTTATTTAGGCAATACCAATTCCATCAAAGGGTCTGAGATATCAACTTCTCTTTTGGAACACAAGGGACAAATATTTTCTCGCATTATCTATTAATGCATATTACTCGTGACACACCCAACATATATTACCTCGCTATGAACAATGTTTCATCGCATTTTTCGTCAATACATCTAAGTGTGTGAGTTGTAATACCCATTAATAATAATCTTAAAGTATAAGGACCAGTACACACATCCGAAGATAGGAACATCCAATGACACTATGAAATGTGCATTTCCTACTAGAAGGTCTCATTCTCATAATATACTCCTGGATATTACCAAGGGAACACACCATGAGAAGGTGCCTCAATGTTTTATGAGTTCTCACCCTTAATGGCATATATTATTTGTGTCCCTAAAATCACATCATCCAGACATAGGACATATATTCAAGAATAGTGTTACGGTACTTATGAGTTCTCATCATAGTAGGGATCTTCTGTGACCATTTAGTGAAATAGCTATCCTTATGACATTATCACATGCATTTTCATGCATAAGAACAATCAATATGTGATGAGGTATTTATTAATATTCAAATCCATGAATACAATTTTATAATAAAGTATAAATTAGTTGGTTCTATTCCACCAACTCCAGTAGACTCCCACTTAGACTACAGACGAATGACAACAACCTTTAACCCTATAGCTCTCACATGATCTTCATGATTCTACTGAGATAGGACTTTAGTAGTGGGGTCTACCAGGTTCTCTTCTGTGGACACTTTTCCTACTACAAATTGACCCCTTTGATAAAAGTCTCTCAAGAGGTGATTTTTCTAGAGAATGTGCTTTGTTTACTGATGTGACCTTGTTTATTTTGAAAGATATACCACTTTAGTATTATCACAATACAATATGATAGGGTCTCTACTACTAGGCACCACATAAAATTCCTGGACAATGTTCTGAATCCAAGCGGCTTCCTTGGTTGCATCAGAAGCCATTAAATATTTTGACTCCACTATAGAATCGAAGACAACCAGCTGCATTGAATTATTATAACTCACAGCTCCTCAATTTGGACAGAAAAAATATCCTGATTGGGACTTTAGATCGTTATGATCGATTTGAAAATGAGCATCATCATACCCTCTGGTGACAAGCTCCTCATCTCCTCCATACACCAGGGACATATCCTTAGTTATTCTCAGATAATTAAGGTTAGTATTAATAGTAGTCCAATGATGTTCTCCTAGATCTTCTTTATATCTTTGTACCATGCTCAGTGCATAGGAAACATCAAGCCTGACACATAACCTGACATACATGATAGATTCTATAACCAAAGTGTGTGGAATCTTAATAATCTTATCTTTTCCTATTGTGTCTGAGGATACATTCTCTTAAAAATATATAGGCCATGTGACACTAGAACCATTCCCCTCTTGGATTGTTTCATACTAAATCCATTTAGTATCTAGTCAATGTATCTACCCTAACATATTCGAATTATCCTCTAGAATCTATCACAAATGATCATTATCCCTAAATTGTAGGCTACTTCACTTAATTCCTTTGTGGAGAAAACTTGTTTAACCAGTCCTTAACTGACAATAAGACTGGTATATCTTTTCCAATAAGTAACATGTCATCAATATATATTACTACTATAACAACCACATTACCATTAAACCATTTATAAACACATGGATCATAGTCTTTCTTAATGAAACCAAATTCGGTTATGGATTCATCAAATCAAATGTTCCATGAGATGGATGATTTCTTTAGTCTATAAATTGATTTCTATAATATTCAAACCTATTTGGATTCACATGGCATCACAAACCCTTCTAGTTGTGTCATGTAGAGATCCAAAAAAAGGTTCCCATTGAGGAATTCTGTTTTGAAATCCATTTTACAAATCTCATAGTCATGGAAAGATGCTATAACAAGTATGATTCTTATGGATTTAAACATAGAAAATGGAGAGAAGGTTTCATCACAGTCAATTCCTTGATGTTTTATGAATCCTTTATCCACTAGAATTTCTTTATTGGTGCTAAATTTTCCTTACATGTCCGGTTTTCTCTTGAATTCTCATTTGTATCCAACAAGATTTACATCAACAAGCTCATCGACCAAAACCTAGACATGGTTCTGATACATAGAATCCATCTCAGATTTTGTATCTTCTATCCATCTTGCAGCCTTTGATCTCTATAATAATTCCTTTTAGGATAGATTTTTATTGTTGTCTAACAATAATTAGTCACCATCCTCAGTGACTAGGAAACAAAATCTCTCTAGTTCCCTTACCTATCGTGAGATCTTACACAGTACTTATGTTTCCAAATCCTATTCCATAGGGCTATGTGGTACTTTTTCTCGTACCAACTCATGTGTATCTTGTGCATCAATTCCATCGAATTCAGTCTTGCTCACACTATCCTTTTTGAGGATGTGCTCCCTCTCAAGTAATACGGCTTGTCTGGCGACAATCACTTTCTTGTCTGAAGGGTTATATTGGTAATAACCTTTCATTTCCTTGTTATATCCTGTAAAGATACACCTCATTCCCCTTGGGTGTTAGTTTGTTTCCTGAGAAGGAATTAAAAAAATAATCTCATCCCCATACACATGTGTGTGACAAAATGGGTTTATTTCCGTTCCATAACTCAGAGGGAATTTCATTTTCCACCATAGGTGGTTCTCAGTTTAATGTGTATGCTGAAGCTTTTAATTCATATCCCCAAAAGAATAATGGAAGACCTGCATGACTCATCATGGACCTCACCATGTCCAAAAGCTGTGGTTCCTCCTTCCACTAACACCATTACATGATGGTTTATAAGGAGGAGTGAGTGGAGATAGAATCCCAAACACCTATAAATGGTTGATGAACTCTTGGTTCAGATATTCTACCCCTCGATCCGATCGAATATTCTTTATCTTCTTACCAATATAATTTTGTACTTAATTTTTTAATTCCTTTAATTTCTCCAAGGACTCTAACTTATACCTCATTAAGTAGATATAGCCATATCTGCTCAAATTATTAGTAAATGTAATAAGGTAAGAATACCCACCAATAGATTCTACTAGAAATGGCCCACACACATCCATGTGTACCAATCCTAGAAGCTTTGTGGCCCATTCACCCTATCTACTGAAAGGTAGATTGGTTATTTTCCATTGTAAGAAAGAGTAACATCTATCAAGTGGTTTTAGCTTAGTAGTGTCTAAATAACCATCTTGGTAGTGCTTTTTCAAGTGCTTCATTTTTACATGACCAAGACAGTGATGCCACAACTAGGTGTTGTATGAGTCTTGTGAGTTTTTTTCATTATCGATTTCCAACACTAGGTTTTCATAATTTAATACATAAAACCCATTATTTAAATGTTCCATACCATAACATATGTTGTTCTTGTAAAAGAAATAACCCTTATTTACAAACATGAAAATAAATACATCCATATCTAAACATGATACCTAAATTATTTTCTTGGAAACACTAGGAACATAATAATAGTTATGTAAAACCAAAAGAATCCTAGTTATCAATGAGAGATGGTAATGTCCAATGGATAGTACAACCAGCCCTGCGCCATTTCTAACATGAACATACACATATCCTATGGAAATATTTATAAATATACCTAGTTGCTGCATTTAAATACAGATGTGAGCCCCACAAGCTATATCTAATACCAATGTGTAGAAATGGAAAGATTACACTTGATAATGAACACACCATTAGTATCCCCACACTTCCAGGTACAGTTCTTCTCCAAGTGTCCTGGCTTTCCACTAGAAAAACACACCGCCTCCCATTCCTTTCTGTGCCTCTAGATCTTCCCCTTCTTATAGGGATAGTGCGTGGGGGTTTTAGACCATTTATTAATCCTTGTCCCCTTTTCCTTGTTTTTCCTTTGCTTATTCACCATAAGGACTGCTAGTTTTTCATATCCCATGTACTTATCTACATGGAAAACTAAGTTCATAAGTTTTGATATCCTCTTCTCATTATTTATCATGTCTTAGTTTACAATAAGGCTAGAGAATGTATTGGGTAGTGATGATAGATTGATATCTATACGCAACTCATTTGAGAACTTAATCCCAATGATTTCTAGGAATTCAATGTAGCCAATAAGATTAACTACATGTGGAACATATGGCACAAACTCTCCAAGAATAGTTTTAAAAAAAGAATTGGAGATCTAATATTCCTCCTCTCTCACCTTCTCTTGATAGAGATCCTTAAGGTGATAAATCATGCTATACGCGTTCATATTTTCATGTTGCTTCAAGAGTTCATTAGACATGGACGATATCATGAAACATTAAACATCAATGTAATCATCCAAATGTTTTATATAGGGAGATATTTACTTATCCCTTGCCTCATTTATAGGCTCAACTAGAATAGGCTCCTACTGTACATTCAATTTCCTTAAGTGGTGTAGAATGATGCATAAATGCCTCTGACACTTCTAGAAATTGGTGCTGGTGAGACAGTTTTCCTTATTGAGAATGGTTCGCAATGATACGTTTGATGTCATTTTCTTGTTATTTTAAAAAATTAATATGAGGAATGATTTAGCAATTTATCAGGATAAAACTAAGACAAATAAATAAATTAATGCTTATTAGTCTCCCACTATTTTATCAAAATCCAATTTCCCTCACCATTGACATCAGAATATTCGGTTGCCTGAATATTCTAGTGGAATGGATCCATATTTCCCTTATCATTACACCAACTAGAGTTGTTCAAGAAACTTTAAAGGTTTTAGGTAGGCATTCCAAATGCCAACTGCATTAATGCTCAGTTCCTTGATCCGGTGAGTGGACTCCCCAATCCTGAAATCCTTTTATTTTTGGGTTTCCTCAACCATTACCTCTTGGTCACACCAAGTCCTACTATGGCAGTCAACCCTTGATGTGAATAAAGTCAATTCACCCAAAACCTTGAATTATAATTCTATGATAATTGAAATCACCCCAAGTATGGTTGGTCAAGAACATTGAACTATGGTTCGATTCTAACCAAGATTATGGAAGGCTATAAAGGCATAATATTTCTTTGAGGTATTTTATACTTATACATAAATTTCTATTTTATTATATTTTATTACATTCTTACTAATATTAATTGGGATATACTTATGTTCTTAAACATGTCTAAGACAATATTTACGCATAAGCTTGTCTTATTTTATTTTTATCTTACGTGCTTGTTTAATTCATTAATTGTGTGATCGTGACAACACACCCACAATAAATAAACCATGAAACTGAAAAAAAATAAAATAAATGGCATGATCATGAACTTGTTCTATGGGTTAGTTTATCTAGCGATTGATAAACTAACCAAAGACCTAGGGGAGAAACACCATGAATCTCTTTGATTCTTGTTTAAAGCTTTCCAGATGTCCACCTTTGTATATCCTTGGATTGGTTTCACCTTGGATCCTCACTTGAGACCCCTCCACTAGCTTGGAAGCTCCATCCATTACATATTATTTTTTCTCAAAAGTAGGTGAGGGGTAAAATGGGTTTTTACATAAAAGAAACCTTGGGAACATAGGCGCTACATATTAATGAGGAGAAGGATCGTAGACCAACAAATTTAATTTAAATAAATTAATTAAATGAAACCATCCACATAAAATGGTCCTCGTCTAGCTCATGATCATCCCAACATGAAAAATATTCATGCATAAATCAAACTATCATTCAATTCTTTGATTTTTCTTTTTTAAGATAAATCACCCTCTAATCAATTAATTATCTTTAATTAATCAATCCTTTTACCTTAAAACATTTTCTAAATTTCCATGATATTCTCATCCATTACAATATTAAAAAAATAAATTTATTTAAAATTATATTTGTACATAACTTGTACCTTGGATAAAACACAGTGAATTCTCATTCATAAATAACCAATGAGAAGAAATGAACATTACACAGATGTTAAATTAAACAAATATATATAAAACACCTATCACGTGTTGTGCCTCATCTTTACGCCCGCACCATGGTACATGTATCAAGAGTTTGTATAATATAATAATGAATTTTAATAAATATATGTAATTTGGAAGATTACACGGTGTGTACTATCATTCACCATCCATCTGACGTACACGCCTGGGGATACAACATATAGATGCACTTTAAAAATATTTAGAGTACACTGAATGTCTAGTGGAACACATGTTGTGTAGTATCTGTGTTACATGGTCTCCAGCTAGTCAAGACATGTACGAGGTACATGGTCTAACCCCGATCCAAAGGGACTACACTTCATGTCCCGTGGGCCAAATGATGTGTAATCTGAAAACCGTGTGCCACAAGTTCCCGGTTAACACACGGAGTAATTAACACTTAGACAAATGCCAATGACATGGCTAGGTTTGGAGGACCAGTCTGATGCATTGAACCATGAATACAAGAAGTGTACTACTGAATACACGTCGTGTGTTCTGGTGTTGTATGAACAAGAACCTTTGTCACCTCTAGATGAGATCCTTTATTTTAATTTAATCAAAATTAAAATAAAAAAAATCGTTTTTGTAAGGTTAATGAGAAATGAAAGAGGAGGAACAAAACTCGATATTCATATTATAGAATGATTTATTTGAATTGAAAAAAACTAATTATTAAATGCATAAATATTCAATGAAAAACTAAATAATTATAATCAATGATATGACCCACTTTGATAGAACTTGTAGGTTCCGGGCCTAGAGAAAGTCTGTGGATGGGTGTACCCAATTTCATTATTGTGTTGAAAACAATCCATCCAAGATCCTTCATGATGATAAAACAACAGATATTCGAAATATAATGAAGATTGAAAAAAATAGGGGAGTCTGAGAACCGTAGATAGGATCATCATATGTTGGTTATAATTAATTTAATTAAAAGACAATAATTACCATTATGGAATTCTATCTACCTTGATGTTTCTGTTCATGTTCCAATCCGATCTATCATTGCGTCATAGAATCCAAGTGTAGACTTCCTCTAGCAGTGATCCACATGTGCTCCACATATCTTTGGACATCGCTGAAGGGATATCCGGGTGCTTGCACAAAAGAGCCTTCGCTTACGATGTCCACCTTTGATTTCCTAGAGGGCAGCTTCCAAAGCTCTCTCCTTGATGTGGTGGAGGAGAATCTGTCTCATAAAATAAGAGTGTTCTGGGAGGAAAGGAATTATCTCTTGGCTTTAGAGCTTTTTCTAGATCTATTGTGCATAACCACATAGAATGGATAGGTCTAATGAGAATAATGTAATTGGGATTTTATTACATAGAATAATAAAATTAATTAATTACCCGAAAGCATTTATTAATTTCATTTAATTATTTATAAGACCCCATGTCAAATAATAAGAGTTGACTATTATTATCACATTAAATGCTCCCAAAAAATTACACTTAATAATATTTAATTAAATAAATAATATTATTTCTCACAAATCCCTAGAAAAAACTACATGGCGTGTATATTAATATACACAGCATGTACCTATGTTTTTTCATTTTATTTATTTCCTCCACCATATTTATTAGCCCTTGAATAATGTCTATTTATTTCTTAAATAAATTTCACTACATTAATCGCTAGTAAATATATATTATTTCTCCCACAATATATTCTCTCGAATAACTACTGTCAAAATAAATGTGATCAGACATCCTTTAATAATTATTAAACCACAATCTGGAATAATCTTTATTCAACTTGTTAAATTAATATTTAACTGAGATACTTGGACAAACATAGTGTGTGAACCTCTATTCCTCTTTCTTAGTGGAATTAGGAGAAGCCTACCTAAAGTCCAAGGTTAGCTTCTAGAAACATTCCATTCACCCATAGAGAAAGAAGTTAATTCCACAATGATGTGTCACCTCATACGGACGCTTACCGTGTAATAAATCCCTTTTTATCAATATCTTTAATCATGCAGGTTGCATAATTGTTCCATCAATCCATGTTCTTGATTATTCTTTATTTTAATTCCTAGAATTAAACTTGGATTTTCCTTACCATCAATGTGGATTTATTTAGGCTATATAATTTCCACCAAAGGGCCTGAGATATCAACTTCTGTTGTGGAATAGAAGGGAAAAATCCATTCTTGCATTATCTACTAATGTAGTATTACTCTTGATGCACCCAATATATCCTACCTCGCTACGAACAATATTTGATCACATTTTTCGTTAATTCATCAAAGTGTGTCAGTTTTGATGCCCATTAATAATAATCTTAATGTCTAAGGACCAATACACACATCCACAGATGGGAATGTCCAACGAAACTATGAAATGTGGATTTCCTACTAGAGGGTCTCGTTCTCATAATATCCTCTTAGATAATACCAAGGGCGCACACCATGAGAAGGTGCCTCAATGTTTTATGAGTCCTCACCCTTAATGACCTGTATTATTTGTGTTCCTCAAATAACATCATCCAGACAAGGAAAATATGTTCTAGAATTGTGTTATAGAACTTCTGGGTTCTCATCCTCGTAGGGATCCACTATGACCTTTTAGAGAAATAGCTATCCTTAGGACATTATCACATGCATTTTCATGCAGAAGAACAATCAATATGTGATAATATATTTATTAATATTCAAATCCATGAATAACATTTTATCATAATGTACAAATTATTTGGTTCTAGGCCACCAACTCAAACCAAAGTTTATATAATAACGTACAAATTCTTGTTTCCTGTTGGGCCATTTTTCATTTCCCCCAAACGTGTGCCCACGTATCCTTAGGTCAAAACAAAAATGGTAAACCTGATGTGAATCCTTAACCAAGGATTTGGTTTTACCCCACTCAAGCCCCTTCTCTTCTCAACAAAAAATGGGAAGGAGGACGAGATGAATTTTCAAATATGCATATGTTCAAGAGATTCAACTTTGATAGGGTTCTGTTGTCTGTATACATCATATATATATATATTGAAGGTTCCTGCAGAGCAACCATTGATCCAAATGAAATCTTTATGACCAATGCAGATATGTGCCTTAGTGATCCCATATGTGTTCGTGGCCCTGAGGAAGAGTAGGACCCCCTCACCTACCCAGCGTCTTCAATGCTGGGTATCCAACACACTAATCGAAGAGCACCACCAAGATAGTACTATCCCTATAGTGGAGGCCGCAAGACAATCCCTCCAATATTCAAAATCTCTCCATCCACCTCTTTAGTTGTGGCCATCGCCCCAGAATAAGGCATCCCCAGTGGTCGTCTCTAATTGTTTTCGTATCCTATCCCTAGAGTGGGACAACGAGTACCTCCATTATCTTAGAAAGGAAGATGAAGATGATGTTGATGACTTCATTTCAAATACATAGGGGTAATACTTACGAGCACCTACCTGAGAGAATCACCACTGACACTGAGAAACCAAGTATCCTCATGCTGAAGAGGACCTCATGCCGAGGGAACCTACTAAACTCCATAAGACTCGGGCCCCTACAGATGCCCTCCAAGGGTGGAAAATATATAATCAATAACAGGATATCATCCTAGTTCCTGAGGAGAAACTCTGCCATAAAAATGAAATGAAATTAAATTGGTCAACATAAAATTCTACCCCCTCTACTAAATCCCACCAAAGAAATAGAGTGGAACAATATGAGTATGTGCACATTCCTGCTAGTTCTTTCCCACCCCGTTGTGCATGTAGAGTATAAAATTATAGGAAGATACAGATATCTATCAATGCACAAGAATCCTATCATCCAAATAGGATGGAAACTAGCTACAGTCAAACACAAATACATGCTGATGCGTATCAAGACGACCATTAAAATAGGGTGGTAAGAAAATATCAGCAGAGTCAAATTCTTGAAGATGAATACAACTCCCATGAGGAAAATACAGTGGTAAGAGAGTAGATGAAAATCCACTCTCACGAATATGAATCCCAGCTGTCAAATATGGTGGATGTTAGAGAAGCAAACTAGTGTAATACTTGTTCATCTATCCCCACACAGGAGAACTACCAGTATCTACTAGCAACCCATAGGGGACCGGAGTAGACACAAACTCCTCCTCCAACATCAGAATGATCCTTCATACCCATTATATCCAAAGATGTATCTCAACACATCGATAAAATGATATAATATTAGACATCGATTCCAGACCATATCTTATAAACATGCCAAGATATCATTTCATTAGTGGAAAAGGTGAGAAACCAGGCCCATGACCTGGTTTTTGGGAGCGAAATAACTTACTCGCGAAATGGGTTAGTCACTCGGGAGCAGTTATGAATCCCTACTCCAGTCCTAGAGGGTCAAACAAAATATCCCGCGATAAATGGACAACCAAATTGGAAATAGATACTCATTCCAACTGGGGGACACTGGTCCAATGTGGTGGCTACTCTAGGGCTGGCATATATCCCTGCTAAAACTCAGGATTCCTATTAGCGTATCCTGATGGAATCACAGGACCCAACAATACATGGACCCGTATATGATGGTCATTACCAACAGATAGAGGCCCCTATTACCCACCAGATAACACCCAAAAATGAAATATTCCAAAGGAAACGGGATAATGAAGAACAGATACATGATACTTATATACTTGAAGCTAAGGTTCTTGTCTCCCTCGAACATATATCAATATAGAATCGAGAACCTATTTCTCCATTACCAAATTATAGAAGTGGTAGTAGTAGTTGCGGAGGCCCTTCCTGCAAATTTTCAACCATAAGCTCTGAAGGTTCTCCCAAGATCACCCATGTGGGCTTACTCTATGGGCTAGGAATGATTGATCACAAGATCCTATATCTTGATGCGTGTTAGGGTATCCATCCCCTTGACCTGATGATCAGACAACAAGAAGGTCCTCCGCTCTCTTTTTTCTACCCTGATGGTCCTCCCCAAGGTGTATGATGGAGATATGCTTCTCTCTATAGTCAGGCATCGAGTCGTGAGGGTAGTACTCTCCATGATGACAATCATTGTGAAGGCCCTCCCCATAGTGGTAGTTGCTTTGAAATCCCTCCCCCTAATAACATCAAGAAATGAGAAGGTCCTCCCCTCATTGCAATACATTCGGAAGGTCCTCCCTAGGATTTACACCGCATATGTTATCCCTGCAACCAGGTATCAAGCTATGATGGTAGTCCTCTCGATCATAGTAGTCATCGAGAAGGTCATCGCCTCAGTTTCATCAAGTATAATGAAGGTCCTACACTCATTATACCCTTCCCTAAAGGTCCTCCATATGGTATATATTGTAGGGACACTCCCTACGGTTTGGCATCAGGTTGAAATGGTATCCCTCCCCATTGTGGCACCGATTGTGAAGGTCCTCCCTGCAATCAAAATTCATACTCGCAAAAGGCCCTCCCCTTGCCAGAACAAATGGGAGAAAACCCTCTTATGCTGAGGCACTCAGAAAGTTCGAGTCAGACATATCAGACACGCTTTATATAAAGAATTATATACTTTCTCAGCTAGATTATGGTCTAGGGCCACACTCATCTTTAGAGCCACCCCCACACCATTCACATATCAGTGAGGCTCCCACAAGCTTAGCTGCTTGGAAAAAAATTATTAAGAAGTAGTCAAGCTGGGAATATCAAGTAGAGGAGTCCCTATAAGAACAATATAAGGATATGTTTCAAATTATAAGAAAAAAATATAAGGATAATATACAAGTGATGTATTGGCATACGACCACTTCTCACTTCGAAATACCAAGGGATTTGTTTGAAGAATGTAAGCATGACATTCGCCTCAATATGTGTATGAATATTATCCACATAAATGAAAAGTTCTTGCCCTACGAAGGGTATGCAGACCATGTGAACATGTTATGTGACATTCATCACCATATCATTGACCTGGAATACCTCCCATATACATGGCAGCCATGATCAAAAAGGGAAAAAACCTTGAGCTGGCCTTCCTCCATGCACTGCACAAGTTGCGTTGCCTCATTGGTGACACCCTGGATGGAGTACATATTTGGGGATGGGGAGAACATGGATCTCTACACTTCACCCCATGTCCAATCTAATAGACCTCATTGGAAATGACATCTTACAATTCCATCACCCAAATAAAGAAATCAAATGAAATCCCTGATAAGGAAAGATGGAATACTCAACAAAATCTAGCATGGAGTAAGTCTCAAAAGCATCAGGACCAATGTGATCAATCCAAAGAAAATCTTCTAATACAAGAAACTGAGAACATGTAGTAGGATTTCTATATAAAGTATTTCAACCAACAATAAGTTTTCGTGTCTTCAAAATCCCATAAATCATGTGCAGGTCCAACGCCATACTCGGCTCACACCCGCGTGAGAGTACATGAAATTAAAAATGTGGAAATAGAGGAGGATACTACCACAATATAGTAACAAACCTGGACTATATATTTGGGGGGGATTTTTAACTCAAAATTCCCCCATAATACCAACAAATCCAAGTTGTAGCACATCAGCGGAAGAATGGGAGCAACCCCATCCCGCAGGGCTAGGGGCATTTTTAACTCAATTTACCTCTCAACGGACGTATGTCTTCTCCCATCTGGGAATAATGATGAACAAAGAATTCACTCATTCCACCCTATATCATGGTTCACAACCTTCGAGATGAAATCATGTTATGAGGTCAAATCAGGGCTCCCTTGAGGTCAATTTTCTCCAAGAAACCCAAAGAATACCACATAACTGAAGGAGAATGTCCAATAAAGAGAACAAAAATATTTCCTATCATTCATCATCAGGTACACCACCCTCAATGTAGTATGGATCAGTGAACATGGTAAACATAAAACCCACAATTCTCATAGAAGATGATACCGATGGATATGACATAATAGAAGACGGTTCCCTCCTGGGGTTATCCCACATCGATCCTGATGGTGTGCATACCTGAAACCATAGGGAGGTCCTAAATTTGGACACCCCCTTAGTTAATCTATAAATACCCAAGCTTGACATACATGGAAATTAAATTTATTTTTTAGAAAACTTAATATATGACACAAACAAATGCCTAAATACAATATTAGTTTAGTGTATTTGGAAACTCGGAACAAAATCTTCTAATCTTGCTAAAAGATCTTAAACATCTCCCATAATGATCTTTCTCTTCTGTTTTCCTACGTAAAACCTTTCTTTATATCCTGGAGAAAAGAAAACATAGAAAGGTTGAGCTCAAATTCTCAGTAAGGTTAAAAATTAAAAACATAAAAGAAACCATAAACATTTGAACATAAAAACCTAAACGTAAATTTTAAACATCAAAATCTTGAGCAATGACGTGAATCTTGGCAGTACTTAAGGCATGGATCATAAAGGAACATTAACCGTGATAGAATATAATTGTCAGAGAACATGTAATTTTGGAAAACCAATAAACACATAATATGATTTCCATAGTAGCCAATGCATTTCAGCCAAGACCATCATAGTGGACTAAGTCCATTACTAAACTGGGTTTACTTGCCGTTCCAGCCCCGTATTTCTGAGCTGTATTTACTTTTCATTCTATCTATGCCTATATCATGAGATATAAATCATTACCCAATGAATTGTAGGGAGATATAAGTCCCAACCATTTCATAATTAAACCATTCTTATATGTTCCACATAGATATAAATCATACATCGTAGCAGAACCCATGTAATAAAATGGGATTCTTAAACATCATGCCATCATAACATGATCCATATAAGATAAAAGGACTTTATAAAAATAATTTCATCATACCTTAATTATATAAAAGTAAAAATAGGTATAGAAACATTAACCTATATCATCTTAGATGGAAAATAATCTTTATAAAACACATGAACTTATTTCTTGAGGAAAATATACTTTCTTCTTCAAAGACATTTTATTTTGTCAATATGTCATGCAATTTTAAAAGAAAATAATTTAATTGAAAATAAAATTGAAAACTTGTAAATTAATATTCATGGAAAAAATTCTCTATGAAAGCGTAAAAATATGTTAATGTTGTATAAGTTAAAAGAAACATTCTCCTCGTACTTTTGTTGGAAAATTCAAAATTACCTCTTATAGAAAACAAAGGAAATATTTCTTCCATATGATGTGGTAAAAGTTAGAAAAGCGTAAAAAAGGATTTAAACATACATGGATGAAACATTTTATGAAAGAATTATTATAATGCATGTACATGGATGCTAAATATAACCCCAATAAATACTTATAAATAAACAATCTCGGATAAAAATGAGATTGGAAAAGTTATCCCTTAACTTAGGTCCAATTTCTTCCACACATGTCTGAAACTCCTATATAGTGGGTTTAAACATATTATTAACTTGTAACAGAACCATAATAATATTTATGATATCATATATGATTCACATACGACTTTATATTACCTGTTCATTTGTCAATTACATGTTAAAGCATCATTTTGGGTAATAATCGTTTTATTTATCGTACATGTTTGGACTAGTTATTCTTAATATTTTTACCTGGATCATGATTTAATGAATTCTATAATGTAAAAAATTATTTATATATCACATATATTCTGTATATAAATATATATAATAGATAGATAAATTGGTTGGAATACACCGTTCATAGAGATGGTAGGTTGTACATACACTTGAACGATGTTTTCACTTCCTTATTAAATTGAATGGAATTAAGTAAATGAAATATATATATATACATAAATCCAGTATAATTTTTATGTAATGTATTTCATGATTATTTATTATATATACTTTACAATCATTCTTGAATGGTTAACATGGAGAATGAATCTCATCACGTCGTCGAGATGTTAAACCGTATGTAAGCACGAGCGTCGATATCCTTCCCATAATTGTTGAATGATATTTTAGTGGATGGTTTATAATATCTAAAAATTAGAATAATTTTATAATAATCATATATTGTTATTATTTCCACCATTATACCCATCCAAGTAAGGTGGTGGTGAAAAACCGATTACACAATGGCGTGCAGACGGTAATTCGAACATACACACGCGCGTAGATTTCATTTTTTTCATAGGATAGATATATGGTGAAATAGGGTTATTTAAAATGTATTATAAAATATAAATATATGAGTGATACTGATATTATTACTTTATAATGAAACAACTATAGAATAGAAAGTAGAAAAGAAATAAATTTTAAAGAATCGGTAGAAGAGATTACCTCTTCCTCAACGCGCCTTCATTAAATTTCCTCTTAGGGAACTAGAGTAAGTCTTTTGAGAGGACCAGAACCTATATAATGTAACTATGGAAGTTTATAATATAAATGTGTAGGGTTTGGAAGAAATTTATTGCTTAAAATGGATTGAAGAGGAGAGGGAGGAGGTGCCCTTTTATAAGAGAGAAGAGAGGCACTTTAGAATTGTTCAAAAATAATAATTTATTATAAATTAAATTTTATTATAAAATGGTAAAAACTTATTTAATTATTATATAGGATGATTTTTGTTCGAATAACCATCATCCAATAATTTTTTGACATGTTTTGAATATTTTTTTATCCTTTTCGTTTTGGTTTTACCCTTATTTTACCATTTTTAATCTTACTGTGAT
This sequence comes from Viscum album, assembly GCA_963277665.1. Taxonomy (NCBI): domain Eukaryota; kingdom Viridiplantae; phylum Streptophyta; class Magnoliopsida; order Santalales; family Viscaceae; genus Viscum; species Viscum album. Next base: position 2,081,991,710 of record OY728122.1, on the reverse strand, counting down.
ATCATGTTATTTCCACATTGTGGGTTAATTTAGTTATCAAATCATGTTAAGAGACCCAAAAAAGTTATATAGGAAATATTTGGACTTATAATAACAATTCGGAAGGATAATATATTTTATGGAATTTAATATCATTTAATAAACTATTCTATGTTTTAAGTTATGAATTGTGTCAATTTTGGACACTATTCATATTTAACTTTTTTAAAAATTCATAACAACCCGATTTCTTCTAAAATAAGGAATTAACCCAAATATAATATGTTAATATAATACATAAAATTTGTTTATGACATCAATATAACCAAATTACAATTGTTTTAATATTTATAAATTCATTTATTTTAATCTTTCATTAATGAGGTGATCACTACATCATATTTGTGTCATAAATAAAAATATTTATATATCTCTCCAAATTATAAATAAATTACGATGATGTGGGAAATATTTATTTTCTAATGAATATTTATATGCCTAGATATCGGTTATATAATCATCTATTAGAATTGATTTAGTAAAAGATATATGTTTAGCTTCTAATTATCTTTACATTAAATTAGTTCTTATAAAGTGTCATTTTCACATCCATGTGAGTCCATGGGGTCCCAAAATCGACCCAAGTATGACTATGGTCGAACATATCTCATCAAATAGGATTAGGTCATGTGTTAGGGTAGTTTAATATTATTATAATATTATTTGTTACCCTTATTTACCATATTTACCCTTTAATAATGGTAAACAAAATAATTAATGAATTTACACTTTATAATGTACAAAAATAAAATGTACCGATTTACACAATTTTAAAATTATGATTCCAAATATGGAATCCATTTTTCCAAATTCCAAACACAGAACAAGCAGAAATTAATTTAAAATTAATTCTCATTGGCAAAACTAAAAAGCAGGTTTTTAAGAAGTAATAACTGTCAAAAGATTGACTTGTGTTTATATGCTATTTATAATTTAAATTACTTAAAATTAAAAAAATTTTGATTAAACGATAAAAATATAATCCAATTATGCTTTAAAACCAATTAAAAATATAATCTAAATATATAAATAAAATATATGAAAAGGCAGTTTTGAATTAAAATGCCATATTTTTCACTATTCATTAAAATTTGAATTTTTCAGAAAAATATCAAAAATTCCAAAAAAGTAAATTCTTATGTCCCAATTACAAATAAGAAGTTTATTTTTTCAAATAAAACTTATAAAATTGTAAAAAACTATATTTAAAATGGGTTCTCCATCAAATGGAGGTAAAACTGCAATTTTTTAAAATACTTCTTTTATCTGAAAAATTGATTTTGTTATCATATATTGTGTAAGATGAATTATAATGTCATATAAAATTAATAATGTGGTTAATAAAATTTAAAACGGCTAGTTTATATCCCATTAAATAAGAATATTTTAATAAGATATCATTGTTTAGTGAAACTCAGTATCACGTACAATTCAAGCTATCGAGAAAGGTCACTCTTGTGTGTAACGCAATCCAAGTCAGTGTTGGGTGTAGTGAAATCTTCATTTGGTATTGTGTATAACATAATAAAAACTTAATTCATTTATAAATTGAACAAAATCTATACTCATAGTTGTGTAAAATGAATTCTATCAAAAGAAGTTGAAATTGTGTGCAACACAAGTCAAGAATAGTGTTGCGTATACGTATAGCGCAAGATAATCTGGGTGTACTATAAAACACAAGACATCAATGAAATTAAAAAGAATCTATCTCCTAAAATCTTAGTGTGTTACATTCTACCCCCCTTAAAATGAATTTCTACCTCGAAATTCGTCGAGGTTATAAATGGTTTTCTATTTGAAAGTTTATTTTTTAAAAATCCACATCATAAAAAGGAATACTAAAACAAAATTTTAAAAATGAAAGTTATAAACATAATGGTTACCCAAAGTAACTATTCACTGGATTCCCACATAGGAGAACATAGGTAGTAAGTGAAAACATGGATGTGGAAGATAAATCTAACCATCATGTTCTGATAGATAGTGATAGAGAATATGGTTTAGAGAAAGTTAACTACCAGAAATCCATAAATATATGTTGATTAAATGGACCATCGGATTCATCAGATAAAAAGGTAATAGAATTAATTTTTTTGGTTTCAATATCCTTTTCCTAATGTTTAAGAACATGGGAAGAAATACTTACTTTATTTCAGTACAATCTTGTTATTGATCGGGCCTTGGACAATTTCCACTTCATCTATTATTCAATGAAATGAAGTTGAATTTTTCATTCATGAAGTGTTAGCAGATCATGTGATAGAATGATAGGTCATTCCATCTATATAAATAAAAAGGTTATCATAGGTAATCAAATATAAATAAGTCCATATATGGTGAGATTAACCATATACGGTTCAAAAAATGATCTTATACTTTATCTACCATACTGGTTAATAAAATAAAACAAATTTCTACAAACTAGGGACTTAATATAGGCTAGTGGGAGGTGATAAAGGCCAATCGCACTTTGGTTGTGGGTTTGATTCCCATATCCTTGTCCGACATGATGGGTTGTCTCCCGTCCTACGAGTTGTCATTTTTCTAAAACTATACTATTATAAAATTGTGAAAATAATATAAAACAAAGATCTTGCCTTTAAGAATACTATCTAATATCCAATTTAATCCATTCGAACCTTTAGGATTATCCAATATATGAATGTCCAATATCACAGTACAAGGAAAACAATTACCAGAAAGGTCATATAACAAGAAAGTGAATACAATCATTTATCCCCCATATATCATAAGATATATCTTATTGGTCACATTCCAAATATGTGAATACCTTAATCATATAATCTCTTGAAACGTGAATTACCATAAAACCTTAGTGAAAACATGAATTCTGTTAAAATTTAACTCATTCCACATACGAAAATCCCAAAAATTCTATATAATCAAACCAGGATATGACTTTTTCCTTATACCAGTCATGAGCACATTAATACTATCAAACATCTCATTATCTCTTTATCCCTTCATTAGTAGGATATCTTGTGCTTTCAAAAAATATCTAAATTACCGGTACCATTATACATTTACTTTCAAATTATTAAAGAAAAAATAGTGTAACAATCCTTAGATGTTTCTTTATTCCATAGTACCATTTAATTACTTATATAACATTACTCTTGATTCCACTACATTCAGAATCCATTGACCAAGCTTCATCGTTTTATTCCTGAACACTTATTTCATCTCATATTTCTTTTTTAGTCTCTTCACCATTATCAACATAAATAATACCCATACATCCATGATGGTTCTCTTTATGATATTTTCCCTTAGGGAATCAATTTTCATAATGCTTGTACATTCCACATTTAAAACATTTAACCCCTGTTGATGTCTTAGTAATACACATATCCTTGTCTATTGTGTTAATAGAACCTTTTCCTTTGCAATCACTAGATTTATGTCCTTCTTTTCCACACCCAAAGAATCTTTCAGTTCCTTTGAAAAATTCTCCTTCATGTCTCTTCCCACATGATTTACATGAGTAAAATTGAACTTTATTTCATCTATGATCACCATGAAACTCCATCTTTCTCTTATTACCTGCTTGAGGAAATTGACCAAAGTTGAGATTATTGATCATATTATGAGATTTCTAATTACAAATAATAATGATGTTTCGCCTTCAAACTCCCATTTCACTTGGTTTATCATGGATAATATCATTCCATTGTCCACAATATTCTCCATTAACATGAATCAGCTTGTTTTTGACCTTTTTTTAAGACCTGAGAAGAATATTGTGAGAGACAAAAATCATACTAGGAAAACAACATAATCAGGGGTACTTTCAATCTCTAACATATTAGGTTTAATCCTAGGTTATTCATGATCATTACCATAATTTTCAGACCATAACCTATAGATACACTTAACCTTTATTACATCCTTAAACATACCTTAGAAATATCTCTCGGGATCTCACTAAAGTTTTCACATCCATGTTTCCACAGGCTGATTAAACCTTCACTTTGATACCAAATGTAGATAACCAAGATTGAAATACATGGAAATTACAATTCTTTTTTGGAATACTTAATACATGACACAAAAAAATTCCCAAATACTTTATTAGTTTAGTGTCTTTGGAAACTCAGAACAAAATCTTATAATCTCGGTGAAAGATCTTCAACATCTACCATAAGGATATTCCCCTTTGGTTTTCCAACCTAAAACCATTCATTATAACCTAGGGAAAATAAAACACAAAAAGTGTGATCTCAAATTCTCATTAAGGGTAAAGATGAACAACATAAAACAAACCATTACCATTTGAACGTAAAAACATGGACATATATTTTAAACATAAAAATCTTGGGCAATAACATGAATCTTGGTTGTACATAATACATGGATCATAAAGGAACATTTACCATGATATAATAATATTGGAATCAAATATGTAATTGTGGGAAAATAATAAGAACATAATATGATATCCATAGTAGCCAAGGCATTTCTGCCAAGACCATCATACTAGACTAAGTCCATTACTGAACTGGGTTTTCTTGTCGTTCCATCCCTGTGTTACTGAATCAGATTTATTTGTCGTTCCATCCATTTCTATATCATGAGATATAAATCTTGACCCAATGCATTGTAGGTATATATAGGTCCCACCCATATCATAATTAAACCATTCTTATGTGTGCCACAAAAACATAAATCATACATCATAGCATAACCCATGTAATAAAATGGGATTCTTAAACATCATGCCATCATAACATAATCCATATAAGATAAATGGAGTTCATAAAAATAATTCCACCATAACTTAATCAAATCAAATTAGAAATAGGGATAGAAAATTAACCCTATATAATCTTAGACAGAAAATAATTTTGATAAAACACTTGAACTTAGTTCTTGAGGAAAATATCCTTTCTTCTTCAAAAAAAATTTCTTTTCTAAAAATTTAATGAAATATTAAAAGGAAAAAAGTTAATTGAAAGTAAACGAAAATTTTTAAACGAAAATTCATGGGAAAAATTATCTTTAAAAGTGTAAAAATCCATTTATTCTATTTAAGTTAAAAAACATTCTCCTCGTACTTTTGTCGGAAAAGTAAAAAAGTACCGTGTATGGTAAATAAATGAAAGATTCCTTCCATACCATGTGGTAAAAGTCAACAATGGGAAAACTTACTTTAAACATATATGGAATAATAGTTAACATTTTATGAATTTTTTTAGAAAACATGGACATGGATGATAAATATAACCCCAGGAAATACTTAAGAATAAACAATCTCAGAGAAAAACGATATTAGAAAAGTTATCCCTTTTCTTAAGTCCAATTTCTTTTGGACGTGTATGAAACTCATGTATAGTGGGTTAAAACATGTTATTAACTTGTAAAAGAACCATAATAATAGTTATGACATCATATATGATTCAATTACGACTTTATATTACCTGTTCATTTGTCAATTCAATGTTAAAGCAATGTTTTGGGTAATAATTGTTTTATTTATCGTACATGTTTGGACTTGTTATTCTTTATATTTTTACATGGATCAGGATTTACTGAATTCTAGAATGTGAAAAATTATTTATATATCATATATATTCAGTATATAAATATATATAATAGATAGATAAATTGATTGGAATACACAGTTCATGGAGATAGTAGGTCGTACGTACGCTTGAACGATGTTTTCACTTCCTTATTAAATTGAATGGAAGTATGTAAATGAAATATATATATACATACATAAATACAGTAGAATTATTATGTCATATATTTCTTGATTATTTATTATATGTACTTTATAATCATTCTTGAATGGTTAACATGGAGAATGAATCTCATCGCGTCGTGGAGACGATAAGCTGTACGTACGCACAAGCGATGATATCGTTCCCATAGTTGTTGAAAGATATTGAAGTGGATTGTGTATAATATCTCAGAATTATAATCATGTTATACTAATCATATATATTTATTAATTACACCATTATACCCATCCATGTAATGTGGTGGTGAAAAACAGATTACACCACGGTGTAGAGACGGTAATTCGTGCATACGCACGTGCGATTATTTTATTTTTTCATAGGATGGATAGAAGGTAAAATAGGGATGTTTCATATCTATAATAACATATAAGTATGTGAGTGATAATTATGTAATTACTTTATAATTAAACAACTAAAGAATATGAAGTATAAGAAGAAATAAATTTGAAAGAATTTAAAGAAGAGATTACCTCTTCCTCAACATATCTCTTTTAAATTTCATCTTAGGGAACTAGAGTAAGTCTTTTGAAAAGATCATATCCTCTATAATGTAACTAGTTATGTTTATAAGGGAAATGGGAAGGTTTTGGACGAGGTTGAAGGCTTAAAATAGAGTGAATAGAAGAAGGAGTAGGTGCCCTTTTATAATAGAGGAGAGTGACACTTTAGGAAAGTTCAAAAATATTAATATATTATAAATTAAATTTAGATTGAAAATGGTCAAAAAATAATTTAATTATAATATAGGATGATTTTTATTCGAATAACCATCATAGAATAATTTTTTTGACAAGTTTTGAATATTTTTTCCCTTATCTTTTTGGTTTTACCATTATTTTACACTTTTTAATCTTACCATGATATCATGTTATTTACACATTGTGGGTTAATTTAATTACCATATCAAGTAAAATGACCCAAAAAAAGTTATAAATGACAAATTTGGAATTATATTAACAATTTTTATGAATATAATATTTTTATGAATTTAATATCATTTAATAAACTATTTTATGTTTTAGGTTATGAATTATTTCAATTTTGGACACTATTCATATTTGACTTTTTTAAAAATTCATAAACAAATGATTACTTCTAAAATAATGAATTAAACCAAATATAATATATCAATATCATCAATAAAATTCTTGTATGACATAAAAATAACCAAATTAAATTTATTTTAATATTTATAAATTCATTTATTTGAATCTTTCGTTAATGAGGTAATCATTACATCATATTTCTGTCATAAATAGAACTATTTAAATAATATATAAAAATTATAAATAAAATACCATGATGTTGAAAATATTTTTATATTTCTAATTAATATTTATAATCATATAGGTCAGTTATATTACACTCTATTAAAATCAATTTTGTAAAAGATATATGTTTAGGTTATAATTATCTTTACTTTAAATTAATTCTTACAAAGTGTCATTTTCACATCCAAGTGAATCCATGGGGTCCCAAAATCGACCCACGGATGACCATGGTCGTAAATATATCATCCAATATGATTAGGTCATGTTTTAGGATAGTTTATTATTATTATTATATTATTATTTTACTGTTATTTACCAGATTTACCCTTTAACCATGGTAAATAAAATAATTAATGAAGTTACTCTTAATAATGTTAAAAAAATACCTATATAAACAATTTGAAACTTATTATTCCAAATAAGGAATCCATTTTTCCAAATTCAAAACATAGAATTTGCATTAATTAATCTAAAATTAATTCCCATTGTCGAAAATAAAAAGCTGGTTTTTAAGAAGTAATAACTATCAAAAGATTGACATGTGTCTATGTCATATTAAATAGTAAAATTACTTAAAATTAACAAAATTAGATAAAATGATAAGAATATAATACAATTAAACTTTAAAACCAATTAGAAATATAATTTAACTATATAAATAAATTAGATGAAAAGACAGTTTTGAATTAAAATGCAGTATTTTTCACTATTCATTAAAATTTGAATTTTATCAGAAAAATATAAAAATTAAAAAAAAAGTAAATTTTTATGTCCCTTTTCTAAATAAGAAGTTTATTTATTCAAATTGAACATATAAAAGTGTCAAAAACGATATTTAAAATGGGTGCACCATAAAAAGGCGGTAAAACTGCATTGTTTTGAAAAATACTTCTTTTATCCGAAAAATTAATTTTTTTCTAATATCATGTGTAAGATGAATTTTAATGTTATATAATATTCATAATGTGGGTATTAAGTTTTATAAAGGATAGTTTATATCCTATTTAAGAATAATATTTTAATAATATATCATTGTTTTATGAAACTCGGCATCGCGTACCACACAAGCTATCGAGGAAGGTCACTCTTGCGTGTAATGCAAGAAAAGGAAGTGTTTTGTGTAGTGAAATATTCCTTTGGTGTTTTATATAAAATGATCAAAACATAATTCATTTATAAATTGAAAAAAATCTATACTCAGTGTTGCGTGAAATGAATTCTATCAAAAGAACATGAATTTGTGTGGAACACAAGCCATGAACAGTGTTGCGTATACATATAGCGCAACCTATTCTCAGTGTAGCATACAACACAAGACATAAATGAAATTAAAAAGAATATATCTCATAAAATATCAGGGTTTTATATAACCCATCATTACCTCCCTCACAAAACTCTAACAAGGATAAGAATAATCGCAGGTTGTTTATGACCCACCTCCTCTTCCCTTAAGAATGTATACCTCACACTCAAGGAAAGAATCTACAAGAAGGAGGAAGAAATGAAAATAGATTAGGCGAATTAATGTCGAGCTACGTTAAGGGAGATATATTGCTGGATGTGTTTCTCCCTACAGAATGTCAATAGGTGTTCCTATAATAGGTTCCCTTCCCACTTGCACTCATCTCAGTGAATATAGTCTAGCTCATAGGCCCATCCAATACAGAAATGGGACCATAAACCAACTTAAATATGTACCTATAAGGAAATCAAGACATCCCCCACTAGGTAGGAAACCAGGTTATATTCAGGAGAACCCCCAAAGGATACCCCTGGGGGGGAGGTATCCACCCCAAATTCTAGCAGCATCGTAATGTCCAGATTTGGCCCTGTTGCACCCTCCTAGCTCAAGTCCGAAAGGATATTCATTAAGGGATCATGAATCCCATCAAGAAACTAACAGCTCAACTAGAATCCCTAGAAAGGTGGTGTGCTCAGATACAACTAGAGTGCAAACACTACCCTGATTGGGTGAGAAATGTTTTGTCCCTACTAAACATCAGAAACCCCATATTCCATGTGTTCAATGACCCGAGAGACCTGGAATAGCATCTAATGCATTATGAATATTACTTTAACCCCATGATTGGCACTCCAGAACAACAATAAGCAGTAAAACATATGTGCTTCGGGATAACCCTACTGGGTTCACCTTTCATATGGTATACTAGATTGCCACCTAACTTGATCACAAGTTGGGAGGACCTCCGATAACAATTTCTCTTCCAGTTCAGTACGAAATTACTTAAAAAAATGGTCAGCGATATCATGAACTGTAAGCAGTGAGAGAATGAAAGAGTTTTATACTTCATTTCCATATTGAAATGTTTGACTTATTCCCTGAACCGACCGCTCCACCAGGATGAAAAGCTCGCTATGTCCATTGATAACTTCCATGATGAATTGCGAAAACTGACTATCCTAGTGAAGTACACAAGCGGGTTCCATGATTTGTTTTCCATTTCCAAAAGGATATAATACTCCTTGATGCTGACCAATCTCAAGTCCGTAGTGGCTCTTTCAGCCCTAGGAAGAAGAGTGGGAAAAATGAAGCAACTTATGTCATGCTTATGCCACCCTAGCACCAGATCTAGTCATGATTCCTCCACTGAACTGTATGGGATCCCATGGATGACAATAGTCACCCCCACCTTGGCAAGTTGAGTGAAGGGATTCTATAAGAAATCAGTTCAAGGAGGGAAGAAATAAATTCCACTCGTTCTAAGATGACCAAGTCCATGAATACTTCAAAGCCTCCCTGAATTGAAACTTTCTTCGGCTACCAGAGCCAAAGCAGTCCGATAAAGTGGGTCTCGATAACTATCCAAATTATTGTCCCTATCACTGAACACTGGGGCACACCATCCAAGAATTCATCATCTTTAAGGATCCTTGACAAGAGATGGTGGATTCTGGGAATGTTATGTTTTGTTCACCAGCAACACAATTTGTATATATCTCCACCTTAGAGCCAGTAGAGGAAGAGGAGTGGAAAACAGTCACCAGAAAAAAGAATAAAAAATTTGAAAATCAGAGGACCTAAAGAATAGTCAAATGTGCTATGGCATCTTCAAGGTGCTGTTGAAACAACCAACCATGCTCTCAATAAATCCTGATGCAACATGACCATCATCCTTAGCCCCATAGTTATCTGGGGGTCAGAATGGCATAAATTAGGAGAAAAATATGAGATATAACCAAAGTCGAAGCTTGTATTGACACTTTTGGACTTTATGCTGGTAGTCTCAAGAAAATGGGAACAACCCTACCAAATGGTACAATGGGCACCGCCCCGCCAAACGGTACCATCAGAAAAAGGCAGTGAGACAAAAACATTATCAGATCAAGAACTGATTTTTGGCTCCATTATTGTAATTCAATTGATGGACCACTTATCTAATGTAGAATATGGCCAAAAACCTGAATTCCCCATGCCCAATCAAAGGGACGAAGGAAGAGGTTACAGAGGTTGAGGGTTTCCTGGAAGGCATGATCGTGGCAGGAGTCAAATTCTCATCCACACCTTAACTCACACCGTTAACATAGAAGAAACTCACAGAAGGATCCTCTTTTAGAAACAAAGGGAACAGAACTATTTATCTTCCACGGAAAAAAGAAATCTGAGCCTAGTCATCTTGGAGTATCCGTTAGAGGAAGATCAGTTTCCAAATCGCCCAAGACATACAGGCGGACTAGTTCATCCCAACTAAGAAAGTACCATGATGCCACCAGCTCCTATCACAGAGACTGTTCCATTTGCATCCAAATCTCAATCCTCTAAAGTGTCTATTAAAGGGAATCCTTGAGCTGGGAAGCGCCGAACATTATAGCATAACTATGATATTATAAAGAAGCTAGATTTAGTACCGTAGAATCTATCAATCCTGGATTCCTTGAGTCTTTCTATAGACCTAAGGGAGGTTCTCATTGAAGCATTTCTAAGTCTCTAGGACTTCAAGGACGAAGTAGAAGTGGCTGAAGACTATCGGATAGAGATCAATCCTCAAAGAAAGACACACTGTCATCTCCTTCACAGACTAGGTTGAAGACACCATCATGAAAGGTCACATCAAACCCTTTTATGTGTCCAACAAGATAAAACACATTTATGTATGGAATATTTTCATCAACAATGGCTTTGGAGTCAACCACCTCCCACTGCTAACACTTTGTTGGTTGGGCTATGATAAAGAAAATTTGACACCCTACACCACAACTCTGTTGGGATATGACAAAAGAAAATAAAATCCATTGGGATGAATCATGTCTAAAACATGGATTATAGAACTCATATCTGATTCCAAGCTTCTAGTAGTGAAGAAAAGCACAATCTTCAATGTCTAGTTAGGGAGGACCAGACTAAATCAGCATGCTACAATTCCATCATCAAACCATCAGTGCATCAAATATTTCACTATTGGGAAAAATGGGACATTTCACACCAATAAATCACCATTAGAATCCTATGAGTCTCATTACATCTATGTAGGGTTATATGAACAAAGAGAGGAGAAGTATTTGGCTGATGATGTTGGCTGGATCACTGCCCTGAATGGATAGGAAATGGATCCCGCTGATCCCATCCAATAGATCAGGGAAGAGTATATGTTACCCATCAACCAACTTGAATCCATAAGTTCAAGCTCGGATATAGAATCGTCGTCTGCGTGATTTCCGTCTTGAACACCAAGTCCAAATATGCTAAAGAGTGAGATGACTCCTATGATGTCAGGGAAATCCCTAACAAAGATACTCCCGACCCTTCCTTGAGACCCCAAACTATTTCCACCCTACTCACTAAGGAAGAAAATGATTTCTCTCCCAAAATTGGAGAGTTCATCTCAACAATCCTCTCTCCATTAGAAGATGAAGAAAATAATGAATAGGATGAAGAAGAAGAAGAAGACCTCAAAGATACCCCTCCCATATTCAAAGAAGGGGTCTCCACCAAAATTTATTAACTTAAGGAGATAAACCTGGGAACTAAAGATAACTCATGACCCAATTTGATTAGTACGACTATTCCTTTCAAGGAGAAAGAGACATATAACTCTTTAAAAAATAATCGAGATGTGTTTTACTAGAACTACACAAATTTTCTAGGTCTCGATTTTGAGGTTTCCACTTATCATTTGGGTCAACCAGAAGATCAAAAGGTCTATAAGAAGGTAGCTAGAAGGACCCACCCGACACATGCTGCCAAAATAGAGGCTGAATTTGGAAATATGATCAAAGAAAACTTTATCCAGAAACTCCAATATGAGATCTATATTGAAAACATAGTCCATGTCAAAAAGAAGATTGGACAAATTAGAGTCTGCATCGACTTTAGGGACCTCATACAACATTTCCCAAAAGATGATTTTCTGGTTCTAATAAAATAATTGTTGATAGATGAAACCACCAGATATGAGGCCCTCTCTTTTATGGATGACTATTTTGGATACTAATAGATCCTAATGGCCTGAGGAGATAAAGAAGATACTACTTTCTAGGATCCTCAGGGATTGTATTCTTATAGGGTTATTCCCTTTGGTCTAAAAAATTCTGGCACAGCATATTAGTGTTCCATGAATTGCATTTTCAAGACCTTCCTAGGAAAATTCATTGAGTGCTACATTGATGATATGGTGGTTAAATAATGACAGTGCTAAAACCACCTGACGGATCTTGAAACTGTCTTTAACAAACTACGACAACATTTTTTAAATACAAACCCCCTAAAGTGTGCCATTGTTGTTACCTTTGGAGAATTCATCAGCTTTGTTATACACCATCGCAGTATCAAAATCAACCCCGAGAAGACAAAATTCATCCTTAACATGTCTCCACCTCGCAACCTCACTGAATTGAGAGGTCTCCAGGGGCACCTGTTCTACATTCATAACTTCATAGACAACCTTATGGGTAAATGTTTACCTTTAACCATGTTAATGAAGAACGGGGTTACGTATGAGTGTGATAATGATTTTCAAGAAGCATTCGACAATCTAAAAAGATATCTTATAATCCCACCAGTGTTAATGCTTCCAGTTGAGTGGAGACCAATCATTTTGTACGTAGCCACCATGGAGAGATTAATAGGTGCTTTCCTCACACAGAATAATGACGATGGTAGTGAGAATAATCTCCATTACCTTAGCTAAATAATGATCAATGATAAGACTCAATATTTTAGAAACTAAAATAATTTCCTATCCCTAATATTCATAGTTCAAAAATTCAAGCATTACCTACAGCACCACGAGGTTCATCTGGTCTCTAGCTGCAACCCACTCAAGTATATCCTCGTCCTCCCATGCTAAGTGAATTCCAATCATAGTGGGAAGTCATCGTAAAATAGTTTGACATATATTACATCCCCTAGACGTCCATCAAAGGACAAGTGTTAGAAGACTTCCTGGAAGAGAACCCCTTGGAAGAAACAACCTTGTTAGATGTCAAACTTCCAGATGAAGAAGTTTTCTCCATCCAAGAAGAACCCCAGGCATGAGAAATGTACTTCAATAGTTCTTATTGATGCCTAACAGGGAAAGAGATGGAGGATCACAAGATCAACAAAGTAGGGCTGGGAGTTAAACTCATATCCCCTGAGAAGGCTATTTTGCTTTACTCCTTCCTACTTTTAAAGGGATGCACACATAATAAGGTAGAATATCAGGCCCTCATTGCGGGCCTAGAGTTGGAACTTCATGAAGGAATAAACACATGAAGATAAAAGTTTATTCAGAGATGGTAATGAAGCAATTAAATGGTGACTATGACATTAAGAAAGAAGTATTGGCCCCCATTGTTAACCATGTTTAAGAACAGATGAAAAAATACCCATCAGAACCAACACTGACCTATGTCCCCCAGTCGCAAAATGCTCAAGCCGATGCATTGGAAAATATAGCCATAGACATGGATGATCTAGACTGGGATGAAATACTTATTAGCATTTCCCATAGTCGGATGATATTTCCATTTATATAGAACAATATGGAGAAAATAGATGAGATTATCCCCGTTTCTTAGCCTTTTGTCACACCATCGACTAGATGACTCCCATTGAAAATTACCTCCAGAGGGGAGAACTTCCACCAGATAAGGATAGAAGAGAACAAATTTAGAGATGGGATGACAATTTTTCCTTTACCAATGGTGTAAACCAAGAAAAGGTTCTCTATAAATGATTCCTTGACGAAGTCCTTCATAGGTGCATTGATGGAGAAGAGACTACTGTCATCATGAAATAAGTGAATGTTAGAGCCCAAGGAGCACACCAGTCAGCAACCAAGCTCTCCCATAAAATTCAAAGGCTTGGATACTATTGTCCCACTATTATACATGTTTTTTCCATATTCACCAAGAAGTGACATTCCTACCATGTTCATGAAAATTTTATTCACCAACCCGTAGAGCTACTTCACACAACTAAGTACTCCTGCCCATTTTTTTCTTAGGGGATGGATGTTGTGGGGGGCATATCCCCCCAAAATAGCCAGAAAATTCCTGTTCATTTTCACATCAACATACTTATTTTCCAAATGGTCCAAATCCAAGAACATTAAAGAAGTCGGGGTGAAAAGAATTGTTAGCTTTGTAAAGTCCAACATCATTACTAGATTTAGTGTCCCTCATTCAATAATGATGGAAAGTGACACGAAATTTTTCTCTATTGATTTGGAAAAGTTATACTAGGAGTATGGAATCAAAGGAAATCATTCATTCCACTACCATGTAGTGGCCAACAGACAGATATAGGCTTTTAGAAAGACTCTGTCCAACATAATCCAAAAGATGGTAGATAAGTATAAGAAATCGTGGCCATAAAAGCTCTTTAATTCTTTATGGGATTACTGGACCATGACCCACACTGCCACCCAAGAAATCCCATTCTCATTAGTATACGGGGAAGAGGTGGTTTTTTCCTATCAAATGTAAATTTCCATCACTCTGTGTGGACATTTGCGATCAACTGTCCATGGATAATAAATCCTAGAGATGGTTTAATGAGTTAGAGAAACTGGATGAGAAAAGGCTACACACTTTGCACTATTTGGAAGTCTACCAAAATTGGATCTCATGAGCCTTCAACAAAAAGTTTCACATTCTGTCTTTCCTCAAAGGAGAGACGGTGTTGGTCCTCATAACCTCGACGATACTCGAGAAGAATACCTCAATGTTTGAGTCAAAGTGGGAGGGACCATATGTTGTACATAGGGTCTATTCCAATGGATCATACACCCTAATATCAATGGATGGACAGCTCATCATGGCTGCCACCAATGAATGGTTTTTGAAGAAGTAGTTTGTGTAACTGTGATGTTGTGGTCGAAAATCTAAGGCCCTAATCTATGATTTATAGTCCTATACACATGGCATTAAACTGTATGGATCATGTACCAGCAACAGGATATTAAACCGGGAAACTGATGTCCTCGATACATGACTCTAAATTGCAAAGCATAGCATCCTAGCTGCAAGACATTAAATTCTGAATCATAAATAGGCCAAATCTCGCGATAGTAAACTGCACAATACCTCAAAGAACTACATACGGATTGATTACCATTCATCAGTGGGATATGTAGTGTTTCCTGAACCATCGATCTTGGCACATCCCCCACCAAAAAAAACACCTCTATTATATCCTCTATCTCCCCATATTTATGAGGGAAATACTTCTCACTCCTTGTTTATCACATCGAGTATGACTCATTTGAGGTTATTATTGGTGGTAAGGATTCCATTACATAAAAAACTTATAGAGTAATTTGATAGACCCGACACCCATAGTGGATGAAAACAAAATTCCCTTACCCCTACATCTGAGTTAGATCGGTAGAGGGAACATTCAAAACTATGTATGGATTGATTTCTTCCCTTGTAGGATTCATAGTGATGCTCAGATTTGGAATCCTGGACCAGCCACCCAAAAAAGTGAAAAATTGCCTTTTCGTGTCCCTACACGTGGACCAAACCATTGTTGGGAACATTCAGAACTACCTATGGCTTGATTCCTTCCCATACAAGATACGTAGTGATGCCCAGATTTGACATCCTGACCTAACCACCATTTAAAGAAAAATGACCATTCCTTCATGCATTGGTCATAATTATCTAGGTGAAATACATGAAAGGTCTTAACCACGTGACGCTAAACTGTAAGGTTCCTCTAGAGTCATGTGTGGCGAGATTCTCAACAATATGAGATCCTAAACCTACCCCCAATTTCTTGAACAAAAAATTTAACAAGATGATGAAAATTCCAAGTCTAAATCTCAAAACATATAAGGAGTCAAAAAATCATGCTTCCCCCTACATGTGAGTTAGATCTATGTGGAATATCCAATATTTCACAGCTTATCATGGTCTAGATATTTCTTATGTTCCCAGACATATCTTTCCAATTTTTTAAACTCTACAATTTGAGAAATCTTTGGTCCCCATAAACATTCATGGCCATCGGATATGGAAGGCCAATGCTCTGCAGACACCTTTGTTCAATTATTGAAATCATTCCCTAGTGGATTTGCATATGACACCTTCAAAACGGCCATCAACCAAAGGAAAATCTATCCTCAGTCGAGCCCCCTCCTACCTCAATACACCCAAGGGATTCTAATCCCCATGTCATTCCTCATGATCCATGTTGCCCACTAGACTATGGTTTACACCTTCTATCATCAATCATGTCTAGGGAATGATAGAATATTCTGACCATGATTAACTCAAATCTATTTGTGGTATTTGTGATAGCATAATGTCCTCGATGCATGACTCTAAACTGCACAACATAATGTTCTCACCGCACGACGAAAAATTGTAATTCCAGAATTGTCCTTACTACATGTCGTTAAACTACGTAGCATTGGTTTAAGACTAAAATTTTCCCAATTTTTGATTTTTCAATTCTTAATAGGTGATCATGAATCCTCATAATCCCTTGTTTCTCACACCGAGAATACCTCACATGAGATTAGGGACCTTAATGAGAGATCCACTATGACATCATGGAAACTCATTCCATTAGTTTTGGTCCTAGAAGCATGACCCTAAATCCATGTTACAGTTCCTTTCCCCATAAGGAACCCCGCATCCTGAACATACGACGTTAAACTATAGGGTACTCCAAATATGGGATGAATACCTGACCCTACATATGAGTCAGATATTTGTAGGGATACTTGATCCCATGAGCGAATCACAACCTGAATGTTTCTAATGTATCTAGATACATTCCTTCCATGCCTCATACTCCATGCTTAGAGTGATCATGAATCCCCCTAATCTTCCATGGCCATCGAAGATGGAAGTCCAATTTCATGTGGAAACCTTATTTTTACTATGAAAATCATTCCCTGGTGGCTCTGTATATGTCTCCTACAATACGGTCAACAACCAAAGGAAAATTCATCCTCAGAAGAGTCCTCTCTTACCTCGGTACTCTTGACAACTCCCAAGCCTCATGACAACCCTCCTAATTCAAGAATCCTTGGATTCATGGTTTACATTCTTTTTCCTACCCAGGTCCTGGACATATCATAACATTATGGCCTTATTGGTCTTTAGTCTCTCTTGAGGCTTCTATAAAATAAAGATACCCCATAAATATGCATGAATTTGGTTTGTATATGAAACAAGAATGCCCCCAATTATTTCAAGGATTTTTGGAGAAGTGTAGCCAAAGAAATGTCCCCTTTCATGCTTAGGTACACTCCTTTTATTAAGAAGTCATATTCCATATCTAGAAAGGCCCCAATCTTCATAATCCTTCATGTCCATCAAATATGGGAGGCTAGTGTCCTGAGGACACCTTTGTTTGACCATGCACATCATTCCCCATTGGCTTTGCATATTTTTTCCTACAAAACAGCTTCCAATCAAAGGAAAATTAGTCCTCAAGAAAGTTCTTTCTGGTTTCTGAAATCTCTTCTGACATTGATGACCCGTCTCACTCCCAGAGTTTGGAAAACCCCTCTGGATAACAGATTAGATATCCTCCCCTTTTAAAATTCACAAATATGAAAATGATTTCTAATTGAAATAATGATTCGGCAAATCTTCCTTAAACAAGTAAGAATCGTGTGAGAGAGGTTTCCCATCCAGTGTCGATATAAATGTCCCTAATACTTTAAGACATCATCCCTCAAACAGGCCAACCACAATGGCCCCTACCCCAAAACAAACCCAAAGTGTTATAAATCCCCTAGGCCATCAGAGATGGAAGTAAAGTGTCCTATGAAAACCATTGTTTATTTATACACATCATGCCCTAGTGGATCTGCATAAGATACCTAAAAAATAGCCATTAAACAAAGGAAACTCCTTCTTCAGGAGAGTCCTCTCCTACCTCTGTACTCTTAAAATGGCTCCCAATCCCCATGAATGTCCAAAACTCACAAATTAAGGGTCAAGAAAAATCCATCATTCATGTATGAAAGTTATTATGACACTCCCAACTGATGAATCCCAAATTGGTGCCCCTTCCCTAACAAGTTTGGTCAAAACTATTTGACCTAAAACATCAATAATAAGTCTGATTGTTTGGACTATAAACCTCTAATGAAAAAGAAGAAATACTCACTAGAGTAATAACCCACAAAGCACACCTTTGGAAAAAATTTGACTATCAGTTCGTTAAACCTATACTCTATATAGTATTGAAAAAAGAAAAAATGTTAAGCTATCAAAAGAGACATTAATCTTGTTATGTCAAAAACCTAAAAAGGGCGGCCTAAGAAAAAGTCAAGTTATACCCTCTAATCCCATATCAAATGATCTTATGAAAAAACTAAGGTGATAATGAAAAAGATGTAAAAGTTCATGATATTTTCCATGAAACCTTAGCAATAATCCAACTACACCTGATGAGTCCCAAAACTCAGGCAAAAAATAGATCCCGGTTGCATTATTTATATTTACAAGTTTTAAATCATGGATTAAAATGAAAACATGATCGAAATGGTGTTTGTACGATCGATTGTGATAAATTAACAAAATAGTAAATGGAAGAGAGGAATAATTTGATAGAAAATTAGTTTCATTGAGTTCAAAAAAAAAAGAATAAATGAACATCCCTAGTTTTCAGTCTCTCCATAGTATTTAAAGAAAATGAGTACACATCCTGATTTGGGGAAAATTACAATAAGGATTGTCTCTCCCTTTCTATAAAATTGGAAAGAAACTGTCATGGTCCCTCAAAGGTTTTATCTAAATAATATCTCTCATCCACTTCATCCTTGACCATCCGGCGCACGTATTTCATATAGGCTTTGTGGTATCACCCTTTATTCTGTATATCTTCGTAATTGGAACCCAAAGAGGCTAGTTGAGCCTTCAACCTTGCTATGCGAGCCTAAAATTATTGTAGCTCTTCCATTTGGGTGGCCACTAAATCATGAGACTTTACCTCCTCAACTATTAGGTCATTGAGTTTCTTCGAATCATCTCAGAAGGTCATTACCTGATGATGGGAAGAATTGAATTTGGAAACTTTATCCTCACAAGAAGCGAGGTCCTCCTAGGCTATGAAAACCAGGTAGACAACGATTTGTAGATGCTGATAATCAAAGAAACCTGAACCCATCTCGATGAATAACCTCCAGAAGTTTTCAGTCTCATCAGTAAATCTATCCAGAGGTGTTTCCACAACAAGGGCACATAACTGACACCATGCCTATTTTCACACTGCCTGGTGGATCCTTGCGGCACTAGGGCTGTGGTCATCCCCCACCACAATGGGTCTATAGGCAGAATGATTTATTATGGGAGTGGGAAGGGACCTAAGATAGGTTACCCAATATGGGGGGCTCTCCTTTCCCTCATATGGTCCGACCGCTGGAGCTAGACATAGGGACTAGCTGCAAATTCCAGGGTATCTGGTGATTCTCTGTTGGGGCCAGCCTCATTAGGGTCATGGGAAGTATCTACAGGAAAGGAGTCCTATGAATCACTCCCCATGAAGATAGGCCACACTAATAAAGCCTCTTGCAGACACATCTGATGGGGGATTGAGAGCCTTCTACCCAAAGGGGCCAGAACAAATAGCATACCCATCCTGGCCACTGTAGGGATAGGAATAAAAGACATAGATGTTTCACTCATCATAGGAGAAGGAATATATGGAATTTTCATTAGGGTCAATATGGGGTGAAGGATGGTTAAAGGCTTTGGGTCCCGCCGAACTGGTCTTCTTAACACCCCATCAGGGTAACAACCCATCCATAGTGAGATATATTCCAGGGATAGAGAAGTGGATCTCATCATATTAGGGATGATAACCTCCATAATTTCACCTTCCCACATCATCACAAGCCATAACTGGTGAATAATTATAGGATGAGATTCTCCCTTTAACTGAATAGCAGGAAGAAGCGTAGTTTGTTGAAGGGACCAAAATTTCCTGGTGAATCGGTAAGGGAGGTAATGCTCACAAATGGCCACTCGATCTATGCAAGCAATGAGAATCCTGTCCAAAATCGTGATAAGGTATGAGAGTTCCCCTGAAGGATCGCCCATGTCACCCCTTAATGTCCCATGAGGGTAGGGTGTGGTGAAAATGGGAATTAAGTGGTGTCATTCAGCAACCCAACTTCATCACTAACACTTGAAGTCCTATGACAGATGACAGAAATATTGGGAAGTGTAGGTTGAAATTCAGAGCGAGGAACCCTCATAGTGTGTCAATATTCATAAAAAGGTAAGTGTTATGGAATCTATCCATATAGGAATTGAAATGTTCTGCTGAGACGATGCAGGGGTTTACCTTCTTTTATCTACCCCAATAGCTCATAAAGTTTGGAGAGAGTAGGAGCAGCTAGATTAATTGGTCAACCCCCTGCCTGCACACCCGCCATCATCAAAGTGCAATCCCGGAACCCGGTATATACATCACGGGATAGGAATAACCATCCACTCAAAAACATTTCAATGATACCTTCTAATCTAAGAACATGTGGTACGTCCTATTAAAACTCATATCCCTATGTGTCATATCATCCCACTTCAAGGGTAACACAATATGAACCCAGAATCTATTGAGACTAATGAGATAAATGAGTTTGATTGTAGAGATCTCTCAGTTTAGGCCCATTCACCTGGATAAATGACCCTATCCATGCCTCAAATTGGATAAAAGAGAAATCCTATAGGGGGTGATCAAGTAATCCCTTTTCCATAACCAATATTCTCCTTTTCAATGGGGACACATGGTCTGTATCATCCCAGGTAGTGGCTGTTGGAAGAAACTCGTCATACATATCTTCAAGGATGGGGATCCCACCATGCTAGTGGATGTCCCATAAGCTGATTCCCACCTCCCCACAGGAAAAATGTAAGGTGTTGGTTCTTGAACATTAGCAGCTCAACAACTCATGAAGGATTTCACCTATAGAGAAAGCTGTGAACAGAGAGACCTAGGCTGTCTATTATAAGTTCACCGCCTCCAACTGGTCAGGGAACTTTAAACATGTTTAGTGTACCCAGAAATCCCAGGCCCATTCATCGAAGAAGCATCCTTTGGATAAATGGTCCCATTTGGTGCTCCAAGAACCATTAGGGTTTTCTCAGAAAAGGTTGATAATAGATGGGTACTCTTGGGTGACTAGTCTCTAGGTAGTGTTATGACACCTATGATCACCCTAAGTCCACACCGATCCTTCTCGTATAGACACATTTTCATAAATCGGAGTAGCCCTATCCTCTCCTATTGAAGAAATATTAGCTTGATCATGACCCTGTGGTGCTTCTATAAGAATTAAAGGAGTATTGGGGGTCAACCAATGGAAATGTAATGTCACCAGGAAGACCAAAGCCATAAATCATCAATCACACAGACAACGGGTAAGCTATGAGCTCTGGCATAAAGATATATTTTAAGAAGCCATCATGAGGAACAATGTAGGATCAAAGATGTTCCTCACTATCCTTATCCATGGTTTCCCTCATATTGGTTGATTTCATCAAATCCTGTGAATGAGCCATTGTAGCCTCCATCAAAATATCCAAAAGCACGCAAAAAAATTTCCCATGAAAATTGTTGGAAAAAGCCCACAAAAAATTCCTAAAGGACTTAAAAAAGTGTCCTCATGGGTCTCCATGTATAGCTCCGAGGAAAAATATATGGAAGCCCACATTATGCACGATATACAGAAGTAACCCCGCATACTGCTGCGGTACGTGGAAGCATTATACCACATAAAACCATGGTATGAAAAAGTCCTGCAAGGCACTGGCTCACGAAGTGTTGGCCAGTGAACAGAAGGGTTTGCGGAAAGAAGGAACCATGAACCAAGGCCTCACCATGCCTATATTCAATGTTGCTATTTAAAAGTTTATGTTCTGATGAATGAGTCTTAAATTTAATTTTTCCAATTCCTATTCGGTGTGTGGGATAGGAAAACTGCGTAACATTATCTTATTAGGAGGTTCATATTCTAGTTTCAAATTCAAAAACACAGTTCACAAAACCCAAAATCTGGTTTGTGGGAAGAAGCAATTGTGAAAAGTTCAGTTCAAGGCACATACAAAGTGCTTTGCGAATAAAGATTTTGCAAAAGAGACAGTACGTGAATGTAGAGAAATATGAGCGAGAGTATATATCACTTTTCACCACAAGAAATGGTAAAATAAAAATGACTAGGGCCCCAATATATAGGTGTGGTCCCTTCATACCGGACCTATATGTTCTACCATAAACCACTTTAGTTCAGGACCACTTCTACATCAGAATAGTCTCCTCTTCATTCCGAATAGACCCCATTCCGATGGGGGCATTTGTAGGGTCCTAAAAACTTCAGAAAGGGAAAAATATACTCCCATAATCACTTTGCCGAAGGAAGCAAGCATTCCTAAGAATATAGTAAAGGGAATGGACTCGAATTGTGTTTGAAACTTCAAAATAAACTTGAAGTAATAGAATTTCTCAAAGTGTTTTAGGTGACCCACATACTATCACCAGGAAGGGTTCACGAACCGCATGAATCAATATCCACCAGTATGCAAAATGAACCACAAGACGCTAGCCCATGATGTAAAGGTCGGTGGACCCAGGAGCCTGCGAACCACATCGCTAGTGGAATCAAACAGGTGAAGGTCATCCACATACTATATCATGAACACAAAAATTTGTGGATTAAGAAAATTTATAGGGTTCCGCGAACCATGACTTGTAAACCACAACATCTAAAAACCCCGGATGACTGAGTCTTCTAAGGATCGAGAAATCTCTTCATGGTCTTCTACAAATGGTGCTGCATGCCCACATATATGACTGCACTAGTTCTATATAAAAGAATCATTGGAGGGAGAAGAAAAGTGCAGAAAAAGAAGGCATGGAGGAGACCCTAGATGTTGGAAGAAATAATTCGGAGAGGATTCCATCTTCAGTCTCAAATAATTGGAAAAGTTAAAATTGCAAACCATTTTCCCATAAGTATAACCAATCGAAAACCATAAAAAGAAGGAACTTAATAATAATTAGAAAACCACAGACCTAATTGGTGTAATCATGAACCCGAAATTCTTCGTGGATAAACTCTCCACGAATGATAGGTTCTTGGACCATCCTTGAAAATGGTGTTCTGCATAGTGTATCACTATGCAAATTGAACATGACGTCGTATACTGCATCAGTATACGGATGGAACCCGAAGCAGCATGGCAGTCCGCATCCAAGACCAAGTACAACTATGGTGCGTGGTGGTCCATACCCAAGCCCGTGTACTACTTCAGTGCACGAATGATACCTCTACCTACATACCACTATGGAATATGATGCTCCCCCCATCCCATATAAGAAAAGAATATGCAGAATTGGGAATCTTTAGGTGTTCTTCCCTCTGATTCGAATCTCCCCCCTCTATTATGATCTAGTCCTCTATATCCTTTCTATGAACCAATACCCATGCATCCCAAAACCACCTGACCTGTATGATCAGACCATCAGAAGAATCAATGCACCCCTTTGAGTCTACATACCCATGGTAATAGGAGTCATGAAGGCCCTCCCAAAAATGGTTTGGAATGCAAGGATGTCTAGAAGTCTACATTCCCATGGTAACCCCAAGTCCAACCTTAGGATACTGACATAAACCTCCTCATTCTTGGGATTATGAGTGATCACTTGATTTTCCATTCAATGAGGAATGGTGATAGGTCAAAGGAATAATGTTCTCTTCTATTTTTTAGGAGAGGCAACATTCCTCCCCTTTCCCATAACATGATTTGGGGACCTCCCATTGAGGTAAGTCCCTAATCTTCCGGGGGATGATCTGCATGAACTCCAATGTCATCCAACATTAAAGGGTTTAATGCTTCCTGCCCTCACCCATTATCGCCTAACCTCTCTTTTCGTAGGCCCGCCGCCCTCTCCCATCATTAGGAGAGGAGGTATGTGGTTGGTTGGATCTTTCACATCCTCTCATTTATCAAACCGAGTATGAGTCACATGGTCTTAGAGATTTGTGACAATCACAACATCCATGAAACCCAACCCATATGAACTATGACAAATTTGATTCCTAGACAAACCAGGATATATAGGACACCTACTTGACGGCCTGAGCTCAAATTGGGTTTCCTCTAAAAAGGGTTCACCCAATCATGTCCCCTCAAATAGGATGATCCCATGTGTAATCCCCAAGTTTCCTAAACTATGTAGGCTTTGATTCCTATCTCATGGATATGTAGGAAGCCCATATTAGGGGTCTTATTCCAATATAAATCCATCTTCCATCCCCCTTGGATGCCAATAAACTCCAAAGTGCCTTACTACATGGATTAAGTTAGCATTGCCTCCATAGCATCAAATCCATGTATGTCGGCCTATGATGATCATGTAAACTAGGGATCGCCCATGGACACAATCTTAGGGAATGAACCAAGGATTCCTGAACATATAAACATGACATAAATCTATAAGAGTTCCCCATAATATGAAACAATTCCACCCAAAAAGGGTGCGATGGGCCCGACCTCCCATCCTCTCGACTAATGGAGTCCTTAAGTGTCATTGGACAAATCATCATCCAACGAGCGTTTTCCTTTGGAATGTAGGTCCATGAATCACAGATACCAAGTATTTTGGGTATTTCTGTCTCCACAAATAAACCCTTTGGAGACTATCTGAAGAATTTATATCCTAAGAGAATTGATTTCACAAATACTTGACCCCATTAAATCACCCGCTGGGACAATTTAACTATTGTACCTCCTTCGCAATATAGAAGGGACAAACTACCTAGTCTCCATGTGTTCAATTTAACCCCCCCATAAAGGATAACTACATGGATTAGGCTGAAACAAAGATAGCGACATGAAAGTTTCTATAATAATAGAAAAATGCTTCAGACCTGTTGGGCCATTTTTCAATTCCACCAAATTTTTACCCGCATCACCTCAGGTCAAAACAATTAAGTAAATAATATTATTATATAATCATGTGGTTATAATAAATTTTGAAAATAATAAGGTCCCATGTACAATTGTTATTTATATAACCCAAGATCTATAAATACCCTATCATGTCATTTTACTCAATGTGAAATTTATTTTATAGAGACATCATTGTGCATAATATAAAATATCTCTCTAAATTATTATTTCAAGCTAGAGATGAATTCTCAAGAAAACCAAGAATGGTGTGAGATGATAATTCTCCTAAACCATCTAGAGTAAGAGAAAATCTATAAGATCCAACTAGACCATTAGGGTTTTGAGATGTGATTAATAATGAATGATGAAAGATGTATATACATCTACGCTAGAACCCAACGAAATATATGATGAAGTTTAGATTTTTATGTAGCACATGTGATCACTACTAGAGGGAATCTACCCTTGGTTTTCTAACGTAATGACGATGCAAGAAAGTGGTGACAAACATATTAAAAAAATAATACAATGTAATTTAATTATTTATTATGACATAAATTAATTATAAATTATATTAAAAAATCCAACATAATGGATTTTGGGACTACTATTTCTCTGGTTTAGAAGATAAATTTAAAGATTTTGAAAAAAAATCATTGTTAGGAACTTTTTACCCACGCTTCTTCTATTCCCTGAAACCTTCAGTTGAGGTGGTAAGGCTTGATAACTCAATGGAAGGATGACCTCAAATATCATATCTTGTTGGAACACTACCCATAATGTTCAGGAGGTATAGAATACCAAACAGAATAGATTGGTTCATCTATTTAATGGATATATGATATATTATTTTGAACAATAATCTATGATAATTATAATCACTCTTTTTTTCATTAATAAAAGTAATGTAGTGTTTTACCATCGATTATGAAAAAATTCTGATCCATGTAATTTTTTATGCTTTTACCTAATCATTTTCTTTCTATTGCTGCTTCTAATAGTTTTTATTTGAGTGTGTCTGGTGAATTATGTATTATAGTGAGGCAATTTGGAAATTATATTCATATTTAAGGTCTTTGTATCATAGGATCATTTGGATTTTTTTCTCTCTTATAATTTATAGTAGATGTCATATGGTAGATTATTTGATAGTAACCACAAGCATAATAATATCCTATTCCATAATGATCATCAACACCATCAACCCCATCTCTATAATTTTTTGAGGATACCATCAACAACTTGGAATCAAATAACCTCATGGGACCCACCTAATGTGTATATAACCGGAATGACCTCATCCCCCATAATGAGTGTAAATAACCAACATACTATGGCCAAATATTTGTGAACCTCCATCACCAACCTTTATAATGTTGGGAACCATCTGTATCACACCGAAAAACCACATCACCCACCACAATAATAGTCAACACCATCCAAATTACATTCAAGAACCACGTCACCCTATTCTTGGTGACCTATATCACTCACAATCACATATATTTCACCCATAATGTTCCCATGGAACCACATTAATCACCACACCAAAATATCCATCCACAATACATGACTTCATTTCCATAAAGACTTCAAACCACACAAACAGGAAATCCATGCTCTATCAGACCACATCTATATTTTTCAACATGAGACTACCCCTTAATAACTGTTATGAAAAATCAAAACCATAAGTGGTTCTATTCAAATTCTATCACATGATCTCACCATCACCCATTTATCACATGATTCATAAACCCAAATATAACACATTAAGAATATTGTAACCACCTATAAGTAATTATAAAGTCTCCACTCCCCAAGAAACTCATGATGATTTAGATATAATTCGAAGAAATCATTCAATCTAACAAAACGAATAATTTATGGAAAACCAAAAAAATAAAGAGAAAAATATAGATAAACCAAGATTAGATACCCAATGTTATCTATCCTTACCCACATATACATCTATAATGAACAATAAGAATAAAATATAGCAATAGAAAAATATCCCTAAAAGGAAGAATAAATGAGAGAGATATGCGAATTAGAGTCTACCCAATATGTTCCTAGATAAAATGGAGAAACCTACCTTTTATATTTAATTTAACCAATCAATTTTTTAAATAGAACAATAATATCACCCTCAATTTTTATAAAAGCTTGGAAACCTTACATATTGACACTTATGTTTTAGAAACCCTTACGCATCATCCAGACCAACCCCAACATATCAAACAAATTAACCCTTAAGTATCAACCAAATCAAATCTTACATATCACCCATAGGAAAATGTTTTATATCACCAATATTATCTTCTATATATTATCTAAATCAATATTTTCAAAGTATATAACCCATAGATATCACCCAGAGACTACCCTTACATATTATCCAAACACCCTAGACATACATGAAACTTTAGAATATTCCTAACTATTACGTATTAGTTTAAACCATATATGTCACAAGATAAATTCTAGTTAACCTTTCATATCATTCTTAAATATTTTTATAATCCTTATATATCATAGAGTAACCCTTATGTATCATAGAGTAACCCTTATTCATTACAGAGTTAACCCTTATGTCTTATAGTGTTAACAATAATAACTCTTATGTATCACATAGAAACCCTTATTCATCACAAGGTTAACCCTTCCATATCCCATGGTTTACTCTTACTTGTTACACTTCTCTATTTTTATAGACGAGATAAACCCTTATATATTTCCATTGTCATAGGTTAACCCTTTCAATCTTAGTGTAAATTTAGAGTGTCTCTTACATATCGCCCTGAGAGTATCACACATCACAATGTTTCCAACACTAAAAATTTCTATATGAGTTATGTACCCTTAAAATTTTAGTCTATACTTATATAAGATTATCCTTACACATGAGAAATTTTATGAATGAGGACTTATCAAAATTTTAGGACCCAATTTTCTTAACACTAGAATTTCCAAGATTCATTCTGTCCTTCACCAGACACCTATAGGTTTTCAATTAAAAATAATTCACATAAAAAAATTACCTCCAACCTTAATCTTAACATTCATTTAATGGGTTTCTACCTACTGAAAAATTCTATCTATAATCCCTAGAAAATAATTTAAACTCTACTCCTAGCCAACGAAATCACCCTAAAACATTTGATAGGGTCTAAATACACATGGTTGATTCAAGATCTAACCCAAATTACCATACCCAAATACCTAGGCAATTGCAACCTCCTCACTACACAGTAACTGATCCCAATATATCTTGGGCCACATAAAGAATAACCCTTACTAATTACAAAGAGTTGCACTATATGAATTATTAAAAAATTGAGATGATATCGAACACATCCATCTATTTCGTTGTGCCACAGCTACCCAACTCAAATAAGCCAATTCCTTTTTTGGGAACTCTACAATATAAGAAAACCCTACTTAGTCACATTACAACCAACCTACCCAATATAATGAAAGTATCATACCAATCCATCATCCCAAATTTTACACATTATCACACCTATATTGCATCATACCTGATGCACGCTATCATCCTACATCATACCCAAGGCCCACTATTATTCCATATTATACTGAATTCACACTATCATCCCACATCATACTTGATGATTAAATTTTAATCAAGGAAAACACATCCCATAATTATCACACATCATATCCAATGCCTCATGTTATACCCAATTTTTTTTACATCTCATAGTTTTCATGAATCATATATGATGCCTCATATTATATTTGATTCCCAAACCTTTACTAGTGTCTGGCCAATCCATTTATCACATACAAACCTCATGCATTGGTAACCATCATGAAAAATGAAAACAAATAGGATCACACTATGCCTATGACTATCAAATACACCTAGAATTTCTATAAACATGTTAGTTCGATCACTTATAGCTTACCCAAAACTTGGATACTAGATACATGTCCTCCATGTGGAATCAAACTCACTACTAGACACTAACCCCATTGTTGGGTATCCCATCAATTGTTTCAACTCCCATATGGGCGTATTCCTAACACACTGTTGGCATATGACCACATTAGGCTAAAAGATGACCTTTCCATCCACACTTAAAACAAACAATTGATGACCAAATCTATGATAGAATCATTTATAATATACTCTTAATACCCTATTAATCCTCTTCATATCCCCCCTTACAGCTATTCAGATCTCCACTACCTTCCTCTCATAACATCACTATTTAGGTCATTATAACCCCATCCTGCAAGTTCTAGTTAGATATCAGCACCTAGTTATCTTACTAAGAAAATGAGTTTAACTTGAATATGTTAACTACACATTAATAACATTCTATAAAGTATCCTCAAATTCCCACACCTTGGTGATCTCATCTCCCACCAGCATCAACAAAAACCATAGAAAATATGTGAACATTATAGTATAATCTATAACCAAAGTATCTCCCAACATAGGGTGTATAAAATCACACTTCATATCATCCCTTAATATCATAAGGGATAATTTCTCAAAGAAAAAAGCTTCAAATTACCTCCACATAATTCTTTCATGTATACCTTATTGTACATATACATCCCACTAGTTCTTCAATAGTCCTATGAGAATATACATATCCATATTCAACATACACCCTAGTAGAATCGTGATTTGATCAAAGATCATATGTACTTATTCAATCCAATAGTATTTTACCTAGGGTTCACCCTCTCCCTGAAGAAAAAGGAGGATGCTATGACTGGAAATCATATGTTATCAATTACATGGATGCCTAATCTTCTTGAGATCCCCAGTCAATGATTTGTTTAAATCATACTAATTTAAACATGAGTTGCTTATAGAACCACCTCCTCATATCCTATAACTACTATAGTTGACCTTAACACCAAAAAAACTCTATATATGGATCTTTTCAGCCTCCATCCTTAGTGTCCTGATTTATTTCATACCTCGGTGGAACCATATCTTTACCTTCTTGATGCTAAAATGGAGGCAATCTAGGTAGAACTTCACTGAGAATTGAATACCAAGCTCAATGAAAATGTAACAGTATAGATATCACAAATAAAGAATAGTGTAAGAGGTGTTATGATCCAGTACTGTTTATAATTTTTTACCACACTCATGTCTCATATCATTTGATCACATAGAATCACTAACTATTTTCAAGGACTGGAACAAAAAATCTGACACACAGAAAGGATCATCGTATTTATTCACACAAAGAATCACATCACAAATCTGTCTTATTAGAATGAATCCAAAATATTATAATGGAAAAAACCATATATGTTATTATTGGAACTTTAAATAGGAGAAAAAATTTCATTTCTAGAACTAAAATAGTGATCACAAGCTATTACACACATGTTTTGTGAGTCGAAAATTCCTAAAATGATGAATGAGTACCACATCTTACTGATCAGGTCTAAAAGTCTAAAATAGATATCAATAAAATCAAATACACATTTATAAAAATAAAATAACTCAATTGAAACAATTCTAACCAAAAAATCCCAATTTCACCAATATCTTGGATTTCAATCCATACTTGTGTTGGCCAGAAAAAAACATGAAATCCATCCCACGTTTTGTTTTCAAATGTGTCTGAGAACATTTACTATGTCTTAAATCCAACAAAACCTAAATAACTACCAAAAAAATCTCAAATATGACTTTTAATTCCCTGAACCATCCCACTTAATAGTAACCATTTTAGAGTTCCTCTAGAACCCAAGAATACAACCTTATATACTAGAGTCCACTGACTACCAGTGAGGGTTTGATAGGTTACAGTGGGGACAATATACTATATAAAGATCAATGATAATAATATCAAAAAAATAATAATTGAAGAAACACTAAATAACATGAAAAGGTAATCCTAATAAAACATATACTATTAAAGGAAACATTAAAAATATCTTTTCATTCATAAAAAAATCAAACAGATTCGCATAGGCTGATCACATATACACAAGCATGAAGTAAAAAAAACATTTTTGACACTGAGGAACCACTTGGATTATTTTAAAAACCCAAACATCCATCCCATATACCATTTTCAGTTCCATATCAACAAGAATCCCAATAACGATCCCTTAACCTTACAAGTTCCATGAACTATAAATTATGCACATGACCCAAAGGGTCTGTGCAGGGTGTGAGTATGAACTCAGTAGGGAACTACCAATGATGTCCCTAGATAATATCCATATGTATAAATGTGTATAAAAATTAAAATAAACCTTATACCAAAGTTCACCACTAAAACTTCTCCATGCATTCTCAACCATCCTAGAGTGATCCTTTACTTTCTTGGAACAATGCTGATGTGGAAAGATGCATCCATGATGTTTCATTCTATAAGTTCCCTCTTCCTTCCAGGAAAATCCCATACCACACAAAATCACATGCTAACAATAAAAAATTTTACCATCTTGATTAAACCATGATACCCCAAAGAAACATCCACATATCATATCATAAGTCCCACGGTCAGTCAAACCCTTCAACAACTTCTCACTCAATAATCTGACAAAACCCAATGTACAATGACACTACAAGAAAAGCAATATATAGTACCAGATTTGTTGGTTTGTAGAGGTGTTTTAAAACACAACTAAGCATTCCATTAGTCTTTATAAAAAGAATAAAATATTTCTACTTTGGGAATAATTTCACTAAATTTTTAAAATACATTATGAGTCATTTATTGTCTCATTTTTTGTGGATGTTTAAACCATTGATAAATTATTATCTGGAGTCTTTATTTAAATATATTTTTTCAAATATTTTTTTATTAAAACTACATTTTTTATTTATATATTTCAAAATATTTAAAATACAGTTTTTATTTATTTACCATTTATTATTTATTTTCTACTTGTTTTACTATTATATATATATAACAACAAATTCTAGGAAGGTATCCCATATTTACACCACTGCCACTCATTTTTATATAACTATCCTAACAACTCCACCAAATGCACTTAAATGGATTAATATTTCAATACCTATTTTTCGACTTACATGTTTAATTTATTTACATTACACAATAAATTCATAAGAGATCACCCATCCTTACACTACTCACCCATTCTCACATCACTCTCTAACTTTCCTTGTTGCTGATGGCTATAGGCTAAAACTTTATATTTAATTTGAGAGATTACATGAATTTTGTTGTAAGTGTAACTGTATTGGGAATTTAACTAATAATTTTTTTTTGGAATTAGAGATGTGTTCATTGAAACAAGACTGGTCACTTGGTTTATTATTTAAATTTAAATTACATATGGATGGTTTTAATATTATAGATCCAAAATTGAATTATAATGCCAGATTTATTTTGAAATATAGATATTTGGAACTCCCAAATGCTATATCTTTTGGGATGGTAGTTATGGTCATTACTTGTGATAAGTTAGTTGGAAATGGATATTTTTTTATCCAAGGTAATAAAATTTAAAAACCAGTACATTCCTTGGGACCTACTCATGTTTTGAAATAGGTTTAGTGAAGTTATTTATCAGTATATGTTGTCTGATAATATAAACATGATGATGGAGTTTCATGATCTCCACTCAAAAACATCCAATGTTCTAGTTAATCAACTTTTTTCGAGTGGTTCTAAGAAAGGGTCCATCATTTTTAGTGACCAGGTTGGCCAAACTTCTTTTAAAATAGTAAAAGTCTTTCTTCAAATAGATATTGGTGGTTTAGGAGATAAAAAATATATAGAAACATCAAAGAACCAAATATAGGGTAATTCCTCGTACCCCCTCAATTTTTTGAATCAATCAAGGTTATTTAGGAAAAATTTATCTAGTATATAAATAAGGAATGCGAGGAGGAAAAGGATAAAAAATCCTTCTTCACAATCCCACTAGATTATATTGGACATGAGTGGTTTCCTCTAGGAAAAAGTGATGCTATTACAGATTGATTTTACTCAAGAGTTGAGTATATATTTGCAAAAATGGAACATGTACTCTTCATCTTTTAAGAATACCTCACAGTATAGGAGTTTATATCCTCTAACATTGAATAAAATATTCAATCCAACCCAAAGATGGATATTCGGGATTTATCATAAAAATATGGTGTCCATTGAAAATCCATCAATACAAAAATGTTGGATGAGGCAAATAAGCATGAAAGTACTCCCTAAAAGAGGTTGTAGTGAATGGTTCTTGTGCATCTTATGTTGAAGCTACCATAAAGGTGAATATTGGTGGAAAAGGTAATAGGGATGACCCCACTAGAAATATTTTTAACATAGATAACCTATCCAACCCAAGGTAAATGGTTAGAAAATTAGAGAGAGTATGAAATCCACATGGTAGGGGAAGACCACAAAACATTGGTAAATGGTAAACTATTTTTGTAGGTTACTCTTTCTTGGATGATTGTAAGAGATTATTTTCATTCTGGATTGATAGATACTTTCTGTTTTTATTTTATTTTTGGTGGATTTAAAGGAAACTTTATTTAACATTTCAACCCCTATAATAATTTATTTTTATAATAAAAAGATCATGAGCATGGTTATCTGGGATCATGGATCAGTTTTTTCAGATGAATAACTAATGAATAAAATTAAAAAATTAAAAATATTAAAAAATATTAAAATTTAAAAAACATTATTATTTACTAATTAATATTTATTTATTTATTTATTTAATAATAAATAATTGACTTAATAAATAAAATTTTTATTTAAAAAATCATTAAAAATAATTAATAATTAATATGTAATTAAAATTTGAAATAGAATATAATTAATAATTATAAATAATCGATAATTGATGATTAATAATTGATAAATAATAATAAATAATAGATTATAGATAATTAATAGTAAATAATTAACAATTAACAATTGACAATTAACAATTAACAATTTACAATTAGTAATTAATAGTTATTAATTACAAATTACCGATTACTTATTAATAATTAGTAAATAATTAATAATTATTGATTACAAATAAAAAATAATTAACATTTAATAACAAATTTACCCAACGAGTTTGTACCTAAGTGGTACATGCTCTTTCATGATATCCATAGGGATGAGGGTTCATCATTAGATGGGTGCAGTTACGTTATGTTGACATTGATAAATGTGTTCTATACACTTAGCCACAAAATTCAAGATCTGATCCTCATTTAGAAAATAAATGTCGAGTTTGAGTAGAAATGTGTCCTTATACCGGAAGGAGAAAATTGAGTTTCTATGTTCTGCAAGAATTATCACACACAAGGGAATGGATATTCCTCATAAATGTTTCTCAATCATATGGCATAGTGGTGAGAACCTCACTATTAGAGTAGGCCATGGATTTGGAATGAGAGGTGGTGTTATAAGTGTCGAAACCCAAAACATCCTCGAACTAGTTTAAAAAGTTAATAATGTAACTCTAAATTTTTCCGGGGGGTTAGTGATGGCTGCGAAGGGACCAACCCAAAGAGTTGGGACTACAACCCAACACTAATCCTACTCAGGGGATGTTGGGGTGCAACCACTATGATATGGACCAACATGATGGCTTGGTGGTTCGCCCAGGTGGTCCTATGATCACTGAGCCTGATCACTAAGAGGATCATGTAGGCCCTCCCTAAATAGCCTAGAAGGAGTCACCACCATAATGCGTGACACCTATGCCGGACACCTACCCAGGGTACCTGCAGGAACAACCTCCTTTATAGAGACCCTTATTTTTCTTACATTACTAATAAATAATTTTAAATATATAAAAATAAAATCATTACACAAAGATGTTCCAATGGTTTAGTGTCTTGGGAAAACTAGTATCATACATAATTTTTACAACAAAAATATAAACATTTATTTAATTCTTTCTTCGCTAGCTTCTTACTGGCCCTTGAATTATCTTTAGCACAGGTAGTCACCTGAGGATAAATCAAAACGGGGTGATCTAGAAGCATAGTAAGAGGATACATAAGAACATTAAACAATATAAAAAAGGGTTAGAATAATAATTATCATCATAACATAGTCATAGGATCATAATCCTGAGATGGAGAATTAATAGAAGACTGGGAATGTGGCAATGCATAAAAATGAAACATCATGTCTTAGTGGTCAACCTCTACACATAGTTGTGAAAAAAGCTAGCATCATGTTAAAAAATATTTAAATTTAATCATGAGGTTATTCATATTACCAAATTAAATGTAGTTCATTATAATTATGGGTGCACCCGTCACATCCTAACATTTACATTAGGATATATAATTTTAGGCACACCTATCACATCACAACATTTACATTATCATTCATGCAACGTAGAACCTATATAAATATTGAATATATAATAAACCATGGAATGGAATGAGTTTAATATCATAAGAATAAATTCATAAACTTTGGGTTTCGAAATAAAATAGTGAATGACATACTTGAAATAAGAATCATCAACCTTGAGTGAAAGAAACAATCTTGAGATGTAAAAGGTGTGTTTTTTAAAGAAGAGTTATTTTGGAAAACAATGTGTTTGTCATAAACTCAATTAGAAAGAATTTATTTCATAGATAAGGTAATATAATAATGAATAAATTGTTTTTAAGGAATAACCATTCTGAAAATGGAGTGAAAGAAGGAAAACCGAATGAAAGAGAGTTAGGTTTAGGAATTCCTATTACTTTTTGTATGAATGATTCCTTCACATTAATAACCTGTATAATCACATTATATTAATTAATTATAAATTCAAGAACCGTTTATACTTGAATATTATATAATTACAGTGTTATTATGTTCTTTTATGGGACTTATTATGAGTTATATATTTTAATTTCATCATTTGGGAGCATTAATTTTCATTGTTTCCATGATTGGTTTGTCGTGTATTCATGAATGGAAGTTCATTTATAATGAGTATAAACATCCATAATTTTTATTATATGTTATTAATGATATTAAAAAAGTTTAAATGATCTTAAAAAGTATTTTTTTTATATAACATGAGGATAATTAATTAGACAAATGTTAATGATGATCATTTTAGGTTAATTTTGGTACTTTTCTCGAACGCTACACCATCATTTTATTTTATCATTTGGTATTATGAGTATAAGTTATTTCCAAAACATAAAATGTGTAATAAAATAAAATTTAAAATATTTTTAAACCATTTAATAGTATTATTAATATCATTGAATATGTTTATGGAAATTGAAAGTGCGTCGCCCATGATGTCGGTAAATTGACACATCACGGGCGACGATTTCATTTTTAAGATGGAAGAGAGGGGGGGGGGATTTTAATGTTGGATATTAAATTTACATGATATAATTACAGTGTATGTAACTTATTGGAGTTATAATTCAATTTTTATTAAGGGATGTGAGGAAATAATAAGAAAATAAATTGACATTGAAAGGAAATTAAAAGAGAAGAGAGAGGATTTACCTTTTGAATTATCCTCTTGAGATCCTCCTCAAGGCACCTTGGATTGGTCTTTTTATGAGACCAAGAGATCCTGGACGTGGGGGGGGGGGGTAGGTAAGTTTATTGGGAAAAATATCGGCATGTATCAGTGCTTGATAGGTGTGAGGATAATAGGGTGTGAGGGGTGGTATTTATATGGAGGAGAGGGGAGTTTTCTTTTTATTTTAATCATTAGTTTATTATTTTGCTCAAGAAAAGAAATATTGAGGATTAATGTGAATAAATATATTAATTAGTTAATTTTAGTTCGAACCAACTTTCATTTACATCATCTATGACTCAATCATGATACATAGAATCATTTATTTAGCATATTTTGTAAATTATCAAATTTCACTATTCACCAAAAATTAAATTATTTCAGAACAATAAAAAAAATCACCCTAACCATTGTTTGATATGTAGAATTCCAAAATAGAATCCAATTTATCAAAATAAATTTCTAAATATATGAAATTTTATTTTTAAAGAAAATAATTTTTCACTTGCTAAATTAAAATTTTAAAATTATAACTGTTTTTATTACACTTTGAAAATTTAATTAAGGTCTCTTAAAAATATCCTAAAATCATGGGAAAATAATTTAGTTATTTAGGAATAAATTTTTAGAAATCAAATTATATTTTAAATAACATTAGTAATTTAAAATTGAAATTAAATATTTATTTCTCACAAAAATACAAACACTTAATTTTTAATTTTTAAAACATTCCCTCTCATTTATAAGGCGCCTAAATTTTATTTATACTTCTATGGGTGAGGTTACTATTCATTTGGCCAGTTTACTGTTCATAAGGGTCATATTACTATTCATAAGGGTAAATTACAATTCACCAAAAATTACGTTTTTTTATCATACTCTAAATATCTTACTAATCGAAATTTTGTATGTCAGATTTTTGAAATTCAAAAAAAACAAGTGGAAAAATTATTTTTAACTACTATGATATAAAGGTCACATAGTATTTATTAGTTCATTTAAGCATGATGTGGCATTGTTTCTTCTAATGTTATTTTATGTGACATAATTATAAGAAGGTAATTTCCATTGATAAAACGTTGGGTCATTACATTCTTCCCCCCTTTTGAAAATTTTTCCTCAAAATTTTGTTTTACAAAAATAGGTGAGTGTACTTCTCCTTTATCTCCTCCTAGAGTTCCCAAGTTTGTTCTTCATAATTATGGATCCTCCATAACACTTTGACAACGTGTGTTGTCTTGTTTTGTAGAACCTTATCTTTACATTCTATAATCTTTACTGGCTGATCCTTTTAAGAGAGACCATCTTCTAACTATACCACATCTAAGTTCAGTACATGTGAGGGATCCAGTATGTACTTCCTCATGAGTAATAATTGGAACAAATCATGAACTTGAGCCGTATTTTGTGGAAGCTAAAGCCGATATGCCATATTTTATATGTGATCAAGGATCACAAAGTGGAAAATGTACCTTGGTCTTATCTTCCCTTTCATTCCAAACCACATGAATCTCTTCCAGAGTGGTATTAAATGAAATAATTTATCTCCAACATCGAACTCCAAGTCCCATCAATAGTTTTCAGAATATATTTTTTCCAACTCTGAGCAGATTTGATATGTTTATAGATGGATTGAACTTTTTCTGTCATCTCTTTTACAAGATCATGTCCAAGTAGATTTCTTTCTCTAAATTCATCCCAAGAGGAAGGAGTTCTATAGAGATTCATATATATCCATCTTAATACTTTTGTGGAAGCTATTTTTTATAATAAATCAACCAATGGGAAATGTTGATCCCATCCACCTTTGAATTCTAATGAGCAGGCTCTTAGAATATCCTCGAGCATATGAATAGTCTTTTCAATTGGCCATTAGTTTGGAGGGTGGTAGGATGTGCTGAAATTAAATTCATTACTTAATTCATATTGAAGACTCCTCCATAATTTAGATGTGATCCTTGGATCGTGATTAGAGACAATTGAGAGTGGAACCCCATGTAGTCTCACCACTTCCTTCACATATATCATTGTAGGTTGTTCAAGCGAGAGATATTACTAAATAGTGATAAAGTGATCAGTCTTGGTGAGTATGTACACCACAAACCATTTCACATTATTTCCTTTGGATGTCTTAGGGAGACCTGTGTCAAAGTCCATGATGACATTATCCCTTTTCCACATGGGTATAGGCAATGGTTTTAACAATCCTACTCTTTTTTCTATAATTAAACAAAACTTATTACATAAATTCTTCACTTGATAAAATATAGAAGATAAAGAGTTCTAGTGTCTTTGGGGATTAGAAACATTAAATAAGCACATAAAACATGAAATACACATATTTATTGAAAGATAATTTTAAATGACCAAACACATTCCTTCGTACTTAGTATTGCATGGGATAACCTGAGGACATTCATAAGAAAAGGGTGGGATACAAATCCCGGTATGGGAGTAAACAAGGCATAAAATAAAGAATATAGTACATGTTAAGAAATAGGTATATAAATGGAGCACAAGATAAACATGATCATAAAGTCATGATATAGAATGATTATCATAACATGGAAATGTGGCATCCACATTTAACATGATATTAGCTTGTGAAAAGGCTCATTGCACATGGATCATGAGTAAAAACTCATTGTACTTGAATTGTATTTATTAAACCATCCTTTCACTTGTAGTATCATGATACAAGTCTTTACCGAATGCATTGGATCGCTATTAGGGTTCACCCTTCTTAATCATTTCATTTCATGAATTAGTGTGCCATATAGATCATACAACATGGATTCATTAAACATCATAATTTATTCCACGATAAATTAATATGGAATTAATACATGTAACTATATAATCAATAAGTAAATATTCATAAATGTTAATACCTTTGATAGATAAATGGGCATTGTACTCACTACATAATGACTTTGGCTTGTAAAATCATGGTGTGATTTCGGTAGCATAACGACGTGACATAAGAATTCATAAAAATAGTTGATGATAGAGAAAGAGGTATCCCATCATATGTACATAAAATTGATAGAAATGGGGTCATATAGATACATGTCCCAACCTATTTATTGGAATTTAGATTCATAATATAAAATAATTTCTTGAATGTAAATGAGAAAAGAGAAATTATTAGGAAATTTCGGCATGGTAACAGGTGTACATGGAAGGAATTAATGATAGGGAAAGGAGGTCTCCCATAATATAAATATAATTAAAGAAGTGTGGGGGAGGTGAGAAATCAAACCCAACATTTGTAATTAGAAACAAAAGGGTATAACAATATAAAGAAATTTGGACAAAAATGAGAATGGAAGAAATCCCTTACATGGAAGTGTGATCCCAAAGGCTTTGAAGAGGCTTGAGAGAGGATTCATGGGAGCTTGGGGCACCTTGCGATGATAATAGAGAGATTATGGTAGAGTAGGGACTTTATCCAAGTGTTTTTAGTGAATATAAGTGGGATATTGGGTGGGTTTATATAGGAAATGAGAGGGGATTGTTTATTATTTAGGTTTTGAACACCACACATTAAACTAATCAAAAACACAAACCAAACCTTGGTTTTTTACTTTGGTTTATGAAAAAGGGGTGTGGTAAAAATTATTTTATAATTCCAATGGCGTAATTTCTTAAAATATTAGTCTTGTTTATGTGGAGGTGAGTCACACTCTCAAGGAAATTAGTTTACAAGTTAAAATGATTTATAAGTCTTAGAGGGTCCTCTAAGGAACCGTAATATTAATCAAACAAATCTAAAATAACATTATTTTAAATTAAAAAACATATATTGGATGAAAATAAATTTTATCATATTTAATAAACCGCTCTTGGGTTATTATGATGTCATAGAACACATTATATATTTAGAAGGTATTTAATTTTTACCCAAAAATTCGACTCTCAGAAAGTAATGAAAAACTCACCGTTGGAAAATTTTAATGTATTGATTCCAAAAATAATATTCATTTTTTCTAAATAATTTTCTAAATATGTGAATTTTTTACTTTTAATATAAAAACCGACATTTATAAAAAATTAATGGGTTTTGAAAAAAAACAACTTTCCAACCATAATAAAAATTACAATTGTATTTATAAAAATAATACGATCATTTATATTTAATAAAATTAGTTTCATAATAATCTTTTATTAAAATATTATTTAATTCAAATGTCCATTAATTCATCAAAATAGATTTCTTAATTGAAAATTATCTAAAAAATATTATTTGTGCTTTAAAAACTATTTACAAAGTAACAATAATTAAATGAATATATATTCTTTATTCTAAACAAAAATAATGCACATAATCATAGTTATATGGTCTTGTTACATTACCCCTTAAAAAAACCACATAATACCTAAGGGTAAGGTGTGCGATGGTGACAAACTATTGGGGTGGCTCAGGTAACATCGCTCGGGTGGTAATCTCTATCAAATTCCACTTCTCCCAAAGGCAGTTCCATTGAAACTTAACGTGTTGAAGCTTGGCTTAGGCTTGGTAAAGATTGAAGCCTATTGATTCTACCTCCATTTTGAGCTCCAAAAAATGGGCTTCGTAAAGATTAATTTTACTGGATGAGGCCACTACTTCCTTTTTTTGAGTAAATTGGATTTGTTAAAGCCCTATATATATAATAATCATGTGATTTCTATTCAATGGCTATATTAGCAATAGTAACAATTCTTAACATTATTTTAAAATCAAAAAAACATAAAACCAAAGAAGTGCATATGTTTTATATAACCATTTTACACAATAATACATTTAAATAGTTCAGGAGGAATTTTCATTAATAAAAGATTGGGTCGTTACAATGGTTGAATCATCCCTTTGGACTTTTGTTTCCCTACTTTAAATTGCTGACATATCAAGAACCTTGAGATATATTTTTCAATCTAATTCTTCATTTTATCCCACTAGAAGTGTTCTTGGAAATCACAAAACATCTTGGTGCTACCAGGATGGATAGATAAGGTTTAGCTATGTGAATTTTCCAATTGCTCCTTCTTTATCCCAGGTGATTAAGGAACATAGAACC
Source organism: Viscum album (assembly GCA_963277665.1). Taxonomy (NCBI): domain Eukaryota; kingdom Viridiplantae; phylum Streptophyta; class Magnoliopsida; order Santalales; family Viscaceae; genus Viscum; species Viscum album. The sequence continues at coordinate 2,081,949,740 of OY728122.1, read as the reverse complement.
TTGTTCCAAACCTAATTACACCATCATAATCGATATAGAACTCTTATAGATTTTCTTCCTTTACTATATTCACCTTCATTTGGAACTCTGTATCATCCCTTTGTGCCTCCTTAATCTTGTCTTGGATAGATGGTTGGGAAATAATTTGGTCAATGTAGGATTTATTCTCAACCATTATGATTTAAAAATACATCCTTTATATATCGATGAAGATAAGGTATTTCTCAATGAAAAACATGGATAGAGTAATAGGTTGTTTTCTGATAAAAGCATTGGCTACGTTGTTTATGTTTCCCAGATGATAGTGAATAGAACAACCATAGTCTTTGATTAGCTCTAACCATATCCATGGATGCATGTTGCACTCATTTTTTGTGAATATATAATTTAGGCTACTATGATTGGTTGATATATCACACTTATAATCATAAACCTAGTACCTCTAGATTTTCATGGAATAATTCATAGCTATTAGCTCCAGATCATGTGTCGAGTAGTTCTCCTCATGAATCGTCAAATTCCGTGATGCATAAGCTATCACGTTATCATTTTTCATGAGTACAGAAGCCAATACATTCTTGTAAGCATCATTGTATGTCACAAATTGTTCTCCATTTTTTTGTAATGTGAGTTCAAGTGAAATGATCAGCCTTATATTTAGATCTTATATTCTTTCCTCACATTCTTTCTTCGAGATATACTTTACACCTTTCCTTGTTGACTTAGTTATCAGGATTAAAATTCGTGAGAAATTTCTCACAAAACCTCAATAGTACCCTTTTAATCCCAGAAAAATATGGATTTATATTACAGTAGAGGGTCTAGGCCATCCTTAAATTTCCATGGATTTTGAATGGTCTACATATAATCCCTCACTTATGATCACATGTCCCAAGAACATGACTTGTTGCATCCAAAATTCACGCTTGCTGAACTTGGTATAAAACTTCTCCTCACTCAATGTAACCAACCCAATTCTTAGACATTCTTAATGTTCTTAATTTCTCTTAGAGGAGATGATAATTTCATCAATATACACTACCAAAAAAATTTGAGGTAATTTCTAAAGACTCTATTCATAAAATCCACGAAGATTACAGGGGAATTATTAAGTCTGAATAGAATCACCAAAAACTCATAGTGTCCATACCTTATAAGGAAGGCATTATTTTTAATGTAATCCTTATTAATATTTAGCTGATGATATCTAGAACGAAGATCCACCTTTGATAAGTAGAAAGATCCAATTAATTGATCAAACAAGTCATCAATCTTCTGAAGAGGATACTTGTTATTTATAGTGATCTTGTTGGGTTTTTAATAATCAATACACAACCGCATTGATCCACTATTCTTCTTGAAAAAGAGAACTAGCTCACCCAATGGTGATGTACTCTGGTGTATGAACACTTTGTCAAAATTCTCTTGTAGCTATTTCTTTAACTCAAAAAGTTCAATAGGATCTATCCTATAGGGACACTTTGAGATAGGATTAGCTTTGAGTTTGAGTTCTATTGATAAATCTACCAGATGATCTGGGGGTAGTCTAGGTAGATCTTTAGTAAATATATCACTATATTTCCTTATGACGGGCATTTCCCTAGGTGGATAACTTTCTTTAACTAAACCATTAGATCAAGGTATGCCTCTTCCCAGGGAATCATCACCCACACTGTTGAAGGATTTACCAAAGGAGATTCATTATCTTCATTGAATTTATAGAGGATCATGGGATGGTTTGGAATATTAAAATATATTTACTTTTATCAATAGTTTATATGTGATCTATATAAAGAAAGCCAATTTATCCCTAGTATAGCATAAAATTCCACCAGCAGAATTGTCATTAGATTTGATGGAAGAATATTCCCGCATACACCAATAGGTTAAGGGTATAACACTTGGGTTGAAATGATTGACCCACTTGGTGTTTTTATGGATATATCTACTTCAAGTATTTGGGGATTCGATTCAATAGTTATATAAAATGTTTGAGATATAAAAGAACGCATACAATCAGAATCAAATAAGACTTTCTCCATTCTTGAATGAATATGAAGTGTACATTTATGACTTCATTCTCTTTCTCCACTTCTACTGTAGTGATGACATAATCCTTCCCATTGACCTTTGGTTTTGGTGGATGATGACACTAATTAACTTCTAGAACTCAAGGTTTAGTGCATTGGCTTGCATAGTTCCCCTTCCCCCTATAGTTGTTGCATTGGAGCATGGGTGATGCTCTCCTTTACTCCCCCACATTGTCTGGCCTTTTCATTTCTTTTTGACATTCATGAGCTTGGTGGACTTCTCTCCTATATTTGATGAATTTATCTATCAATTTGAGGTAGTACCAATGATGTTTCTTCCCACATTTTGACATGTGGGTGGATGAGTATTCATTCCACCATTCTCATTAGATCATATATATTTAAACTTCATCATTCAGTTCTTATCACCATATCCATGGGACCATTATCCAAACTCCATATCCAACTTGAGAGCTCATCAAAAAACTTCTTCATAACTCCCAAATCCTTGAATTTCAAGAGCCTTTCGAAGGTGTGGTTTTAAACCACTAGATAATCTATCAATTTTTCTATCCTTATTGGCAACAAAACTTGTATCATACATTGTAAACCTTGTGATATTTTCTTCATAGGTCATGAAAGATTCTACTTCATTTTTATTCAACTCTATGAATTCTATCTCCATCTTTTTTTGAAGTGATTTATGGAAATACTTATTAAGAAACATTATTTTAAAGTCTTCCCACTCAATCTCTTCAATTTCATCCCTCTGCTTGGTGTTCTTACCAAACACCACCATTTATTTGACTCTCCACCTAGATTAAAACCCACAAGATTCACCTTATCCATCCCAGAATAGTGAATCACAGAAAATATCCCCTCCATTGAGTCGACCCACTATTCCACAACAAGTGGATCAGAAGATCCACTAAACATTAGGGGTTGTTACTGCATAAATCACTCAATAGCCAGTTTCTCCCTCTTTAGCCTAGGAGGATGTTCCACATTATTTAGGTTATTGTTCATAACTAGAGAAAGTTGGGTAATCATCGCCCTGAAATTTTGAACTCCGCCATCCAAAGCATTGGGGATGTCATTCGGTCAATCACTGCACTGTCCCCCACATCGGTTTTTGGCTTGGTTTCTCCTAGTTCCCACTATTTTCTAAAATAGAAAAGGTTATAAAAAAACATAAGTCAACAAGTCATTAATATATAATTTATTCCTTTGTGAAATTACATCTAAATTCATATCTTGTGGGATACCTATGTTTAGAAATTCATATTGGGTGCTTAATTAAACTTAGTCTCATAATAATGTTTTTTCACAAAGGTTTTCTAATCATAAATACCAAATTATCTAAACTATCCTTTGATACCAACTATAGTGACCCTACTTTTTCTTACATTGATATTAAATCATTTTAAAGATAAACAACAAAATATCATTACACAAATAGTATCCAAAGCATTAGTGTCTTGGGAAAACTAAGACCATACATAACTTTTAAAACATAAACATTTATTTAATTCCATCTTCTCTAGCTTCTTAATGGCCCTTTAATTCTCCTTAGTACAAGTAGTCACCAGAGGATATACATCGAATAGGGTTGTGCTAAATTCCCAGTTAGTGGATAGATAGAAAAATGAAATAATATAAAATGGGTAGAGAATAATAATTATTATTGTAACATAGGCATAGGATCATAATCATGAGAGGAATCATTAAGAATAGACTTGGAATGTGGAAATGCATAAAAATGAAACATCGTGTCTTAGTGGTCAACTACCACACATAGTTGTGAAAAAAGATAGAATCATGTTCAAACATATTTAACTTTACTCTTTAGGTTATTTATATTACTCAATTCATTGGATCACTCTATAATTCTGGGTGCACCTATCACATAATAACATTTACATTGGGCTATATAATTCTGGGTGCACCTGTCACATCACAACATTTACATTATCATGCATTCCACATAGAACGCATATAAATATTGAACATTTAATAACCCATGTAAAAGAATTTTTTTAATGTAATAATAATACATTAATAAAATTTGGGTTCCCAAATGAAATATGGAATAATATACTTGATATAGGAAACATCATCCTTGGGTGAAAGAAACAATCATGAGAAGTGAAAGGTGTGTTTTTTTGAAAGAAGAGTTATTTTGGAAAAAAATGGGTTTGTCATTAACTCAAGTAGAAAACATTTATATATTGTAAAAGGTAATATAATGATGAATAAATGATTTTTAAGTAATAACCATACTGATAATGGAGTGAAATAGGGAAAACCCAAAGAAGCATAGTTGGGTTCAAGAATTCTGCTTACCTTTTGTCTGAAAGCTTCCTTCACATTAATACCCTGTATAAACTCATTATATTCATTTATTAATGATTAAAGATCCTTTTATAAATAAATATTATTCATTATGGTGTCATTATGTTATTTATGGGCCTTTTTATTAGTAATAGAGTTTAATTTCATCATTTGGGAGCATTCATTTTCATGGTTTCCATGATTGGTTCACTTCGTATTCATGAATGAAAGTTAATTTATAATGAGGATAAACATATAGAACTATTATTATATGTTATTAATAATATTATAGAATTTTAAATTAAATTACAAAGTATTTAGTTATATACCATGGGTATGATTTATTAGATAAAAGTTAATGATGATTGCTTTAGGTTAATTTTGGCGGTTATTCGAACGCTGCAAACTCGTTTTGTTTTATCATTTAGTATTATGAGTATAAGTTATTTCTAGAACATAAAAAGGTTTATAAAAAAATTTTAAAATCATTTTTAAACCATTTAATTTTTTTATTAACAACCTTTAATATGTTTAGGGAAATTGAAAGTGTGTCTCCCATGATGTCGGTAAATTGACACATCACGAACAACAATTTCATTTTTAAAATGAAAGAGAGAGGGGAAGAGTTTAATGTTGTATCTTTAATTAACATAAAATAATTCCAGTATATGTAAGTTTATATAGTTATCATTCTTTTTGGATGATGGTAGGTGAGGAAATAATAAGAAAAGAAATTGAAATTGAAACAAAATTAAAAGAAAAGAGAGGATTCACCTCTTGAATTCTCATATTGAGATCCTCCTCAAGGCACCTAGGATTGGCCTTTTAATGAGACAAAGAGATCCTATATGTGGGTAGTGGACTAGGGGAGATTATTGGGAATAATGTAGGCCTGGATCAAATCTTTATAGGTGTAAGGATAATAGAGTGTGATGGGTGGTATTTATAATGGAGGGGAGGGGTGTTTTCTTATTATTTTATTGATTAGTTTATTATTTTCCACAAGAACAGAAATAGTGAGGATTATTGTGATAAAATAAAGTAATCAGTGCTTCTGAGATCAAACCAATGTCCATTTACGTCATTCATGCATCAAGCATGATGCAGAAATTCATTTATTTAGCATATTTTGTAAATTATCAAATTTCAATATTCACCAAAAATTAATGTATTTCAGAAAATTTAAAAAATCACTCTAACAATTTTTCGATGAGTATAATTCAAAAACGAAATAAATTTTATGAAAATAATTTTCTAAATATGCGAAATTTAATTTTTAAATAAAGTAATCATTTACTTGGAAAATACAAATTTTAAAATTATAACTGATTTTATAACACTTTGAAAAAGTTACTTAAGGTATCATTAAATTCTCCTAAAATAATGGGAAAATATATTTATTTAAGAATAAATTTCATGAAAATGAATTTTATTTTAAATAAATTTATTAATTTAAAATTTTAATTAAATATTTATTACTCACAAAAATATCAACACTTAATTATTAATTTTTAAAAGAATCCCTTTCATTTATAAGGTGACTAAATTTTATTTATTCTTTCATGGGTGAGTGTAATATTAATTTTTATGGTTTATTATTCATAAGGTTAATATTTTTATTCATAAAGTCCATGTTACTATTAATATGGGAAAGTTACAATTCACCAAAAATTATGTTTGTCCTATTAGACTCTAAATATCATACTGATCGCAACTGTGTTTGTCTGATTTTATAAATTCAAAACACCAAAGTGGAAAAATTATTTTTAATAGCTAGGATATAAAGGCCACATAGTATTTAGTAGTTCATTTAAACATGTTGTGGTATTTTGTTTCCTAATATGATTTTATGTGATATAAATATAAGAAGTGAGATTCCATTGATAAAACTTTCAGGTAACCTTCCAAAACTCAAAATAAGTGGGAATTAATGGGGGTATTATGATCAATGTCCCTCAAAGGTTTGAAACACAAGACAACTTTTTAAGGATCCCTCCCCATTGTTGACTAACACTAGCGCAAATTCCCTTCCTTGAATATTAGATCTATTCAAGAACCTTCTAGGGACACCAGAGGAATCACTTAGTTCCTTGAGAAAGGCCTTTCGTAAGTGTTTTTTTACAGGTTGTCCATCACCTAAGTAATCTCTAGCCCATGTAGGTGTACCCTACATGAATCAATTCTAGTTCCTCCCATGTCTAACCTATGTGACTCACCTTATTCTCACCATGCCTTGACCTACGTGAGACACCCTCTAAGACATATTTTAAGCCACCAATGGTAGGGATCTCTTTTCTTTGGATCCCTTATCTGAGGGGGACCAAATTAAATCCTCCATTGAATCTTTTATACATAGAAAATCATGGAAAAAGACACACCGGTGTGTCTCCCATTCGAATAAGCATTCCATCAGTCAGAGGTGTCCCACACTTTTCTTAACTGATGGGGAGGGAGAGGATCACATATGTCTTCTCATTTGAGGGTTAGTAGATTATACAAATCTCTTATTTGGGAACCAAGAGAAGGGAATACCTCTAAAGTAAGACTTTGGACTTTTATTATGGATTATAACCATATGGATAGTCATATGTGACTATACTTTTTACCAAAATAGGAGGAGACAAGCACGCCAATGCCCTTTCCTCTTATCCTGTAGTCCCAACCTCTTCCACCAGTAAAAGAAGAATCGTGTTGTTTTTAGGATCATTTTATTCTTCTTGTTTATCACATCTGATTATAACTCACATGGGAATATAGTTTACCTACAATCATGAAATCCACAAGGTCATATTCATGTTTTGGTATAGAATCTTTACCTGAATCTTCCTATCACCTTACTTTAGAGGAAATCCATTGTCATGAGTCCTCAAAGCTATGTGTCCAACTCTAAGGGAATCCTACAAAATGGTGTAAGTCCCAAAAACATTCCTTAATTATCTTAATTCACTATATTCCTTGTGTGAAAAATATTCATAGGGTCTCCATAGGCATGGGTCCTCATAACCGAACTATGTGGGATTTGATTCTTATCCAAATGGGATACATAGGAAGCCTCCCTAAGGTCCAAAAAAACACCCCAAATCAACCTTTATAATTTTTGGTCCACATTCCCATTAGGGCCACATCTATCCTGGGAGACCACATCCCTTCCAGTTTCCTTGATATACTACAAAATAATTCTCACACAAAACATTGAATTGGATCCTTTTTACTGGATTTCTTTATTACACAATGTTAAACTGCACAGTTTGGTCCTCATCATCTGACCTTAAAAGGTATGACGTGTCCTGTTAAGTGGCACAAAACTACATAGTTTCTAATTATTTTTGTGGGGATACAAAGGAAACTCGTCTTACGAGCCTCATCCTGATATCAAAACAACTTCTCTCTCCTTGGATAATGATTAACTCTAAAGTGCCCCACTACATGGATTAAAACCAACATCGTAAAAATAAACGACCAAAGAATATCTATTCTGTATGAAATATGGTACAGTTAATGGAGAAACTCATATACATAAAAATTTCTCCATTGATGAAAAACCTCATATACATTCAAATGATTCTAAAGTTCATATATTACAACAATTTGTTGTTAGTTCAAGGGAGACCTATCTCATAATTGGGAATTAATAAAGGTTTTTCGAATATGTCTTAAATATATAAGAGAGTCTCAAAGGAGTCAATATATCCCCACAAAAGGGTGTGATGATACCAACCTATGATCCTCTCGACCAATGAGATTCCATAAGAATTATCGGCCCATCTCCCAACAACAAAATACATTTGGAAATAAGGTTCATGAAACATCTCGAATAAGGGAATTTTTGAGTGTTTCTGGATCCACTAACAAAACCTATTGGAAGCCATTAAAATGATGAATTTGATGTGAATGATTTTGAAACCATTTAAACCCCTATAATCATACTGTTGAAAAACACACACAAACATTTTCATTAGAAACACTGTAGCAACCACAAACACTATTCATCAGTAGGTCAATAGGTACATTATGGGACTGGGATACAGACAGACGCATATAAAAGGTAGAACAAACATGGGGACACATTTTAAATATCCATCAGTCCTCTAATATGGGATGGATGAGTGTTATACCATGTGACTCTCAACATGGTGTAACCAGTCTGATGGTGTGGAGTAACAAGTTGGCAGTGTAGTGGGGCACCACATAACCATCATTGAGTGGCCAGCTTAAAAGAGAGATGTGGGTGCTGAAACCTATTATCTAACCTTCCTCCCACATTCCATTGAGAGATGGAGGGGTTACCTATCATGGTGCATCAAACTGACATGATGTAGAAACATTGGTAGGGGAAACCCAACACTCTTGACTACTAATATAGGTGAAGTGACTTTGGTTGGGATGATGATGTGTTTATAGACTAATAGAACAATGTGCGACTGGATTCTCATACTAGACTTTGGGCGATCTCCATCACTGGCCAAAAATGGCCACTTCATCCTGGTTTTTCGGGCCATCGTGAATATCCTAGGCCATCAATCCACAAAAATTGAAATAAAATAAGTCTAGTTAGTGTTTTTAAATCCTAATGGGGAGGGATGAGTCTTGAGAAAATGTGGTGTTTGGGTGTGTGTATGTTTTATTGCTTGTAATCCCCTATACCTAATAAAAAATGAATTAATAATTAATTTAGTTTTTAAATAATTAGTAACTAATAATTATAAATAATTCATAATTTAATGATAATAATTAACTAAAATAATACATAATTAATTAATCTAAATAATAATAATAATAATTTTAAAAAGATAATAAATAATAAATAATTATCAACATGTAATTAAAATTTTAATTAATTATAAAAAATAATTATTAACTATTATTAATTTAGTGGTGGCTTGTAAAAACCATCACTAATTTTTTTTCTAATTTATTAATCAATCAATTAATTAAAAATTAATAATTTAATAAATCAAAAAAATTAATAAAAAATCATTAATAGTAAATAATAAGCAATAATTAATTACTAATTACTAGTTAATAATTAATTAAAACATTAAATACCACATAATCAATAGTTAAAAATAATTCATAATGAATAATAAATAATAAATAATAACTTATTAATAATTGATAATTAATAATAATAAGTAATAATTAATAATTAAAAATTAATAATTAGTAATTCATAATTAATAATTAATAATTTATTTTCTATTCAAATAATTAACAACTAATAATTATAAATAATTAACAATTAACAATTAACAATTAATTAATAATTAATTGTTAACAACTAATTATAATTATAATTAATTATTCATGACTAACATTAATTATTATCAATTTTGCGGTGGTTTTTTAAAAAATATTCCTAAAATTAAATAAAAATAAAAAATAATTAAACACAATTTATAATTATTAATAAGTAATAGATAACTATCAATTAATAGTTAACAATTAAAAATTTAAAATTAATAATTACTAATTAATATTTATGAATTAGTATATATTTAATAATTATTGATTATACATAAATTCTAATTTATAATTAAATCCACATAACTGGGTACTTTTGAATTTTTTCCCATCGAGGGAGGCGGTTGAGGTTCTGGAGTGGGGCTTACATCTAATAGGAGGCCTGAATAAATGTGGCTCGGTAGTTGGTTGAGTCGAGCTAAAAAGTGTTTCAATGTATTTTGGGAAATTTTATTAGCCCAATTACGAAACATGCTCTAAGGAAGCATTTGCCTCCATGTTATTGAGGGCCATAATAGGAATAAGATGGGTGAATGATTCCAGTTTAATTTTATATGATGTGGACCTATTTTGGGTAGTTTAATGTCATACAGAATGTACTTCTAGGTGAAAGTGACTTAGCAATGTTTTGTGTGGTACTTACACACAGGTGACCAGTTTTGCTTTATATTACCCATTGGTAATTAAATATAAGAAATTATAGTTAGGGGTTATACCTGGTAGAAAGAATATAGTAGTTATAGTAATTTGATAGGTCATTGGGATGTGATCATCAATGAGTACATGGTCGAGGATTACACCTCGTAAGAGGACTGTAGTAGTTATGGATTAGTGATAAGTTACTAGGATGATATCATAAATGAGGACATTGTTGGGGTGTACACACCTGGAAAGAGGTGTGTAGTATTTAGGGATCGTTGATAGGTCATAGGGAAGAAATAATCAAAGAAAACATGATCAGGGATTAAACCTAATAGGTGGCCCGTAATATATATGTCTCATTGATTGATGAATGGGATGAGTTTTTCAATGAGAACGTGGTTAGGGATTACAACCAATAGGAGGACCGTAGTATTTATTGATTAATAATAGGATATAGGGATTACACCACTAGTAGGAAGCTCATAGTATTTATAGCTCATTGATAGGTTAGGAAGTGGATATAATCAATGAGGGAATAGTTTGGGCATACAATTAATAATAGATACATATATTTACGACTCAATAGTGAGTCTATTTATGATAAAGAGTTTTGGAATGTTATTTTGGAAAATCTTATTTTAAATATTTAATATTTAATATTTTTTAAAAAATTAAATAAAATTTCGGATTTAATAGCAGTTTAAACCATTTCTAAAAATAAATCACAAAATGCTAGTCATTTTAAATAAATCCCTAAAAAGATATGATTATTTTCTAAGAAAATATAATTTTTTTAATAATCTAATGTGAATTAGTTAATATTTTGTGAAACAGTTTCTAAAAAAATAAAAAATAAAATATTTAGTAGTGATTTTGAGAACTATTTCTAAAAAACTACAGCTAACTACTCTTTTTTCCTATAGTTATAATAACCATCCTTTACCTTGACCATTTTTCCAACACATCCAATATGTATGATGAAAATACTTCTCTGAAATGATGTTTTAAATCCCCAACAAGTTCCCATGGCCATATATGGTGTATCCTCATATATAATGATGGTTAACACCACCACCTATTTTCCACTCATCTACAGAGGATACCACAAAAAACTAGTGATGAAAAGCACCTCGTGCGACCTATCTTGTGTGGTCATCACCCCCATTGATTCATTTCCCCCGAGTGAGTGAAAATTAACAATATCTTATGACCATAACTCATCGAACCTCAATCACCACATATGAAAATGGTCAACACTATTTTCTTCATACTGATTAACCCAAGTTACCACACATAGTAATGGTTAACACCATTCACATCACACTGGAAAAGGATGTTACCCTATTCCCAGTGATAAAAATCTCCAATAGTCATCTGGGTTGCTCCCATAATATTCCCAAGGACCCATATTAATCATGACATCTGAAGAAGCATCATCTACAGTACACAACATGATGTGTATCATGCCAAAAAATCACCCCACCAAGAGATCCAAGCTCTATCTGGAATCACCCATCATTTTTCACATGATACTACCCCTAGGTATCTCTTATGAATAATTTAAACCACAATTGTTTCCATTACTGTTTACTCAGACAACCCTACCCTCACTCGTTTATCACATGATGCATAAGTCCATGTATAACATAGGAATAATATAAGCACCACCTTCATAGATTTATTAGGAATCCACTCCCTAAGAAACTCTATAAATTTAGATTCGATTCTATGAAATCAGAAAAATATTACAAAACCCCTAATTTAGAGTACAACCAAAAAAAAATTATGAGGGAAACCAATGTACCATTGGACAAAATAGAAAAAACCTACTTTTATATTTAATTATACCTTTTAATTACTTATTTTTACAAATTAGACCAAGATTATCACACCCATTTTTGTCAAATTTTGGTACCCTTATATATAGATACTTATGTATCAAGAACCCTTACACATCATCTAAAAAATCCCTAATGTATAAACTGGATTGACCCTTATGTATCAACCATATCTACCCTTATGTATCATCTATAGACAACCCCTAAATATCACCTGGATTAACTTTTAAGTATCATCTAGATAAATATTTATAAATTCTATACCCCTTAAATATCACCTAGATAATACCATTACTATCATCTAGGCAACCTTTATGTACAAGTCACTTAACCATATTTCTAACTCTAACATACCCGAGTAAACCACATGTATCATAAGGTAAATTTTGATTACCATTACATATTATACTTTATGATTTTTCTAACCCAACCCCAGTAACAATCATGTACTGTCAGAAAACCCTTACACATCACAGATTTAATCCTTACATCTCCTAGGGTTAACCCTTACACATCATAATTTTACATTTTTCTTGACCAGATCAACCCTTATACATTTCCTTTGATGCCAATTAACCCTTATCTACTCAATGAAAATTCAAATTGACTCTTACATATCACCCTAAGACTCTTATTTATTATATGGATTCTAACACTACTAATTTTTGGATGTTTTATATACCCTTATTCTTGATGAATACTATTACGTTAGAGTACCCTATGAGAAATCTTATTAATGAAGACTTGAACAAAATTTTCAACCAAATCTACTCATCCCCAAAAATTTTTAAATTCATTATAGCCTATTCCAAACACCTCCAATCTTATTATTAATAAAAATTCAAGAGAAAAATTAACCATCAACCTTCAACCCATCCTTCAAAGATTTTTTTTCTTTCTACTATGAAATTACATCCTCAAGACTAAGCCAACACTCAAAACTCAATTCATATACTATACAAAAACTCCCCAACACTTCAATAGGGTCCAAATACATATTGAACATCTATAATTTCATAGTTGTTTCCATGTAATACTTTATAATACTTTAAGGAATATTTTAAAATTTTGGAGCTGAGAAAACATGTGATTCTAAGGCCTAACAATCCCATAATTTTTTTTGAAATATATTAAAACAATTTAATATCATGCATGTGTAGTTTTACTAAAAAAGTGGAATAACTATGAAATGGAGTCTTAGATCATAAATATGAGATCAGTATTTATTTTATAATGTTTATTTTACCCTAGGAATGACATAATATTGGTTGGGAATGGGCGTTTGTGAAAAAGTCATTGTGGGTGCAATTAAAAAAATTATATGTAATTATTTATTTTATTTCATTGACCCAGAAACCTATTGACCTCTATAAATATTCGATTATGATAAAGTATTAAGTTTAGACAAATAACCCTAGAGACCTAGAGGATTGTTGGAGGAGAGGTTTCTTAGAAGACAACATCAGATCGAGGATCGTTGTGCCATCAAAATTATAGGATTTCACCTATGATAGAAACACAAGACCATTATTTATCTACGATTGATCCAAATCAAGGTAGGAATTTTTTTTGGATTTATCCATATTTTCTTATCCCATAATGAATTTGAATCAGTCAACTAACATATACATTTTTTGATCAGTCATTTTTGTGGGTATGAATTTATTTGTGGGATTTGGGGATAATTTTTAATTGTTTGTTCATTATTTTTTAAACCTCTTAATATATATTTCCTATGAAAACATATTGAGGATAAAATGGAAAAATCTCAAGGTTCATTCTGCACATTTATGGTTTATGGTTTTCTCTCCTCATTATACATGTGTTCAACATTGGTATTTTCATTTGGACTACATTTTGATGAATTCCTGGTGAACAATCGTTGTGAATTCTATCATTGGGAAAAAGGATCGATATTGTTGGTTTGGAATGGAGATATAAAGCTATGGTTGTGGTGAATAATGAAGGTAGTAGATCCATAGGTGGATTAGGTGTAGATCATAGAACCTCATGCATATTTATTCATGCCATGATGTGGATAGGTGATGGGAGACATGATTTTGATGATTACATGGTTGGAATTTGGAAATAAGGAAATGATGGTACTCGATTGGACCGGATCTGAGTTCCTTGGGTGGAATTAGTGGTGGAAGCATTGAATTTGTAATATTCACGAGTCTTCTGCGTGTTCTATGAAAAATCTGACTACACAGGAAGTCCTATGAACATACGATGTGTCTCCCTTTCTATGTGGATCTAGGGTTTATGCATAGAGATAAGTATCACACAACTTGTGACATGTGTCACCCATCATGAGAACCTTATCCAAATGGCTCTGTGTGCACAAGGGGTACATGCCTAGGAGGCCATGTAGTGTTACACACCGTGTGTTCCAAGTCACATGTCATGTAATGCATTCTAGATGACTTAGTTTGTACCAAGAGTACATGTCCAGGTGCCATGTGGTCCCACATGCTATGTACATGGAAGTACATGGGTATGCCAGAGTACACAGGAAAATTCGTGTACTCAGAAATGACCAAGTACCTGGGAAGGGTCCAATGTATATTGGCAAAGGTAAAAGATATGTTGAGTGCCTGGGAAACTTCTACATGTCGTATACCTCAAGGGACACACTGTCTATTGTCGAAAAGTGAATGTCATGTGAGCCAAATACATATGTAGTTCCATGGTTAGTGAGACATGTCATGTACCCCTTAGGACATGTCGTGTACTTCTTTGGGGAAATATTTGACTCCTTTTTAATCTCAAACCATCTTTGTAGTGAGATTGCATGAGATTCCTTTTACTAGTATCAATTGAGTGTGTTTCATTGGTCCATTCCTATGAGGGTTCAGTGTGACATCACATTACTTTCATAGTGGATTACCCCTCTACAAATTTATTATGATACATGCTACGTGGGTGAGATCCCTTACTCTAGAGTGAGTAGCCTTAGTCCACTTTGATTAATACCTCGACATATTGGAACATGTATCCCTCCAAGAGGCCTAGAGTAATCATCATTTCCTTCATGTTTTCTTTAAATGGTGTTTGTTGGAATTTTCATGACCAATATTTAAATGGATATTGATCCCCAATCTAGGAGTATGTTTCCAATAGGGTATGGTGCCCCCCCCACAAGGAGCCCTAGGCATTGACCCCTATCTATGTATTGAGATCTAATCTTTCTGATTGGGTATTATTTTGATAGACAGTGTATCTCAAATTAACCATCTCAGTTTACAGTGTACTTTTTCTTGTAAAGACTTAATGGGTGTGACCTATGGGATGGCAGGGATGTTCCAGTATCTTATAAATACTCAATGAGTTATATATCTTGATTGAGATCCATTAGGGATAACATGTATCATGTAGTGAGACCTCTTGGAAAAGCATTTCCTTGAATCCTCGTAGTGGAACTATGGTTGGTAGTGGTTAATAACTTTGAGACTCAAAGTCTTTTATTAGTTTATTCGGATGTTTTGTTGTATGTATCATATTATGAATGAAATATCCTGTGATTATTTGATTACTCTTGATGATTTATTCTTGGTGATTTTGGGGTGTCTTAAAAGGAATTGTTATACTTACCCATGCATGGGATCTACCCACATATGACATGTCTTATACAAATGGAAAACCCGTTAGCCCTTTTTCATTCGTTCTAGTAATTTATTTCATACACTAATTATGGGATTATAGATGTATTCATGCATTGTTATCAGTAATTTACATTTCAGTATTTTATGGACTTGAAGATGTGTGTTAGAGAGAGAGAGAGAGAGTAATTTAGGATAATCTCTCCCATATGTGTGATATGACTTCTTAGAATTTGTGGCCAACTCCTGGCCTATTGGAGGAAATCTTGGGGTAGTTGAGGCTTAGAACCTAATAGGACAGGTCGTGATAGAATAGTATTAGAGGGGATACTCATCCTAGAGTGTAATTACACTTCCTGGGTTTAGGATCAGAGTTTGGAGTTTCTTTTATCTAGTAGTGAGTTTTGGTTTAGGATCTAGGGAAACAATGTTAAAAATTTTAGAGTTTTTCTTTCAGGTTGGGGACTCCATTTTTTGTGTGGTGGCCGATGTATCCATTCAATAGGACTCAGATATCCTGCATGTTGACTCGATTCATGTAAACACTAGATGTAAGAAAAACATTTGTACATGAATTATATAGGAATGGGTTGTAGTTTTCTTATCCATCTTGTGTCAGATATCTATATATACATATCGATCATGGCACATCTTGTCTTATATTAGGATGTATTCATGACGAAATCCTATGACGTTTCCACAATAAATGTGAATGTTTGACCCGATGAGTGATGAGGCCTCCATGAAGGGGGTTAGTCATGATGCGATATTTATTTTAGTCGGTCAGTAGGTGGCACTTTTTCCCGTTGATCAGTTCATAGAACCACTCCCAGTGGTTTAGGTGGTTGCAACATTCTATACTAATTCATGGATGGATATTTAAGTGTTGGATGAAGATGTGTAGGGTTCAAGTGTGTATCATGAGCTTCTGAGGTTGGGATCACCTAGGATGTAGGTTTATCAAGACCTACTGATTATAGGTATATAATACAATTCAATAAACATGAGGCTTCATTAGAGGTCTGAGAGACAGATCAGTTCTCCAAGTTAGAGAAATTTATATTCATGTGAAAAGAGAGGATATCTCATGGGATATTTTCCTACCCTTTGTTATGCAGTTAGATAGACTATCAAAAAACTACCTAGGAAAATACATAAACTAGAGAAATGAGGTATAATAGTTGGAATAAGTGTTGTATGAGATATCAGAGAATTAAAAGGTGGCGGGCGCTTTGTTTTGATACAACCAATATCCCCTAAGTGGACTATTCTAGGCTTAGGAAGTTGGTAGATAGAATCCTGGACAACTTCTGGAACTGAATATTATTTACCCAGAGGCTCCAAGAGTGTTTTTAGGTATGATCTGTGTTATTTATACTATTTTTGCAGTATTTTTATACACTGGTATGATCCAATATTTTGTCCCTTTTGTTTGATTTATTTTTTAATGATATGTTGGGATTTGTTAAAGCCCTATGTTGGTGATGTTTGACATGACTTTGTACATAAATGGAAGAGGGACTGTTCTCCCACCAAGATGTATTCTTGAGACATAATTTCAAACTATACTGGCAAGTCTTTTCCACTCAAAGTGGATAGTTTTGAGGTGTGGTGAATGAGTTTCTTTAACTTGTGTGTTTAGGGTTGGTTATTGTGCTATGGTTTTGGAGAAAGCCTTGATTTTGGTAAATAGGCTGGAAAGGGAAAGTATGAGTTCCAAACAATAGGAGTTCATAGAGGCTTTGAGTGCAGTTTGAGGTACGAATTGTTTCTTCACTAACCCGGTGTATTTTTCAAATGGATTCATGATCCACTTATCCATAATCATATCACCTATTGAGACTTACAGATACCATTTTATCCTTTTTTATCAACCCTTGTGTTCGAGGCTCTTATAGATAGGATCAATGATTATAGACTTTTATTGACTGTGTGATCTAACTTTGGGAGGATATAGAGAGCCTTGTATGGAATCTCTTCATAGTTGTGGTGAGACCCTATGATGTTTTCCTTAGAGTGGCATAGTTTTATACCATCCATGCTCAGTTTTTTTCCACCAGTGACTATGGCAGTACTTTTATATTTTTGGGATGGATTTTTTCTCCCTTGTTAAAGAGTGATCCCAAGTAGAGTAGGATGAGATCATGTGTAGGAGGTTACAACCGAATTATTATAAGTTATCTATTATTTCCCATGGAGTAGAAAATACTTTGAGAATATAGTTTCATGTGATAGTGGAAGAGAATTTGGATGTCTTTCTTCATGATGTTTCGGGTTAACCTATCTATCGAGAGTTTGTTTTATGTATGGAATTTCACTAGGGATTACCTAATATCTTCACTAGCATATCTAATGACCCCGTATATCTATGAGAGATAGAGGTGAAGTTGAAGAAGTCTATAGATAATGGGATTCATAGGACTCAATGTGTTTTTCCGAGGTAGCCCTCTATTGTTCACCCAAGAGGCAGATGAGTGCT
This sequence comes from Viscum album, assembly GCA_963277665.1. Lineage (NCBI taxonomy): Eukaryota > Viridiplantae > Streptophyta > Magnoliopsida > Santalales > Viscaceae > Viscum > Viscum album. The sequence continues at coordinate 2,081,931,577 of OY728122.1, read as the reverse complement.
CTAGGTTAGGTGTGAATTGGAGTCACTTGAACTAAGTGACATAAGTTATAATTTCCACACTTGAAAATCATTGAGTTCTTAAACCAATGGTTTGGGGAAAATTTCTCTTAGAGTTTTACCTCGATATGAGTTATCGCCAGCTCTAGTTTTGGAGCAGGATATACCAAAAGTAGATTTCCCAAGACACTAGGATTGATTTGAATTTATGGTGATACCCTTTGGTGATTTTTACACCATAAAAGGGTTTTGAGACTTAAGGAATGGATCCTTAATCATTCTTGGATTAGTTCATTGTTTTTTGCTTCTATTAAATCCATGTGTGTTTGGTGTCTAAGTGGGAGCAAGAGAGAAAACTGAAGATGGTGCGGTTTTCCTCCAATCGATAGTTGTTACCCCTATGTTTCTTTAAAATACAAGGAGGTAAAACTTAGATATATTTATTTTGATATGTTGTGTAACCAGATATCTATTGGATACATTCTTGATATATTCCTTGAATAAGGGAATCACATAATTATTTTTCCAGATATGGATGGTGGTTCCAGTCATGATGTAAGAAGAGGTATTGAGGAGGTTGTTTTACCTTAGCATTACATATAGTGGTGGCTAGTATTTAGTAGTATTTATTGGCATAAATTATAAGGACAAGGTATTAAAAGAATTTTTTTGATAAATGTTTTTGTTGTATTGTCAATTTTTGGGTGACAAACCACATACATTTTTGGACAATTAGAGGCACTTGTTCAAGTAGGAGGTAGTCCAGTTTCATGTAATTACCTTAAAAATCATTTCATAACATGATGATTAATTTATGGAATGATTAGGGATAGGATGTGGGAAGTATTTGGGGACTTGATCATAGTTAATCATAGTGTTTTACCCCAATTAGGTAGCCATATAAAGTGGTCTATTCAGGTCATAGTGAACATGCTTCGAATTCACATGTTGGTTTTTATCCATAGCTGGGAGGATTATATAACATTAGTGAAGTTTGTAAATCATTATTATTATCACTCCAACACAAGAGTATTACCTTTTTGAGGCTATGTATGAGAGACCATATAGGAAACTGTTTTACTGTTTAGAACCAGTGGGTAATAACACTTGGGTCCTAGATTTTTTGCTAGTGATAGTTATAAGCGGTATAGTTCTTCCAGGAAAGGATTATGAATACTCAATAAATGTTAGGTGTCCTTTGTGGACTGATGATGTAGGACTTTAGAGTTTTAGAGTCTCAGAGTTTTAGCTAGGGTGATAGGTCATCTATGGGGTTCTTAGGCCCTTTCTTTTCCCACTACTATATCGGGTTGGTGGGGTTGTGTGCCGTCTAACCACATTGCCATGGTATTTTTGGTTTCTTGGTATTCTCCACATGTTGAATTTGAGGAGTTATGTGCATGAATAATTGAAAATTATTGACCAGGGTAAGCTAGGTCATGAGAGCGGAGTTTCCTTTTTCAAGGATCTGGTGGTGTTGAGGACCGGTAGAAGAATGACCCTATGTGGGAAAGTATTTTCCTTGCGTGCATGTTTCTAGACATAACATGAAACCGTCGAGGATGTTTGTAGGAGTGGGAGACCCATTTGGGTGCTTGGTATCCCCACACTTTTATTTATTTTGTGATTTTGAGGGACAAACATCCTTGAAGGATGGAATAATTTAATGTCCAATTTTCCCTGTGTATTATTTTCGAAGATTTTTAGGAATATTTCTGGAGCCAAGAGGTAGAATGTCGCATGATTTCAAGACATAGCATACCCAAAATAAACTCTTGAAATATATTAAACATATTTAATATCATATGTGTGTATTTTTCCTAAAAAATGGAATAACTCCCAAATATATTCTTGGATTGGAAATCTAAGACCTCTATTGAGTTCAGAACGTAGACATTGCTCTAAGAATGACATAATCTTGCTCAGTCATTGGAATTTTGTAAAAATTCATCCTGGAAAAAATTAATAAAATAAATAAATTTATTTATTTATTTTATTTCATTGATGCAGGAACCTACCGCCCTATATAAATAAGTGGTTATGATAAGATCTTAGGGTTTTCCACATAACCCTGGAGACATGGAGGACCATTGGAGGAGATATTTCTTGGTGGAAGAAATCATATTGATGACCATTACACCATTTTAATTATAAGATATCACCAATGACAACAACTCAAGACTGTTCTTCATCATTGATCGATCCAAATCGAGGTAGGATGTTTATTTTGTTTAGTTATCCCTGATTTCTTATCCCATAATGAACACGAATCAATAAACTAATATATTGATTCATGGATCTATCATTTTTACAAGTATGGGTTTACTTGTTGGAATTGGGGATAATTATTAATTTTTTATTCATTGATTTTTTAAACATATTCATTTTTCATTTCTATGACAATGTATGGAGGCCGAAACGAACAAAGGCAAGGTTCATTCCTCACATTTATCTTTTATGGTCTTCTCTCCCCATTCTATGAGCATTTTTCATTGGAATTTTATTTAGGCATAAAAATCGAGGAATACTTGGCGAATGATCATTGCACATTAGGTATTTATCATAATGGATCAGTACAGTGGGTTTGAAATGGAGATTTGATGCTATAGTTGCAATTAATGATGATGATATTAGATCCACATACATATTAGGTGAAAATCAAAGATCCTTATGAATATTTCATCATACAAGGATGAGAAGAGGTGACTAGAGACCCAATTTTGATGATTTCCTGGCTAGAATATGGGAAGCATCCGATGAAGAGACTCAATTGGACCAGATCAAAGTTCCTTAGGTGGAATTGGTAGCAATAACCTCAAATTAGAAAGACACATGAGTATTATATGGGTTATATGAGAAACCTAACTACACAACATGAAGACCTATGAAACTACATCATGTGACATGTGTCACATGTCATGTGAACCTTAGATGATCAATTTAGTGTGTATAGGCGGTAATAGCCTAGGCGTCCATGTAGTGTTACATGATGTGTGTGCCTTCATGAATCGTGTAACACTTAGAAAATGGATCAGTGTGTACAATGAGTACATACCAAGGTGTCCATGTGGCCCCACACATCGTGTACCTGGAAGTACATGGGGATGCCAGAGCACACATACAAAGCTGTGTACTTAGAGGCAACTAAGTACATGGGAATGACCCAGTGTACATGTGCACATGTATAATGGAACCTCGAGTGTTATGGAAACATCTACATTCCATGTACCTTAATGGACATGTCGTGTATTGTGGAGAAGTGAATTTCATGTGATAACGAGACACATGTAGTTCCAGGATAAGTGAGACACATCATGTACCACTTGTCACATGTCGTGTACTCCTTTGGGGACATGTGGGATTCCTCTTTCTTATCATCTCATTTTGATTATGAAATTGTTTTAGATTCCTTGGAATGGTATTATTTGAGTTTGTTACCTTATTCCATTATTATAAGGGTTTAGTGTCACATCACATTCTCATCATAGAGGATACCCCCTCTATAGCTTCATAATTATAAATGCAATGTGGGAGAGAACCTTTACTGTATAGTGTGTTTCCATAGTCCATTTCAAAGATACCTCAGTGGCTTGGAGCATTTATCCCCCATAGGGCTCGATAAATCCTCATTTACTTTATGTTTCCTTAGATAGTTTTTTTTGGAATTAAAATGACCAATATTTACATAGGTGTCGATCCCCTATCTAAGATGATGTTTCTAGTAGGGTTTGGTGTCCCCGTATCGATCCTTGGGTGTTGAACCCATATCTATGTATCGAGATATATTTATGGGTATTAGTCTGATGGAGTGTGTATCTCAGATGAACCCTCTCAATTTCCAATGTTCTTCTTCCCAACTATACTTGATTAGTGTGACCTATGGGATGGTGGGGATGTATCATTAGTTTAGAAATACTCAATGAGTGATATCTCTCAATTGAGTGCCATTAGGGATGATAGGGGTGGAGTGAGATATCCTAGATATGCATTATCCTTAAAGCTTATAGTGGAACTATGACTGTAATTGGTTGATACATTTTATACTTAAAGTGTTTTTGAGTATATCTGGATGTTTTATTATGTGCATCATATTATGATTGACAAGTCCTATGATGAGCTGACTAATCTTAGTGCTTTATGTTTGGTGATTTCAAGGGGTCCTACTGGGTATTGTGATACTCACCCATACATGGGATCTACCAGAACATATCATGTCTTATGCAGATGATAAACCTTCTTAAGGAGTCCTTGATGGACCACGAGCTAGTGGATCTTAGTTGGTCCATATAGATTGAGGTGTATATTGGTGCTTCATTTGACAGTAGTATCCTCCTTCTAAGTAGGTCAAAATTTACTTTCTAGTTTTGGGTGGTCTTTTTTTTGGACCCTTTTCACGCTTTCCAGGACCTTATTTCATACTCTAATTGAATAATTATATATATATACATGCACATTTATCCATCATTATCATTTCATCATTTTAAGGGTTTATAGATATGTCTGTGTGCGCACATGTACTTTATGATAATGTCTCTCATGTGCGTGATATGCATTATTGGTGCTAGTCTGAAGCCCCAAGCCTATCAGAGGTGGGATTGGGGAAATTGTGGCTTGTACCTTGGTTGGTTGAGTTGTAAAAGAATCTAATATTTGAACCAAATTACCATACTCGAATACCCTAATTATCACACACACACACACACACACACCAATTGTTATATTTATAGTGATTAAAACAATCTATGTCAATGCTTATGGATTTTTTTTACAAAAGTCCCACCTAACATCTCTTTTAAATGATTTCATAAATATTTGAACTTAAATTTTGTAATTTTTTGTAAATAAAAAATTATATCAATAATTTTTTATAATTATATTACATTAATAAGGGAAAGTATAGGGTTTGGGAGAGGGTCTCTTGGGAGAGTCCTTGTAGATCGGTGAGGTGATATTTCCATGATATGATTATTGGGATTCCTAAAGGATGATCTTATTTCATTTGAAATGATCATTGATATAGGATATTATAAACCCTCCTAGGTTGATAATGAGGTTTTTGTATTATGAGAAATAATCTTCAAAGATGTTAAAGTAAAATAAGGATAACAGTAACAATACTGATTCCCTAAATTGAATTTTTTTACATTGTTTCAACATGTTGAATTTGGGAAAATCATCAATAAAGGTAGAAATAAATGTGTAATTTCCTAGAAAGAAGCGATTATATATAGACTATATCTAAATTATAAATATTTTATTTCATGAATCAATCTTCTTAAGGGTAAAATTACTTTGAAAACTCTTAATTTGGTCCATTGACTGCCTTCAATTTAGAGGATTTCAAATTGGAAATGTATTCCAATCATTACGAGTTTTTTAAATCATATTTTCAAATGAAGAAGTAAAAAGGTAGGCATTGGTACATGGTATGGAATCCATTAAACCTTGATCCCTTCATATTTAGTAATGGAATTTCATCTTTAATCCATTTATAGTTAGGAATTCCTTTTCATGAGTTTGGGTAAATATCTTTTGATTAACTTAGATTATTTCACATCATAAAATATTTTTTGACATTTCTTCCTTATTAGAAGTTCCCAAAAAATGCATAAAAAGAATGATAAATACATAAATGGTTATTTTTCATGACTTATTAGTGAATTTTATTTGAGTTTAACTATAATTGATAAAGTTGTTTTGTTTATTGAAGATGATGAATTGAATCATAGTATCATTTATGAGAAACTTCCAAACCTCTATAGGGAATGAAAATTTATTGGTCACTATATGGAAAATTCTAGTGGTATCTCACTTGTTCATTTTTCTCATTAAATTTTCCCAATATTACCAATTATATGAAAATATCCAGTCAAGATCACAAAGGAAATATTACCACTAATAATGTAACTAATAGTTATCAAAGTAATGATCTTGGGATTATTAAGGCTCATGATGGAGTTAAGTCTAGAAACACCCACATTAATACATTTTGTATTGTTGAAGGATAGTGTAGTAATTTTTTTCATAAGGATGTAATGATATTCTCTATGTTAATTAGTTATTTTATCAACGTTGGGAATGAAAATTTTGATTAGGACCCGATTAGCATATTGATCCTTGGTGATCAGGTAAGGTGGCAGTCTTTAAAGGGGTAGTCTAGAAAGAATGGGATTGGGTAGTATAATTTTGGAAAGGTTTAAGCCTCAGTTGATATTTTACATTTCCCTTTTAAACATAACAATATAGGTAAGGTATAACCTTAGGAAACCATGATCCACCTTGATAATAGTTCTTCTATAAGGGTGGTTTGAGATCCTCAGGGGCAGGGTGGTCCTCACTTATTAGCTAAGTAGTCCAGTTCTGTTGGGACTTTTAATGAGCTAGTTGGTTTCCAAATTCAAGGTGATGTGAAGGATTCCACTTAGCCTTCTGTGAGGGAACTATCTCAATAGAATTTATAGGTTCCAACCCAGTCTATTAAGGCTAATTGCTCTATGCAGGAACATGAAATGCGGGGAAGTTTTGTTTTGAAGATACTATGGGGTCCTAGAAATTGTTTTCTTATATGTCTATTCTAGGAAATTGTAAGGAGATTATTTTGGATCAAGATTACTTTCAAAAGGTTTTATATAATAAACCCATGCCCCTTATAATGAATGATCATTCTTCAAGATCCCAACACATTTCAGCAGCATATGCTTCCGGCTTGTCTAATCAGACCTCACCTACTCAAAAGCATGTTGAGCATATAGTTACATAAATTTCAATCAATAATTATACAATAATGGGTGAACAAATTTAATTGAAGGCCCATAATGAAACACATTTTCAAATGGATATTCCCTCAGGTGACCCTATTTGTAGGTTATGGGATGGTGATGGGTCTAGTGCCTAGGGTGAAAAGAGGTGAGATAATGACATACATATTCATAAAGATGAGATCCATGGAGTGGATGTAAATACTCATTTTAAATACAGTATATTGGGGGGGGGGGGTTCTAGAGACACATCTATCTAGTTTATTTGGGGTTTCTTTGAAAACATTATATAGAACAAGATGTCTTTTCAGGATGGTGGTTGTGTAGAGAAGGTTTTCCCTCCCCACTTGTTGGATTCAATGAAAGATATCTATAATGATTTTGGTAATTATATGATTAAAAAATTTGAGGAGGAAAGTTCTCAAAACTCAAGAATCATAATTCCTATGGATGAGATTGGGAAGAGAGATTGTCTTAGGGTTTCAATGAAGCTTTAACTAATTGGTTTTACTAACAATCTGAGTATATCATAGAAAAAATGAAACTTAAACTTGTTGGTTTTAATGAATATCACATATTTTTAGATTAATTATCCTCTAATATTGATAATTTTTGTAAACCAACATGAAGATGGATATTCAGGACTTATCATGGAGATACAGTGTTCGATCCAAAATGGTGGACAATACTACTACACTAGTAAACATTTCTACATCTTTAGATGATGACTACAAACCATGATAGAAAAATAAGATGTGGAGCACATATAGAAATTTTTAGGGAAGATCCAAACCTAGTCATATGAGACTTAGAGGGAGCAACAAGAAATGACTCCTTGTTTAAAATTTCAGACTAAGTACATGTTTTGTGGGTTCCCTTGTATGGGGTGTTTTTCCATACATGACCCCATATTACTCTTATATAATTTTCATTTCTATTAATAAATGTGTTAGGGACTTTGGGATCTAGCATTTTCATGTTATGAACTATTTAAGTACAATTAATATTTAAACATTATTATTGAAATTAATATATATTTTGTAAGATCCTGTACTTCGTGGAAGTATGTCCTTGTTTAAATTTTTTATTAAATATCTTAATTTTGGTTAATGGAATTTTTATCTGATATATGAGTAAGGTAGGGGTGTTTTGGGGGTTCATGGAATATAGGAAAAGGAATTTTTTCTATCCAACTCTTATGGAATGGTTGGTACGCAGTTAGGGATAACCATGCACCCAAACAGTGCTAGCCTGGAGGAGGGGTGCACAGTTAAGTAAAACCATGAAAGGGGGAAGGTCAAACCGTGTGATCCTAAAAAGAGGCTTTATTCATAGTTGGTGAATTACTTTTCAAACTACACAAGTCTCCCTAGGTAACCGTGAGATATAACCCCTCTTGGATAGAGGTTGGCCCATGGTTTGGCAAACCGTGCAGCCAAACCATGTGCCCCATTAAAAAGTGAAAAATTACCAAGCTTCCCCCTTAGGAGTTTAAGTATCTCACCTGGGTTTCTTCCCCATTATCCCCCATTAAACCATATTGATGAACCAAAGCTCCCAAATATTCCCAAGTGGTTTTATCCTTCAATTATTGGCCATTAGTGTTGTTGGGTGTAGATCGAAGCTCCGGGTAAGTCTAATGCTCCTCTCCTCTTTTTTGGATTAGGGCTTGTAGATTCTTTCTCCTTCTTCCGATGCCCTAAAACCCACTTTTTCTAGTGTATTCTAGGTTTTGTCATCAAGGGGTGATTTAATATATATCTAGGGATAAGTTTAAGTCTATATTCATCATCAGATTTGTGGTAGGTGGTCTATAAGTTATATCCCATAGTTTTGTTATAGATTGGTGCATGTGTAGTTGTGATATTTCTTCTCTCTTTTTGTTCATTTGTTTCCTTGAATAAGATTTGGTAAAGTGGTTGGATAAATTATGAATTTAATCTGCATGATCCTCTTGGGGTGCGTTGTTGTTGATTTGATCAATTTAAGGCCACCCATGGGGAGTTCCAGAATTACCAAACATGGAGATTTATGATGTTAAGCCTAGTATTGATTAGAGATGTAGTAGAGCCCATTATAAACAAGTTAGCATGTAGTTTAAACCATAAAGGGGAACCAATAGTGGTTGTGAATAGTCATTTGGAAGGGTATAAAGCATTTATTGGCATGAGGTGAGAAAGGGTTAAATAGATTAATGTGAATGTGTCAAATGGATTATGAATAGTTATGGAAATGGGTTAAATGAGATAATTCTTTAGAAATTGATGAATATGTTAAATGGGATAATATGTGAGAATTGTTTATTATGATAAATGGGTTAAGTAACAAAAAGGGAAGTGGATTAAATGGGTTATCCTCGATATTTGGAAAATGTGCTAACAGTTTATGTCTTGATGATGATTTATATGTTGAATGAAGTGTGAATTTTAAATGTTATTTGTATTTATTATGTATGTTTTGTGATATGATGTTTTTGGTGAATGGATAAATAATCATGTTCACATGGATAGGTGTTTTGGGATAAAGGACCAATGATCCTCCCATGGGTTGAGTTGGACTGATTCTCTAAACCCCACCATAGAATATACTATTTATGGAGTCAGACTAATATTGTAGGCCCCTGAAGGTTCCATTTGATGATACTACCTACACTGAGGCTCCAAGGTAAGTGTGATATGATAACTTATGAAATTTTTGTCCCTAATGAGATAGAGAACATCAATTATCCCTCATTCTTATTATTTGAAAGGATTATACCGTTGTGTGAATGATGTAATTGGATAAACCATGGATCATGTTATAAGAATTAATCTAGTAAGAAGGATGGTATATATGATGGAAATGGAATTGATGATGGAAATAGTTAAAGTGAATTTTGTTAACTAATGGGACCTAATTTATGTTCTGTTTATCTTTACATTTACTACATTATTTCTTGCACTATGTATTTAGACTGGATATTTGGTAGACACCATTTTTTGTGTCCTACTGAGTTGTAATCACACCCTGCTCAAGCCTCAACTGGGTAACTGAGCAGATTTCATTATTTTAGGTTAGGACAAGGGAAAAGCCCATATGCTAGGAAGTTGAGTTGGGCTTGGGATGTGCATGGATGAGGATCCAAACATGGAGTGAGAACCCATTTTGGGTATTCAACTGTTTGTATTTATTTTTGGTTCCCTTCACTTTTGACATTGTTAACATGACATGACATATTTAGGATTTGGTTACAGTTTATATCCTATTTGGGGAAATGGTTATCAGTGAATGTTTATAGTTATTGTTAATTATTTCCTTTACTTCATATATTATATATTGTGGAATACTCTGATAAATAGGGTATAGTCTCCCCCGATGACTCATTAAAACCTCATTCCTAGTCAACAACATCTACCGTATGGGGAGGCGTGCTTGAGGTCAAGTGGAAAATCTACTCGGAGCACCAGTTTAGTGGCTTCTAGGTTGGGGATGTTACATTGTGGTATAATAGAAGGTATTTTTTGTGCCTTTTTATTTGGGATGGTAGATGAGAGGCTAGACCATTTTGGGTCTTGGCAATGAGCTCGTGCATAGGAGTAGCTAACCCGTGTTTGAGGGAAAACCTAAGTTCCCAAGGTTGGAATTGTTGTTCTTAAAATGTTTTTTTATATTTGAATGATATTTCACCATTGGGTAATGAACTTGTGGTGTGATGTGACTTTTTAATGTTGTTTTTAAGATGGATAGAATGGAATAAGGTTGTGCATTCATGCACCATTTTTGGAACTTAGGGTTGTAAGTGGAATGCATCATGATAGACACATACGAAATGGGTGTGGGGAATAAAGAGTATAATTCATTTCACTTCTATAGAAATTTGAATAAAATTGTGTATGAAAAAGATGAAACAAATTATTATATTAAAATTGGAGTTAAATAATGTTTTTAAAAAAATTTATAACAAAAGGATTATGACTATTTATGTTGGTTTACCACATTGTATCCCTGACCCACATTAGGTATGGTCGAGGGTAGTGTTCTATGTGTGATTATGTACCCTGATATAGTGTATGTGAAATGGGTTTTCTATGTCTAGTAGAGATCCTCCATTAAAGTAAATTATGAAATCCATATGTATGTGTTCTAAGATGTGTGCATGGAAATGTAAAAATATGACACCATGATATCGTGTTCCAGTTGGAAGACAAGAGGATGCTGTCGAGAATTCCCTCCATAGGTGGAGCAAGGGAACCTGATGATTTGAGGTAATAGGTGAAAAGAGAAGTTCTGTGAGAACTCCGCTTATTTTACATAGATGATGGAATGGGACATAGAGCGAGTTGTACCGAGTATCATTGAGTTGATTAGGGAGTTACAGTTACAACACCATTCTACCTTTGTTAGAGAGGTTAGACTAGATGCAACTGAATTTTGGATAGATTCCATCTAGATGAATGTTGATCACTTAAAAACTTATCCTAAAAAGGGAGTCAAGATGATGGATTACTTTTTGTGTGATAATTAAAATCATCGGTTGGATAATTTGGTCAAGACTCTGCATGACAATGGTATGACATGGAAATATTTCAAAGAAATGTTTCTATAAAATTTCTATCAAGATACTTTGGGGTAAGAAAATGATGTGGAATTTATGTGGTTGATATAGGGATATATATTATTATTGGAGTATGATAGTCACTTCACTTCCCTTGATGCTTCATTCTAGCATTGGTATGTGATGAGGTAGTTACAGAGAGGCATTTCTAGGATAGACTCTGACATGAGATCAAGTAGTAAGTAAACATATTCCATTTGAAGAGGGTTTCTAGGATAGTGGATCATATCCTTATTTCACATGGGAACCTCAAGAAGGATTCAGGTGGTGGGATTTTAGTTCAATTTGGGTGATCTGGTGGTTCAGCTTTCAATGGTAGGAAGCACCATTTCGAGAGTCTACACCAGGACAGTGGTGGAAAGGGTAGTCAGAAAAGGAACCAACCTCTTAGAGTAGTGATCAAGTTTTCTACTATTAGTGTGGAAGGATGGGACACGTGCATAGTCAATCCCTACAGTCACCATTTGAGTGTCGAGCATGTAGTATAATGGGACATGATTAGAGGTTCTACAGGAACGCTCATCATGAGGGTAGCGAAGGAGGCCCGAGGCTAGTGTGGAGTACATGTAGGTGATCCATTACCCCATATGAGGAAGGCAGTTTGAGCTGTAATGGACATACTGATAGAGGTGGAAGATGTGGTACTTCAGGGTGAGAGAATTCATATCAGTAGGGAATTGAAGCCCTATAAAATCAAAATGGGGCCTAGGAAATAGGGGAAGGTCAACATAATGATGTTTAGCCTGCATCCAAATGTTGTAAGGATGGGACGTCGATGGTTCCAAGTACAATTATTGTTGCTTCCAAGCTTGTTAGTGCTTTGTTCAATGGAGGTGATTTTCATTCTTTTATTTCTTCTTAATTTTTGGAATTTTTTATCCAATGAGCTCAATGTATGTGTGGGGTCATGTCAATTGATACACTATTAGGGATGCGAGTAGAATACATCTTGGAGTGTGAGGGGTGTGATCTTGAGATTAGCGGGTACCATTTCCTATGGGACTTGTTTGTGCTTGAGATTTTAATTTTGGATCATATTTTGGGTATGGAATGGCTAGTGTTGTTCCAAGACCATATTGATTTTTTTCGTCATAGGGTGATGTTCATGTCTCTTTAAGGAGGAACTTATGTTCATCGCAGTGAATTGGATGTTTGGGCATGCCATGCTTGGCCAGTTTTTCAATAGTTGGGTGAACTCACAACCCCAGTGGATTATCTTATGCTGGATGATTGGGGAGGGTAGGAACATATATTTCAGAATATGGTGGATCAATTTTAGGACATTCTTCTTGAGGACATATTGGTGTTACCTCCTAATAGAGATATATAGTTCACAATAGAGTTATTTCTGGGAGTAGAACCAGTTTCTACCCCACCATGTAGAATGGCATCGATGGAACTTTGGGAACTTAAAAATCAGTTAGAGGAATTGGAAAATAAATGGTTTATTCTTCCTAGTACGTCAACTTGGGGATCTCCAGTTCTATTTTCAATGAAATCTGATGGATCATTGAGTTTTTGAATGGATTTTAGAATTCTAAATCAGATGATGGTTGAGAACCCATACCGTCTTTCTCAAATGGATGATCTTTTTGACTAGCTGAAAAGTGATTCAGTGTTTTATAAAATTGATCTGTTATTGGGGTACCATTATCTAAGTGTGAGGCCTTCCGATATACCATATATAGACTTTTGGAAAAGTTATGGGTTGTATTATTGTGTTGTTATGTTGTTCAGGTTGACCAATTCTCCAATGGTGTTTAGGGATCTATTGAACCGAATCTTTCACCCATATTTGGACTAGTTTCTGTATTTTTTTGTTTATGACATCTTGGTGTACTTTAAGACTCACAATTATTAGGAAAAAAATCTTAACATTGTACTAAGTACACAAAGATAGAATAGGATATATTCCAAGTTATCCAAATTTCATTTATGTATTAATAGGGTGCATTTCATAGTTCACATCATCTCTAAAGAAAGTGTGTCAGTGGACCCTGAGAAAGTGCTGGTATTTGTATCTTGGGAGAAGCCCGAGATTTTTTTTGAAATATGGTGTTTTTTGGGTTTGGATGGTTATTACCAAAGGTTAATCAAATAATTTTCCAATTTAGTAGCACCACACTCAGGCTTGACCAAGAAGGGCATGTAGTTTGAGTGGTTTGTGGCATGTGAGAATGCCTTTCAAGAGTAAAAGAAACAGTTGCATACCGTGTCGATTCTGATCTTACCAAATCTAGGTAAGGGGTATACATTTCTTTGTGATTAATATAGTATTGGTATTATGTGTAACACCTCATGATTTCATAGTATATTATTTTCTTTAAAGTAATTCAATAGCTTGCGTTACACTCAACACCGAGTTCGGGCGTACCACAACTTACTAAACTAGTCGTTCAAAAGGCGGTTATGAATAGTATTAACTGAATTTTGAATTTTATATACTCCATTTAATTTTAACATCCATATTATGTGTTTCTTATACATACTATAAGAACAAATTCAATTTTTTAGATAAAAGAAGTATTTTTCAAAAAATGAAAATTTACCACCATTTAATGGTGAACCATTTTTAAATCCAATATTTGAAACTTTTATATATTCAATTTTAAAAAATAAAATTCTTCTTTAGAAGTGGGATATGAAAATTTTGTTTGGATAAATTTTTGGTGCTTTTCTAATAACTTTCATATTTTGGTGAATAATGAAAAATACTAAATTTTAATTGAAAACAAAATTTTAAATCAATATAATTTATAGTGTTAAATTATATATTTGAATGGTTTTTAAGTATAATTAGATTATATTTTTATCATTTAATCCAATTTTGGTCATTTTATTTAATTTTACATTTAAATTGGGTATAAACACATATCAATCTTTCTATAGTTTTTACTTCTCAAAAACCTGCATTTTGGTTTTACCAATGGGATTTTTTAAAATTAATTAATAAAACTTATATATTTTTAATTTTTTAAAATAGAAATAATTTTTGAATTTGGAATATCAAAAACATCATTGGGTGAATTTTTGGTATTTTTCTAAAAACTTTCAATTTTTGATGAATAGTGGAAAACACCCCGTTATTGTATAAAGCCGAATTTTTATTTAAATAATTATTTTTAATTTAAATTTATTTTAAAGTAAAAATAGATAAATAATACCTATATTAGTCCAATTTTATTCATTGAATAAATTTTATAATAATAATATTAGATATATGAAATTTTATTGAACTTTTTACCGTCTTTTACCCACCTTCTAGGCACATTTCCAAATTTTTAAAAGACATAATTTTATCGTTTTTTTATTTGAATATTAAAAATCCCAGAGAAACAGTTTAAATTAGTAAGTAAAATTTTGTTCAATAGGATGAAAATTATATTTGGTGAATAGAAACCTTTGAATTTTATTTACCACGATTAAAAGTAAATATGGTAAATAAAGGTAAAAATGATATTATAATTACCCTAACACATGTCCTAATTTTATTGGATAAGTGTATTTCGACCAAAATCAACATTAGGACAAAAATATGATCTTTTTTATCCAATTGGATTAGATTAAGACATTTATTATATTTTATTTAAAGAAGAGTTAAAAGTGTTAAATTCAATGTTTAATTACTAAAACATTTTTAATATAGGGTAACACGTAAGATAAATTCGACTATAAATATTCCTTAGAAATATAAAAAGATATAATACAACATGGTATTTTATTTATAATTTTTATACGTTAAATAATTAAAAAATGTTTATGACACAATAATGATGCAGCAATTACCTTATTAATGAAAGACTAAAACAATTGATGTTATAAATATTAAAATAAATGTAAATTAAAACATTTTATGCCATCCACTAGTTTTATAGTTTAATATGTATTTTTAGGGTTGATTAAATTTATTTTTTTCTAAGAAATAATATTTTTATGACCTTCACAGAAACCAAATACTAAATAGTGACAAAATTGACATAAATGAGTTTTTAAAACAAATACTGTTTTATTAAATTATATAATAGTCGTAAAAAACTATGGTTCAGCCAAAGGAATTATATAATGATATATATGTCATTAATAAAAAAAATTTAGGTTCTATTGTAATTTTATAGTAATTTTATTAACCGTGTAATATAAAAATACAAGAAGACATGTAAAATGATAATCTATTTAACTAAGAGTTAAATCTAAAAGATAAGGTTAATATGGTGACCTAAACTTTTCTAAAACAAATTGGATAATATTTTTCGACCCATCCCAACCTTACCCTCAAAATAAATTCATTTGGAGTTATTATAAACCAAAAACTAGTTTATTATAAAATAATATGTCATGCTTTTCTTAAAGTGACCCTCACCTCCCTTATAAAAGGGTATATCCACTTCTCTAAATTTCACTCCTCTAAAGCCTTTTGTTTCAGACAAACCCTACTCAAATATCCTCCCAAATACCCTCACTTCAACCTATATGCCTTACTTTGATCATAAATCCATCCTAAGGAGCCCTTTTGTTCAAATCAAAAGGAAGAACCCAAAGAAGAGGTAATTACTTCATCACCTCTTTTAAGATTCTTTTCTTCCTCCAATTCCTCTTTCTTTTCTTTTTCCACAATAAAATAATAAATCCCATAAATTATACATACTGAGATGTTATTATAAATATTTTACAACTATATTCATTATTCTATCCATCCTATGAATGACAAAGTCACTATATGTGTGTACATACGACTTACAGTCTCCACGTCGTGATGTAGTTTGTTATTCAACACTTCATTATTGGGATGGTTATAATAATGAGTATAACTTATGTAAATAATATATATAACAAGTTAATTATTCTTTATATATAATATACCATACAATTACATACTATTTCCCCACTAATAGAATGATATTGTCGCTCGTGCGTACGTACGACTTACCGTCTCCACGACGCGATGAGATTTCATTTCCCATCATAACAATTCAAGAATAAATTTTATTTTATGATTAAAAATAATGTTTATGAACTTAATATAATTATTTATATGAATCAAATAAATCCTATCCCTAAAAAACATGTCTTATGTAACAAAATATATAAAGGAAAATGAGTCAGTTAACACCTAAAATAATGATACTACTGAAATATAGTTAACAATGAAATATTATAAGATCATATATGATCAAATATTTATGTATGAGGTTCTTGAATAATTTAATAACAATTGTTTCACCATTATACAGGTGGTTAATTAAACCTCGACTAAGGAAAAGTACAAGGTAAGTGGTTTTCGTCTCACTTCTTATTCCTGTGAGATTCATGCTATATTGCCACTATTTCCTTTTGCGTGGTGTATGTACTACCCATGAGTGTATTATCTGTGTAATATAATTTAATTTATTGGTATTTACATCTTCATTGTATGATATTTCTTTCATTGGGTGTATGTTTCGTATGTTACCAAATAGGTAAGGGAATTTCAAATATCAATTTCTACTCATTGGGTTTTACACATACATCATTGATTATATTACACCAAGATTATGTGTGGAATCACTATTTATTTACGTAGTAATTTACACTCCTATTTGTTTGGAAATAATTTTGATACACATCATCAATCCATTTAAAAATTATCTTGTCATTGATATGAACATGATAAGGGTAATCTTAACTCAATTTCCATTCATTGAGTTAAACATCCAAGTCATTGGTTTTGTTTTAAGAAGAATATGTGCGAATGTACTCTAATTTATTTACACTGAATATCCAATCATGTTTAGTGTATTTATATTTTTCACACATAATTATTTCATATATTTATACCAAATTTAAGGATATGGTCTTTATAAGGTATTCTGTCTCAATTTACATTCCATTGAGACTTCTTTATTGTTATGCACCAATTCACTTTTATATGGTGTATATACTATCCTTTGACATATTATATCATGAATACCTTTATTCTCATGATATTATAATGTTTTTATTAATGTTATTCCTCAATTATTTTTATTCGAGTGTCTCTCATTTGGTTAGGAACTCTTTAACAAAAATATAGTTTTAACGATTTATTCTTCCAAATCATTCTCATTAATGACCATGTTCTAAAAATTATTTTAATGATTTTTTATATAGACGTGAATGTTTTAAAATTAAAATTTGCTTTAAAATGTTTCAAATTGGTATGGGACACTTTTATTCTAAAATTTATTTTAAACAAATTCTTGATAAATAGTGATACTTTTAAATGTTTTCAAGAAAAAGGGGATATTTCTCTCAAATAGTATTTCTAATTATTTTCATATATGTAAATATCCTTCATTATTCTTGATTGAGGTTGATTTATTATAATAAAATATTCCATATTGTATTGAATGAGTTATGTTTGAAAGTGGATGTGCTATTTTTATACCATTCATGGTTTGTGGTTAAAGTATTGAAATTTGGTATGCTATTTTTAATAAAAATGTTTAGATTATGTTTCAACTTTTTCATATGAGGAATAAATTGGAATTATTAAGTAATTTGTGGTGACCGCTATAGCTTCTCAATGCATCAATATATCTCATGAGACAAACTAGGGTCTCGGCACAAGACCATGACAAAATCATTATTTGTAGTCTTTTCATGAGGCCTTGACTATGTGGTTATGATAGCCGAAATTATGCATTCCATCATTATGAAATTATCTATTGATATTAAATGTAATTATTAGACTAGTAGAATATCTATGTCAATAATTATATGGAATTATTTGATTTATATTTTCCACATTATGGTGAAGTTTAAGTTTAAAAGGCATGTGTATTAGTCTTATACATTGCCTTAAATGATTATGTTTTCTTATGATAGTTTTTGCTATATTGTTATCCTTACTGAGCATCTAAGGTCACCCCTTTCTTATGTTTTATTTTTCACAAGATGTGAAGAAGTATATTATGAATGACCTTTAGGAATAGGATTAGGGGTATGAGTGTGTTCTAAGGGGACACATTGTTGTATTTTTTCCATTTCATAATGTAATGTAAAACTTATATATGTGTCTAGTACTTACAAGGTTACTAAACTAATTGGTCTTTAGTGACTTGATATCTTGTTATCATGCCAATGTTATGTAATAATGCACCGACTCTGGGTAACTAGGGTCAGGGCGTTACAGTTGGTATCAAAGGAAGTTTGGTACAGACCTTGGGAACTAGATTTAGAAAAACTCTAATTAGAGAACATTACCCTATAATAAACTTTGAGGATTATTACAGAAGAACTTCCTAGATTTGGGTAATGTAGAGATTTTGTGAATTTTCCATTTAATACATCCATGTCTGGATATGAGCAGGTAGAGGCAGCTCTGGCACATATGTATCGAGGGGTAAAACCCGAAAATGCCACTTTAAGCTAGACTTGAATGAGAATTGGTGCACGACAACGGGCCTTACTACACTCTTGGTTACGAAACTCTTGTGGGGGATATTCTTATGATAATTCACATTTTCATTACAAACTGATTTGAAGTATTTTAATATAAGAGGATAATAAATAACCTTTGTTAATCTTAAGGTGTTTTAGATTGAAAATAAGGTTTCATGATATTCTCTAAATGAATTTATGACTATTTTTACTCACACTATGTTTTTTGGTTATATTCAATGGATGGATTCTAAAGATTTCAGAGTAACATTGAAAATGATTTACAGGGTGGGTAAAATGGTAAAAATTAGAAACTAAATGCAATGTTGATAGGTGTAAAAGTTATTGTGTTCATGCTGAAGCAGGTTTCCAAAAAAAATATCAACAACATATACCTTAACCAACTTCAAAACTCAACAAAGAAGAGAATGGCTGAGAATGATAAGAGCTCCAGTAGTGGAGACTATGGATAAAAGAAAGATCAATTTCCATCATGTAGGAAATGTGGAAGGAGACACCCAGGAAAGTGTCTCAATGGACAAAGAAATAATTTATATGTGGGAAAGAAGGATATAAAGTAAATAATTTCTCAGGAAAAATAATGATTACTATGGAAGAAAATAAAAATGATCCTAATACTCCATTTACAATTATTTTCCATAAATATATGGGACTTGGGAATTACCTGAGTCAATTCCCTATTATATAGGATAACCACTAGGTCAAGGAAGAACCTATGTGGAAATAAATGGATGGAGAAATGTGTAAAGGTATTAATGATCTTTGTTGATGGTATTACTTCGGAAGACTTTCCTCTTTTATGTGTAACATTGCAGTTTTATATGTGAAAATTATATTTAAGGATTAAATATCTTTTATTTTGTGGATATAGTTATAAAGAACCATTTGGGTTTATATGATCCTTGAATTTGAGGTAATTAATGGTTTTTAATTTTTGGGACAAAAATGTGAGGTTGGAGATAAAATATGTGGTTAAATTATGTTATGGTTATTTTGAGTAATTTATATGATTTTGGGAATGTTATAAAATATAGTTTTTGAAAAAGCACAACATAGAAACCATGTGACAACCCATCGCATCGGACAAAGCTATGGGAATCGAACCCACAACCAAAGTACTACTTGGATTTATCTCATACCAATAGACTATCTGATGTCCCGAGTTAGTGTGAATAATTATTTTTAGTTAAAATATTTTATTAATAAATATTAAGATGATTTGGGATATTATGTTTTATCAAATGGATATCCTTAGTATAGGAAAATGATTTGGTGATTAAGTGATACATGTTATTTTGGAAGACGTTTGCTCTGTTGGGAACACTATATGCCTAAGGAAAATTGAATACTATATCATTTCTTTTGAGGATTAATGGTGGATTTTTATTTTGGAAGAACCTATGGTTTTTATAAAGATCCAATTTATTAATGGAAATAATTAACCCATAATAGAGAATATGTGATTTGGTTAATTACACATCAGTATGATACTTTAAGAGTAGATGATGTTATTTGGTGATAATTGTTAGGATTTTTTATGAAAGACTATTTGATTAAATTCTTCTGAGTTTTGGGTTTCAATCATAGATTGAATTATATTGAATGATTTTAAGGACAATTGTTTATTGAATGGTCTTTATTGAACTTTTGGTATTGTTTGTTTAATTTTGGAAATTAAGATTAGTATTTCTTTCTATAAAGGATTTGCCTATTTTGGGGGTCATCTGATCTTATGTTAACCATTTTGGTTTTGGTTAATCTCTAGAGAAAAGGGAAATATATAGTTCATCCTTTTTGGATTATATGATTCTCTATATAGCGCTTCAGGTGTGACCAAGTCATATTGAATACTCATCGTTTGGAGAAAATATGAGTTAGTGGTAGAAATTTATTAAAGGGTGAAAATCTAATTGAAAAGTAAGTATATCTCTTTATGTTTTTAGTAAATATCATAAATAAATTCCTCAACTTTATGAAATGAAATATAAAACAAAAAATGTTTTCTATTTACTTTTCCAACTAGGAATCTAATGACTATTTTACCCATCAAAACATTGCGATTATCTTGTTGTTAACTTTCTCCTAATCATGTTTTCTATTACTCTCCATCAGAACATGACACATAGTTTGTCTTCCATATCCATGTTTTCCTACATGGAAAGTAAAGACCCAGAATTTCCATGTAATTTTTTTAATTAAATGGGAATTTTATGAGTCTGTGAAAATTGACGACTCGTGATTCCAAGGCCCGGTGTGCCCGAAATCAATTTCTGAACTTTTTTCAGGTGTTTTCAGTAAATGTGCTAGTGAGTTTTTGTAACTTTTGAACTAGTGCTCATAATTGAAATCCGAGGTCATCATTGAAATCGCAGCACCGATATTCACTTAATAAGACTTTCACCTCAACGACTGTAGGTTGATGGTGGAAGTTAGTTTTTCACTTATTCATTAAATAATAAAATAAAATAAAATGGTATAACATTTTATTTTAATTTTCTTTTGAAACTCCCATGTGGATGCTTCCCTAGTGGGGACCATTAAACTATAACCTACCATGAAAGGTTATGGAGATGGGGACCACCAAGCCTAAACTTCCCTTAGATACCAATTTGTCACGACCCGTCCCTCCGGGCCCGTGCCGTTACTACCCCAAGCCTAGCTTCCCAGTTTTAGGGAATAGGCTTTTGGTGCTAGTCGCCAGCCCCTAGCCTATGGAAGGAAGGCCTGGGGTAGTCACGGTACGGGCCCCGGGGGACGGGTTGTGACATGGAATCCAAGTATGGGTTATCTTAGGTGACCTTTGTACTTCTCTTTCATTATTTTAAAGTGATAGTTTTGTTGACTCTTTTTCCAATGAGGTACATTCAATGAAGTTCCCAAGCCCATTTTTAAAATCTCTAGGATGAAATTTCCAAAATGGGAGAGGAATTTAACACCCCATGATTTCATAGTATGTTATTTTCTTTAATTAATTCAATAGCTTGGACTACACGCAATACAGAGTTCGAGCGCAGCACAACTTACCAAACTAGCAGTTCAAAAAGCAGTTATGAATAATATTAACTGAATTTTGAATTATACATACTCCATATAATTTTAACATCCATATTATGTGTTTCTTAGACATAATATAAGAACAAATTCAATTTATCATCTAAAAGAATTATTTTTCAGAAAATGCAATTTTACCACAATTTAATGGCGAACCCTTTTTAAATCCAATATTTGAAACTTTTATATATTCAATTTGACAAAATAAACTTATTATTTAGAAGTGTAACATAAAAATTTATTTTGGATAAATTTCCAGTGCTTTTATGATAACTTTCATATTTTGATAAATAGTGAAAAATACTAAATTTCAATTGAAAACAACTATTTGAATAAAAATAATTTATAGTGATAAATTATACATTTGAATGGTTTTGAATTATAATCAGACTATATTTTTATCATTTAATCCAATTTTGTTCATTGGATTTAATTTTACATTTAAATTTGATATAAACATATATCAATATTTTTATAGTTTTTACTTCTCAAAAACCCGCTTTCTGGTTTTGACAACAAAAATATTTATTTAAATTAATTAATACAACATATATGTTTTGAATTTGGTGAAATAGAAATTATTTTTTAATTTGTAATATCAAATTTATCTTTGGGTGAATTTTTTGTATTTTTCTGAAAACATTCAATTTTTCACGAATAGTGAAAAACACTACGTTATTGTGTAAAGCTGAATTTTTATTTAATTTTTTTAATTTAAATTTATATTAAACTCAAAATATATACATAATACCTATATTATTCCAATGTAATTCATTGAAGTCATTTTATAATAATATTATATATATAAAATTTTATTGAACTTTTTACCGTCTTTTACCCACCTTTTTGGCACTTTTGCAAATTTGCATAAAACATAATTTTACCACTTCCGTGATTTGAATTTAAAAAATCTGAGACACACAGTTGACATCATTAATTAAAATTTGGTTCAATAGAATGAAAATAATTTTTTATGAATAGTAACTTTTGAATTTTATTTACCATAGTTAAAATAAAATAGGGTAATTAAAGGTGAAAATGATATTAAAATTACCCTAACACATGTACTAATTCTATTGGATATGTGTATTTCTATGAAAATAATTCACAGGACAAAAATATTATCCTTTTTGATCCACTTGGATTTGATTAGGACATTTATTATATTTTATTTAAAGAAGAGTTAAAAGTATTAAATTTAAAGTTTAATAGCTAAAACATATTTACTATAGGGTTACACATAAGATAAATTCAACTATAAATATTCCATAGAAATCTATTTTTTTTTACTAAATCATGGTATTTTATTTATAATTTTTAGATGTTAAATAATTAAATTTATTTATGAAACAGTGATGATGCAGTGATTACCTTATTAATGAAAGACTAAAATAATTTATGTTATAAATATTAAAATAAATGTAAATTGAAACTTTTTGGTCCATCCACTAATTTTTAGGTTAATATGTCATTCTAGGGTTGATTAAATTTATTTTTTTCAAAGAAATAATATTTTTATTACTTTCACAAAATCCAAATACTAAATAGTTTCAAAATTGAAATAAATGAGGTTTTAAAACAAATACTATTTTATTAAATTATATAATAGATTTAAAAATCTATGGTTTGGAAAAAGGAATTATATAATGATAGATATTTCATTAATAAAAAAATTGAGGATCTATTTATAGAGACCCGAAGCTTGACGTACATGGAAATTACATTACTTTTTCTGAATACTTAGTACATAACAAAAAAAAGACACACAAGGACCGTAATAGTTTAGTGTATTTGGAAACTCAGAATAAAATCTTCTAATTGTGGTGAAAGATCTTCAACATCTCCCAATAAAGATATTCCCCTTTTTTGCTTACCTAAAACCTTTCTTTATATCATGGGAAAAAGAAAACATAAAATGGGTGAGCTCAAATGCCCAGTAAGGGTAAACGTAGAGAACATAAAACAATCCATAAACATTTCAATGCAAAAACTTGAACATAAAATCTAAACATCAAAATCTTGAGCAAAGACATGAATCTTGGAAGTACGTAAGGAATATATCATAAGAGAACATCAATCATGATAAAATAGAATGGGAATAAAACATGTAATTGTGGCAACCATTAAGCACATGTTATGATTTCCATAGTAGCCAAGGCATTTCTGCCAAGACCATCTTAGTGGACAAAGACCCTTTCTGAATCGAGTTCACTCCTCGTTTCAGTCTTGTAAAACTGAACCAGATTAACTTACCGTTCCATCAATGTCTATCTCATGAGATATAAATCTTTACCCAATTCATTGGAGGGAGATATAGGTCCCACCCATCTCATAATGAAATCATTGTTACTTGTGGCACAAAATAAACATACATCATTCATAATAACTGAATAAATAAAATGGGTTTCATAAACACCATCCCATCATCACATAACCCATATAAAAGAAATTGATATCATTTCATAATAAGAAAAGTGAAACCATTTAAATAATAGAGACGTGATACTTGAAACATACACATATGAAATAATCTCATCTTAGATGAAAAATGGTTTTGATAAAACACTTGAAATGAATTCTTGAGGAAAATATCATTTCTTCTTCAAAATAATTCTCTTTTCACAAAATGTCATGCAATTTTAAGAGAAAAGGATTTTGTTGAAAATAGTCATGAAATATTTTGGAGGAAGTTTCATGAAAATAAGGCTTTATAAAACTGTAAAAATCAGTTCGTGCCGTATAAGTTAAAAAAACATTCTTCTCGTACTTTTCCCGGAAAAGTCAAAAAAGTACCTCGTAACGTAAAAAAAGAAATATTCCTTACATACCATGTAGTAAAATTCAAAATGGTTAAAAAGTACATTAAACATACATAAAAATACTTTTAGAAAACATAGACATGGATGATAACAATAACCCCAGTAAATACTTACGAATAAGCAATATCGGATAAAAATGAGATTTGAAAAAGTATCCCTTACCTTGGGTATGATATGCTTTGTACATATCTAAAAATCATGTATAATGATTTAAATAATGTCATTGACTTATTAAATAATCATATTCATTGTTATGATATCATATTTGTTTCACTTATGACTTTATATTACCCGTTCTTTTGTAAATTCCATGTTAAAACAGCGTTTTGGGTAAAATCGTTTCATTTATCGTATGTCTTTCGACTTGTCGTTCTTGATATTATTACTTATATCCTGATTTAAAAAATTCCATAATTTAAAACAGGATTTATATATAATATATATTCATCATATACATATATATATATATTATATATCGATAAAAGGAATGAAATACACCGTTCATGGAGACGGTAGGTCGTACGTACACATGAACGCTGTTTTCGTTTCCTTATTGAATTGAATGAAACTAAATAGATGAAATACATATATATATATACATAAATCAAGTAGAATTATTATTTCATATATTTCATTGTTATTCATTATATAAACATTATGATCATTAGAGTATGGTTAACATGGAGAATGAATCTCATCGCGTCGTGGAGACGGTAGTCCGTACGTACGCACGAGCGACGATATCATTCCCATAATTATTAAATAGAATTATAGTGGATGGTATAATATATCAGAATCAGTATGATGTTATAATAACCATATATAGTTATTCTTTACACCATTATACCCATCCATGTAAGGTGTTGGTGGAAAAACATATTTCACCACGGCGTGGAGACGGTATTCTGTACGTATGCACACGTGGTGATTTCGTTTTTTGTAGGATGGATAGATGGTGAAATAGGGTTTTTTCATACTTATAATAACATATTATTATATGAGTTATACTGATTTTATTACTTCATAATGAAACAACTAAAGAATAAGAAGTGGAAGAAGAAATAAAGTTGAAAGAATCGGTAACGGACATTACCTCTTCTTCGAAGCGCCTCTTTGAGACCTCCTCTTAGGGCACTAAAATTGGTCTTTGAAGAAGACAAGAACCTCTAGTATGTTTATATGGAAGTGGAGAAGGTAATTTGGCAGGGTTTTTCCGAGCTTGAAGGCTCAAAGTTGTGTGAGGAAGAGAGGGAGGAGGTGCCCTTTTATAAGGGAGGAGAGGGGCACCTTTTGAAAAACTAAAAATATTATTTTATTATAAAGTGATATTCAGTTTTAAATAGATCAAAATTGATTTATTTATAAGCTAAGGTGGGTATGGGTAGAACTCCTTTCATCCAATAGAATTTAGACAAGTTTAGGTCATTATATTAACCTTATCTTTTAGTTTTAACTCTTAGTTAATTAGATTGACATTTACCATGTCACTTTGTATTTTTATATTATATAGTTAATAAACTTACCAAATACATCCAAGAGACCCCAAAGTGGTTCATTAATGATACAACTATCATAGTATAAGTATCTTGGCCGAACCTTATATTTTTAGGAATATAATAACAATTAATAATATAATATATTTTTTAAAAACTACTTTATGTCAATTTTGACACTATTTGGTAATTGATTTTTGAGAAAATCATAACAGAATGATTAGTTCTAAAAAAGTTAATTAAATCAACACTAACATGTCATATTAACATATAAAATTATTTGAATTCATAAAAAGTCTCAAATTACATTTATTTGGGTATTTATAACATCAATTATGTCAATATTTCATTAATAAGATAATTACTGCATCATCATTGTGTCATAAATAAATTAAATTATTTTAAGTCTAAAAATTATAAATAAACTTCAATTATGAAGGAAATATTTTTATCTTTATAATTAATATTTATAGTCGAATTTATCGTATGTATAACCCTATATTAAAAATGATTTAGTTGTTAAACCCTGATTTTAACTATTTTAACCCTTCTTTAAATAAATTAATAATAAATGTCCTAATCTAATCCAAGTGGGCCTAAATGGTCATATTTTATTCCTAAGGTTGTTTTTGGTCGAATTAAACTTATCCAATATAATTAGGACACGTGTTAGGGTAATAATAATATCATTTTTACCCTTAATTACCCTATTTACTTTTAACCATGGTATAAAAAAGTAAAAAGTTACTATTCACCAAAAATTATTTTCATCTCATTGAACCACATTTTAGTCCTTGATATTAACCTTGTCTCTCGAATTTTTGAAATTCCACTCACAGAAACGGTAAAATTATGTTTTATGTGAATTTGCAAATTCTCAAAGGAGGTGGGTAAAAGACGGTCAAAAGTTCAATAAAATTTTTATATATCTAAAATTATTATAAAATTACTCCAAGGACTTAAATTGAACTTATATAGGTATTATGTATCAATTTTGACCTAAAATAAATTTAAATAAAATAAATAAATATTTAAATAAAAAGTTGGTTTTTGAATAGTAACCCAGTGTTTTCACTATTCATCAAAAATTGAAAGTTTTCAGAAAAATACCAAAAATTCACCCTAGGC
This sequence comes from Viscum album, assembly GCA_963277665.1. NCBI lineage: Eukaryota > Viridiplantae > Streptophyta > Magnoliopsida > Santalales > Viscaceae > Viscum > Viscum album. Next base: position 2,081,904,318 of record OY728122.1, on the reverse strand, counting down.
TAATTTCGATATTCTGAATCCAAAAATGAAGTCCATTTTGAAAGATAAAATTTATAACATTACAAAAAGTGGGTATTACTATTCATAACGGCTAGTTTATATAACATATCGTTGTTCAACGAAACTCGGTATTGCATATAACACACGCTATCGTGGAAGGTCGCGCTTGCGTGTAATACAAGACAAGTTGGGAATGCGTGTTGTGAAATCTCCTTTTGGTTTATCATACAACACAAGACATTAATGAAATTAAAAGAATATTTTTCATAAAATCTCGGGGTGTTACATTCTACCCCCCTTAAAATGAATTTCGCCTTTGAAATTCGTCGGGGTTGTAAATCTCTTACTATTTATAGAAACCCACATCGTAAAAAGGAATACTAAAAATTAATTTTAAAAACTAAAGTATGAAATGTAATGATTACCCAAAGTAACTCATCACTGGGTTTCTATATAGGAGAACCTAGGTGAAAATATGGATATGGATGAAAAATCTAACCATCAAGTTCTGATGGAGAGTCGTAGACAACATGGCTATGAAAAATCCATCAATTATAAAGCCATAGATTTGTGATGATCTAAGGTAAAATCTGATTCATCGGATATAAGGGAACTAGGACAACATTTTTTGTTTTCATGATCATTTCCCTAAAGTTGATGAAATTGGAATTAGAATAAATACTTTCGTGATTTTGGTAAAGTCTCACCGTTGGTCGTTCTTTGGAAAATTTCCACTTCATCTCTTAAAGAAATGATGTTGAATTTTTCATTCGTGAAGTGTTAGCAGATCATGTGATAGAATGATGGGTCATTCCATCTATCTCAAACAAAAGGTTAGAAAAGTTATCAAAAATACATAAGTCCATCTATAGTGAGATTAATCATATATGGTTCCTAAAATGGACTTATACTTCATATATCATACTGCTTAATATAATAAAACTTGTTTCTACTAAATAGGGACTTCCTGTAGGCCAGTGGTAGGCGATAAATGTCTGTCGCACTTTAGTTGTGGTTTCGATTCCCACAGCCTTGTCCGACGCGATGGGCTATCGCCCATCCTGCAGGTTGTCCTTTTTCTAAAACTACATTACTATAACTTCCCATTAATAATATTGAAAAAAACTTCTATCCTTAAAAAATACTAACTTATGTCCAACAAAATCCATTCCAATCTTTAGGCTTATCCATAATACTGCAGTCCACTCTCATATTATAGTGAAAACGATTACCAGAGATTTCATATAACAAGCATGTTAATACCATCGTTGATCCCCATATATCATAACATATGTCTTGATGGTCACATTCCAAACATTCTAAGGCCTCAATCATGTATTCTCTTGAAAAATGAAGACCCATTGAATCTTAGTGAAAACATGAGTGCTGTAAAAAGTTAACTCTTTCCACATACAAAACCCCCAAAATTCTATATACTCAAACCATGATATAACTATTTCTTTATATCAGTCATGAGCACATGAATACTGACAAACATTTAATTTTATCCTTATCCCTTCATTATGGGCATATCATCTACTTTCCAAAAATATCTGAATAACCTTTCATGGTCACTAGTACCATTCATCATATACTTTCAAAACTTAAGGAAAGAAAACAGTGTAACAATCCTTATATGTCTCTTTATTCCATAGTACCATGAGATTACTTATACAACATTACACTTGATAAACATGTAATCTTTCCACTACCTTACTAAACCATTGACCGAGCTTCAACAATTCTTTCATCTCACATATCATTTTTAGTCTCTTCATCATCATCAACATAAATACTACCCATACGACCATAATGATTCTCTTCATGAGACTTTTCCATAGGGAATTGGTTTGCATAATGCCCGTACATTCCACATTTAAAACATTTAACCATTGTTGATGTCGTAGAAATACCATTATACTCAGCCATGGTGTTAACTGAACCTTTTCCTTTGCACTTACTGGCTTTGTGTCCTTCTTTTCCACACCCAAATCATCTTCCAGTTCCTTTGAAACAATATCCCTAATGCCTCTTCCCACATGATTTACATGAGGGAAATTGAACTTTTTTTCCTCTATGATCATCATTAAAACTCCATCTTTCTCTTATTATCTGAGTCGGGAAACTTACCAAAGTAGATATTATTGATCATATTATGAGATTTCTGATTAGTCATAATAACGATGTTTGGACTTCCAGATCCCGTTTCATTTGGTTTCTCATGAAGAAAATCATTCCATTTTCTATCATATCCTCCATTATCGTGAATCTTCTTGTTTCCAGCCATTTTCTAAAACCCAAAAAGAATAGTGTGAGAGGCAAAAGGCATGCTAGGGAAAACAACATGGTAAAGGGGGAGTACCCTCAATATCTAACATCTTAGGTTAAATTATAATATCGTTACCGTAGTTTTAAGACTATATCCTATACGTATACTTGTCCTTAGGGACATCTCTAGACATACCATAGAAATATCTCTAGGGATCTCACTAAATTTTTCGAATCCTAGTTTCCAAAGGTTAACTAAACCTTTACTCTGATACCAACTGTAGAGACCTGAAGCTTGACGTACATATCCATTACATTAATTTTGCGGAATACTTAATACATAATAAAAACAGACACACAAGGACCGTAATAGTTTAGTTTCTTTGGAAACTTGGAATGTAATCTTCTAATTGTGGTGAAAGATATTCAACATCTCCCATAAAGATCATCCCATTTTTTTCCTTACCTAAAATATTTCTTTTAATCATGGGGGAAAAGAAAACATAAAAAGGGTGAGCTCAAATGCTCAGTAAGGGTAAGCATGGATAAAATAAAACATACCATATACATTTGAAACTTACCAAATTTCAATTTATTGATCATATTATGAGATTTCTGATTTGGTATAATAATGATGTTTGGACTTAGAAATCCAATTTCATTTTGTTTCTCATTAAGAATATCATTCCATTGTCCATCATATCATCCATTATCGTGAATCATCTTGTTTCCAGCCATTTTATAAAACCCAAAAAGAATAGTGTGAGAGGAAAAAATCATAATAAAAGGGCGAGTAACTTCAATATATAACATCTTAGGTTTAATCTAATATCGTTACCATAATTCTAGGACTATAACCTATACTTATACTTAACCTTAGGGACATTCCTAGACATAACTTAGAAATATCTCTAGGGATCTCACTAAAGTTTTCGCATCCTAGTTTCCAGAGGTTGACTAAACCATTCCTCTGATACCAACTGTAGAGACTCGAAGCTTGACGTAGATGGACATTACATTACTTTTGCGGAATACTTAGTACATAACAAAAAAAGACACACAAGGACCGTAATAGTTTAGTGTCTTTGGAAACTCAGAATAAAATCTTCTAATCGTGGTGAAAGATCTTCAACATCTACCAATAAAGATCTTCCCCTTTTTTTCTTACCTAAAATCGTTCTTTATATCCTGGGAAAAAGAAAACATAAAATGGGTGAGCTCAAATGCCCAGTAAGGGAAAACGTAGAGAACATAAAACAATCCATAAACATTTGAATGCTACAACTTTAACATAAAATCTAAACATCAAAATCTTGAGCAAAGACATGAATCTTGGAAGTATGTAAGGCATATATCATAAGAGGACATCAATAATGATAAAATAGCATGGGAATAAAACATGTAATTTTGGAAACCATTAATCACATGTTATGATTTCCATAGTAGCCAAGGCATTGGTGCCAAGACCATCTTAGTGGACAAAGTCCCTTTCGGAATCGAGTTCACTCCTCGTTTCAGTCCTGTAACACTGAACCGGATTAACTTACCATTCCATCCATGTCTATATCATGAGATATAAATCTTTACCCAATGCATTGGAGGGAGATATAGGTCCCACCCATCTCATAATGAAATCATTCTTACTTGTGCCACAAAATAAACATACATCATTCATAATAACCCAATAAATAAAATGGGTTTCATAAACATCATCCCATCATCACATAAACCATATAAAAGAAATGGATATAATTTCATAATAAGAAAAGTGAAACCATGTAAATCATAGAGACATGATACTTGAAACATACACATATGAAATAATGTCATCTTAGATGAAAAATAGTTTTGATAAAACACTCGAAATGAATTCTTGAGCAAAATATCCTTTCTTCTTCAAAATCATTCTCTTTTCACAAAATGTCATGAAATTTTAAAAGAAAAGGATTTTGATGAAAATAGTCATGAAATATTTTGGTGTAAGCTTCATGAATATATGGATTTATAAAACCGTAAAAATCCGTTCGTGCCGTATAAGTTAAAAAAAACATTCTTCTCGTACTTTTGCCGGAAAAGTCAAAAAAGTACCTCGTAAGGTAAAAAAAGAAAGATTCCTTACATACCATGTAGTAAAATTTAAAATGGTTAAAAATTAAATTAAAAATAAATAAAAACACTTTTAGAAAACATGGACATGAATGATAACAATAACCCCATTAAATACTTACAAATAAGCAATCTCGGATAAAAATGAGATTTACAAAATTATCCCTTACCTTAGGTCTGATATGTTTCGTATGTATCCGAAACTTCTGTATAATGATTTAAATAATGTCATTGAATTATTAATGAATCATATTCATTGTTATGATGTCATATTTTTTTCACTTATGACTTTATATTACCCGTTCTTTTGTAAATTCCATGTTAAAGCAGCGTTTTGGGTAAAATCATTTCATTTATCGTATGTGTTTCGACTTGTCGTTCTTGATATTATTACATATATCATGATTTAAATAATTCCAGAATATAAAACATGTTTTATATATAATATATATTCATCATATACATATATATATTATAGATCGATAAAAGGAATGAAATACACCGTTCATGGAGACGGTAGGTCGTACGTACGCATGAACGCTGTTTTCGTTTCCTTATTGAATAGAATGAAACTAAATAGATTACATACATATATATATATACATAAATAAAGTAGTATTATTATTTCATATATTTCATTATTATTCATTATATAAACTTTATGATCATTCATGTATGCTTAACATGGAGAATGAATCTCATCTCGTCGTGGAGATGGTAGTCTGTACGTACGCACGAGTGATGATATCATTCCCATAATTGTTGAATAGAATTGGAGTGGATGGTATAATATATCAGAATCATTATGATGTTATAATAACCATATATAGTTTTTATTTACACCATTATACCCATCCATGTATGGTGTTGGTGGGAAAACAGATTTCACCACGGCGTGGAGACGGTATTCCGTACGTACGCACACGTGGTGATTTCATTTTCTGTAGGATGGATAGATGGTGAAATAGGGTTGTTTCATACTTATAATAAAATATCAGTATATGATCTATACTTATGTTATTACTTAATAATGAAACAACTAAATAAGAATAAGTGGAAGAAGAAATAAAGTTGAAAGAATCGGTAACGGACATTACCTCTTCTTTGAAGCGCCTCTTTGAGACCTCCTCTTAAAGAACTAAAATTGGTCTTTGAAGAAAACCATAACCTCTAGGATGTTTCTGTGGAAGTGGAGAAGAGATTATGGCCGGGGTTGGCCGAGCATGAAGGCTCAAAGTAGTGTGAGGAAGAGAGGGAGAAGGTTCCCTTTTATAAGGGAGGAGAGGGGCACCTTTTGAAAAACTAAAAATATTATTTTATTATAAATTTATATTCGGTTTTTAATAGCTCACAATTGATTTATTTCGAATCTAAGGTGGGGATGTGTCGAAATACTCTCATCCAATATAATTTAGATAGGTTTAGGTCATTATATTAACCTTATCTTTTAGTTTTAACTCTTAGTTAATTAGATTGACATTTACCATGTCACTTTGTATTTTTATATTATATAGTTAATAAACTTACCAAATACATCCAAGACACCCCCAAGTGGTCCATTAATGATACACCTATCAGGATATAAGTATCTTGGCCGAACCATAGATTTTTAGGAATATAATGACAATTAATAATATAATATTTGTTTTAAAAGCTATTTTATGTCAATTTTGACACTATTTGGTAATTGATTTTTGTGAAACTCATAACAGAATTATTATTTCAAAAAAAGTTAATTCATTAAACACTAACATGTCATATTAACATATAAAATTATTTTAATTCATAAAAAGTCTCAAATTACATTTATTTGGGTATTTATAACATCAATTATGTCAATATTTCATTAATAATATAATTAATGCATCATCATTGTGTCATAAATAAATTAAATTATTTTAAGTCTAAAATTACAAATAAAATACCATTATTAATGAAATATTTTTAGATTTCTAATGAATATTTATAGTCGAATTTATCTTTTGTATAACCCTATATTAAAAATGATTTAGTTATTAAACTTTGATTTTAACTATTTTAACCCTTCTTTAAATAAATTAATAATAAATGTCCTAATCTTATCCAAGTGGGCCTAAATGGTCAAATTGTATTCCTAAGGTTGTTTTTGGTCGAATTAAACTTATCCAATAGAATTAGGACATGTGTTAGGATAATAATAATATCATTTTTACCTTTAATTACCCTATTTACTTTTAACCGTGGTAAAAAAAGTAAAAAGTTACTATTCACCAAAAATTATTTTCATCTCATTAAACCACATTATAGTACTTGATATTAACCGTGTCTCTCGGATTTTTGAAATTCCAATCACAGATACGGTAAAATTATGTTTTATGTGAATTTGCAAATTCTCCTAGGAGGTGGGTAAATGACGGTCAAAAGTTCAGTAAAATTTTTATATATCTAAAATTATTATAAAATGACTCCAAGGAATTAAATTGAACTTATATAGGTATTATGTATCAATTTTGACCTAAAATAAATTTAAATAAAATAAATAATCATTTAAATAAAAATTCGGTTTTTGAATAGTAACCTAGTGTTTTCACTATTCATTAAAAATTGAAAGTTTTCAGAAAAATACCAAAAATTCACCCTAGGCTAATTTCAATATTATGAATCCAAAAATGAAGTCCATTTTGAAAGATAAAATTTATAAAATTACAAAAATTGGGTATTACTATTCATAACGGCTAGTTTAAATAACATATCGATGTTTAGCGAAACTCAGTATTGCGTACAACACATGCTATCGTGGAAGGTCGCGCTTGCGTGTAATGCAAGCCATGTCGGGGATGCGTGTTGTGAAAGCTCCTTTTGGTGTATCATACAACACAAGAAATTAATGAAATTAAAAGAATATTTTTCATAAAATCTCGTGGTGTTACACTATTGGTATTTTATAGTATGTTTATTAACCATGTAATATAAAAATATAAGAAGACATGTTAAATGTTAAAAAATTTAACCAAGAGTTAAATATAAAAGATAATATTAATATGAGGGTCAAACTTGTATAAAACCAATTGGTTGAAATTTTTTCTACCCATCTCAACATTATCCTTAAAATAAATCTATTTTGAGTTATTTGAAACTGAAAATGAGTTTATAATAAAATAATATCTCAATCTTTACCTAAAGTGACGCTCACCTCTCTTAAAAAAGGGTACTTCCCCTTCACTTAATTTCACACCTCCAAGGACTTTTTGATTGGAAAAACCCTAATACAATATCCTCCAAACTACCTCAATTCATCGTCGAGGCCTTACTTTGATCAGAAAGCCAACCTAAGGGGCCCTTATGTACAAATCAAAAGGAAGAACCTGGAGAAGAGGTAATTACTTCATCACCTCTTTCAAAATTATTTTCTTCTTCCACTTCCTATTTTTTTGTTGTTTCCATAAAAAATAATAAATCTATTACCTTCTACATACTGAGATGTTATTATAAATATGGTAAAACCATACTCATTATTCTATCCATCCTATGAATGACAAAGTCACCATACATGCGTACGTACGACTTACCGTCTCCACGTCGTGGTATAGTTTGTTATTAAACACTTCATTATTTGGATTGGTATAATAATGAGTAGAACTGATGTAAATGATAAATATAAAATATTAATGTTTCTTTATATATAATATACCATCCAATTACATATTATTTCACCACTAATATAATGATATTGTCGCTCATGCGTATGTACGGCTTACCGTCTCCACGACGCGATGATATTTCATTTCCCATCGTAACCATTCAAGAATAATTTTCATTTTATTATTAAAAATAATTCTTAATAACTTAATATCATTCTGGATATGAATCGAATACATATTCTGCATGACAAACATGACTTACATAACAAAAAATATAAAGGAAAATGAATTAGTTAACACCAAAAATAATTATACTACTGAAATATCATTAACAAATAAATATTAGAAGATCATATATGATATCATATTTATTTATTTGGTTATTGAATAATTTAATAACAATTATATCACCATTATACTTAAGGATAACCAACCCTCGACTAATGAAAAGTACAAGGTAATGGGTTTTCATCTCACTTCTTATTCATACAAGATTCAGGTTATATTACCACTATTTTCTTTTTTGTGGTGTATGTACTACCCATGATTTTATTATTTTTATAATTGACAATAATTTATGGGTATTACATCTTCATTGTATGATATTTATTTCATTGGGTGTATGTTTCATAAGCTACCAAATGAGTAAGGTAATTTAAAATTTTAATTTCCACTCATTGGGTTTTACACATACTTAATTGATTATTTTACACCAGGATTATGTTTGGAATAACTATTTATTTATTTATGTATTAATTTCCACTCCCCTTTATGTGGAAATACTTTTGATACTCATAATCACTCCATTGATAAATTCTCAAGTCATTGATATGAACATGATAAGGGTAATCTTAACTCAATTTCCATTCATTTAGTTAAACATCTAAGTCATTGGTTTTGTTTTTACAAGAATATGTGTGGATGTCCTCTGATTGATTTACACTGAATATCCAATCATGTTTAGGGTATTTATATTTTTCATAGATAATTATTTTATTTATTTATCATTAATTTAAATATATGGTCTTTATAAGGGATTCCATCTCAATTTACATTCCATTGACACTTCCTTGTTTTTATGCGCCAATTCACTTTTATATGGTGTATATACTGTCCTTTGACATATTATATAATGAATACCTTTATTCCCATGATATTATAATGTTTTGATTAAGGTTATTCCTTAATTCTTTGTATTCAAGTGTCTCTCATTTGGTTATGAACTCTTTAACTAAAATATAGTTTTAAAGATTTATTCTACTACAACATTCTCAAAGGGGATATTTCTCTCAAATTGTTTTACTAATTACTTTCATCTATGTCAATATCCTTCATTATTATTGATTGTGGTTGATTTATAATAATAAAATATTCCATATTGTATTTAATGAGTTATGTTTGACTTTGGATGTGCAATTTTTATACCATTCATGTTTTGTGGTTCAAATTTTGACATTTTGTATGCTAGTTTTAATATGAATGTTTAGATTATGTTTCAACCTTTTCATATGAGTAATGCATTGGATATATTAAGTGACAGGTGGAGCCCTCTATATCTCCTCGATGCATCAGTAGGTATCATTAGACAAACTACTGTCTTGGCGGAAGGCCTTGACTAAATATTTATTTTTAGTCTTGGCACGAGGCCTTGACTATATGGTTATGATGTCCGACATTTTTCATTCCATCATTATGAAATTATTAATTGATATTAGAAGTGATTTTTTGACTAGTATAATATCCATGTGAATAAGTATATATCATTATTTGATTTATCGTTTCCACATTAAGCTGATGTTTATGTTTAAAAGGATTGTGTTTTAGTCTTATACATTGCCTTAAATGTTTTTGTTTTCTTATGATAATTTCCAATATATTTTTATCCTTACTGAGCATCTGAGCTCACCCATTTCTTTATGTTTTATTTTTCCCAGGATGTGAAGAAGTATATTAAAATTGACCTGCAGGAATAGACTAAGGGATATGGTGTGTTCAAAAGAGACACAATGTTGTATTTTTTCATTTCATAATGTAATGTAAAACTTATTTATGTATACTGTAATTCCAAGGCTACTAAAATAACCAGTATCTCGAGACATTATCTCTTTTGACCATGCCAATGTTATGAAATAATGCACAAACACTTAGTAACTAGGGTCGGGGCGTTACATTGGGGGAATGTTGATGTAGGATGATAGAGCGGTTGCGTGTGGTTCATGATAGTTGATACTAATGAAAGTGATTACCCTACACATGAAATTGAGTTGGTTATATTGGTGTATGCCTTAATTTGTTGGCAGAACTACTTGATGGGAGAGATATCTAAAGTTTATACCGATCATAAAATCCTAAAGTACATTTTATCCTAGCGTGATATGAATATTCAGAATTGAAGATGGGTTGAATATTTGCAGTCCTTCAATTTTGAATTGTTTTACTCATCGAGAAAGTTATACTATGTTGCCGATGCTTTGGTTCATAAGACTCAAAACCAGGAGGTTTAGGTATCAAGTTTAGAGTGTAGAATGATATCTTTATTCACTGAGATGCATCTTGAGGTGCAGGATGACCAAGGGAAAATGACCCTTATATCTTTGGAAGACAAGTCTACAATTCTAAACTAGATTAAGGAAAGTCGGTGTTGGGGTCCAAAATAATTAAACTTTAGGTAATTTTTTAAAATACGAGAAGTCACCTTCTGGTAGGACCATTGGATATGATGAGATCATTTATGTTCGTGGTCATGTCGTTGTACCAACATTCTTGCAAAAAGAGTTGATGCATGAGCTTCATGCATCGAAGTGGGAAATATATCCTGGTTCGGCCTAGATCTATTATAATCTTTTTAGGAAATATTGGTCATTAGGGATGAAGAAATAGGTGAAGGATTTATGGTGTGATGTCTTATGTACTTGCAAGTGAAATTGGAGCATTAGTGATTGGGTGGTTTTTTGTAGCCATTTCCCATTCTGGAATGGAATTGTAATGATGTGATTATTGTTTTTTTTGTGCATATTTAGAGGATTAATTATATTAATGATGTGATTTGGGTAGTGGTGGATCGATTGAAAAAGGTGGATCACTTATTTATAATTCGAAAGACTTTCACCATTGATCAAATCAATGAGTTGTATGTTTGAGAGATAGTACGGTTTCAGGGGGTGATACAAATGATAATTTCATACTAAGATATGTGTTTTACATTAAACTCCTATAAAGGGATACATAATGCACTTGGAACTCAAGTATTTTTTATTATGGATATTCACCAGTAGATGGATGGGAAATCAGAGTATACCATTAAGGTACTAGAGGACAAGTCGAGTGCTTCTGTTCTAGATTTGCGTGAATCATGGGAAAAACATATAGCGTTGGTTTTGTTTTCCTATAACAATAGTTACCGATCTATGATTCAGATGGATCAATTTGAGGAACATTACGATAGACTATGTAGATCTACACTGTGTTGGATGGAAGCTGTGGAATCAAAATTTTGGGGACTGAGTTTTATGTTCGAGATGTTTGAGTGAGTTTAGTTAATTCAAAAGTGAATGAAAATGGATCTTAGTAGGAAGAATTCGTATACAAATTGGCATTATATACCACTTGTGTTTTTGGTGGGTGGTCATGTGTTACTTTTGGTGTCACCAAGGTTAGGTCACCATTGGATCTAGAAATAGGGTAATTTAGTACCCAAGTTTGTGGGACAATTTGAGATTATGGAGAGGATCGAGCCAGTGGCATGCCGATTAGATCTTCCATTGCAATAGAGTGGTATGAATGATATTTTCAAAGTGTCACATCTTTAATAGTATTTCTTGATCCATATCACATGATTAATATTGATGGTGTTGAGCTTGAAGATGATGCATCCTTTGAGGATAATTAGGTTTGTCTGGTGGATCATAGTGAGAAATTCCTATTGGGCAAGAATTTTCCCTTTGTTCGAGTTTTGGGGAAGCATAGTTATGTTTGGGTAGAAACTTGGGAGATAGAGTCATATATGTCGGATCAGTGGTCAAATATCTTTACTTTGGAACCTCAGTGATTCTTGTAAGTGTGGATCAGGGATAATCCATTATAATGCATGGAGTTTATAAGATCCCAAACTTCATAGAGGTATGTTGTTGTTTAAATTTTGGATTAAATATATTAATTTTGGTTAATGGAATTTTTAATAGGTGTATGAGGAATATTGACGGAGTTTTAAGGATATAGGGCATATAAGAAAGGGAATATTTTCCATCCAGTTCGTTTTCCATGGTTGGTGGATGGTTAAGGATAATCGTGCACCCAAACCATGCTAGCGTGGAGGAGAGGTGCATGGTTAAGTGAAACCATGCAAGGGGAAGGTCAAATCTTGTGGTCCTAGACATAGGTATTCTGAAAGTTTGGTGCATAGTTTTTCAAACTATGTTGGCCTCCCCAGGTATCCATGCAACTCAGCCCCTCTTGGATAGAGGCTGAAAAATGGTTTTTGCAAGGTTTGGAAAACTGTTTGACCAAACCATGCACCCCATTAAAAAGTGAAGAATTACCAAACTTCCCACTTGGGATTTTAAGTCTCTCATGCAATTTTATTCCCCATTCTCCCCCATTAATCCCTAGTGACAAAACAAAGATACCACATCTTCCCATGGATGGTTATCCATTGATTCTAGGCTGTTTGCAGTGTCATTGGGTGAAGATCAAATCTTCGGGTAAGTCTAACGCTCCTCTTACATCTATTTTCTAGATTATGGCTAGTAGATTCGTTATTCTTCTTCTAAATCCCTAAAAACCTATTTTTATGGTGGATTCTTGGTTAGTGGTTCAAGGGGATCTTGAATATGGTTCTAAGGTTGTGGATAAGGGTGAATTCGTCATCTTATTCGAGGTATGTGGTCTATAAGTTATATCCCACAGTTTTTTTATAGATTTTATCATGTGTAGTTGTGATATTGATTCTCTTGTTGCGAATTTGTTGCCTTGGAAAGGATTCAGTAAAGTGGTTGGACAAATGATGAATTGAACCCTGATGATCCTTGTGAGATGTGTTATGGTTGATTAACCCAATTTAGGTCCATCCATGGGGTGTGTTGAAATTCCCAAACATGGGGATTTGTGATGTTAAGGCCATTATTGATTTGAGATGTAGTAGAGCCAACATTAAACATGTTGGCATGTAGTTTAAACTATAAAGGGGAACCAATGGTGGTCGATCCTATTCATTATCAAGGGTATAAGGGATTTTTTGGATTGAGGTAAGAAATGGTTAAATAGATTAATGTGAATGTTTCAAATGGATTAAGAATGGTAACAGAAATGTGTTAAATGCTATTACACTCGCAATTGATGAATATGTTAAATGGGACAAGGTGTGAGAATTTTTTATTATGAAATTTGGGTTAAGGTGAAAAAAGTTAAATGGATTAAATGGGTTATGCTAAGTAAATGGTAAATGCGGTAATGGGTTAAGTATTGATGAGGCGTGACATGTTGAATGAAATGTGAATTGTAAATGTTATGTGTATTGATTGTCCATGTTTTGTGATATGATATTTTTGTTGAATGGATAAATAAGCATGTTCACATAGCATGGTGATGTGGGGAAAAGGATTGAGGCTCCTCTCATAGGTCGGGTTGTATTGATTCTATAAACCCTACCCAAGAATGCATGGATTAGGGATTCAGACTAATGTTCTAGGCCCCTAATGGTTGCATTAGATGAGACTACTTGGACTGAGGATCCAATGTAAGTTATATTTGATCATTTATGAAATGTTTATCCCTAGTGAAATAGGTAACTTGACTTCTTCCTCATGCTTAGTAATTGACCGACCTAGAAAATTGTGTGATGTATTTAATTGCCTAAACCATAGGACATGTGATGAGAATGAATCTTGTAATGTGGATGGTATAAATGATGGAAATGGAATTGATGATAGAAATGGTTAAATTGAATTTTTTAACTAACGAAACCCGAGTTATGATTTTTTTATCTTGTCATTTAATTCATACTTTCATTCACTATATATTTTGATTAGATATTTGGAAAACACCAATGGTGGTGGCCTATTGAGTTTTACTCACACCCTGCTCGGGCCGCCATTGGTTGTGGCCTACTGAGTTGTATTCACACCCACATCAGCAAGGCCTTCAAACCACTATTATGTAATAAATCAGGACCAATGAGTGGTTGTGATTTTTTGTAGGGAGTGGTTATTCTTGATGCAATGTGGTTCCTGAGTATGTGTATTGTTTATGTTTCGTAATCCCCTCTACCTATAATATATAAATATAATCATTGATTTTTTTATATTTAATTACAAATTTATGTAATTTTTAGTATATTATAAAAAATTTATATGTTTATATAAATAATATATATTAAGTAAATGGATTACAAAATGAAAACGAAAACACACACACATCCAATGGTCCCGGTTGGACTGGACCTTACCCCTTTATAAGAGCATATTCACCCCACAATTGACCCCTATTACATTTTGAAGCAGCTCAAGGCCCCCAATTTTTAAGGTTTAAGACTGATTTTTATTACCTATAGACCATTTGTGATGAAGGCATGCGACTTTCTTTTTTATCCACTTGAAACATAGTCAAACCCATTAATTTATATGAATAATAATATTTTTAAATAGTAATAATAATGTTAAAATAAAAACAATTATTATTGTTGTTTTTATATGTCATTAGTAATATTTAAATATATTTTGAATAAAATTAATAATATTTAATTTTTTAAAAAATATATATAATTTCAATTTAATATAATTATTATTATTACTAGGTATTAGGTATTACAAACCACAAATAACACACACACCTAGGAAACTACATTGAAGGCGATGGGTTCAAGACAAATGTAGGTTTTTAGGCCACGCTAGGATTGAGGTGAATTCTTGATCTTCATCCTTCTATCTTATCTCTTGTTTTTGAATTTTTCAATTCTAAAAATTTGTTTTATTTTTGTCCAAGTTTCATGAATTTTTGAATTTAATATTGATGATTGGTCAATTGTCTATTTTTTAGTATATGTTTTTTTTGGTATTTGAATTTTGGTTAAGGGATTGTAAGGGTTCCTAATTAACCTTTTAAATTGGTTTTATTTAAAAATGAAAATGGGATTTGATTTATTTTAAATAAATAAAATATATTATATTAAATAAAATATAATGAAAATTTTCTAAAATGAAAATAAAAAATAGGAATACAATTAATATAGGATTAAATACATAGATGGTGTAAGAACCATTAGAAAAATCATTAAAAGATATTTAATACCCATAAATGGTAAAATTATATCATTAATTAATACAATTAAATAAAATAAGATCAAAATATGATATACAATAGAGGATTATTTATTTTTCATGAAACCCATTTAATGTAATTTTTTCTAGAGGTAGTAAATTTTCTTCACTATAGTTGTATTGATCATTTTTCATTGTCTTGTGTTATAATTGACTTGATAAGTTACAAGGTAAAATTAAAACAAGATCACATATGTGGAATAATTCTATAGGAATTCCATAATTGGCATGGTTCATGTTCATAAAGGTAGTTCTACCTGATATGTTTGTTTTAAACAGTTTTACCATCCATGACATTTTATTTTAATATAATTACAAATTAATTTTTTTATTAAAGGGGGATGTTTATAGAATAAAAAAATTAATAATTTTTTTGTCACAAACTATAAATAATAATAATTTTAGATTAATTATAAAGTATATTATTATTTTTTAGTTTTTGGGTTTTTTTATTTATAAAAATTTTATTAACTAATAAAAACTTTTTTCCCTTACAATTTTAATGAATTAATAAAATAATTAAATTTCATCAAATTAAAATTGCTAAATTCCTAAAATTTATCTTTTAAATTAAAATAGAATATATAAAAAAATGGTTTTTCTAGAAAGCTTACCATTTAAAAATTGAATGATTTTTAATCACATTATCTTATTTTCGAATAAACTATTTACGATAGAAAAGTGTATTAACTTTATACCTATAACTCCAAACCAATAACATGTGTTTTGGTTATATATCCAATAACTATATAAGCCCACTGATCATATAGGTCAAACGATCATAAAATCCCAACAGTCATATAAGCCCAATAGTTATATTACCTTCCTCTATAATATCGAATACATCTATGAAATAATTCATCAATTTAATTTAATTTTACTTCATCACTAAAATTATTGTTCAACTACTTAGACTTCTTTCCATACTTGATATTGGCATTATGATTTTCATGGTGTACTATGAGGATAAATAATATATCTTCTTGATGTCTTTATAAATTTCTGTATTTATTCCAATTATATTTTTTCATATTTTTAATTATTATAGTTGTAACAACTAGGCCCTGCAGGAACCCCACTTGCCCTGAAGAAACATGTTGTCCCCTCTCTAAGGCCTTCCCACATGCCCAATTGGATCACCAGTCTATTTACTATCCTGAAATTTTCTAGTTTTCTTTGTCCCCACACACACCAAGGAAAACTTATGAAGAGGTTACCAATCCTGATCCCTACTCCAGGACAAACCTCTAACTGTGGAGTTCTAATCTGGTAGAATCCTGAAAAGAATGGCTCAACATGTTGATGTGTGTAATAAAATTTAGCCATTTTAAATTACGAGGGTGTTACATTCACCCCCTTAGAGAACACCATCCTTGTTGTGGACACTACATCACAACCTATGCAGTGCCACCACACAAATGGCTAGGTTTCTTTGATATCAATGAAACAATTGGGTCCCATATGAACCCTAGATTCACCACAGAGATGTGTTGTACCATCCTTGGGTCCCATTCACATGCTTGAATGGGTCATCAGACTAATGACTATCGTACATGACAACACATGTTCTTTAGAGTGTTATTTTTTGAACAGTTTTCAAATAGAGGAAACTCGACCAAGATCTTGCCGGCATAGTGTGGAGCAGTGGCTCTCTGATTCTGGTGGTTGGATCACACACGGAATGAAATCGCACAACTTCCCCTGCGATTTCGGATTTTTTGGTTCGATGCGATCCTGACGGGAGCAGTTGTACCCTATTTTGACTCTCACTAAATGCCCCCCCCCCCACGATGCTGCTACCATCCCCACCTGTGATTTCACCACCATCCCCACCACCTCTAGCATGAGACGTTGCCACCAACCTCGCCTACAATTCCATCACCAAATATAGTATGTGTTGCTGCCATCACATTTGTGGACCCCTTATTGGTAAAAACCACACCCCTAACCCCTCAACGCTGATAACTATGCCCCCAAGATAGCCATACTTGTTTATTTTTTTCGGTCACTCCATCCATTCTTTGGCCCTCCCATTTTTTATTTTGTTTATTTTGTTTTTATTTGTTTTGGTTAATTTCCATTCTATGGGGATTTTCTATTTTTTTCTTTAACTATTTTTATTCTGTTTTATACTTTATTTATAATATTTTTTATTATTTTTTATTTTTATTTTGTTTTATTTTTTTATTATATTTTAATTTTTCAGCACATATCTGTGTTGAATTATATAATTTAAATTATATTAATTGATTTATGAATGGATAAAAAATAATTCACGACACGATTAACATCACCGCTATCCTATTATAGGACCCTAATGCGTCACACCGACATCCAAGATTAACTACTATGTTTTGTACTCACTCACACACACCCAAGGAAACTTCCTAGGATGTCTTCCATCCTGATCACTACTATAGGAAAAAACAATTTAACCATGAAGCTCTGATGAGGAAGGATCCTGAAAATAATGGTTCAACTTGTTGACTTGAGTTGTAACATTTGTATCGTTTAACATCCTCAGGTTTTATAATACTAGCCTCAGAATGTATTAAGTTTTATCTACAATTTTAATATTTTATATCAATAAAACATATCACATTTCATTTGTGTTCATCATTTCATGTAACATATGTTATTGAAATAATTTTATTATAGGAATATACATTCTAAAATATCGGGGTATTACATTCTCCACCTTTAAATAAATTTAATCCCCACAATTTTAGTTTTTACTATAATATATATATATCATGATATAGGTATAATCTCATCTGTAGATTTTATCGTGTTAATCACTTTCTAATTACTCCAAGGAAACTTAGTATTTTTTTAAATAAATATTTCTAAGGACATACATATACCATTTTAAGAATCATACTTGGGAATGTGTTTCTAAAAGAATTGAATTTTATATTCTTGATGCACTAAAACTCTTCAAAATATTCTCGGCTAAGCTCAAAACCGAGAAATCAGAATGAATTAATCAAAAATTCTTCCATAATAAACTCAAAATTTATCTTTAAACATCATTAATCACTAATATAGTCACATACCTAAAATTAATATAATATAATCATATATTATATAATATGTACTTATAACGTGAATCACTATGATATAAAGAAACCAAAAAATAATACATGGTTACAAAGGATAACTCGATCTGTATTCCCCAGATAATATCAACAATTTGACATAAATTCCAATATTAGTCAATAATTTTCCACTCACTTTAATCATATAATTTTCTAACAAATATTTTAACATCCTTCCTAAATAAACATTACACTTAATCAAATATTAAACTTAAGGGTTACATATACCTTAATCACACAGTGCTCAATAAATATCTCCCAAAATGACACCTATGTTATAGATATTATTCAACATGTGAATCTATTTTGTAAAGAAAAAAACTACTACATAATTTTTTAAATCCTATATGTAGAAAATTCGACCATCCAACACCCCTTATTAGATTTTTTCCATGATTTTTCATACTTTTATTTAATACATCATTCTTACATTCATAAATATAAATCAAATCCTTATATTCCTCAATACTAATCAAATCAGGTTTATTTATTTTAATATAAGAAAAAAATTATACCTTTTATATATTATTATCAATTTATTAATCTTTAACTCTAAAACATTTATTCAATGTCGTTTTTATTCCCCTTCTCGAGCTTTACCCCATGATATTTTTAGCTCCCCCAATCCAGTAACCTAGAGTCAATGTATACTCTATTACGTTGGTATAAAATACAAGGAATCACATCCTGAAGGACCGAATAGTTTACTAGTATTTCTAAATGGGATAAATACATTAAATTCACATTACATTTTTAGACAAAAAATAGACATAGAATTTACTTTGAGAATGTTGTTATTCCCATTAGTATATCCCTTCATTTCAATCATATAACACTTCCTTGTATTCTAGTGGAAATAAAACATAAGAAAGGGGTGAAAAGAGATGCTCAATAAGAGTAAGTGTACAATTGAATCTGTGAATAAATAAGGAATAATAAATATGAAAATGTAAATAACCTAAACACGTGTCATTTAATCAATAACATGAGTATAATATGGAAGGAATAGATAGTGATAAAATAATTCCATATAAATAATCATATGAGAATTAAATTTAACCATGGATATTCTAACTCATAATAATATCCACTTGAGTTGCTCAACGAACTACCATCCCAGCTCCTCTAGTTCTCACCACAAGTCCTATATCAGTGGATCTTGTTAACCTCCACCCTTAGAGGAATCATTTAGTTCATGCCTCAGTGGAACTATATATTTTTCATCTTGATACTCCAATAGAGGCAATCTAGGTATTACCTCACTGAGAAATGAATACCAATCTCAATTCAAATATAATAGTATATATATCACAAATATAGAAAGTTTCAATAGGTGTTATGGCCCAGTAGATTTTAAACATCCTACCAAATCTAAGTCCTATATCATCCGACTTCATAGAATCACCTACCAGTGTCAATGTCTATTACCACACACCCCAGGCACATAAATGATCCACATATTTATTCACACCAAGAATCACATCGCTAATCTATCTTAGTAAAATGGAACCAAATTTTTTTATGGGAAAACACCATATAGGTTATTTCTTGTATATTAAACCAAAAACCCACTTTCCATTCTAGAACAAAAATAGTGATCACAAGCTGGAACACACATTTCATGTGATTTATATATTCTTAAAATGATGTATGAGTACCAAAACTTACCTCTCAGGTCCAAGAGTCCAAAAGAGAAACCAATAATATCAAATTTCCCATTTATCCAAATAAAATAACGCATTTGTAACCATGATAACCAAAAAAAATCCTTGTTTCTCCAATAGCTTGGTCTTCAATACATACTTTTGTTTTCTAAACACACAACTTGACATCCATCTAATGTCTTGTTATCAGATGTGTTCGAGAACATTTCCTAAGTCTACCTTCTTCCAAAACCCAAGTAATAATAAAAAAATTCTTCAATGCCACTTTTTCATGCCCTGACTCATCCCACTCTATAGTATCCAAATTAGAGTTCCACTAGTAATCATTAATACCTCCTCATATACTAGATCCTTCCGACTACCAATGAGGGTTTAAATTGTGATATTGGGGACACTATACCATATAAATATTAATGATAATAATAAAATAAATAATGGAATAAATACTAAATAACATGAAAAAAATCCTGAAAAATATATGTTATGGAAGAAAACATTAACAATATCATGTCAGTCATATAAAAATAAAACAAATTCCCATTGTTTGATCACATATGTATAAGCAAATAGTAACCAAATTAAATAACCAGAAGAGATTGAGGCACCACCTATATTGTTTTCCAAACCAAAACACCCATCCAATTTACCATTTTTAGTTATGTTTCAACTAGAATATCTTTGATGATCCCTTAACGTTACCTATTCCATGAACCATAAATTCTACACACAACCTGGAGGGGATTATGTAGGGTGTAAGATGAACTCAGTACCAATGGAGTTATTAGATAACATCTATATGTATAAAATTGTATAAAAGGTGAAATAAACCTAAACCAAAGATCACAACTCTACCTATTGCATTCATGCTTGACCAGCCATGAGTGAGCATTTACATTGACCAATTCCAAACTGGAATGATGCATCCATAGTCTAACATACTATAAGTTCCCTTGGACTTCCCAAAAAATACCATACCACATGATATCACATGATAACCATACAAAATTTAACCATCCTAAGTAAACCATGATGCCCCAAAGGGACATCCACATATTATATGTCTAATGGTCGTTCAAACCCTTTACCAACTATTGGCTCAATAATCTAACATAACCCAAGGCACAAAAAAAATAAATGGAAATTAATATATAATAGTAGTTTTGTTTATATATAGTGGTGGTTTATACCACCAATATATATTCCACTATGATTTCTAAAAATAATAAATTTTTTCTATTTTGGGAATCATTTCACAATAATTTTAAAAATCACAGTGAATAATTTAGTGGCACATTTTTTGTGGTAGTCTAAGCCATCAATAAATTATTAGTGGAATTTTTATTTAAATATTATATAGAAAACATTTTTTTATTTTGAATATATTTTTTTACTTATAAAATTTAAAATATTTAAAATATTTTTTATTTATTTACATTTTAGTATTTATTTTCTAATATTTTAATACTTTTTATATATAGCATAACAACTTCTTAGAAGGTCACCCATATTTACACTACTCCAACTCATTTATGTTTAACTCTATTAACCACTCCACCAAATGCACGTAAATGTATTAATATTTCAACACATGTTATTTGAATTACTTATTTCATTTTTTTACATTACACAATAACTTCTCACCAGATCATCCATCCTTACAATACTCACCCATTCTCACTTAACTCTCTAACTTTCCTTGTTAATGATGGATATAAGCTAGAAATTTTTATTGAGTTTTAGAGATTACATGAATTCTTTAGTAAGTGAAACTGTATTAAGAATTCAAAAGAAAAGTGTTGTTAGAATTTGAGATGTGTTAATTGAAAGAAGACTGCTCACTTGGTTGATTATTTAAATTTAAATTTACTATGAATGGTGTTAATACTATAGATCTGTATTTGAATTATGGTATAGGATTGGATATTATTTATAGAGATTTGGAACTCCCTCAAGCCATATCTTATAGGATGAGAGTTATGGCCATTACTTGGGATAAGTTGATGGAAAATCTATTTGTTTCTATCCAAGGTAATAATGATTACAAAATATTACATTCTCCAGGCCCTGTTCAAGATTTGAAATAGGGCTATTCAATTTCATTATCAAATATAATATCTAGGAATATAAATGAAATGATGGAGTTTCATGATAGCAACTCTAGAAACTTCCAATGGTCCAGTTAATAAACTTCGATAGAATGGTTATAAGCATGGGGATTCACTATTAAGGATCAAGTTGGACATATTCCTTCTCAAATAAGACAAATATTTAATCAAATAGAGGTTGGTTGATTAAAAAATAAAAAAGATATGGAAAAATCTAACCAGATAGAGGGTAAGGCCTATTACCCCCCTCATGTTTCTGAATCAATAACGGTTATTTATGAAAAAAATTTAAGGTGCCTGAAAATGTAATTTGAGGAGGCAAACGATAAAAAATAATTCGACCCAATACCACTAGAAGAGATTGAGAATGAGAGGTTTCCTTCAGGCCTTTGCGATGATATCAAAAAATTATTTGACTCTTGAGTTGAGTATATATTTGTAAAAATGGAACTTGTACTTTTCATTTTTGAAGATTACCTCAAAGTCTAGGAGTTTATATCCTCCAACATTGAATAAAATATTTGATCCAACCTAGATATGTATATTCATGATTTATCATGGAAATACAATTTTTCATTGTGAATCCACCAAGACAACGAGTTTGATGAGGTAACTGAGCATGAAAGAACCCCTAATAAGGGGGTAGCAGTGAAGGATACTTGTGCAGTTGATGTTAAAGATTCTGTAAAGGGGAATATTGTTAGTGTAGGTAGTAGGGATGATACCACTGGAAATATTTTGTACATGGATGCCCCAACCAACCCTAAGAAAAATCTTGACAATAGAAGAGATAATGACATCCACATGGTAGGGGAAAACCATAAAACATGGGTAAAAGAATTTTTTTTCATGTTACTCATCCTTGAATGATTGTTATAGAGTATTCTCATTCTGGATTGATATTAAATTTTTTGTTGTCATGTTGTTTTAGGTGGATTTACATGATACTTTATTTTACATTCAAACCCCATATAACACTTTATTTTTTTGAATAAAAATATCATGAGCATGGTTATCCAGGTTCATCGTTCAATTAATTTCAAATTAAAAAATGAATAATATTAAAAAATCATAATCAATTAAAAACTACTAAAAATTTAAAAACATTATTATTTACTAATAATGAATCAATCAATTAATTAAGTTATAATAATTAAATAACTTAATAAATACAATTTTAAATTAAAAACATTAATAATACATAATAATTAGTAATTAATAAGTAATTTAAATTTTAAATAAAATATAATTAATAATTATAAATATTATATTATTGATAAATAATAATCAATAATTAAAAATTAAAAATTTAGAATTAACAATTAACAATTAACAATTACTTAATACCAATAACCGATTACTAATTACTAATTAGTAAATAATTAATAATTACTAAGTATAAATAATTAGTAATTAATAATTAATAATTACTATAGAATCGTTAATAAAAACTATTTAATTATTAACAATTAATATTTAATTTACCCAATGAGTATGTACTTAAGTGGCATCGACTCTTGCATGATATCCACAAAGATGAGGGTTCAACCTAATAAATGCACAATTACTTTAGCAACCACAAACACTATTCATCGATGGGATGTCAAGAAATTCCTTAGCCCTTCGTGCCACTTTGGCCTCCGAGCCATGCATGCGGGGCCCCTGAGAAATCCTTAGTAGGTTAGAAGGTACATGGTGGGACCAGGATACATCCCGACGCATCTGTTAGGTAGAACAAGTATGGTTATACACAGGTGCTGATGGGTGGGTGATCTTGAAAGATAAATTTATGTGTTGACACCTTTCAACTAGCCGTTAGTCCAACAATATGGGACAGGTGAGTTCTCTTTAAGGTGACTCTAAATATGTTGTGACCTATTTGATGGTGCAGAGTAATATTTTGGTGGTGTAGTGGGGCGACACAGAAGAATCATTGAGTGGGAAACTCAAAAGAGAGATGAGGGTGCTGACACCTATTGTTTGAACTAACACCTACAAGCCATTTTGGGATGGAGTGGTTCCCTATCATGGCACATCAAACTGACATAATATAGAGACATTGGTAGGGGTAACATAATGATCATGACTCATACTACAGGTGTAGTGACTTTGGCAGGGGTGACGATGTGGCTATAGAATAGAGGCACAACATGCTTCTGGCTTCTCATACTAGAATTCAGGCCATCTCATTCAGGGGCCTAAAAAGGGCCACTTCAGCCTGGTATTCTAGTCCATTATGAAGGTACTAGGCCTTTAGGCCAAAAAAATTGATATAAATTAGGTCTAGTGAGTGCTTTTCAATCTTAATAGGGAGGGATGAAGCTTGAACCAATGATGTGTTTGGGTGCATGTATGTTTTGTAGCTAGTAATCCTCTCTACTTAATTGAAAATAAATTAATATTTAATTTAGTTTTTAAATAACTATTAACTAATAATTATAAATAATGTATAATTAAAGGTTAATAATTAACTAAAATAATAAATTATTAAAAATAATAATAATAAATTAAAAATAAATAATAAATAAATAATAAACAATAATCAGCATGGAATTAAAATTTTAATTAATTATAAAAAATAATTATAAACTATTATTTTTTTAAAGGTTGAGGGTAAAGCCCTCTTAATTGAACCAGAAAGAAAAAACAACCTCTTAAATGGACTGGGAGAAGAGGCAACCCATTACATGACAAGGGCACAAATGCCCATAAAGCGAAGCCTGAAGGTTAACATAAATCATTGAAGACAAAAAGGAAGCAGATAGAAAAAACAAGCATCTGAAAGAACCTCATCACCCCCTCTGTAAGAACATGCAAGGTGAGATCTGTCAAAGGAGATATTTCACCCCCTTCCAAGAATTTGTGTCGTGCTGGAAACACAACGCGGCAGAGCACTCTCCCAATCCACACTGAGATGCAGATGGAAGACCGGATGATAGGTGCCAGCACACCTATCTCTCTTTTGAGCCACCCAGCTGACAGTGCATGCGAAAAAACACAACACTATCAACCTGATGCAAGACAAAACTAGACAGAAACGAAGAGAAGATGATCCAACAAAGTTTCCATCCATCCAAGAGGACAAATAACCGATGATGAGTGACAACAAAATCATCCCTCTTTTGAGGTCACCCACCCGGCGTCAAACTACAAGATGCAGCAACGCCTTCCAAATGCAACGAGGAAGAATCCAATGCTCGCAAATCCACCAGCAACCAATTTGGAAAACACAAGAAGGGACCCCACACATGGAACAAAACCAAGAATCCATACAATCCTTTAAGAATCTGCAATTGATGAGGTAGCAAGACTTTCCAAACAAGCATAACAAACAACAAAACCCGAGCAAGCAGCAAACAAAGCATGATGGAAGGCATGAAAGAGGCCAAATCCCACATCGACATCCACACACCCCCCAAACCAACGGGATCCACTGCTCAAAGTGAGCATGATCTCGTTTCACCTTTGCGTAGAGGAGCGTCAAATACACTGCTCAAAGGAACAACCACCAACGAAGACCAATCCTCGTCTGTGATGTTCGGATCTGAAACTAGATCTAAAGGCAGGGAAGAGATGAAAGTTGTGCAGGAAGGAAGGAATCATCGCTCACCGGCGCAAAATCCTTAGAATCATCAGGAGGTGATGTTATTATTGAAGAAGACAAAGCTTATAAAGCACCACCGATGGAGAAGCCAAGGCCCGAGGGAAGACAATGCTTGGATGGATGAAAATCCCCCCCCCCCCTCCGAACAACAACGGTCTGATGCCACACCCCCGAAAGTCGTCAGACAAAATGCGCTAAGTCTCAATGGTTTCAAGTTAGATGAGAACCCGGAAACCAAAATCCACCACCGGAGCAGTCACACCTAAGGAAGGAGAACACGCCTCGCCACCTTATATCAGCCGAGCTCCGGTCCCGAATCGTGAAACACCGCCACCGTAGTGAGTTGAATCCGCAACCGGAGACTTGCGCCACACCGAAACTCCGGGGAGACGATGCCGAACACCTATCATGCCAGAGGAGGAGAGGAGAAGTCTTCACAAGGTGAAACCCTAGTTGTTGTGCCCGAGAAGTCGAAGCCTCTTAGAGGCGGGAAAAAAATCCAATTATCAACAATTCTAAATTTTGTGGTGGATTTTAAAAAACAATCACTATTTTTTTCAAATTTAGTAATCAATCAATTAATTAATAACAAAATCATTTAACAAATAGTAATTACTAATAAAAAATTCATTAACAGTGTATAATAAGTAATAATTATTTAATAATTGAGAGTTAATAAGTAATTAAAATTTTAAATAATATATAATTGATAGTTTAAATTAATCAATTATCAATAGTAAATAACCCATACTCAATAATTGATTATTTATAGTAGATAGTTAATAATTAAAAATTATAAATTAACAATTAGTAATTAATAATTAATAATTAATAAATAATAAATAATTTTATTTTAAAATAATTAAAAACTGATAATTATAAATAATCAACAATAAAAAATCATATTTGAATTATTTTTTAACAACTAATTAAAATTATAATTAATTATTCATAACTATTATTAATTTTTATTAATTTTTCGATAGATTTTTAAAAAATATCACTAAAATTAAATAAAGAGTAAAGAATAATTATAAATAATTTATAATTAATAATTATTAATATATAGTTAACCAATAACAATTACTAATTACTTATTGATAATTATGAATTAGTACACATTTAATAATTAATGATTTAAAATTATTAATAATTTAAAATTAAAGCCACATAATTGGGCACTCTGAAATTTATCACTATCTAGGGATGTGGTAGGTGTTCTAGAGTCTATGCTTACATCTAATGGGCATCCTAAATATAGGTCAATAAGTATGAGGTCTAGTCGAGCTAAAAATTATTGGTAAAGTCTTTTGAGCAATTTTCTTAGCCCAATTAAGAGACCTGCACTAACGATGTATCTGGATTCATGGTATTGAGGTCCATAGTGAGTATAAGTTGGATGAATGGTTCCATTTTATGTTCATATGATGGGGACCTATTCTAGGTAATTTGACATCATGGAAAATGGAAATCTAGGTGAAAGTGATCTTTTATTGTTTTGTGTGGGGATTACAAATGAGAGACCCTTTCTAGTTATTTTTACCCATCAATAAATAAACAGAAGAAATTATAGTTGGGGATTACAACTAGTAGAAGTATTGTAGTAGTTCTGGTACATTGATAGGTCACTGGGTTGAGATAATCAAAGACGACATGGTTAAGGCTTACACCTAGTAAGATACCCGTAGTAGTTATGGATCAGTGATAGGTCATTAGGATGAGATCATCAATGAGGATATGGTTGGGGCTTACACACCTAGTATAAGGTGTGTAGTATTTATGGATCATTTATAAGTCATAGGTATGAGATCATCAATGTGAACATGATCAGGTGTTACACCTAATTGGAGGCCCGTAATATTTTTGTCTCGTTGATAGGCCATTGGGATGACATCATCAATGAGGACATGGTAGGGCTTACACTGGATAAGAGTCTTGTACTGATCAATGATAAGTCGTAGGGCATACACCACTAGTAGGAAGCTCAAAGTATTTATGGATCATTGATAATCCATGAATAAAAGATCATCAATGAAGGAATAGTTAGGGTCTGTACTTAATAAGAGGTCTGGATAGAGGCGAATCAGTAGTGGTTCGATTTGGGATAAATATTTTTGGAAAGGTCTTTTGGGTAATTTAATTTTAAATAATTAATAATTAATAATTTGCATTTTTTTCATGATTTAGCATCATTTTTTACCATTTCTAAAAAAACTTCGCTAAATGGTAGTTGTTTCAAATAAATCGCCTAAAATTAGTGATGGTTTCTTAAAACAATATAAATTTTTAATAAATTGATGTTAATCAGTGACTATTTCATGAAAATATTACTAGAAAACAGAACTTATATCAATGATTCTGAGAATCTTTGCTAAAAATCTATGTTCAACTACTCTTCTTTTCATATAGTGAGAATAACCATCGTTCACCAACTATGGACCATTGTACCAAAAAAAATCCAATATATATGATGAGAATCCTTCTCCTAATTGGTGATATCAATCACCAATAAGATCCTATTTCCATATATGTTGTATCCTCCCCCATAATGATGGTCAACACCATTACCCCAATTCATCACATCTATAGAGGATACCACCAACAAACAGTGATCAAAACCACCTCATGGGTTCTATTTTGTCTGTTCATGGCCCTCACAGCCAGATTTCCTCATGGTGAGTGGTAATTAACAAAATCCTATGACCATAACTCATCGAAACTCTATCTCCACCAATGATAATGGTCAACACTATTTGCATCATACCGACAAACCATATCGCCAACCACGATAATGGTTAATAGCATCCGAATCACATTAACAAATAATGTTACCCCATTCCCAATGATCAATATATCCCATAGGCATGTGGGTTACACCCATCATGTTCCCAATGAACCATATTAACCCCCACACCCCAAGAATAATCATCTACAATAAACAACATGATGTTTATCAAGCCCTACATCCTCACAACCAAGAAAACTAAGATCTATTAGGATTCACCTATCATTTTTGACATGAGACTACACCTAGGTATCTCTTATGAATAATAGAAACCAAAATTGGTTTCATTATTGATTACTCACACTACCCGACCCTCTCCCATTTATCACACATTGCATAAACCCGTGTATAACATAAGAAGAATTTATTACCATCAACCTAGAGTTAGTAGGACTCCAATCCCTGAAAAAAATTTCCATTCAAATTTGATTGTAAGAAATCAAAAAATATTACAAAACCCCCAATTTAGAGCACCGCTGACAAAAAAAGATGATAGAAACCAAGATTTCACACCTAAGGATAGCTATCCTTTCCCATGACTAATCCCCAAAATGAATGTGGTGAAGAATGAAGAGAAATCGATGAAGATTACTCAAGAGGGAAGAATGAATGATAGAGAGAGAGATGGGGAGGGAGATAGAAATATATATGAGATACTTAGGGAAGACCTAATGTACCATGGGTCAAAATGGTGAAACCCTCATTTTATATTTAATTCAACCAATTAATTAATTATTTTTTAAAATTACACTTAGAATGTCACACCATTTGTTGAAATGTTTGGAACCCTTACGCTTAGAAATATATGAATCATAATCCCTTAGGTATCATTCAGACTTACCCTTTTGTATCAACCAGAGAAACCTTTACATATCAACCAGATAAAACCTTATGTATCATCCATTTTCCTTACATATCACCCATATTAACTCTTAATTATCATATAGATCAATATTTATAATGTCTACAACAATTTCATATCACACAGAGACAACCATTACATATCGTATAGACAACCTTTATGTACTAGTCAATTAACCATATTTCTAACTCTAACAAACCTGAGTAACACATATGTATCATAAGGTAAATTTTGGTTACCCTTACATATCATAATTTACTATTTTTCTAACCCAAACATGATAACAGTCGTGTATTATAGTGAAACCCTAACTCATCACATAGTTAATCCTTACATATCTTAGTGTTAACACTTACACATCATGCTTTTCCATTTTTCCCAACCAGATCAACCCTTATGTATTTCTGTTATTATAGGGTAACCCTTACTTAATCAATGAAATTTCAAATCGACCCTTACATATCACCCTGAGACTCTTATGTGTCATAGGATTTCTGATACTATGAATTTTTAGATATGTTATGTACCCTTACTCATGAAGAATACCCTACAGATTTTTGAATGTGTTATATACCCTTACTCATGAAGAATACACTTACATGAGAGTACCCTTGCACATGAGGACTCTTATGCATGAAGACCTAACCAAAATTTTTGAATCAGTCTACTCAACACTAAACTTTTCTAAATTCATTCTATCCTGTTACAATACCTCCAACATCTAATTAATAATAATCCATGAACAAAAAATCACCTCAAACCTTTAACCCATCCTTCACAATATATTTTTCTATATACTACAAAATTATAGCATTGAGACCGACCCGACACACAAAACTCGTTTCCTAGCCAACACTAACACCGCTGACACTTCAACAAGGTCTAAATATACACCAGAAATATAAGATTTGGCCAAAATTACTATATTTTAATACCTTAGTTATCACATAAACTCATTTTAATTGTAATATTTATAGTTATTATAACAATCTATGTCAGCCTTCAATGAATATATGTTGATAAATTCCCACCTAGCATCACTTTTAAATGATTGAATAAATAGTTTTACTTAAATTTAGAAATTTTAAGTACATAATAAAATTATATCATTAATTATTTATAGATATATTACATCAATAAGGTAGGGGATAGGGTTTGGAAGAGGTTCTCTCAGGAGATTCCATGGATATTAGTGAGGTGATATTTCTAGGTTATGATTATTGGCATTTTCAAAGGATGATCTTATAGAAATTAAAATGATAATTACTGTAGGATGTCCTAAACCCTCATAGGTTGATGATAAGGTTGTGTATTGTGAGGAAGATGCTTCAAAGATGTTAATGAAAAATGAGGATGATGGTAATAGTCTAGATTCCCTAAATAATATATTATTTACTTCATTTCAGCATGTTAAATTTGGGAAAAACATCAACAAAAGGAAGAATTGATTGTTTCATTGCAAGGAAATAAGAAATTCCCTAGAGACTATATCTATGTAATAATCATATTATTACATGAATCATTCTTCCTAATGGTGAAATAACTTATAAAACTAATGATTTAGTTCATTGGATGACTTCGACTTAGAGGTTTTAAAATTGGAAATGTATTCCAATCATTAATGGATTTTTTGATATCCTATTTACAAATAAAGAAATGAAATGGAGGGAATGGGGACTTGGTATGGTATCCCTTAAACCGTGATCCATATAAAGTTTGGAATTCCTTTTCACAAGTTTGGGTCAAGATCTTTTGATTAATTTGGATTTTTTGGCATCCTAAAATATTTTCTGACATTTATTCTTCATTATGGAATAGTATTTTAAGAAATCCATTTATGGTTCTTTTTTTGAATTTATTATCAAAGTGTATTTGAGTTGAACTCTAATTGAATAATCTGTTTTGTTTACTTAAGATGATGAATTGAATCTTAGTATCTTTTATGAGAAACTTCCTAAATTTTAATGGGAATGAAAAGTTATTGGTCCCTATATTGAAAATTCATGAGGGATCTTGTTTATTTTTCTCATTAAAAGGTCCCAACATTACCTATTATAGTAGAAGTTCAAGGAAAGAGAATAGAGGAAATTATGCTACTAATACTAGAACTAATAGGGATCAAAAGAATTATATTAAGATTCATGATGCACATGATAAAGTTAAGTCTAGAAATTCCTGAGTAAACACTTTGTATTTCGATGAAGGCTGGTGTAGTAATTTCATGTCATAAGGGTGTAATGATATTCTCTATGTTAATTAATGATTCTATAAATGTTGGGTATAGATATGTATAGGACCCTACCTTAATGATAGGAGGAGACATTCTTTTATAGATATAGGAGACTAGATACATGTTAGAAGAATCAGATGTGGGACTTTGAAAGACACTTAACCTGAAAATACAATTAACTGGGTCTAATACTCCCCCTCAAGATAGAGCAGGTATACATTGGAAGAAGAGTCCCAAAAAAAGAAATAATACCCCAAATAAAAATAGGACTCTCCACACTCCCCCTCAAGATGTGTTATTGATGATGTGGATTACCAGTTTAGTACAGAGAGAGTCTAGTCGAGCTGTTGGTAGGAATTTGGTGAAGATGTCGGCAAGCTAATCTGTTATTTTAATGTAGTTGAAACTGAAATGATGTTTATCAAGGTGATGGTGAAGAAAGTGGAAGTCCAACTCGATATTCTTATTGAGTTCATGGAAGAATGGATTGGAAGTAATCTTCTTGGATGTCTAATAATCACACCAAACATGAGCATACATCTATGGCGGGAAACTAATCTTCTAGAAAATATGTCAAAGCCAAAGATTCTCAGTAGTGACAGTGGCCATCACATGATATTCATATTATACACTGGATCTGGAGGCGAAAATATGTTTCTTACTTCTCCATGAGATAAGTTTACCTAAGATGAACATAGAAATCCTATAAGTATACTTCTGGGGAGCTAAGCAAGTAGCATAGTCCGCAACACATAAGTCCTCAATATTTAAATGACAGTGATGAGAATGCCAAAGACCATGAGAAGTGTCTTTTTTTATGTACTTGAAAATCCGAAGGGCAAAATCCCATTGAGCCTTCGTCAGATGTTCCATGAATGGAATAACCTTATTAACAACTCATGCAATACTTTAACAATTTATGGTATGATAATTATGATTTCCAACAAGACAATGATACCTATCTGGGTGAGAATATGGGTTAATGTTATCATATATATACCATTCCCTAGGCTCAAGAGGAGTGTCAATGGTAGTTTCTTAAGATAAACTAGAATCTTGCAGTATATCCAAAGCATATTTCCATTGGGAAAGAAAGATCGTGTTTGGAGAATGGGAGACTTCCATGCCAAGGAAGTATTTTAGTAGCCCCAGATCTTTGGTTTGAAATTATTGTTGAAGATACACCTTTAGATGGGTAGTTCCACATGAATCTATCCTCATTTTATTTATATCATCAACATAGACAACTAGTAGTATGCTTCCGGAGTTCATCGTGCAGTAAAAAATAGTTCGGTCCTTCATACTTTGGGATAGGAAAAATTTACTGATGACTATACAGAATCTTCTAATCCATTCATGAGGAGACTGTTTGAGTCCATAAAGAGAGCAACGAAGATGACAAACATGAGAATCGAATCCTGTGGAAGGAAAGATAGGAGGTTGTTATAGATATACCTTTTCATCAAGAAAATCATGTAGAATGTCATTCCTAACTTCAAGATATTGAATATGAAAATGATAAGTAGTGACAAGAGAGTTGGATAATCGGGTAAATTTCATCTTCACAATGGGAGAGAATGTATCAAAATAATAGACACCATATGTCTCGCAAAATCATTTTCCACAAGTTTTCATTTAAGGCGATGAAAAGTTTCATTTTCATTTAGGTGTACCATATAAATCCATTTTATGTTGGCCACCTATTTCCCTACAGGAAGGGGAAGAAGATCCCATGTATGATTGTCATCCAAATCCTTCAATTCATCCCACATTTCTTGAAGCCACTCATGGTGAGATTGGGATTCACTAACTATGAGAGGAATATATATCGTCTCTAGAGTAGAGATTCCACTATATAAATTTGTGCAAAGAGAAGTATTTTGGAAAGATAAAGTACCTTTTAACAATGAAATGGGAAATTCATCTATTTCTAGAGCAAGTGTGTCAGACAACGTTGGGGAGATGGTGTCCTCATCCTAGACGGGGGACAGATTAGATGGGTGACAAGAGTGGTCGGTTCCAAAATAGCGATTAATAGAGTGGGAAACCTAAGGCATAGTTTTGTGGATGGTGAGAGGAAGACATTCATCGATAGTGGTTTGGGGTGGGAAAAGGGAGGAGAGAATGGAGATCTCTCAACAAAATTTACATCATTAGAGATGATATAACGTCATAAGTCTAGATAGAAACATCAATATCTATGCGGATTGTGAGAATATCCATGGAATATAATAACGAGAGATTTTAGAGAAAATTTTGAGAGGTTGGGACGAGTATCACATATTTAAAAAATCCACCCAAACATATGGAGTGGAGGTGGGTGAGGGGGAGGGAAGAGAACAAAGCCCACAAAGGAGTCTCCCCCTAAAGGATAGAAGAAGGAAGACTATTTATAAGGTAGATAACATTATGGATCGAATCACCACAAAAATTAAGATACACTTGCATGTGAAATAATAGTTTACAAGAAGTCTCCAAAACATGACAATGTTTGTGCTTGAACACTCCATTTAGATGAGGTGTATCATGGAAGAATTTCTGATTAAGGATGCTATGATCCTTGAAAACTACTGAAAGAAAGTGGATAAATATTCCCATTGATTATTCAAGAGGAAAAATTTAATGGATGTGGATAAATGAGTATTAATTTCTTGATAAAAGGTTTGAAAAGTATTAAACACCTCAGAATGATCATCAAGAAGGTAAATCCATGCCATGTCTGAGAATTCATCAACAAAGGATACATAATATCAGTACCCTAAATGAATCGGGACTACGTAGGGACCCCATAAATATGAAAGGACTAAATCAACGGGTTTTAAGACCCTTTTTACCTAATGAGGAATAAAATATATCATGTAATGTTTTGCAAACTTACAAGATTCTAAATGAAAAGAAATTTGAAGACTAAAAAGAGGATAAATAAAATGAAGGGTGGAGGTTGTTGGATGTCCCAATTGATAATGAATATCTATAGTGTGATTAGAGAATGTCATGTAGGATATAGATGTTAGGATATCGAACATGTACACCCCATCATGAAGATGACCTCTACCAAGCTCCTGATTCTTCGACTGCTCCTGAAGCACAACATCATATGGTGTAAAAATAGCATTACATTTGATGTACTTTGTGATATTACTGATATAGATAATATTAAAAGGACTTTGAGGAACTTGTTCCATAGAAGACAAGAAAATACATGAATTCATGGAGAAGATGAAATATCCTGGAATAGGGATAGTGGATATGTCAGTTACAGTAATGGATGTAGGGACAGTATATCGATGGTATGTAAATAACATACCTGCATCACTAGTGTTATGATCAGAATCACCTTGATCATGCATCCTTGTAGGTAGTAAATGAGTGAAACAAAGAGTGGAGCCACCGGGAGCAACAAAAGTCTACGAATAACTAGTTAGTGAGGCGTCCCATTCAGTATGTATAAGCAAAAGATCATCCATAGAGAGGCCCCAAAATGTTAGGGAGATCAGAATATAATGGGTAATCATCAGTGAAACCACTTTGAACTTGACAAGGTGGATGATTCAAGCATCCATGAACAACCCATCACTGATCTATGATATAGAACAGCTTTTCACAATTCTGACATAAAAGATGATTATGGACCTTAACATGGTCGTGTCCATGAGTACCTAAAAATGACCAGCGTCATGGATTTGGAGGGAAGTGGGATCTATAATTTCAATAGGTGTGGAGGGAACCCAATGAGATTTTCCAGGGTGACGATTAACCAATGGAATCTCAAGAGAGTAGGGGATGACCAACATCTCTATGGCAGTTGTTGCATATTAAGAATCAAGGCCATAAAAAAGGATGAAGAGACATAATTGGTCACGCTTGGCCAATGTTTCTTCTGGTGTTTGAGGAAGGGGACATAACTAAAGTAACTCATCACATAGGGCTTTCCACTTAAGCAAATACGTTGGAAATGGATGGGGGTGCTGGTGGATAATGGATAGGCAGTGAAGAACATCTGACACCTGAGCCAAATTATTTGTTTCAGAATACATGAGGGTTAAGGGGTCCCAAAGTTCCTTAACTATGTTTGTTGTCCAATTGAAATCTTTAATGGAGTGTTCCATTGAATTGAATAGAAAAGTGAAAATTATGATGTCAGAAATCTTCCAGACCCTGTACTTTGGATCTGATTGTGGTGGGGGAAGAGTATATAGCTGTGAGTCGAGGTCTATGTTGGTGAGGGGCATGAAGACCATCTTCTACTAGTCAGAGAAGTTAGTTGAATCAAGGATCTCATTGACTAGGGGAGTGGATGTGGTGATCAATTAAGGAAGGGAAATGTGATGGAGTGTGGAGATGTCTTGTCTGATTAATGTAGGACTATCATATGGGAGGGGCGTTAAGCAGGGGACCACACTCTGGGAGGTAGGGCCATTGTGTGTAGGGTAAACCATCATGAGGGCCACTGAGGGTTTTCATGAGGGAGAATGATGGGGTTCCAGTAGAGTTGGTGATGGAGTAGTGGAATACTTAGTGGGAGGGGTAGGTGCACAAGTGGGGCCAGTCAACAGGGAACTGGGAAAGCTATGATAGAGCAGTGGGATACCACGACCGAGCCACATAGATGGGAAGATGAAGGAGGCATGAGGTTTCTATGTATGGGGTGCCGGTCGAAGAGGGGTGCGGGATAGCTGTAGTAGGCGTCAGTGATGGGAGGGGGGGGGGGGTTTATAGGAAGGTATGGTAATGGGAGGTGGGGCATCCTCAAGAGGCATAAAAAATGCTATATGGGGATTCTACAAGAGGGGATAGTGATGGGAGGTTGGGCGTCCATTAGTGGTGATGGCGATGAGATGTGGGGATTCCATAGGAGGAGGTCAGCGTGGAGGCAGGGTGTCTGTAGGATGAGGTTGGAGATTGATTTAGGGAGTCTGTATGAAGAGTTTGACAATAGAGGTGGGGCTTTTAGAAGGGAGGGGGGTTGGAGGGCCACCGAGGGTGCAAGGTTGTTGTGTGCATGAGCAGTAGATGGGGATGACTGGGTAAGATAACCTACCTTTGATACCATTTAGATATGTACATGTACCTACCTCAATGAGAGGTAGAGGCATTCTTTTATAGACAATGAAGTCTAATTACAACTTGGAAGAATTCAATACGGGACTCAGAAATTCACTTAACCTAGAAATACAATTGACCAATTCTAACATTGAGAATGAAATTTGGACTAGGAACAAGTTGGTATAATGATACTTGGTAAGAAGGTGAAGTTTTGGTATTAAAAGGGGTATTATAGTAAGAATGGGATTAGAGAGTCTAATTTTAGAAAGGTTTCAGCCTCAGTAGATATGGGATATACCCCTTATAAACTTAAAAACATAGGCAAACTAGGACCTTAGGAATGTTTGTTCTATCATGATAGCAGTGATTCATTAAGGGTGGTTAGAGATCCCCATAAGTAGGTTTTTCCTCACTTATAAGATGATTAGTCTAGTTCGGTTGGGAATTTTAATGCTCTAGTTGTTTCGGGAACATAGGGTGGAGTGAAGGTTTCCACATAGTCTACTATGAGTGCATCATCTCTGCAATCTGTGTATGTGCCCGCCCACTCTATCAGGGTTGACTGATCTAAGAAGGATCATGCATTGTGAGGAAGCTCTATTTTGAATCTACTAGGGGGTCTAGAAATCTCTTTCTTATAAGTCCATACTAGGAAAGTGTAAGGAGAGTATGTTGTTTGAAGTGGACTTTAAAAATGTTTTATATTAGAAACTCAGCTCCCCTATGATTAGTTATTATTCTTCAAGAACCCAACACATTTCAGAAACATCTTTTTCTAGAATGTCTAATCAGACCTGACTTACTCAGAAGCATGTTAAGAATGTAGTTCCATCTATTTATATCAATAATTATCCAATTGTGGGTGCTGATTATGAATTGCAGTCTCATGATGTAACTCCTATTCAAATGGATCTTCCCTTATGAGACTCTACTTGTAGGTTATGGGATAGTGATGGGTCTGGTACATAAGGTGAAAATAGGGTAGATAATGAAATGGTTATTCAGAAATATGATATCTATTTATTGGTTGGATATATTCATTTTAAATCTAGTATAGGGGTTCTAGGGACACATCTATCTAGTCTACATGGGGTTTCCCTGAAAACGTTATGTAGAACAACATTGATATTGGATATGGAGGCTATGTAAAGTGGGATTCCCTCCTCACTTCTCAATTCAATTAAAATTATCTTTGATATTTTTGGTAAGGCTATGATTGAAGGATTTGAGGAGGAAAGTTTTAGAAACTCAATCATCATAATTATTCTAGAGGATCTTGAGAAAGAGATATTTCCTTAGAGTCTCAATGATTCTTCAACCAGTAGGTTTGACTCAAAATTTGACTATATCATTGAGAAAATGAAACTTCAACTTGTTGGTTTTAGTGACTATCACATATTGTTAGACCTTTTATCCTATAATATTGATGTTTTTTTGTAATCCAACAAGGAGATGGATATTTGGGATTTATCATGGAAATATAGTGTTGAATCCAACATGGTGGACAATAATTCTACACTAGAAAACATTTCCACATATTTAGAGGATGACTATGAACCGTGGCAGAAATCTAGGACGGGGAAAAAAGATATATATTTTCATGAAAGATCCAAACTTAATCATATGGGTATTAGAGGGAGAAAGAAATGACTACTCATTTACAATTTTCTACTAAGTGTATGTTTTGTGCGTTCCTTAGTATGGGAAGGTTTTTCCATATATATCATATTCCTCTTCTATAATTTTCATTTTTTTAATAAATGAGTTAGGGACATTGGGATCTAGCCTTGGACTATTCTAAATTATTCAAATAAAATTAATATTTAAATATGATTATTAAAATTTATTTATATATAATTATATATTTATTTAATTAATAATTACTAAAAATATATACATTACACAAATTAATAATATTTTTTAAATACAATTGGTCTTATTGAAATCTAATTAATAATTATTAATGTTTTTTACATATAATTAATTTGATTTAAATATTTTAAATATACATACTAATATTTAATTAATGTTATATATATATAACTTTATTTTTATATATTTAATGTATGTATATCACATGTAATTTAATTTAGTTGATGAAAAAGTCTATATTATATAATTGAGGGTCTTGCTTAGTAGACTGTTAGTACATTTTGATCCTAAACTTAAGAATCGTGGTTTAAACCCCTCCAGATTCCCAATACCATTAGTTTTTAAATACAATTGATTGTAAATTTAATATTATTTGTAATTAGTAGCATATTTAAAATATTTATTATTTAAATACCATTGTTAATATTTTTAAATATAATTATAAATTTTAATAAATATATTCTATAAAATATTTATTTATAAATGTAATTAACTATGTTTTTTTAATATTGTTAATAATAATTAAATACTATTAATAAATATTGGTATTTCTTTGTATAATTATAATATCATATGAATTTATGTAATTATAATATCATATATATTTCTGATACGGGATGGAGAGGTGGCTTGCCACAATCGTGATGGTGCAAGACGATGTGATGGTGCAGACAAGAGGAGAATCATGCCATGATGACTACTGGCTTAGAGTACCACTTGGCCACTCTGAGCCTCATGTCATCTCATTCAAGAGCCTTTAGGGCACATCATATCGGACTTCACACCATTAATATGCCATGAAACTAGTCCAATGAGTGTCTATGATTCCTTGTAGGGAGAGATGAATCTTGATACATTGGGGTGCCTGAGTGTGTATTGTTTGCGGTTTTTAATCCCTTCAACCTATAATATATAAATATAATCATTTATATTTTAATATTTAATTATTAATTTATGTAATTAGTAATATATTATAAAAAATATTTATATTTTTATATAATTAATATTCATTAGGTAAATAGATTTTAAAATGAAAATTAAAACACACACACATCCAATGGGATAGGTTGGACTCTACTTTACCCCCTCATAAGAGTATATTCACCTCAAAAAATACCCTTATTACGTTTTGATGTATCCCAAAGGCCCCCAATTTTTAAGGTATAAGGCCGATTGTTTTAATGCCAGTAATCCCTTTGTGATGAAGGCTTGAACCCTATTTTTTATCATCTTGAAACATAGTCAAACCCATGCATTTTTGTAAACAATAATATTTATATAAATAATAATATTTTTAGTGGGAGGGATCAAAAATCATCAGGGAGAGATCCCAACATTCATCAATGTCAAATGAGGGTCTAGGGGGAGTATGATGAAATAAAATAATATTTTTCAAGTAAATTAAGATATTTCGCACCATTACTAGTATATTATGACCCCACTAGAAGAACGATGGAAAAGTTTTTATATTTCTACTAGTAGGTGGTTCTAAGAGTTCCTATAATTCTATTCATCACATAGGCTAGACTGTGGTGGCTCACCAGCTAGCCAATTTTCTAGTTTTTTCCCAAAAATTGTTCGTTGGTGTTCACCGGCAAGATGATTCCCCAACACCACCTAGAATGCTGCAGACTGGGGTCCTTTTATCTAGAATTGAATTCTCAAGACACTTTCAACTTCACAACTGGATAAAACAATCAAGAATCACTACCAAAAACACACTTTTAACAATTCTAATTTCATGCTTTAATAGTGCTTGC
Source organism: Viscum album (assembly GCA_963277665.1). NCBI lineage: Eukaryota > Viridiplantae > Streptophyta > Magnoliopsida > Santalales > Viscaceae > Viscum > Viscum album. The sequence goes on along the minus strand of OY728122.1, from coordinate 2,081,863,985 downwards.
AATGCGCTATCTACAAAAGACAGGCTAAAATCTAACCTTTATTTTCATTTGTAAAAGAACTAATAATGGAACCCTTTAACAACACTAAAAAGCAACGATAAAAGGGGTCTTTATCAGCACTCTTTGTGAGTGATGACAAAGACCTCCTTTATCGGGGCTATTAAAGGTAGGATTTTTTTCAGTCCTGTCCGAGCCGCCAGACCCCCCTATCAGCACTTCCCCCCTTATCAGTCATTTTCACACTCATGTTACCCCTTTAACAGTGCTTCCCCACCATTTAATAGCGCTTTATGAAATTTCATCTCCCCTGCATGCACTTGGATTCAAACCATGGACCTCCCCTTTAGGATTTGAACACCTTTACCACTGCACCAGCTTTATTTATTATATATTTTTCAATATTTCTATTTATTTATATATATTTACATGCATATATTTTATTCATGTATTTATTCAATTACTTTTAAATACATTCATAAAATATGTTCTTATGTGTGTGATATATATATACTCATATTTATTTAAATATATAATATACTAATATTCATTTATATATATTAGAATAATATATATATATATATATATATCCATTTCAATGCACACATATTTGTATATATAAACATTGTATATATGTATATATATTTGTATATGTATAAACAAATTCATATGTTTTTATAATATAAATAAATGGTTAGATATTGTTTTAAATACATTTTTAGAGTATGTATATATTTATATTTTATATTTAGATACAAATTATATACATTATATATATTTATATTTATATGTATATATATTTACATATTCACATATAATTGAATATATACATATAAATTTTTTATAATGTATTTATAAATATTTACTATAAAATACATTTATATACTATATTTAATGATAATGATAATGATTTTTTTATAAAAATACATTTATATAAGATATATATATATACATAATATTGATACAAAGAAACATATAAATACACACAAGTATACATTTATATTTCTCACATACACATACATATATTTACATATTATGTGTTTATTTACATATATTAGAATATATATATATATACATATATATTTGTTAATTATTAACACAAACATGTTTATAAATAAACATTAATTCTATAGGTATATATATACATATTAATGAATTTGAATAAGATAAATAAAATGAATAATTTTTTACTTTAAATAAAATAAATAATAAATATTTATTTTATATATTTAAAAATAAATTTTGTATGTAAAAATGTTTAAATATGTATTTATACAAGTGATTAGTAATAAGTAAATATAAGAAAATACACATATATTTAACTATAATGAAAACTACATTGTAAAAAATTATAGAACTTCAAAACCATAATTTTAATACGAATGTAATCCATGAGAATAAATTCAGTTCCCGCAAAAAAGACATTAAGACCCCCTTAAATGAGGTTGAAATTCCATCAAAATTTAAAAAATTGGGACAACCCAACTGGAAAACCAATTTTGAAGTATCTATCGGCTTTTTTGGCCTCAAAAACCATGATTATAGGATTATCTTGATCATTAGTGCATAGAGCTCATCAGATGCTTCAATTTGATATGTGGTATAGCCCAAACAGACTCCAGGATCAAAATTTAGGGCCCTTTAAAGTTCAAGTCATTTTTTCAACTAATATTAGCCCGTTCATTAATTCATTTTTTTTATGTCATCCAAATATTATTAAATTACTATTATTCGATAATAATTTGAAATTTTTTAATTATTGATATTTTTTAAATAAATAATTTTCACAAGATATCTTATATATTACGTGTAAATTCCTATTTAGCCTTAACTAGAACATATTTAAAATATATATATTATATTTATATCAATATTAATATATTAATATATTAATATATTAGTTTATTATTTTTAATGAAATATTTCGTTATGAAATATACCCTTTATGAGTGCTAGAAATAAATTAATGATAAAGGGGGGCCTTTATATGTGCTTGAAAAAAAAGTGAAGATAAATCCCACCTTTAACAGTGCGTTTTTAGTAGCACTAAAAAATCTACCCTCCTTTATCAGAGTTAGAAAAAAAGTGCTGATTAATACCCCAATTTATCATCTCTTTTTTTTAGCGATTATTAAGTATACATTTATCAACATTTTTATCTAGCACTGATAAGGTTTGGCACTGTTAAAGGCCAAATCTTTAGTATTGAATGTACCAAAATAATTGAAATTTAAACATAAAAACATTGAAATTTGAGGGGTGTTATAGTTTTATAGAAAATTCATGCCTTTTAAAACATTGAAAAAATAAAGGCATAGTATTTAATGAAACTCTCTCAAAACCATTTTTAACGTTTTATAAAAATGAAGTTTTAAACCACTTCAAAACTCTTTTCATCAATTTAAGAAAATTGTACATTTGTTTTTTAATATGAAAACAAAAAATTCATAGAATTATGAGAAAATAATTTTATTTGAAAAAATATATAAACTTTTATTTCCTCCTGGTTAAACATTTTATATCCTCATAAATAATTTAAATTTGTCAAATACTTTATTTATAACCTTTTTAATCTATATTTCATTATTTAAGTTATTTTATGAACACTTTAGATGGATTCATTGTATAGTTCTTTCTAAATTCAACTACTTTACGATTTATGGTCAATTTTCCCAAACTACAGTATATTGACCATTGTTAGTGGTGTTATGAAATGGTTACATAATTATTTATTTGTTATATCCATCTTTCTTTATTTCTTTTATGAATGTTATATAGCTAAAGCCTATGTCATCCTCTACATATTCCCTGATTTTATATCGCATTATGTTAGACCCAATCTCATTATGTCATGATGGTGTCCTTGGTAACTGATGATTATGATGGTGGAGTGATGTTTGAGTGACATAGTTGTGCCAAATATAGGGTTTTGTTCAGTAGATTTGTCTCTATAACTATCTACAGTGGCCACCACATATTATCCTTCCTCTACTCTTGGTGTATGATCCATTATTCTGGACTACATTTTGGTCAACTTCAATGACTATCATTTAATATTGGTTTGTTGTTAGTGTAATTTTCATCACTATAACCTGTTCACAGGTCACTCCTTGGCATCCAATTCTTCTCGGTGTTTTGTTTGTCCCTAGTTTCCCTTGTTCCGTTTGAATGTCATGAGATCCTTTGATGGTGGATTTCAATATTCATTGTCTGATAAGCCTTTTATTCTTCATCCTACACAAACATCTCGACACTACCTTTCTAATCTACTTAGAGGGTATCAACTAAGAAGGGTCTTTGAGGTTGTCTTCTTTGATGGAGGTGGTTCGTATTGACATTACAATGACTTCATTAGGATATGACATTGCGCTGGGTGGATTGGGGTTGATGTGTGGGGGTTTGGATTTATTGGGAAATGTTTGGGTTTAGTCCATGTGACTTTTTCTTGGTGTTTTCTAGGGGAACCTATATAATGAAATTAAATAAGATCAAAATATGATATGCAATAGAGGATTATTTAATTTACATGAGAACCATTTAATGTATTTTGTTCTAGAGGTAGGATAGTTTACTCATTATAGTGGTATTGATCATTTCTCATTATCTTGATATATCATTGAATTCATAAGTTACAAGGTAACATTTACACAACATTACATAAGTTGAATAATTCAATAGGAATTCCTTAATTTGTATGGTTCATGTTCATAAAGGCAGTTCTACATGTTATGTTTGTTTTAAATAGTGTTACCATTCATGACATGTTATTTTAATATAATAAAAAATTAATTTTACTATTAAAGGGTGATGTTTTAATAATAAAAATTTTAATAATTTTTTGTTAAAAACTATAAATAATTATCATTCTGGATTAATTATAAAATTGATTATTATTTTTCAATTATTGGGGGTATTTTTTTATTTTTAAAAATTTTATTAACTATAGAGTACTTTCATACATTACTATTATATAATTTCATATTTACCTAGTATTTTTTAATAAATTATAATATCTTTCTATTTATCTAAAAATAAAAAAAATCAATTTTTTATAATATCTTATTATACTATTATTTTATCACCCTAGACTCATACACTCAAATTTTGTGCTAAAAATATAGTCTTTACATATTGTCTTTGATACTAACCGCAGAGACTCAAATTCAACCATCCATAATTACTATATTGATGGTAATATTTGATTCACATACATCTCTAAGACCTTTTAGGATTAGAGATTTAGATAATTTGGAAATGTCCTTTTCTTAGTGAAGCCAATTTATTTATTGTCAAATGGATATTTTTATCACTATAATATAAATTTATTATTCCACTATAAGTCTCCAACATTTCCTATAAAATTATCCACACATGTTTACCTTATAGTTATATCATACTTAATATCATTCTTTATAACACAAGAATAATATGGTAGAAATAAATGATTAACAAATAATTCTATATAAATATTCCCATGGGATAAAAACTGATCCATGGATATCATAGCTATCAAAATAATCCCATGGATACAAAAAACTAATTTCATAAGGATGAAATGTATAATGTTGAAAATTCATGATCTTACTATTAATGTCTCATGCCAAAACATCATGAATCTAACCATCAAGTTATCATGATAAGTCATTTTAATAAATGAGTAAGTATACACTAAATACCCTGCTGATATGGCCAACTATTTGTCTCATGATACATATCGATTCATCGAGGAGATATATATATCCATTCCTCACCCATCACTTATATATGTCTGATACATTCTTCATATATTAATTCAATAATATAATATGTAATAAATATTTCTAATTGGTAGATAAATATATATATTGAATTAGGAATACATAACCAAAATATTTCCCCAATAAATAAAGTAACCTTCAAAATAAACTTTCTTTAACTAACACCGTATTTAAAAATGGTATATAATTAAGACAATATCAAAGTAGTAGGAATGATATTGAATATATCCATGATATCAAAAATATGGATATGAAGGGGGAATCTAATATCAAATGAATGATGTGTAGTGGTATAAATTGTGATCATGATAAATTTAATGAACACCAAACCATAAATTAATAAGGGAAATAATAAAACCACCAATTAATTAGAAATGAGGGTTTATGTAACACCCCGATCAAAATCACCTGGTATAGGCTAGACAGTTACATGACTTCATACACACCTCCTCATATAGAAGAGGCTTATAAATAATGGCGAGGAACTAAATGATACTATTGGGAGAGTATTACATTTATAATAGGTAACCATTAGAGTAACACAATAATAGAAATAAATATATAAGTAAGAAAAAGAATAAATAAATGGAAATATTGGGTAACAAATATCCTTGTAGTAACATGATAGAATACATAAGTCATTAGCCATTTAAAAGTTCCTCACATATAGTGGATCAATGTATCATGAATAAAATAAGTCACATAAATAAATGAGTAATGGTTGAAAAACATCCAGAAGTCTATCTTGATATTGTCTTCATCCTACCTGATATCCTGTTCAACTTACAAACATAGGGCCCTTTCCCCAATTTAGATCCCTAACCATAAATTAAAAATGTGCACTAAGATTCCCATATAGGGTGTAAGTATAATCTTAGTTGGACATCAACAATTTTTCCTTAACATAAGTGAATTTTTTTTATAAAGGTGTATATAATGACTGAATATAATTGCATATTCAAACATATAACCACTAGGTTTCCATGCACCAAGCTAGCTGGAACGATCCCCGGTCTTACCTACCTTGGCTCCATGATTAAAGGGAAGTCATATTAAGCCAGAAAATAATCCGAATAAGATAACAAATTCTATATGATGACTCAACCATACCGATGTATAACCACAATAAGATCAGAAAAATGTTGCACATTTCATTCGATGACTCAACCACCTCACCTATGGATAGCCATAATAAGATCTGAAAAAAAATTCACATATAATTCTTGACTCATCCATATCATTGATAGATATCCACCAAATAAATAGAACATACTTCACATTTAACCCTCAACTCAACCATCTATCTAATAGATAACCACCATGTAATCTAAATTAAATGCATATTTAACCCTTGAATAAACCATCTATTTCATGGATAACAACAATGTAATCCATTCAAATAGCACATATAATCACATTAATAAATAATTGAGAATACTGTGGATACACATGCACAAAAATTCTCATCAGATCACACAATAAATATATGACAAGGCCACACACACATACCCACATGCAGATATATATATACAACTTTATATAAAACCCATAATAATGTAAGGACCACATTCCTTAATCATAAAAGATCCCAATCCCTGGAATCCACCACCTCAATTGAACCCCATATTTTGAATCTCTAGGATCAACCATGATCCAAAACATCATGGATCTAGAATGATAAGTAAAAGATAAGAAGATATCTTAGGCCATGGTGGGATTAGACTTACCAATTGAGAGATTAAACCACAAAAAAAACTCTAAACAACAAAGAATTGAGTGGAAGGGATCCATAATCAAGGGGGAGAGCTCCATATATTCATCAATGTCAATGAGGGTCTAGGGAGAGTATGATGAAATAAAATAAATGTTTTTAGATAAATTAAAATATATCCCAGCATTACTCTTACAATCCAACCCCACAGGTTGGCTGATGGCCTAGTTTTGATCTACCAACTGGTTAGTGGATCTAATAAGTACTTGGAATTCTATTCATACCATAGGTTGGCCAATGGTATCTCACCAACTAGTCAGTGGCCCAATTTTTTACCACAAATTGGTCATTGGTGTTCTTTGGCTAGTCAGTTCCCTTGCAGTAACTAGAATGTTGTAGGCTTGGGTTCACTTCTCTAGAATTAAATCTCAAGACACTTTTGTCTTCTCAACCAGATAAAAAAATCACGAATCACTACTACAAAACACACTTTTAACAGCTCTATTTTTAAACTTTAAAAATGCCTGCAATGTGATGTTAACAAAAGAGAGTTTAAAATACGACCTTTATTAATGATCAAAAAAGAACTAATAAAGTAACCATTTAATAGTTTTAAAAATTGATTATAAAGGGGGAATTTATCATATCTTTTTGAGAGCATTGGGAAATGACCCCTTTATCCGTGTTTTTTAGTTCTATTAAAGGGGGGATTTTTTTCGGTCCTCTCCCTACCACTAGTGATTCCCCCTTTATCAGCACTCCCCCTATCCGTACTTTTCACATAATCATGTTCCCCCTTTAACAACTCATCCCCCACCCTTTAAAATAACATTAGAAAATTCCATCCTCTCTTGTGCATGCCTGGATTTGAAACATGGACCCCCCATTAGGATTTGAATTCCTTTACCCCTACAATAGCTTATTTTATTATATAATTTTTGATATTTCCATTTATATATATATATTACCATGCATATTTTTTATTCATATATTTTTTAATTATTTATTAAATTTTTTTTATAAAATATATGTTTATGTGTGCAGTATATATACACTTATATTTATTTAAATATATTATATACTAATATTCATTTACATATATGATAATATAAAATAAATATATATCCATTTTTAATACACACATATATGTATATATAAACATTATATTTATATATATTTATATATATATATATATATAAATATATATTCAAATATTTTTATAATGTAACAAAATTGCTAGATACTGTTTTAAATACATTTTTAGAATATTTTTATATATATATATTGTATATTTACATACAAATTTTATACATTAAATATAAATTTATATATCTATATATTTACATATTCATATATAATTATATATATATATATATATATATAATTTTTTTATAATGTATTTATAATTTTTTATTATAAAATTTGTTTATATACTATATTTAATGATAATGATGATGATTTATTTATAAAAATACATTTATATATGATATATATACATAATATTGATACAAAAAACACACATTAACACACATGATTATACATTTATGTTTCTCACATAAACATATATATATTTACATAATGTCTGTTTATTTACATTTATTATAATATACATATACATATATATTCGTTAATTATTAACACACACATGTTTATATATAAACATTAATTGTATAAGTATATATACACATATTAATGCATTTATATAAGGTAAATAAAATGGATAATTTTTTAATTTAAATTAAATGAATAATAAATATTTATTTTATATATTTAAAAATAAATTTTTATGTAAATATGTTTAAATATGAATTTATACAAGTGATTTATTATAAGTAAATATAAGAAAATGTGAACATATTTAACTATAAAGAAACCTACATTATAAAAAATGATAAAAATTTAGAACCATAATTTCAATATGAATGTAATCCCTAATAATAAATTCAGTCCCCATTGAATAAAGACAACAAGACCCCCTTAAATGAGGCTATAATTCCATTAAATGTTAAAAAATTGGGATACCCCAACTAAAAACTCTATTTTGGAGGCCTTATGGTTCTTTTTTATCCTAAAATTGTTGTCTATGGATTCACCATTGCCACTATGTTGTAGATGTCATTGCAACATTCCATTTGATATGTGGTAGAGCCTAAACAGACACCCAGATCAATAGGAATAGCCGCTTGAAGTTCAAGTCATGTTATTAACTTATCTTTTCCAATTCATTAATTCATTTATGTTTTATATCATCCAACTCATATTAAATTACTATTACTTGATAAAAAATATAATATTATTAATTAAAAATATATTTTAATTATTTTATAATCCAATTTAACTAAATATCTGATATATTATGTGTAAATATTTATTTATCCTTATCTAAAGCATATTTAAAAAATATATATTATATTTGTGTCAATATAAATATATTTATAAATTTATATATTATTTTAAATGAAATATAATTTTTATGAAATATATCTTTTATCTATGCTAGAAAAAAATTGCTAATAAAGGGGGCCTTTATGAGTGCTTGTAAAAAAGCACTGATAAAGGCCCCCCTTTGTTAGCACTTTTTTTATCACTCATAAAGGCCCCCTTTATCATCACTTTTTTAGTAGAAATGATAAAGGCCCCTTATTAATTCTTTTTTAGTGATGATAAGGGGGTGTGGCTTTATCAATTCTATAAAAAAAAGAACTGATAAAGACCCCCCATTATCTGCCTTTTTATCTAGCATTGTTAAAGTTGAGTACTATTAAAGGATTAATCTATAGTAGTGAATGTACTAGAATAAATGTAATTTAAACATAACACACCTTGAAATTTTAGGGGTGTCATAGTTTTACAGAAAATTAATGTCTTTTTAAAGATAGTGGAAAATAGAGGGAAAACATTTAAAGAAACTATCTTAATAGCATTTGTAACTTTGTAAAAAAATAAAGTTATAAACCACTTCCAAAAAAATTTCACCCTATTATGTTGTGTTCAAATCACATTTTCAAGTCATTACCAATGCACTGAAGGTGGATAAAGGTAGTGACTAATTTTGTGGATCCATTATCGACATCATCAAATCTCTAGTGCCTTTGTTCTTTTCCTTTTATTTCTATTTTGTTAAGAGAGAGGGTAATTATGTAGCTCATTTTAAGGATTCATTTAGTAATCTTCAGGGATCTATGTATTGGATTTCATCTTTCCCTTAGGAGTTGTGTAATTTGGCTTTGAGTGATATCTATGTTATGAGGGTTGACTTAAAAAGTCTATTTTAATCATTTTAAGAAAATAATACATTTCTCTTTTAATATAAAGAAAACAAATTACTAGAATTATGATAAAAATAGTATATTTTTAAAATTATTGAAACTTATAGAGGAATCTTGATAATTAATAACAACATGACTATTGAAAAAATAAGGTCTTGTGGTAAACATTAAAAAATTATTTTTTCACTTTTGTAAAATTATTCAAAAGTAAAACGTATAAAACATGTTAAAAGTATTCAATTCTAATAATATTTATAAAGGTATAATTTATTTTAAAATAACCTTAAATAATCATTGATGTATAAAATAAATCATTTTTAAATAAATACAATGAACATGGACTAGAATGATAATGATTCCCAACCCAAAAAGAAGAGACAAGGTAGAATTTTCTTTTAAACAATATTTAAGATGTTTTCATGTGTCAAAGAGAGGGAAATTTGGAAGAAAAAATGAAAACCCTAGAAATAACTATATGAGAATAAAATAAATGGTGTTTATGAATAATATATCATATAATTCCTTCAACAAAAATCAAACATAAACAATCTCAAATAAAAATAATATTGTAAAGTAATCTATTATGATATTGTTAACTTTTGAATCAAAACCACATAAAAGGGAAAACGTGGATTGAATCTATAAATATAAATAATAAAGACTAATTCATTATATAATATATAAAATTCTTTTTATATACACTCTATTTAAGTAATTATTTTCATAATATAAAGTATGTGTCAATAGAGTGAAATTGAGACGAAATACCCTTACCTTGTATTCCATCTTGTTTGAACATGTTCTATCCTCCAAAATTATCAATTTAAATTTATTAAATACTTTATTTTAAACCTTATTATTATATATTTAATTATTAAGTTTTTTTTATGAATATTTTATGTCTATTCATTGTATTTTTCTTGCATATGTCAACTACTCCTGGTTGTTTGGTTAATTTTTCCAAAACTACTTTAGTATATTTACCATGGTTAATGGTGTTATTAAATGGTTACATAATATACATAATTTTAATAATACCTTGAATATAATTTTCAGTCAACATATATAATTTAAGAACCATCCTTTCAAGGTGTAATTAAAAAAATGAAATACATCATTTATTGTGGTTGTAGTTCAAGTGTACACATGACGATGTATTCATTTTCTTAATGGATGGAAAGGAAAGTGAGTATATAATTATTAATTATTCTAGAATAATATTTACATAATTAATATAGTATGTATTTATTATATATATATATATATTTATATTTATAACCATCCATGAAAGGTGGCGATGAAAAATGATACGCATTGCTTTGTTGAAGCGATATTCCGCACATCTGCACACAATACGTCTCCATTCTCCAAAAACGAAAGGGAAGAAGGTGTATAATATATTATATTTACAGAATTATTATCATTTCATAAATCTCATATATATATATATATATTCATTAATTAAATCTTCATTTCAACCCATGATATGTGGTTATGGAAAATGAATCACATCACACCACTGAGATGACAGTCCGTACATACGCCTGAGTGATGTTTTCAGTTCCCATTGGATGGGAAAGTGGTGTAAAATAATTGTTACATCATCATAATAAAATATTAGAATATATTATATGCTTATTTAATTATTTTAGGATGGTTATAATATATTATAAGGTGGTAGAAAAATAAATAAATTGAAAGGTGTGGATAATTTATGATAGGAGGTTCCCTTTTATAAGTGAAGTAGGTGGTAAACTTGTAAATACATGAAACGTTATTATATAATATATGTCTTAAAAAATTAAATTTGATTAAAATTTTAATATTTTTAAATATAATAAGTTTGTGGTTGAAATAAAATTACCCAATGAGGTTTAGAAATGTTTTGGTGATATTTTAAACTTTGTATCTTAGTTCAACCCCCCTCATTAACCCTTTTAACCATTATCGTAATGATAAATTTTTACCATGGTTAATATTCATTATGAACAAAACTTAAATTAAACACATTATAAAATTTTATCATCTTTATTAAAAATATAAATATCATTTTCCATTATTCAATTTATTGAAGTGGTAAAAATCTATTTTAAATCAAGTATGAGTAACACGATGAAAAACAATTTTTAGAAAAAATGACTTTTTAACTATAAAAATGATTTTATACCAAAATAATGTGAAATTGTGATTTTGAAGGAATTAATTAATTAATTTATGATAAAATAAGAATAATTTGAATTTAAAATTTAACGAAAACCAAAAAAACCTTGTGAATACTTGATTAAAAAAATAATCAAAACAGTTTTTCTTTGAATAAAAACATTACATAGGTTTTTGAAATGTCAAACATAGATTTATTGGTTCAACACCATAATTTTAAATTAAAGATATTAATTATTAAATTTATATTTTTTATACTAATTTTTTTCATAAAATTTTAATTTATTCTCATATCGTGATAATATCATTAAACTGACATCTTTTGAAATATCTATATTTTTTCACTATTCCCCAAAAAATCCACTATTTTAGAAAAATCCAAAAAATTAACCATAAGAAATTTTTTATATGATGAATTAGAAAACTAATTTAATTTCATCTAATTTAAATTATAAATGTCAAAAATTTAGCTTTTAGATCAAAGTAAAAAATATAAAGAAAAATTATTCTTATAGAAAACATACCTTTTAAACATTGAATGATTTTTAATCACATAATCTTATTTTAAAATAAACTATTTATGATGAAAAATTGTATTAAATTTATACCATTAAATCCAAACAAATATATTGTTTTCTGGAAATATATCCAAAAACTATATAATACCATCGATCATATAGGTCCAACGACCATATAATCCTTACAATCATACAAGCCTAATAGTTACTTCACCATATTATATAATATTGAATATATCTCTCAAATCATTCATCCATTTCATTTACTTCTCCTTTATCGTAACTATAAATTTTCAACAACATAGACTTATTTTCCTAATTGATATTAGAATTCAATTTTCATTATGGACCATGAGGATAAATATGATATGTTCTTGATATTTTAATTGTTTTTTATTTATTCCAATTATATTTTTATTATTGTTTATTATTATAGTTGTAACAAATGGGCCCTATAGGAACCCCAACTTCCCGGTAGACACATATTTTCCCCTCCCTAGGGCCCATACATGTGCCCAAACGGGTCATTAGTCTAATAAAAATACCTAGAGGCCAACACCTGTTATTTCTAGTGTGACATGTCCTCAATTGTACAAACCTAGGGTATCTTCTCAGGAGGCCACCCAACCTGATAACTACTCAAGAATAAACCTCTTCAACTTTGGATTTCTACTCAGGTAGGATCCTAAAAATAACGTTGTATTTTTTTGACATGGGTTGAAAAATTTAGCCCTTTTAACTTACCAGGGTGTTACATTCACCCCGATTGGAGAACAACCTCCTTGTTGTAGACCCACTATCACAACCTAGGTAGTGCCACAGAACTTCTAGCTAGGTTCCTCCTCTGATACCAATGTAACAACTAGGACCCACAAGAACCCCATCTACCCTGTAGACATATATTGTCCCCTCCCTGATGCCCACCCATGTTCCCAAATAGGTCATATAACTATTGATAGTCGCTACAGGCCAAAAAAATTTATTTTTAGTGTTTGTTGTACTTACTCACACACACCTAGGGAAACTTCCCATGAGGTCACCCATACTGATCATTTCTCTAGTACAAAACACTTTAACTATGGAATTTTAAATGGGCAGGCTCCCGAAAATAAAGGTTCACCTTGTTTATATGAGTAGTAATAGTTACCCCTTTTAGCTTCTTAGGGTGTTTCAATAGTAGCCTCATAATGTATTGATTTTTATCTATAATTGTAATATTTTACCTCAATAAAATATATCACATTTAATTTTAGATTAGTGTTTTATGTAACAAAAGATATCAAAATAGTTTTATTGTGGGAAAATACATTCTAAAATATCGAGATGTTACATTATCCCCCCTTAAATAAAATTTATCCTCACAATTTTATTTTTTATTATAAAAATGAGTATACTATTATATATGTATAATCATAGATGTAGATTTTATCATGATAATCACATTATAATTACTCAAAGAAATATTAGTATTTTTTTAACTAAATATTCCTAAGCCCATATATATACCATTATAAGTCTCATAATTTTTAATGTGCTTCTAAAATAATAACCTGATATTTTTAACATAATAATCAATATATTTATCTTTCCCTTGCATAAGTATGATAAATTATTTTACCACTATGACAGAGAATTTGATAAAATATCCTCACTCAATTCATTTCCATACCATAAGAACAACTTAATCCTTTGTTTATGTTTTGAGAAGTTTTCCACCCCTGCTTGATCTCATATTATAAAAAACCATGATCAATTTTTTATTATTGATGTACTAAAACTCTTCAAAATATTTCTTGCAAAGTTAAAAACCCAAAAATAAGAATGATTTAATCACATATTCGTACAAAATAAACACAATATTTATCTACAAACATCATTAATCACTAATATAGTCACATATCTAAAATATATACACTTTAATATTATATTCACTAAAATGTACTAATAACTTGAATCACTATGATATAAAACCACCCAAAAATCATATATTCCTCCAAAGGATAATTGAGTCATTATTCATAAAATTATTTCAACCATTTGTTATAAATTCCGAAAATATCCAATAATTGTACACTCACATTATCCCAATATTGGTCCCAAAAATATAATATAATTTTTCCTAAACAAACCTTAAACTAAATCACATATTAAACATAAGGGTTATATATACCTTAATCATGTATTCCTCATTAAATATATAAAAAAACATCACCTACGTTCAAAATATGTTTCTATATTTTTGAGAGAAAAACTATCACATCATAATTTTTTAAATCCTATATATAGAAATTTCAACCATACAAGATCCCTCATAATTTTTTAGCTAAAATTGTTCACCCTTTTCCTTCATAATTCATTCTTACAATCAGAAATATGAATCACATCCTAACATTCATCAATCCCAATCTAATTAAGTTTCTTTCTTTTAACATAAGAAAAAACGTATACCATTTATATATTATTCTCAATATATTCATCTTCAACTATCAAACCATTATTTTTATGTCATTTTTATTCCCCTTATCAAGATTTACCCTCAAGATATTTATTTTCATAATTCCAAAAATCTCTATATTTAAAACATTCAATTGTTTGTGATACCATAGGAAGGGCTATATTCCCCTCCATTATGATATCCAAAATATTTAGTTTTACTCAATTTTTTTATTACTATATGACCTCCTTTTCCACACATAAAACATTTCATGTTCCCTTTAGAAGTACCCCTGGGCATTTCTTTTGAAATTATTGACATGAAGGACATTGAACATTATTTACTACATGATCCTTATCACCCGAATTACCATAAAACCTTCTTTTCACTTATTAAGTGCATTTGAAAACTCACCATGTTTTAGGTTTTCAATAATAACCAGAGATAGATAGTTAGTCATAACAACCTTATTTTTCACTCTAAATTTTATCTCTTTTTCTTTCTCATTTAGATAACCATGATATGTCCTTCGTACCCATTATTAACATGTTTTCTCTCTATTTCATATAATAATTAAGACCAAAATAGTTTGTGCGAGTGTATCAAATCATAAAAATCAATATTATGGATAAAATAAATACTATGATGTCCTTAACTATGTAACTTTATATTCAAATCTTCTGGTTCAACAATTGAAACCTAAAAATAACCATAATTATCTATAATATATAATCCCATAAGGTTATTGAAGGCTTCAAACTAACATATTAACTCTTCAAGGCTTCTAATTTTTTTTAATATATCCATATATAATAACCTCCTAACCAATAAAGTTATATAAACTCTTCTATGATACTAACTATAGCAAGACAGACCTGTACACCTTAATCTGGTGCTAAAAACGTTCTCTTTGCATTCTATCTTTGATTCCAACTATACAGACCCAAATTTAACAATCCATAATTGCAATATTGGTCACCATAATTTAGTCACACACATTCTAAAGACCTTTTAGATGTATATATTTAGATAATTAGGAAAAATTAAATACTTTATAAAGCCCATGTATTTCTCATAAAATTGATATTTTTACCACTATACTAAAAATTTATTATTCCACTATCAGTTTTAAACATTTCCCATGAAATTATCTATATATGTTTCTCTTCTAGGAATATCATACATAATAGCATTATTCATAACCTAGGGAAAAGGAAACATAAAAAATGGTGATCTTTGATTTTCAATAAAGGAAACAATATAATGGAAACTATCATGAAATTCATAAGGCATAATTAATATAGAAAGAATAATTGATGAAAAAATAATTCCATATAAATAATCATAGTGTCTAAAACCGATCAATGGATATCATAACTATAAAAATAATCCCACGGATACCAGAAAATGGTTTCCTAAAAATGGAATGTATAATTATGGATATTTACGATCTTACCATCAAGACCTCATTACAATACATCATGAATCTTACTATTAATGCCTCATAATAATACTTTTCAATGATTGGGTAGGTATATACCAAATAACCAACTGATATAGACACATATTTGTCTCATGGGACCTGTTGAGGTATCAATGAGATAATTATAACTGAGATCCACACATCACTTACAAATTCCCAAGGGATTACTCATAAATTTAATCATTAATATAACATATAATCAATATCACTCATCAATAAATACATATCTATATTGAATCAATAATATAGAATATATATATTTCCCTAAAAAATAAAATATTTTTTTAATAAGATTCCTAATACTAACACCATATTTATATATGAAATATGTTGAAGACAATATTAAAGTAGTAGGAAATATAATAAATATATCCATGATATTGAATATATGGATATGAAGGAGAAAAATAATGTCTAATGAATAATAAAGAGTGGTATAGAATGTGATCATGAGAAAGTTAGTGACCAACAAACCATAAATTAGTCACGGATGGAAGAATGCCATAAATTTATAAAAAATTAAGGTTTTATATTAAATTAATTTCTTTTAAATCATAGAGTAAAATAAATTCAAAACATTATAATAAAATATTTTAAAACTATTAGAAATTTTCCCTAAAAATGAATTTATAAACCACTTCTGAACCCTTTTCAACCTTTTAATAAATAATATATTTTTCATTTATTATAAAAACTCAAAATTAATAAAAATAATGGGAAAATGATTTTATTTGAAGTATCATTGAAATTTTTATGATTAATATTTATAATTAATAATGAAATTATTGTGGAAAAAATATGATCAATCGGTAAATTATAAACAAACCTTATTTTTTCACTTTTGTAAAATTATTTTAAAAACTATATGGAAAATACTAACAATATTCCATTTTAGACATTCATAGAAAATTAAAATATATTTTAAATAACATTAATAAATATTTTTTGTATAAAATAAATCTATTTTTAATAAATATAAAGAACATGGACATGGATGATAATGATTCATATCCCTAAATGAAGAGATACAATTGAATTTTATTATAAAGAATCCTTTAGATGTTATCAAGTATTAGAGAGAGGAAAATTTATATGAAAACATGTTAACCCTATAAATACCTAGATTATAAGAATGTATATGTTCTTTAATAAGAATAAATCATATAATTACTTCAAAAAAAATTCAAACATAAACAATCAAAAATATAAATGAGATTGTAAAATAAACCATTAAAGTTTTATTAACTTTTGAATCAAAACCCACGAAAAGTTAAAACATAGATCAATGATTTAAATATAATCAATATATATTAATTTATGATATAATATTTTAAGGTGGATATATATACACCATATAAAATAAATTTGGAGTAAAATATAATGTATGTTTCAATGGAGTCAAATTGAGATGAAAAACCCATACCTTGGATCCCCTCTTCATTAAACAAGTTCTATCTTCAGAAATAATCAATTTAAAATTTTTAAATACTTTATTAAATACCTTTTTCATTTATATTTCGTTTTTATGCTTCTTTTATGAACACTTTACATCCATTCAATATATAGTTCTTTCTTAAGTTTACTACTTCAGGTTGTTTAGTAAATTTTTCAAAAACAACTTTAGTATATTGACCATGATTAATGGTTATATGAAATGGTCCCATAATCTCAAAAGGTTTCATAATTTGTTTAATACAATTTTTATTCATTATAAAAAAATTTAGTACCAACCATGTAAGGTGGTAATAAAAAAACAAAATATGTCATTCATGGAGGGGATCGTATGCACGTACGCATGATGAAATTTTCATTTTCCTAATGGTTGGAAAGGAAAAAGATTATATAATAATTATTATTTATATAATAATATTTATATCATAAATATATTATTTATTCAGTAGATATATATTTAGAACTATCATAGAAAGTTTTTAATGAAAAATCATATACATCACTTCATGGAGGTGGTATTCCACACACACAAATGAACAATGCTTCCACTTTCCAATGGATGAAAAGGTAATAAAGTGCATAATATATTATATTTATAAAATTAGAATCATGTAAAAATATATTATATATTAATTAATTTCATCTTTATTATCATCCATGTGAGGCGGTGATTGAAAATGATACACATCATATCATGGTGGCGGTTTTCAGCACGTACGCATGAGGGATGTTTTCATTTCCCATAAGATGGAAAAGAGGTAAAAATAATTATGCCAGCATCATAATAAAATTTATTAATATATTATATACTTATTTTATTATTTTATTATTATTATTATATATTATAAGGAGGTAAAATAAGAAATAAATTCAAAGGAATTGGTTAAGATGATTATCTCTTCCTTGGGAGACCTCCTTTGGATTTTACCTTACGCCTTTTAGAAGTGGTATTTTGAGAAGACCCAAACCTATAAGTCATGGGATGGGATTTTGGGAAGTTATTGTTTCTTAGATTTTGGTTGAGATAACTGGATCAAAAATTTTGTGGGTAGGTGAAAAGATTATGTACCCTTTTATAAGTGAAGGAAGTGACAAACTTATAAAATCTTGAATATTTATTATATAATATTTGTTTTACTCAAGTCAAGTTGATACAATTTCACATATTTTAGAATATAATAATTTAAAATTATAAATAAAACTAACTAATGAGGTTTAATGTAACATCCCATTACCTTGATCAGGTAAGTTTTTCCCTCTCTTTAAGTTCCATCTGGGTTTAAGTCCGTAGAAGTGGTTTTATGGATTTTCTAAAGGTTGTAGAGCAGGTACATGTCGTGTAATGATGGTACATGCTATGTACTAGTTTTTGGATACAAGTTAAGAATGGGGGGATCATGCTGTGAAAGGGTACCCATCGTGGTTGCGGCTAACATTACATGACTTGAAAAAAATGTCTGCTTTTAACTCGAGGCGACAAGTTTTTTGGCATACTTATCAAGTGTGGACATCACGATGTGACCAGGGGTTACACATACAAACTTACCCGGTTCCCAAATTTATGTTAATCGTTTTTCAGTTTTCCTCGGTCTCTTTTCCCTAGACCTCTTAGCTCTTGAACCATAACTCTTAATAGGAAATTATCAGAGGTGCCTCTCTTCTGAATCAATCTGATCGTCTTTGGATCTTCATTGCGTCTATGGTGCGTATCTCCAGGTAAGTGTTATTTTTGGTCTTTTGTCGCGATTGATTGTAGTAGCACCACATCTTTTCATTATTAGATCCATTGATCTAAGTTGGATATTTTTTCTTGGTTTATTCTAGATTCATTGTGAGATCTCATTACAGAGGCCTTTTCCTTCATGGTTTATGGTGCAGCGGGCATTCGCCCTCGAGGTATGTTGGTTTCCTCTCTTTTTCCGACCTCTTGTGTTTATATTTGGATCATTCATGATGTGTATTTTATTCTAGGTCCTTCATTGATGTTGTAGGGTTTCATTATTGGTGGTTTGCAATACTGGCATGTGTGACATGATTTTTGAGGTAGGGGGTTTTGTCTTAAGCCTACATTGATGAGATTTATTCTATTTCATTATAAACTATTTTATGTATTGAAATTGTCATGATTGGTTTGTGTTTGTTGAAAATTATTTTCAATGAAAAATGGGTTCTCCTTGGTTTTTGATAAATTTAATGAAAGGAATTTTTTTAATGCACTGTAGTGGATTGTGAAATGGTTTTGAAATGGATTTATGAAAATCAGAACAGGGGTTACCATGGGTACTTAGGTGGATGGTTTAGCTTGAGGCGATCACCCATTCTTTATGATTATCAAGGGGGTTTGTCTTGGGGTTTTTTAATGTTTCCTTGGACCATTTTTCTAGGGGAATGATATTGAAATTTTGGGGGTTTACTCATTGGGTATTCCTCTACTTCCTATGTTGGTTATTCTCGGATCAATTTTTAGGTACTTAATTATTGTGGTACGAGTAGTTTTTACCCTAGACATTTAGTATTCCTTAGTGTTGTAATACCTGCACTTATATTTTGTATTTCTTGGATTTATGGGTTAACCTTGATATACATGTTTATGTATGTGGAACATGATATGAAAAAAACTTCTTTAAAATTTATATACCCGATTTTGTTTAGAACTATGGAAAAAGGGAAATATTTATCATGTTTTCTATAAATATTCTTTACTACTTATCATTCCATGTTTTTACATAAAATGAGCATATAAGAATAGTTATACAAATACTAGTTATGGAACACCCGGGTGGGTTCTTATTGAGCATGTTATCTCACACCCTGTGCACATATTCAGTGGTGAGTAGACCTTTGTTTTTCTTGTGGTGCAGAGAAATGCAAGGTGCCACAGTGAGGTAGCAAGGTTCATGTCGGCTGGTTGGGTCACTGGTGGTGAGGTGGTAGGAGTTCATCAATTCCATCGTTTGGAGTAATAGTTTGGTTTTTAGTCCTTTTTTGTTGGACTTGCCTTGGAGTTTTATCTACTTTTTCATTTTCCTATTTCCGCTATTTTCTTTATAGTTATGGCATATATATCTACTTCATATTTCATTTTTCCTTTTTTTAGTAGATATATTCCATTTGTTTGATCAGGTTGGGCGAAATAATTCCCTCTGTTGTCTTGTTTGATGCCCGGGTGATTATGGCCAGATCATGGAGATCATGAACACACTTTATATATGTGAAGGATTGGGTTGGGTGTCATGTTTTAGGGTGACCCAGGTCAGTTCTTTACAGTTTGGTATTAGAGGGAGTTTGTTCATCAAGATTCCTTGTATTGGTAAATCTGTTAGATTTGAGATAAGGTTGTTAGGATTTGAGAGGTATATTGCGATAAGTGCATGTCCAACTCTTGTCTTGATAAGACTCATGTTTCTATGGGATGTTGGGATATATTTCTCTAGTGTTGGTTATAGTTTTTAAAATATTCGAATTTTCTTATGGGATTTATAGTTTGAGCGGATATTTTTTCTTTTGTATGATCGTTCTTATGTTTTGGTGTGCAACGGTATGCCTTTGAGACATCTCCCATGAGTTCCTTAGGGAGGTGAAGTTGATGCTCCTTAAGGGAAACCATTAATAGATCATAATCTCATTGAGACTGCCATAAGGGTAGTCTGTGAAGTCGATCATGATGTGCCACTAATTCAAAATGCAGTGGGTGAGGTATACCCAAGAGTTGGTGGAGAGAGAGAGAGATCATGAGAGTTCTTGCAAGAGAATCCACCATCCTTTAACATAATGACAAAACATCAAGAGGTTGAGGACTGGATGGATATAATCAATCAAATATTCAACTTTATGGATAAACCTAAAAACATAAGGGTGACGTGTGCGGAATTAAGACTTGAGGGTTCCAGCAAGCGATGGCAGGATTCTATTGTACAGGAAGTCAAACGTGTGGGCTTGGACTGGAAGGGTTTCAAAACCATGTATTTTCAATTATTTTGTCTAGTGTCACTGATGCTGGTGGAGTCTCTAGAGTTCTTGTCATTATATTAGGGATAGTGTTCAGTGTTAGCATACACTAATCATTTTGTCGAGGTTGTCCGTTTTTTCCCTAACGTTGTGAAGAATGACCAGTTGAAGGATCAAAAATACCAACATGGGTTGCAACCTGATATCAGATCGCAATTGTTTATACTGAATATTTCTACCTATGCAGAGACGGTATAAAGAGTTATGATGGAAGAAATGAATATGGCAAGCAAGGTCGGATTTTCCAACTCTTCTATTCCATCTGGTGATAGCTTTAGTGGTGCAAACAGTAAGAAGAGGAAGTGGTAGGACTGTCGTAGAAGTGGTGGAGGTGATTCTCAGTAGAAAGCCTCCTCTACATTGTCTGTTTCAGCTAGTAGTGTGCCTCTATCTTACTATATGTGTGGAAAGGTAGGATACACTATATGTTCTTGTCATATTCCCACAAAGTCATGAAAAAATTGTCAACATGTTGGTATCTTTCATCATTTCTATCTGGCTATGATTACACCTCATCATGGTCAGGGTTCATCGACTCCAAAGGCTACTGCGGTGTAGTCATAAGATTCTATGTCTACATGTATCTTTCCATAGGAATCATGAGTGAAGCATTTTCAATCAGTATATGAGTGTCTAGTGGAAGTTTATTCTAGTCTAATAAAAGTGATAGGTACTACCTTTATTGACTCTTCAGTAGCAATTGCTTTATATGATACTGTTACCACCCACTCATTTATATATGAACATTTTTTGATGTTCATAAACATCCAAGAGAACTTTTGTAATTTAAATTGGAGTTAAAAATACCTCTTGGTATGAGGAAGGAGAATGAGTTTATGTGTACTTATTGTTTGTTAACAATAGCTGATGCAGATTTGGTATGGGATTTTTCTCATTCTTGATCTAGATCTATTTGATGTCATAATCAGTATGGATTGGATTGTCACTCATCAAGATGATGTTGATTGTTATCATCAACATTTTTAGTTTCTTACTGCCGATGGGATCTCTCGTGAGTTTCAGGGAGAGTGGAATCTAAGATCAGGTAGTATAGGGCCTTCCTGTCCAGAGCTTAGGATTTTTCTATCTACTGTTGTGTTTGATCCGGGTGACATTTCTTCTATTTATGGTCTTCCCATTTTCGTTCGAGAATTTCCCAATTTTTTCCAATATGAATTATCCATAATTCCGCTAAATGGAGAGGTAGAGTTTATGATTGATCTGGTTCCAGTAACGAAACCGATATCAAAACCTTGTTATCGTATGGAACCAACAAAGCTGAAAGTGCTCAAGATTCAGTTGGAAGACCTATTATAAAAAGGCTTTTTTTTTTCCAATCATTTCTCCTTGTGAATACGCTATGCTCTTTTCTAATAAATTAGATGGTTCAATTTGTTTAATGGTGGACTATCGAAAGTTTAACTAGGTAATGATTAAGAAAAAAGATCATTTTCATCGTGTGGATGATTTTTTTGATCAGTTGAAGGGGATAAAGTGGGTATCAAAGATCAATCTTATGCTAGATTATCATCAGCTTAGAGTTCAAGAGTCAGATATACCGATGACATACATTAAGAGCTGGTATGACCATTATGAATATCTTTTGATGCCTTTTGGTCTGACTAATGCTGCTATAGTTTTTATGGCTTTGATGAATCATATATTCCATCAATATCTTAACACTTTTGTTGTAGTGTTTGAAGATGATATTATTGTTTATTCAAAGTACACGAGTGAGCACGGGCACCATTAGAGTTTGGTTCTATAAATTACGAGGAGTCACCATTTCTATGGAAATATTTCAAAATTTGGTATCTGGATACAAGAAGTGAAGTTCTTTGGCGACAAATTTTTTGAGAATGGATTATTTGTTGACCTAGAAAAGGTAAAGTCTATTTTGTCATGGAAGGAACCATGTAATGTCTCTGGGATATGAAGATTCCTTGGTGATGCTGGATAATACCTATAGTTTGTTAATGAATTCTCTAAAGTGGCATCACCATTGAATTCTTTTACCAAGAAAGTGGTGAAATTATCAATGGATGTGAAGTGTCAATCTTCGTTCGATTAACTGAAAAGGATTATGACATTGTCTTCTATTATGATCTTACCTAAGCTCAGTAAGGAATATGTGGTGTTTTTCAATGCTTCAGGTGATTTTTTGGGATGAGTGCTTATGCAAGATGACCATGTGGTAGCTTACAGCTCTTCTCAGCTTTGACCACATGAAAATAATTTCCCCATAAATGATTTAGAGATTTTTGCAGTCATGCATGTGCTTAAGTGCTGGTGACACTATCTTTTTGGAGAAAGGATCAGGGTCTTTTTATATCATAAGAGTCTGAGTTATAATTTTTCTTAGAAGGACATGAATCTTAGACAAAGGATATGGGTAGAATACATTAAGAAAATTGACTTCGAAATCACCTACACCCCAGGAAAGGGGAATGTAGTTGCAGACACTCTTAGTAGGAAAGCACCACCACCAGCTATTATCGAATCAAAGGAATAGTGTAACCTTATGGGGATTTTCACTTAGTTTCACCTATATGATCAAGAAGATGCTTCAAGAATGGTGGTGAATTGTCTTCAATTATCATCATCTATCCTAGAGTCTATCTTACAGATTCAGTAGAAGAATGCTGAGTTTCAGAAGTATCAATAAAGCCTTTATAGTGGGGTAACTGTTTCAGGTTAGTCTCTATCATCAGATCGTATGATTCACTTCGAGAAGTGAGTTTTCATCCCAGAACATGTATGGAGTTCAATGTTTTTTATTATCACAAGTCTTTATGGTCCATTTTTTTGGGAACTATAATGATGTATTATGAGATGAGGTGATGATTCAAGTGGCTGGGTATAAAGCATGACATCATGGAGTTTGTGTCTTGCTATTACACCTTCCAACGGATAAAGGCAGAGCACCTGAAACCTCCTGGTTTGCTTTAGCATCTTCCGGTTTTGGTTTGGAAATGATATGAGGTATCTGTGGATTTTTATTGGATTTCCATAGACACCCCATGGGAAAAAATCTATCTGGGTGGTTTTTGATCGATTAACTAAGTCTGATCATATTTATTCCAATCAAAGAAAACACTAAAGTTAAAGATATGGGTATGTTGTATGTGAAGGAGATTATGAGGTTATATGGGAGTCCTTGTTCCATTGTTTCAGATAGGGATCCTAGGTTTACATCGATATTCTAGTGGTGTCTCCAAGAGGTGATGGGAACTCAGATTAAGTTGATCACAACATACAATCCCAAAACAGATGGTCAAATAGAGAATGTAATTTAGACTCTTGAGGATATGCTTCGTGCCTGTGTCTTGGATTTCAGAGGTTCATGGGATTGTCATATATGACTTATTTAGTTTATTTATAACAATAGTTACTAGTCGTCAATAAAAGTGGCTAATTTCAAAGAATTGTATGGTTTCTCATGAACATCACCACTTTCTTGGGTGGAGGTGGGAAAATTATCTCTTGTTTGACCAATATTGGTTCAAGAAATTTCTGTAAAGATTCGGGATGTATGGTAATATCCGGTTACATCCTAGAGTTGGTAGAAATTGTATGCATATCGGCAGCATCAACCATTGAATTTTTCCATAGGTTACAAGGTTTTCTGGAAAGTTTCTCCCTATTTGGGTCACCGTTATCTTGAAAATCATATAAAGTTAGCACTGAGATATGTGGGACCATTGGAAGTCACTGATTATATCAGATAGGTTTCTTATTAGTTATCATTTCTAGTTTAGTTGATAGTTATTCATGATGTTTTCAATATATCTCAGTTTAGAAAATATCACCCAGATCTTTCTTACATTCTGAGTTTGGAAGAAATAGAGTCGGAGTCAGATGCTTCTATTGTAGAGAAACTAGTTGAGATCATTGATTCTCAAGTAAAATCCTTTCATGAGAAGTTGATTCTGTTGTTGAAAGTCCTGTGGAAATAATGATCAGATTCTCACGAGTCTTGGGAACGTGAATCATTGATGAGGGATCAGTAGACTCGTCTATTTCTAGAAATTAAATCGTCCAAATGACTTACCGGGTATGGAACGTTTTTATGGTAGAGAGTTTATAAAATATTGTTACCTTGATCGAGTAATTTTCCCCTCTCTCTATGTTTCCTTCTAGTTCATGTACATAGAAATGATTTTCTGGATTTTTACAGGCTGTAGAGTAGGTACATGTCATGTAACAATGGTACATGTCATTTACTATTTGTTGGATACAATCCATGAATGGGGGATCATGATGTGAAAGGGTACACATCATGATCGAGACTTACATGATGTGACTTGAAAAAAATTCAGTATTTTAGATGAGGTGATGTGTTATTTGTTTTACTTATCCAGTGTGGACATCACAACAAAAACAAGGGTTACACATCATGACTCGGTCTGTGCCCAGGTTTAAGACATGATTTTACAGTTTTTCTCAGTTATTTCTTCTTAGAACTCTTGGATCTGAAATTATAACTCTTCCTATGAAATTTTTAGAGTTGCCTCTCCTTCCAAATCAATCTTATTATCTTTGGATCTTTGTTTCATCTGCGGTTCATATCTCAGAGTTAGTGTTCTTTCCAATATTTTTTCATGATAGATCGTGGTAGCACCCTATAACTGTGTTATTATATTTGTTGATCTATGTTGGATGTTTCTTCTTGGTTTGTTATATATCCATTGAGGGATCTCGTTTTGGAGGCCTTTACCTTTGTTGGTCGTTGTGCGGCGGGCAATCGTGCTCAAGTTATTTGGGTTTCCTCTCTTTTGCCGACTTCTTGTGTTTATATTTGGATAATTCTTGATGTTTATTTGATTCTAGGGCCTTCATCGATGTTTTAAGGTTTCATTGTTTGTGGTTTCCAATATGGGCGTTTGTGACCTGAGTTTTGAGGTAGGTGGTTCTGTCTCAAGTATATGTTTTGGAGCCTGATTGTTTTTCTTTATAAATTGTTTTGTATAATGAAATTGGCATGATTGTTTTGTGTGTTTTGAAAAGAGTTCCCAATGAAAAATATATTTCCCCTATTTTTTGATAAATTGAATGAAAAGGGGTATTTTTAAGGCATTGAAATGAATTTTGAAATGGTTTTGAAATGGATTTATGAAAATAATCACATGGGTTACCTTGGGTACTTAGGTGGAAGGTTTATCTGGAGTCCATCATCCATTTTTTTGTGATTATCAAGGGGGTTTGTCTTGAGGATTTATTATGTTCCGTAATCCCATTGTTCTAGGGGAACAATATTGAAATTTTAGGGGGTTTACTCAGGTAGTATTCCTCTGCTTCCTTGGCACATTTTCCTAGGATTAGTTTTTGTGCACATGATTATTGTGGTATGAGAAGTTTGCTGCCTAGACATTTATTATTCCTTAGTGTTATGATACCTATGCTTCTACATTGTATCTATTGGCTTTATGAGTTATCCTTGATATGTATGTTTATTCTTATTTAATGTGATATGGAAAAATGTGCTTTAAAATTTATATACCCGATTTTGTTTAGAACTGTGGAAAAAGGGAAAATTTTACCATGTTTTCTACAAAACTACTTTACTTCTTTTCATTCCATTTTTTTAATTAAAATGAGAATACATTAATTTTTATATAGATACTAGTTATAGAATACCTGGGTGGGATCCTACTGGGCCTATTAGATCACACCTTGTGCACCTCTTCGGTGGTGCGTAGACCTTTGTTTGTCTTTCAGTGCATGCAAAGGAAAGGCACCATAGTGAGGCAGAGAGGTCTATGTCATCTAGTTGGGTAGATGGTGGTGAGATGGTATGAGTTATTCCATGCCATCATTTAGAGTAGCATTTTGGATTTTAGACCTTTTTTGTTGAAAATGTTTTGGAGTTTTAGCTACATTTTCCATTATCTATTTTTTTCTGTTTTTCTTATAGTTCTGGCATATATATCTTTTTTGTCTTCTGTTGTTTCTTTTTTTAGTACATATATGCCATGTGTTTGATTAGGTTGGACGAAATTGTTCCATATATTGTCTTGTTCGATGCCCAGGTTCTTATCACCACCCCATAGGGATTGGGAAAGCCCTTTGGGTATGTGACTAATTGGATTGAGTTCTGGGATTGAGATAATCAAGGGTTGGTTTGTTATATTTAAACATGTTTTGGTGATATTTTAAATCTTATCTCTTTGTTTAACCCCCTTGTTACCCATTTTAACCCTTACCACAAGGATATATTTTTTTCATGGTTACTATTCATTATTAAAAATGAAATTGAACAAATTACCAAATTTTAACTTCCTAATTTAAAATATGAATACCATTTTCAATTATTCAATTTATAGAATGGGTAAAAAAAATTTAAAACATGTACGCATAATGTGATGAAAATGTGTATTTAGAAAAAATTCCTTTTTAAGCATAAAATTTATTTTATACCAAAATAATATTAAATATTGTTTTTAATGGAATTAATTTAATTATGTAGAATAAAAAAGGGAATAACTTTTATTTAAAATTGAAACAAAAATAGAACAACCTTGTGAATACTTGATTAAAATAAATAACAAAAATATTGTTTATTTGAGTAAAAACCTTACTTAGATTTCCAAAATGTCAAACATAGATTTATAATTTCAAAAAAATAATTTTAATTGAATTATAATAATTAATATATATATATGTATATATATATTCTACTAAAATTTTTTCCAAAAAATTCAAATCACTCTTATTTCATGATAATTTCATAAAACTGATAATATTTGAGAAATCTAAATTTTTCACTATTAAACCCAAGAATCTTATATTTTAGAAAAATAATAAAATCCATCCTAAGATAATTTTGACTTCAAGAATTCAAAATTAATTATATTTAATAAAATTCAAATTATTAAACTCATAAATTTATCTTTTAAATGAAAATGAAAAATATAAACAAAAAATCATTTTTATAAAATTGTGCCTCTCAAACATTAAATGATTTTTAATCATGTTAATCTATTTTCAAATAAAATATTTATGATAAAAAGTATATGAAATATATTTTGATAACTACAAAAAAGTATCATATTTATAGTAATATACCAACAACTATATTATCCAAACAATCATATAAGTCTATAGGCCACACGAGACCAATGATCATATAAGCCCATTGGTCATAATGAAGTCTTATATAATATCAAATATTTATTTGAAATCATTCACCAATTTTTTTAATTTTCATTCATCATGAATATAGTAGTTATATTTCTTATAATTATTTCTGTAATTTGGATTAGGATTATGATCTTCATAGTGGACCATGAAGATAAAGATTATATGTTCATGATATTTTTATATATTTTTATATTTAGTGCAATTGTATTTTTCGTATTATTGATTATTATAGAAACTACATGAAGTATTATTTTTTATCATCAATTGTAATATTTTATCTCAATAAACCATATCATATTTCATTTGAGTTCATTATTGTGTGTAACATATGCTATTAATATAGTGTTATTAATGGAAAATATATTCTAAAATCTCTGGGTGTTACACTGTGTGTATCTAATTTTTAGTGAAATATGAATATTTTTAAACCGAATAGGAAATATATATATATATATATATAATTGATGAATTTCAATATCATGGAAAAAGATAATGTTGATGGAGTAAAAGAGTTCATCAAATTTTCAACAAAGTGCGCAACATATCTGTGATGAATTATTTATACTTGTTTAAATTGTTTTTATTTAAGATACATTTGTCTAAATGTATTGTAAGAACACATGAACTATAATAAAACATATTAATGTTATAAATTTTATACTAAATAATGGAAGGGACTAGGTATAACTTGTGAATAGTATAATATTTTTTTTACAGATCATTTATAATCCATATATCTACATATAGTGATAAAGATCATATCGGGGAAATGACACCACCATTTGAAGATGGGCTGCATGAATGTCCAAAACTATTTTAGAAGTTAAAAACCCATTTTAATAAAACACTTTATATTATTTTTACTAAATATATGAAATTTGTTTCTATACTGAAACAATATAATTTGAATGTTGGCAATATATTGAGTGAAGATTGCTTCACAAAAAAATCCTATCCTGAATAAAATGTTATAATAAGATAAGGAGCATCCGTATTTAGAATATGATTCTAAAAGAATTTTTTTTATAATGGGTATTAACAATGAAATATTTCATTAATATATAATTTATTGTATATTATTTCATAAGGATAATGAATCACTTAAAAAACTCTCTTCGTATGGTGTGTCTTGATATAAGAAAGAAGAATAAATTCTTAAACAAATTATACTACTTTATAATCATTTAATGATTTATAAACCTATATCGAAGTGAGGAGATTATAAGTTAATTGACATGTAACAAAGATAAAAGAATTCGAGATGGGAAACTTTATCACTTAGTATATGCTCCTTAGTGGCCCGTTTGGGTTTTTATTTTGTTCTTGTTGGATAGAATTAGATATTAGTTTGTATTGGTTTCCACTCAACTATAGATTAATTTTTTGAAAAATATTAAAAATATATTATATGGAGAAGTGAGCTGAGAAATCTAAATATTGAATTTTCCATTGCTGACATGAATTATTTTTTAATATAAAGTATCACTCATAATACATTGACTATTTTTTAGGAAAATCATAACTTTCAACTATGGTTATTCATTAATAATAAGTACAATATTTTGTCTCTGATTATTTCAGGACCAAAAAAACTGGGTAATGATATGGATGTATTTTTTAATACATTGATTAAATCTTTAAAATTAATGTGAGATATGGGTGTTATGTTGTATGATGATCATATAAATGGAGGCTCCACATTGAGATCCATATTATTGGGAAGATAAATAATTTTCCGAATTGTGGAAATTTATCAGGATAGAACATTAAATTAATTTTAGGGAATCCCATTTTCAAATAAGGGACACACATATTTTGGGTAATGAATAAGTTGAAGACATTGTTTCTTTGAAAATTTAATTTTTAACCCGAAGATAAAAATAACAACCAAGAATGACACCATTTAATAGGAAGTTAATAGATGATACAACACCTTCTTCATTAATAAATGAAATATAGTTTGAGAATGTTTGATATATTATTACCATTTTTAGTAAAACTTTTTTGAGAATCCTTATGAAATTATGTTGGAAAAAGAGATCCATTTGATTTGAATTACCATATTTGAATTTATTGTACGACATCTATTTCTTAATGTCATGCATATTGAAAATAATAAATGGAATAGAATAATTGAAACATTACAAAATTTACCAAGAAAAAAATATCATCATGGTTTAGTCGTACATGATTAATATGGGTATAAGGGAAGTGTTGGAACTATTGAAGGACAAGGAGAAAAAGTTTCTTCCTCTACTGGCTCACACTCTTTACAGGAAATGTACTTTCATTTTTACTATAGCACCCCAAATATTGTATGGTTTGTTTCTCTTAAATACATTCTAGTTATAGAATATATTTCATGAATCACTAAGCCTCCCTGGAACAAAACATGGTTGCTTATAGGAGATATCCATAACCTAGTCGTAAAACATAAATTTGTCACCTCTGTGATTTGAATTTTAAAAATCTAACATACATGGTTGTGATAAAGATTATAATTAGAGTCTGATAGAATTAACTTAATTTTTGATGAATAGTAACCTACCCATATGAATAGTAACCTGCCCTTATGAATAGTAACCCACCCTTATGAATTGTAATATGATTCTTATGAATGGTATCCATGCCCTTGAATGTATAAACGAATTTAGGCACCGTAAAAATGAAGATGAAGATTTTAAGTGTTCATTTTTTCGATTAAATAATTATTTTAATTAAATATTTAATTAATCATATATAGAAAATTATTTTCGAAAAATGGACTTCATTTTTAGATTCTACACATCGAAAAATGGTCAGGGTAAATTTTTTGTGATTTTTCTGAAATACTTAAATTTTTATGAATAGTAAAATGTGATTATTTACAATAAATGCTAAATAAGATATTTATTGAGTCATTGATGATGATCTGTTGATGTAAACCCAATTGGTTTGAAGTAACATGTATATATTACTGTTCTTAGTCATGTAATACTCACTATTGGTTGTCTTGAGAGGAAATAATAAATTAATGTTTATAATATTAAGAAAACTTATCTCCCCTCCACTATATAAACCACTCCTCATCCCCTCTTCCTCCCACACCACTCAAGCATCAATACATGCCTAAATTCTATCAAATAATCCTCCCAATACCTCTCCGTACATACAAGACCTTATGGTCACATAAAAATTCCAAAAAAAGGCCTTAAGGTGATTCTCAAGGAGGAGTACTCAAGGGGTGATCCTTGCTTCTGTTTTCTTTCAATTTCTTTTACAAAGTTCCATTCTTTTGTTCTCCCTTCTCACCTCCACTCATCCAAATTCCATGATAATTACAATAACTTACATGTACTATATTTTAGTTTTACTAATTGAATATTTCATCATAATCTCTCTTTTTCCCTCCTTTTATACAATAAATGCAAACACCATCTGAGATGTGTAAATTTATCACACTCAAGTAATAATGGTTTTCAATTTGCATTACTAAGATCAATACTGGTCATGAAACTTTTTCAATGTTTGAACCAGGTCATAATATATTTATTTTATCTTGATTAATGTTCTGTAATATTTACACGTTCATAATATGGAATAATAATCCAAAACAAGTTTATTGTGTACAAAACCGCCAAGCCAAACCCAAGCGTTTATTTTTTACTAATCGAATTAGTCATCCTCGTGGTATATAACCAGAATCATTATAAGATCATTTATATCAATTTAATGTCACTAATAATTTATATTAACAATTATTTATGTTTAACCACATTTCAAATGAACTTCCATTCATGAATACAAGTAAACAAATCATGAAACCAAGTAAAAAATGCCTCAAAAACAATAAAATAGAAACTCTTAAACCCAAAAAACTCCCATTAATGAACTTAATAAGGATATAAATGATCCATTAAATGTTTATGAGGTTCTGTAATTATTAATTAATGAATATTAATTTGATTATTCAGGTCATTAAGAACAAACAAGAACACCTTCGAGCGTAAGGTAAGGGATCCTCTCTCACATTTTTGTTCAAGAATATCCCCTATGTTGTGCCCTTTTATTTTTAATTCCTAATGATGGGGTATGTTTTAAAACCTCCCCCATATTTCCCTTATTACATATAAATAATGGAATACCCTTTTACCTCTCATTAAACTATATCAATAACACTAGTTACCATGCCAAAATGTTTGTAAGGGGTTTCTCATCTCACTTTCATTTTTGTGAGATTTTCATTGTTCACCACTCATTTCTTGTATGTGGTATATGTGTAATTCCATTTAATATATAATAAAATGATTATATTTATATTTATTTTATTCAATGATTAATTTGAGAGTTATTATGTTCTGTTCATATGATTAGACCGATTACATTGTGGTAAGAGACTTTGTCTCAACTACTATTTTATTGTGACTGACTTGGTATTATGCAAATAATAATCCTTATGTGGTTAACTAATTCCCATTTGAGATAAATTTTCATTTGAAATTATATTTATATTAAATATCCATAATCTCATGTCATGGATATGTTTTTTGTCTAAACCGTATACCATTTTACATACGGTGTTTATTTGGAAAGTTATTTTAATTATGGAAATATTGATGAATCTGTACACTATAATCGATATGGATATTGAAGAGGCATATTTCTCTTATATTGAATCAATGTATAAAGCATTATTTGGACATTCAGTGGTATGTTGGGCCCACTATAGCCCCTCAATGCATCGGTAGGTCTCATGAGACAAATCAGTTGGTGACAAACACTTTGAGTTTGTTTCCAAAATTTAGATGGGTTTATACCCATAGAACTAAACCGTTTTTATGGTATTATGGTTTCATGTTCTAGATACATGACATCAAAATAATAATCATTTTATTTATTCATTAAATTTATTACTATTCATGAGGTTTTCACTATAACAAAATCTATGGATGTAGTTTCATTCGAAGTTTATGAATGGCATGAGTTTTTTATCTATTCACCATGACATATTGATTATGTAATATTGATTATGATTCACTTATTATTGTATTCATTATTCCACTATTTTTAACCCTTACTGGGAATTTGAGTTCACCCCATTCATTTTTTACTTTCAATAGGTGACAAAGAGGAGATTATTCATTGAGTTTTTGTGGATGCAGTTTTTTGTTTTCCATATGTATTGTATTTTGAAAAAATTTCCAATATAATTTAAGTAATATATATGTATCTATTTTATTCAAGACTACTAAACTTATCATTCCTTCGGGATTTTCATTCCTTCTAACCATGCCAATATAACAAGTAGTGCACCAGCTCTAGTCTAGAGGGGTTGGGGCATTACAGTTAGTATCAAAGAAAGTTTAGTAGCAAACTTAGAAACTAGATTAGAAAATGTAGATTAGGAACAAATCCCTAAGGTAGTATTTGAGGATGAACATACAAGAACATCCTGAAATTTTGGTAAGGAATAGATTATGTGAATATTTCTAGAAAATAAATCCCTATCTGGATACGTGTAGGTAGAGGTGGCTCTAGAACAGATGTACCAAGGAGTGAAAGCTCTGATAATGAGTTTTGGGCTCAACCCGGGGAATCTTTTTACACAATAATGGGCCTGGTTGCACTCTTAGTTATGACACTCCCATGGTATATGCTTAGAATAATTCATGTTTTCTTTACAAGCCATTATGAAGGATTGAAATGTAAATTATTCCTCAAAGAAACCATTTTTTGATTATGGGATTAGCCACGTGTAGGATCTCAATTTATGCTAAGTATTTTGTTATGTTATGATTATGCATTATGAATCATACCCTAATCTAGTGTGTGCCATTATTTAGAAATGGTGTCTAATGGAAGAAGGGGAATCAATACTTGTGGGAAAGGTAGGGATATCCCGACTGATCAAGTCAACACAATCGATGTTGGAGAAAATTAGATCATGCCCATATTGGGAAAACTCACTCAAGTTGTAACAAAAAACAATTCCACACCTGTGTTGGATCGTTTCATGTGGCAAAAGCCCCCATATTTCAGCAGGACTACTAATCTAGTGGTTGATGAGCAAAGGATCAAGTCCCTTGATAATATATTCATGGCATTAATATGCAATGAAAATGAAAATCTAGTAGTGGTAGTATATTCTCTCAAGGGAGAGGTTGATCAATGGTGGTCTTTGATTCAGAATACCATGAAGGAAGAAGAAATAGAAGATATGGAATGGAGGACTTTTAAATAAATATTCTTCTAAAAATATTTCCCTCGTGAGAAACGAACTGAAATGAAGAGGAAATTCCTTGGCTTAAAGTAAAGGGAAGAAGACAGTGCTGCAGATTATGAGGCTACCTTCACAAGGATAGCCAAGTATTTCGTAGATTACATACGTGACTTAGAAGACTAGATTGATTATTTCTTTGAAGGTCCTAAGCCAAGTCTTCAAAGGGCACTAGCTTCTCAAAAATTTTCATCATATGATAAAATTGTATCAAGTTCCATCAAAACAGAGAAAGAATTTTCTAGATCAAATTAGTTCAAGGGAAACCAAGATAAAAAGTGGTATTCTGATAAAAAAGGGAAAGGTGAAGCTCCAAAGAAGAACAAGGGAATGAAGAACTTCACATTATGCCCGAACTGTGGAAAGAATCATCTCGAGAAATGATTGAAAGGCATGGGAGTCTGCTATGAGTGTGGAGAAAAGGGTCATTTATCTCATTAATGAAAGGGGAAGAAATATCTTGATGGTGTTAAATGCTACAAATGTAGAGATAGGGGACAATATGCATATGAGTGTCCTAAGCGCCAAGGAAACTTTCCTCACAAAAATCTAGGAGATCATGGGAGAGCTTATGAGATTACAACCGTGGATGTTGAAGTTCCTAATGATGTGGTGGCAGGTAATTTAATTATTTCCTCAAACTTAACATACACTTTATTTGATTCTGGATCATCACATTAATTTATATCTTCCCAGTTTTCTGAGAAAGTTAGACATGTCCAATTTGATTTAATAAAGGAGTTATCTGTCAAATCTCCTAGGGGATACATCATTGAAATAAAGGCATGTCGACTTGTCCCCCTCATGACACAAAAAACGTGCTTTAGTTGGTAACCTTATCGTCATAACAATGACTGAATATGATATAATTCTTAGTATGAATTGGCTATCAAATTATGATGCGAAGATATATTTCAAGAAAAAAGAAGTTACAATTTTTGAAAATGGTGTATAATCTCCTATATTTAGAGCAGAGACCTCTCCATCTAATTCTTTTCTAGACCCACCCCCAATAGCTTTGTTAAATGCAATTCTTGGAGAGGAAGAGAACCCAATATCTATGGGTGAGGAAGGAAATATTCAAATTGAATATGTGAATGTAGTGCAATAATACATTTATGTATTACTAGAGGATTTACCTAGATATCCTCTTGAGCGGGAAGTTGAGTTCCTTATTGATTTAATTCCTGGTTCAAGACCTATATCAAAGACTCCCTATAGAATGGCCACCGTGGAATTAGTGGAGGTAAAGAAACAAATAGAGGAGTTGAGTGAAAAGAGATTTATTCGACCAAGTGTTTCTCCATGGGAACCCATGTCCTCTTTTTTAAGAAGAAAGATGGATCCATGAGGCTATGCATTGATTATAGGGAAATCAATGCTATTACAATAAGGAATAAGTATCCACTTCCACGGATTGATCATTTATTTGATCAACTTCATGGAGCTCAATACTTTTCGAAGATCGAACTTTGATCCAGATATCATCAGCTATGTGTGAGGAAGGAATATATTACTAAGACAACATTTTGAACAAGTTATGGGCATTATGAGTTTACATTAATGCCTTTTGGAATAAAAATACACCCTCTTTTTTAATGAATTTAATGAATAGAGTTCTCAAGTAATATCATGATATCATTTTTATGATATTCATCGATGATATCTTGGTATAATAAAAAATATTTGAATACCATGAGAATTACTTGAAGATTATACTGAAAACTCTTAGAAGAGACAAATTATATGGGATGTTTAGCAAGTGTGAATTCTAGCTTCAATCAATTTCTAGCTTAGGCCATAATGTCTCTAAGGATGGAATCCTAGTTTCTCCTGCAAAGACAAAGGCAATCCAATAATGGACCACGCCGACAAACATAACCGAGGTATGCAGTTTTATTGGTTTAGTAGGTTACTATCGATATTTTGTTTAGAATTTTTCCCAACTGGCTAACTCGCTAACCAAACTCACATGTAAAGGAGTTATGTTTGTGGAAAAAATAATCTATAGAATGCTTCAAGGAATTGAAAAGAAGATTGGTTAATTATCCAATTTTTACTCTTCCATCAGAAGTGATGGATTTGTAGTATAAAATGATGCATCAATGAATGGATTGGGTTGCGTCCTTATGAAAAATGATAGAGTTATTGCTTATGCATCAAGACAGTGAAGACTCATGAGAAAAATTATCCCACTCATGATCTTGAGTTAGTATCCATAATATCAGCTCTGAAAATATAGATACATAATCTCTATGGGGAAAGATGTGAGATTTATACAGACCACTAGAGTTTTAAATACATTTTCACATAGAAAGAACTCAACATGAGGCAAGGGAGATGGCTCGAGTTACTCAAATATTATAATTGTTCAATAAACTACCACCCAGGAAAGGCAAATAAGGCGGCAGATGCATTAAGTAGGAAAGACCATGGACTTCTAACTCAAATGAGGATTAAGAGAGATCCAATATTCATGAATATACTAAATATGGATATGGGAATTGTTAAGAAAGGGGAAACATCATTCATCTTTCGAATGATTGCTAAACTATCTCTACTAGTGAAGATAAAATGATCTCAATCTAATGATGAGAATCTGTAGAATAAAATTAATGCTTTCAAGGATGGGAGATTGGCAGACTTCGTGTATGAGGAAGGAGTTATGAAATTTGGGAAGAGGTTATGTGTTCCATCAGTACCTGAGCTAAAAAGGGAACTATTAGATGATGCTCATAGCACAAATTTCTCTATACACTCATGTAGAACAAATATGTATAGAGATCTTAAGGAACATTTTTTGTGGGATAATATGAAGTATGAAATTTCCGAATACATGTCTAGGTGTCTAGTTTATCAACAAGTGAAGGCAGAGAGACAATGTCCCAAAGGAGTGATGCAACCTCTACCTATTCTTATGAGGAAGTGGGATAACATTACAACATATTTTGTCTTCGGACTACAGAGGAAACCTAGAAGGAATGATTCAATATGGTTAATTGTTGATCGTCTCACAAAATTATCACATTTCCCTCTAATAAGAGAGGATTTACCACTTGAGTTCCTGGAAAGACTTTATAATAATGAAGTTGTAAGACTTCATGGTGCACCTCTATCGATTGTGTCTAATCAAGATCCCCGGTTTACATCAAAATTCTAGAAAAGTCTCCTGAAATCATTGAATGTTGAGCTTCGTATGAGTACTACTTATCACCCTCAAACTGACGGACAATCTGAAAGGACTATTCAAACTCTAGAAGACATAGTGAGATCATGCTCTCTTGATTTTCAAGTTATGTGGGATCAATACATTCCATTGGGGGAATTTTCATACAACAATAGTTTCCATTCTAGTATTGAAATTGCTCCATATGAAGAATTATATGGAAAGATATGTCGAACTCCAACTTGTTGGGATGATGTTGGTGAGAGAAAACTTATAGGACCAGAACTTATTGAAGAGTCCATGGAAAAGGTGAAGACAATCCAAGCCCATATAAAAGTGGCCCGAAGTATTCAGAAGAGTTATGCTGACAACTAAATAATGTATTTGGAATTCCAATCTATAGATCATGTCTTTCTGAAAGTATCTCTATGGAAGGGTGCCCTAAGGTTTGGTAAGAAAGGGAAACTGAGCCCCAGGTATATCAGATCATTTGAAATTATAGAAAGAATCAGAGCTGTGTCTTAATGTTTATTAATGCTACCAAGTCTCTCCAATGATCATGATTTGTTCCATGTGTCATTGTTGAATAAATACATGCCAGGCCTAATGCATGTACTCACATATGAAGAAATAGAACTGGAACCTGATTTATCATACTCTGAAGAGCCTATCAAGATTCTTTACACAAGGGTGCAGGTATTGAGAAATAGGACAACTCGTATAGTAAAGGTTCTTTAGAAAAACCAGAATATAGGGGAAGCAACATGAGAACATGAGGATGTAATGAAAACGAACAACCCATGTCTTTTTGGTGGGCTTTACAAATGAAAAATTTCGAGGACAAAATTTCTGAAGGAGGGAATAATGTATCATGCCAAACATTTTATGGTATGATTCTCTTAAATAAATTCTAGTTATAGACTATATTTCATGAATCACTGAGACTCTATGGAATAAAACATGGTTAATTATAGGAGATAACCATAACATAGTCAAAAAACGTAAATTTGTCAGCTCTGTGATTTGAATTTCTAAAATCTAACATACCCAATTGTGATCAAGATGCTAATTAGAGTCTGATATAATTAACATAATTTTCGGTGAATAGTAACCAACCCTTATGAATATTAACTTACCCTAATGAATATTAATATGACTCTTATGAATGGTATCCATTCTTTTGAATGTATAAACAAATTTAGAAACTTTAAAAATGAAGATGAATATTTTAAGTGTTTATATTTTTCGATTAAATTATTATTTTAATTAAATATTTAATTAATCATATTTAGATTTTTTTTCTTGAAAAATGGACTTCATTTTTTGATTCTACATGTCTAAAAATGGTTAGGGTGAATTTTTTGGATTTTTCTGAAATACTTAAATTTTTGATGAATAGTAAATTGCTATAATTTACGATAAATGCTAAATAAGGAATTTATTGAGTCATTGATGATGATCTGATGATGTAAGGCCAATTGGTTCTAATTCCCATGCATATATTACTGTTATAGGTCATGTAATACTCACTATTGGTTTTCTTTAGAGGAAATAATAAATTAATGAATATAATATTAAGAAAACTCATCTCCCCTCCACTATATAAACCACCCCTCACCCCCTCTTCCTCCCACACCACTCAAGCTTCAAGACTTTCTTAAATTATGCCAAATATTCTTTCCAAGCCCTCTACCTCTGTCCAATACCTTTTGGTCTCACCAAAAGGCCTAAAACAAAGGCCTTAAGGAGATTATCAAGGAGGAGTACTCAAGAGGTTGACCTTCCTTCTCTTTTCTTTCAATTTTTTTACAAAGTTCCATTCTTTT
Source organism: Viscum album (assembly GCA_963277665.1). Taxonomy (NCBI): domain Eukaryota; kingdom Viridiplantae; phylum Streptophyta; class Magnoliopsida; order Santalales; family Viscaceae; genus Viscum; species Viscum album. The sequence continues at coordinate 2,081,823,808 of OY728122.1, read as the reverse complement.
GTTCTCCCTTATCACCTCCCCTTATCCAAATTCCATGATAATTTCAGTACCTTACATGTACTATATTTTCATTTTTCTAATGGAATATTTCATCATAATATCTCTTTTCCCCTCATTTTATATAATAAATTCAAACACCGTCCGAGATGTGTAAATTTATCACACTCAAGAAAGACGGGTTTTCAATTTTCATTACTATATTCAATACTGGCCATGAAACCTTTAAAATGGTTGAACCAGGTCATAATATATGTATTTTATCTTGATTAATGTTATTGAATATTTACACGTTCATAATATGGAATAATAATACAAAACAAGTTTAATGTGCACAAAACCGCCAAGCCAAATCCAAGCGTTTATTTTTAACTCATCTAATGAGTCATCCTCGTGGTATATAAACATAATCATTATAAGATCATTTATATATATTTAATTTCATAAATAAATTATATTAACAATTATTCATGTTTAACCACATTTCAAATGAACTTCCATTCATTAATACATGTAAACAAATCAGGAAACCAAGTAAGAAAAATGCTTCCCAAACAATAAAATTGAATCTGTTAAACCCATAAAAAGGCCATTAATTAAATTAATAAGGTTATAAAATATAAATTAAATGTTTATGAGGTTATGGAAGTATTTATTAATGAAGCTAAATTTGATTATTCTGGTCGTTAAGAACAAACAAGAACACCGTCGAGCGTAAGGTAAGGGATCCTCTCTCTCACTTTTGTTCCAAAATCTCTCCTATGTTGTGCCCTTTTATTTTTAATCCCTAATTATGGGGTATGTTTTATCACCTCCCTATTCTACCCTTGTGAAATATAAATATTGGAATACCCCTTTACCTCTCATTAATCCCTCACAATAACACTCGTTACCATGCCGAAATGTTTGTAAGGGGTTTCTCATCTCACTTTCATTTCTGCAATATTTTCATTTTTCGCCACTTATTTCTTGTATGTGGTATATGTGTACTGACATTTGATATATAATAACATGATTATATTTATATTCATGTTATTCAATGATTCATTTGAGGGTTATTAAGTTTTGGTGATATGATTTGACCGATTACATTGTGGTAAGAGACTTTGTCTCAACTGCTATTTTGTTGTGACTAACTTTGTATTATACACCTAATAATCCTTATGTGGTGTACCTACTTCCCATTTGAGATCAATTTTAATTTGAAATTATATTTATATTAAATATCCATAATCTCATATCATGGATATGTTTGTTGTCTAAACCGTATACCATTTTACATACAGTGTTTATTTGGAATGTTATTTTAATTATGGAAATATTAATGAATCTATATACTCTAATCCATATGGATATTGAAAAGGCTTATTTATATTGTATTTAATTAATGTGTAAATAATTATTTGGACATGCAGTGGAAGGTGGGTCCCACTATTTCCCCTCGATGCATCGGTAGGTCTCATGAGATAGATCAGTTGGCGACAAACCCTTCGAGTTTGTTTCCAAAAACCAGACAGGTTTCTACCCATAAAACTAAACCATTTTTATGGTATTATAGTGTCATATGACAGATACATGATGTAAAAATAATAAGAATTTTCTTTATTCATTATCAGTTATTACTATCCATGAGGTTTTCACTATAAAAAAATCTATGGATGCAGTTTCATTCTCAGTTTTTTAATGGTGTGAGTTTTTCATCTATTCACCATGCCATATAGATTATGTCAGATTGATTATGATTCACATGTTATTGTATTCATGATTATGATATTTGTAACCCTTACTAAGCATTTTATCTCAGCCCATTCATTGTTTAGTTTCAATAGGTGACAAAGAGGAGACCATTTATTGGGTTCTTGAGGATGTAGTTTTTTGTTTTTATTATGTGTTGTATTTTGTAGACATTTCCAATGTAATTTGAGTAACATCTATGTATCTAGTTTCTTCAATACTACTAAACTGAACATTCCTTCAGTATTTTCATTCCTTCTAACCATTATAATATAAAAGTAGTGAACCAGCTCCAGTCTAGAGGGTCCGGGGCATTACATTTACAACTTCCAAAATAGTGTAAATGTTTTAGAGGGGTATTCATAAAATATCAAGAATATATTATTAATGACTAGCATTAAGTTAAAGGGCCCAAAATCACATAATTTTCATGTTTTTATTGAAAATTTATTCTTTTGGTAATATGTTTCATTTTTCTCAAAAAATTTCACCACAAATTAATAAAGGTTTGATTTTTTTATAACTTATATTTGAAAAGGATTTATACTTGGGGAATTTTTCATCTATGGAAAGGAAATTTCTATCATATTATGTGAATTTGAGATATTCTTCCTACTATTACACTTTCAAATAATGGTTCACTTGATAGTTGAATTTTTTATACAGTTATGACAATGTGTATAACACCCCTGGTTTTAGGTACTTTACCATTTTAACATATATGTTTATATTATATAATACTTGTGTTTATTTTTATCAGTTTTTGGATGTTTTTGGTATGTTTTGAGAGGGTTTTTAATAGTGAATAGTTTTAGTGCAGTTAGTTGAAATGTGAACCTTATTTTGGAAAATTTGTAAGGAGATACTAGGAGTCACTAGGAAGGCGCATAGTTCGCACACAGTTGTCCAAATCATGTGAGTTTCTAGAGGAAACCATGAGAAATGGGAGCATTTGTACAGTAGCATGCACATGGTTGGTGTACAATTTTACAAAATGTGAGACACAACGGTGCATCTCTCTGGTTGATATCTAGCAGCTTGTGCCCAATTGGCCAATGTTTTTCAAAACCATGTAGCACAACTGTGAAACTATATATTTTAGAGATAGTAGCATGATCACAGTTAGTGCATGAATTGATAACTTTTGTGGCCTAACCCTATGAAGTTCATTAAATGCTTTTAAAATTAGAGTTTAACTTGGGTTTCCACCCCAAAACTCCCAATTTTATCATATTATCCATGTCTCTTGAACTACTCATGTAGACTATGAAAAAAGTGTGTTGGATCTCTAAAATCATCGGTAAGTCTCCATTTTATCCCTTTCTCTTTAGATATTCTCATATCCTCCCACTAAGAAAGATAGATTTATCTCTTTATTGATAGATCTATAGTCCGTGATGTGTTTTAATGAGATCTTTATTACATTCATTGATGGAAAGGTGTTAGGATCCTATATAAAGAGGTTTCTTGGTGTCATTATTTAGTTTTTTCACCCTTTTAGAGGTAGGTAGCTTTAAACTCTTCTCCACTAGTTCTATAAATTGAAGTCTTAGTCTTATTAAATGTTTTACTTATACTTTCAAAGAATATGTTGAATGATTTTTTTGAAGGAAACCCTTTTTGGTTTATGATTTAGAAACATTGTACTTTGAATGGATTTAGAAACCCCTTCAATTTATAATTTTAACTTATGGTGTTAAAATTATCATTTTTGAAACATGGGATCAAAATAGATTTTAGAAACCCCTTAATTTATATTTTAATTTTTTTTAAATTATTTTTTTGTTTGAAATAAAGCATGAGGTTTGATGAAATGTTATAAAGGGAATAAATGTTTTATGTGGAATGGTTTGATATGAGAACATATCATACATGGTTAGATTGTGTTCATATTGAATATGAAAGACAACATGATGTTGAACCACTAATGTGGAATCACCCCCAACACACCAATAGAGACCTCCAAGATATATATTTTAATATGAGGAAGTAGAAACATGTTGTGCTACTAAAGAAATATGATACCTTTATTTTACCAATGTCATAAAGAATAATTTCTACATATGAACCAGAGTGAATATGTGGGGGTGAGTAGTCACACCCAGTCATATTTCTACAATACACTTCCTATCTCATTTCATTATGACACAAACACATTAGATCAGAGTTTATAAAAAAAATTATAATAAAGAGGGAAACATAAAATAGTCTACCATAGTAAAATAGTTTAAAAAAAATAATTGACCTAAATCATTTTATTAATTATTTCTTCCCAGTAGGCATACCAATCCATTTTTCATAGACACAAAGACACATTAATGCATACTGAATAATAAACCCAATACTCATGAGCGATAATTCATCCTTCACTATGTCTTCACCAGGTGATTATCTCATGTTCCCCCTGGAACAAGACTCAACAATCCCTCAGAGGTGCACTAACCTTAGGTAACATCCTTAAGACACCAAAGGATGATAATAGATTCCTTGGGATTAGTAAAATGTCAGGGTATGATTTTCCCATTATAATAAAACAACCTATCAAGACAAAATATAAACAATCAAACCCATTATATTTTGTCTTGATAGGTTGTTTTATTATAAAGGAAAAATCATTCTTTGACATTTTACTAATCCCTTTGAATTTATTATTAGCCTCTTATGTCTTGAATATGTTACCTATGGTTAGTGTCACCTAAGACCTGATCCAAGCCAATGAGGGTAGTATATAATGCATTGTTAAATGGTAAAAAAATATAACTAAGACACGTCTAGCAATGTTTTCATGTTATCATAATTTGCTTAGCTGATGAGGGAAACATATCATACATCAATAATGAGACTTCACACTAGGATCACATTGTTCATATTATTTGTATATAATTTTTTGGGAGATTTTGAAGACTTAACATGAAATGTGAAAAGGTGGGTAAAATGGGAGATGATTTTGATCTTTATGTACTAGTAGATTTTTGAACTGAAGTTATTTTTTTTCTTAATTCTATAAAACCATAAAAACCTAAAAATCATTAAAGTGATATCTGGGTGAACCCATCATATAAGATATATTGGGATCACCCCTGAGATATAATGGGGCTTAACCCTTCATATAAGCTTCACTGGGCTCACCTATATGTTATAATTGGGCTCTTCCCTTCACAAAAAATGCCTAAGGACCATATCATCAGTAAAACCCTTGAAAACTCACCTAAACCTGTGTGAAAAACAATTTCATATATCACAATACCATTTTCATTAAAAACCCCATTTTCAAAACACAAATAACCCAGAATGAGTGAAGGAGGGTTTTTCTTGAAATATTATAAGGGAATCCTAGTATAAAATAAATCTTATAGTTGTTGGAAAATTCATTTTCATTGTATATTTCAAAATATAGCATTCCATTTGTAACTTGATTAACCCATGGAAAAGAAACAAGCTCCATGAAAATCTATTATAAAAAATAATAGTATATCCAGATAAATAATGTGGATGATATCATTAAAAATAACCCCATTGAATCATAAGTAACATCAAAGGTTGTTGGAATTGATGAATTTTAATTCTGTTAAAAGACAATTAAAAACATTCTTGAGTAAAATATCATTTTTACTTCAAAAAATACTTTTAAAAACTAAAAATTTATCAAATATTCTGAAAAATATTATTTGTAAATAATCCTGGAAATGTAGAAAATAATCTTTAAAGAAAATAATGGTTATGATAGTGGGAAAATACCTTCATGTTATAGATATAAAAAATAAACATTATTTTGACACATTATGTAAAAGGATTCAAAAGTGACCCATTTGGAAAAAAGTTAACAAATTTAATTTTTAAAATCTGTTTAAAAAAGTAAAAAGATAATAAAAAATATTTTTAGAAAATATTTTATTTTTATAAAGGAATGTTTTTTAAAATATTTTAGAAAACATGGATATCTAAGAAAAATATTACTAATCTAAAAGAAGACACAAGATTGACAACACTTGGATATGAATTTGTTGATGGTTACTTAATAAATAAGTGAGTTGATAGAAATTAATCATGTAAACAACATTCATAACTATATGATAATAAAATAGAAGTGGTTGAAGAAAATAATAAATTATTATTTACTCCTAAGGTACATTGGACATAAGAAACCCTAAAAGGAAAAGAGATTACAACATAATGCCTTTTCCACTTTGGTAACTCTTCAATCATAAGCCCATGAAATAGTAACATAATATAAAACATTAATTTTCATGAAAATAAGGATATTCATGATATATAATGTCAAATAGTTAGTTTAGGCACCATAATAAATATGTTAGGAGCTTAACATCAACAAATGTCCCAAAGAAAGAGAATTTGAGATGATTAACCCTTACAATTATCATATTATTGAATTGATAATTAATCAGTTGTGATATTATGTTTTATAATTTTATATCCAATAAAAATAAGTTTAAATATACAATAATACAACTTATATTCCAATTCACTCATAATTATTCTATAAAAAAGTCAATGAAGAAGAGTTATAACCCAATGAAAGTAAATTGAGTTAAGAAACCCTTTACCACTTTGTAACATTCAATTCAATCCCCCTTGTATGAATTAATTAAAATTAAAACATAAAATTAATTGAAGTATGAATAAATTAATTATATAATATTTAAAATGGAATTATATACACCATATGAAATAAATTTGGTATATAACCATAAAATATGCCTTATTGAAAGAAAATTGAGATGGAATCTATTACTTCGAGTCCATAGTTTCCAAGTATGTCCTTTAAATCATGTATAATAAACACATATAAATAATTTTACTTCATAAGAACATTTTATATGTCTAATACCATAAACTTAAAAAACTTATTTCATTTATCTTAATGAAATAGTTAATTACTTAATCAGTTAAGTCAATGTCAGGTGTTTTGAGGATGTTCAGTTTATAAGTTCAAAATAAACTCTCTAGGTTGAATGAGGTCAGGGTGGTCATTATTAAATCATATATATAACAATAATAATGAAAAAATTATCATTTTTATACAAAAATTATTCTTTTAGAATAGGTCATGAAAGACGTTTTTGAAGAATGAATTATGTTACAATCATGGAGATGGTAGGTCGTACATGCACATGAGTAACAATTTCATTTTTCAATGAGAAATATAGAAAGATGGAAAGTGTTATTTTATATTTAAATAATTATAACTATATCATAAATATATTATTACTTCTTTGAATATACTTATATATATCATCCATGTGATGTGGTGATGAAAAATTAATCACATCACGTCATAGAGGTGATAGTCCACAAACACCCACGAACGATGTTATCATTTTTAAGTGAATGGAAAGGAAAAAAATAATTGATATATTATATTTTAATAATTATAAATATGTAATTAATATCATACAAAAATAGTAATTCCTTCATTATTACCATCCATGAGAGGTGGTGATAGAAAACAAATTACATCAGTCGATGATATGATAGACTTCCATAGACACAAATGATAAATTAATTTCCCATTTGATGGAGGTTGGAGGTGGAAATAGGTTATGAAATTAACATAATAAAATATAAGTTTATGTGATATAATTATGTTTCTATATAATTATGGTTATGTCATGAACCATCCTGGGTACCATGTTAACCCGATAATTGAGCCAGCCTTGACATAGACCAAGGGTGTTCCCGATCCCCATGGTTCGGTGACTAGAACTTAGAATCACATAAACAGAAATTCAGAATGATTTTCCACTAAAAATGAGAAATAAAATGAAACAATAAAATATTCATATCAAAAGAAACTCCACTGGTAGTAATTTATTGAAATTCAATAAGTAATAGGCAATCCCAAGATACAACACACCAAGTACCAAAAAATAAGAAAACATACCAAGTCTCTAAGGACACAACCACCAAGTCCGAGGTTCAACAACTGGATCCAAATCCAAGAGACCCCCCCTTGATCGAACATGGAAGGATACAATCTATAATCACCCAAATTCACAAGTAGGGTGTGAGATGAAAATCCTAGTAGGGTCTCACCAATGATTCCATAAAAGTTTCCATTAATAAATTAACCAAAGGAATGCTTTCAATTTTAAAATAAACAGGTTTGGCATTTCAAATCATATTTAAACAAATCATGTTTTCCAGCTAAAATTAATGAAAATACTTTAGGAAAATGCTTTATAAATGATGGAATATTTCTAAAAAATGGTTTAAAACATTTTATATAAAATAGTTAATATAAATTCATAAGGGCATGAAAATAGTTTAACAACATTGTCATATATTTATATATAAAATATAAAATAGTGATAAAAATGGTTATTTTCTAAATAGGAATGAATGTTTTGGGCTACAGGACTCTGCAGTCTCTAAGTGATCATGGAAATATGTATACACACATGTCCTCTAGAAATTGGTCAAAGAGGACTCGTCACAATCTCCTAGGGGATGTTACTTGATGCATTTATGTTTTAAAATGTTATATAATCATAGATTGTCTCCAAATAACTCCCAATATACCTAAGTATTTTATGTTCTCTTACAAAATCAATGATGTAAAATTTATTTTAAGACTACTTAAAATAAAATAAAATCCCATTCCTTCCCTATCCAAATGAATATTTTCCATTCATAACAAAAGTATTTTTTAATAAAAAGAAAATTTCCTCTTAACAAGATAAAAACATTGGGTTTCTATCAAAACATTTTATTCAATTTTCATAATTTAATAAAATTCATTAATTATGTTTTAATAATTAATGTCATAAATTAAATTGAATCCATTTTCTTCCATTTTTAAATACACCCCAATTAAACAGAATTTGGGGATTTTCCCAATTTATTTCTAAAACCATTTTTTACTTCCCAACTAATTGTAATTGGGTTTTAATAAAAAATAATTAAAACAAATTTCAAACATTTGAATTTAAATAAAAAAAATAAATCAAGAAATTTAATGTTATTCAATTCGGATAATTTGAATAGAATCACCTACTTTTTTCCTCGAACTCAATGTTTGTAATGAAAGCCATCGACAATAAAAAAAGTTATAGAATACCTCAAAACTCAACCTAGAAATTATATTGAATGTCGCATATTTTAGATCAGTCAATCCCAAAATGATAAATCAGACTCCATGGAAGGAATAGAGAAACAAATGATGAGATTGGGATAACGCTTACTTGGTAAATCACACCACAACCAAAAGGATGATAAAAATATAAAAGAAATGGACCAGAAGGTTTGTAGGTCTCCAAAATCACATAGGAAAGCATATAAAATCAATATAAAATGAAAAATAGAGAGTATTAGAAGAGAAATCATCCATGCTTCCTATTTAAAAACAATTATCAAGTAATTACTTGATGTGTAATCCAGTTACACATTGTGAAATTTTTAAGTATTTTGAAATCAAATAAACCCATCACCTCTTGATTGAAATGTATTTAATTTTATTTTAGTAATTACATGATGTGGAACCATATTGCATGCCATTAATTTCTTTATCATGCTGCATAAACTTCAGGTTTAAGCTGAGAACCCAAAAAATATATAACCTCACCATTATAGGTATCATCTTAATTCATTCTCATCCCTACCTAGTCAACAAAAAAAATCCACAACAAAGTTGAGGATGTACCTTTAATACCATTAATGGGATTTTATAACCTCCCCACAATAAAATCTTTTTCCCCCAAAAATCCTATGAAGAAGCTTCTATGCCAAAAATATGAGGCCACTGCTCTCTCATCAGTGCCTCACAATCCTAGGTCTCATGAGAATTAGAAACATGCTACTATAGAAGAATAACTAAAGGTATCATTCTCCCATTAAGTACCTTATTTTTAGAATCAACTATCCTAACTGGTTGCTCAGTCAAAAATAAACCAGGTTCAATCTCAAGATCAATGAAACACAAAACATGAGATGGATATGAGTGGTACTTCCTTATATGTGATATATGGACTATGTTATGCACCAACGCCAGCCATAGTGGAAGTGATAAATAGTAATAAACATTCCCCACCTGCTAGAAAACCTCAAAAGGTCACATAAAACGAGTTGCAATCTTTCCATGCCTCCTAAGCCGTCGATGACCCAACCAGGGTGATACTTTCATGAAAACCTGGTCAAAAATTTTAAACTCCAATAGTCTACGATGAAGATCAAGATAATACTTTATCATCTTTTTTCCTTAAACATTACCTGATGAATAAACTTAATATTTTATGTCATCTCTTTCACCAAAAATGGTCCAAACAAGGAACTTTCACCAATCTCTGACAAACGTAATGGATATTTTCACGGCTGGTCATAAGAGGACTCTAAAGGATCCATTATGATCATGGACTAGAAACTATTTTTATAATCAAACTCAACCATCCCCAAATGATCATCCCATGCCCCACCAAAGTCTAGAACAGAAGCTCAGAGCATAACCTCAAGAATATGTATAGCTCTCTCTGTTTGGACATATGACTGCAGATGGTAGGTCGTGCCCAAATGGACCTAAAGCCCCATTGCTTCCTGAAGGTCTTTCCAAAGGTGATAAGGGAACTAAGGATCCCTATCAGAAACTATTGTAGATGGAACTCTGTGAAAATGGACAATATCTTTCATGTATAGATTTCCCAACTCCACAAATTTGGTTGTATTACGAATGGGTATGAAGTGAGTCAACTTGGTCAGCCTATAGATTACAACCCATATCTCATTTTTCTTTCTTTCGGTAAGAGGAAACCCAACCACAGAGTACAAATAGATTTCATCCCACATCAAAGTAGGTAATGGAAGTTGATGAAGCAAACCTGAAGGTTTCAAATGATAGGACTTAACCTATTGGAACATATAACTTCATGAAACAAAATTTGAAATTCCCCATCTCATACCTGGATTCTAGAATTACTACCTCATGTGTTAGAACATATTCTTGGTTCTTGGGTGAACTTCCCTCTGGGAACTATGAAAACACCCCATCACAGCCTTTCTTGCTTCTGACTACACCACATATCAATTTCGAAAACATAGAAACCCTCTTTAGAGAATGACTGTTGGGAAACTTTCTCCACACTATAAAGTATCTAATGACACATACTTCATCATCAAGCTGTTGATCCTAAAGAATCATCTTGATAAGAGTGGATTTCAGCTAGATGCTAGCTAAAGAATCTTCAACTCCTTTGTCCTAAACTCCAATATGCAACTATGAAAAAAGAGCCGTCAAATTCCAATCTTCAAAATATTTCTTCACTGTATGGGTGAGAAGTTTCTTACTCAAAGAATCTTCAATGAAATTCCCTTTCCCTGAGGTATAGGCAATGTCAAAGTCAAAATATTGTAGGTACTCCACCCAAAACTTATAACAGAGATTAAAATCATTTTGATAGAAGATATAACTTTGGAAATTGTGGTCTGAATACACAGTAATCCTTTCTCTGTAAAGGTAATGTGGCCAACTATTAAGTACATGCATTACAACCACATGTTCAAGGTCATTGGTAGGATAATTATTCTCACAAGGACTAAGCTGGAGAGATCCATAGGCAATGACACGATTAACTTAAATAATAACACAATCCAAACCTATTCATGATGCATCATTGAAGTCCACATGGCCCTCCCCAGCCTCAGGAAGATTCAACATCGGCCAGTAGTCAAAATATGTTTCAACCCAACCAAAGAAAAATGACATTTATCATTCCAATTAACCATCACTACCTTATGAGTTTGCTACTTTATCAAAGATGAAAACTTTGAGAAGTCCTTGATGAACCAACAATAATATCTTTCTAAATCTAAGAATCTCACAATTTCAAAAACATTCCATGGTTGTTCCCATGTCAAAATAGCTTTGTTCTTTTCAAGGTCAAATGAAATTCCTTTTTCTGACGCTATGTGTCCCAATAATTTCACTTCTGAAATCCAAAAATCACACTTAAAAATCTTGGAATAAAGTCAATGACTTCTCAGTAAAATCAGAACTATTCCCAGATGACATACACGATCCTCCCCGATTTTAGAGTAAATGAGGGTTACACCCACAAAACTACTACAAAGAAATCCAAATATTCATGGAAATTCATATTCATAATTTCCATAAATACTTTAGGATCATTGGTTAACCAAAAGTCAAAACAATTTAATCATAATGACCATAGCTTCTCTGAAAGGTGGTTTTCAGAATGTCAGTTTCTTTTATTCTTAGCTGATGGTGACCATATTGATGATTTCTCTTTGAGAACCACTTCACCCATTTCAAATGATCATACAGATAATTAATATGTGGAAAGAAATAATTTTTATTTACTACTAATTGATTGAGTTTCCAATAATCTGAACATAGGTGAAGTGAACCATTAGAATTCTTGGAAAACAGCATAGGTGCCACCCAAGGTGACACACTCGGGCGTATAAATCCATTCTCTAAAAGATCATCCAACATGGACTTAAACTCTTTTATTTCAACTAGAGCCCCTCGGTATTAGGGAATAGATACTGGTTGATTACCAGGCACCAAATCAATAGCAAACTCAGCCTCCCTTACCTAGGAATAACTGAATAAATTAGATTAAAAAATTCATGTAAACAACATGAATATTGGAGGGAGGTCACCACCCATATATTCTCACTCCAATTAAAATAGAAAACATGGATATCACTTTCTATAGATCCAGATATGAAGGACTATATCTTATCTACCTTCTGTCCCATTCTCCCTATAAGATATTAAAAACTCCATCGGGAGTAGTAAAGGAGTCCTATCAAAGATAACTATAGATCTGAGATTTATTGGAAATGATCCAATCCATCTTGAGAATGACATCAACTGGTTTCATGTCCAGAACCAGAAAATCTCAAGTAAGATCGACTCCATTCAAAGAGAATGTACAAGAGGGACTATAGAGATCCTGATTTTCTTATATCCAAGGTGTGTAGCAATATCCATTACATAAGATTAAAGCTACATAGGACTATTTAGAATATTAAAAATGTTGGTTGAAATATATGAGTGTGATGAACCAGTATCAAATAGATTAGTCACTAATGAAGAAGCTATAATAATGGTACCTCTCACAGTAGCTGGACCCATATCATCTTCTTTTTGAGACCATTCCACTATCTGAAGATTCTTTTTCCGGATGCCTATGGTTAGAACCCTTTTATACATGAATAATCTAGTTGTACTATAATTTTTGGAGGTTCTGATTATTTCATTACAATATAAGGAGTGAAAAAGTATCAGAACTTCCTCAAGTTCCCTAAATGTCTTCAAGAGCCATAGTTATAAGGTGCCTCAATGCAAACTCTATCTGAATGCCCTGGATTACCACAGTGGTAGCATATCAAAGGTCCACTACTAGTCACTGTAAGAGGAATGTAATGACTCTTCTATTGATAACTACTATGAGAGTCATCAAACTTCCTATTTCCTTTAATGGAACTCACAATACCATTGGGAGAAAAAGTAACTCCTTCCAACCATGACTTACCGACCTCATCTAGCTCAACCATAATCACCCTATCCAATACATACGCATAAGTGGGAAGTTTTTGTAATAAAACCTGAGCACAGATATCTAGTCAAAGTCCCAAATCTAACCTTCAAGCCTTCATCCTCCCATTAGATACAATATCAGGAAAAAACTAAACAACCTCAAAAAAACATTTGAATACCCAGTCATGGTTCTGTCAGATTTCTCAAGGTTGAAAACTCCATAACTTTGTCCAACACCATTGACTCTGGATAGAACTGGTCTATGAAAAGAATCATTAAGTCCATCCACCCTAATACCTCATGTTTATTCACCATCACCATTGTATCCCACCATATCCTGCTCAATCCCTCCAGCATGAAGGTGACAAACTTCACATTGATCTCATTCGGTGTATCCAAGTACTCAAACAAACATTATATCATACGGAACCATTGAGAACACTTATGAAGAACATCTCCTTGAGGTTCCATAGTAGGAGCCTGAATGAGGATTGGTGTTATTTCATATCCCAAAGCTTGGACAATATGTATGATCACCTCAACCAGATTCAGATCTATAATAGGATTCACTTGCTAAAGTTTAGCAGTATCCTCTTTCTGAATCCAATTTTCATGTCTTCTGAGAGGAATAATGTTACGCAACATCAAAAGACAACATTGAATACATTAGATAATGATCAAAAATAGAAACGAGGGAAAGATAATCATGACTTATAGAACAAACAAAATTTAGATTCATTCTATCAAAATAAAAATAGAGAGAAGACTATTACTAATCCACAAGATGCCTTTACCTAACTATCCCCAGAGGCATAAGGTTATTGTAGTGAGAGATAGCCAGGAACTCAATCAAAAATACCTCTTTATTCCCGACAATAATTCAAAAATTCTTACTGACTTCAAGAAAAATGATCAACTTGAATATGATGATACTTTTTCATGAACCTGCTCGGGTACCCTGGTAACCCAATAACCAATCCAACCCATACATATCCTGAAGAGCATCCCCAATCCCCACGGGTCAATGACTAGCATCTGGCATCAAAAAAACTTAAAGTGAGAATGATTTTTTCACTAATAATGTTGATGTAAAAGAAATAAGATAGTATTCATATCAAAAGAAACTCCATTGGGATAAATGTTCTAAAAGTCAATAAGGCCTAGACAGGCCCAAGATACTATAACCCAAGTACCAAAAATAGAGGAAAATAGTCCAAGTTCCTAAGGACACAACTCACCATGTATGAGGTTCAACAACTGGATCCACCTCTAAGAGATCATTTCCCCTTCCTCAAACCTGGAAGGAGATAATCTAAAAACACCCAAAGGAACAAGTATAGAATGAGATAAAAAGACCATTAGGGTCTCACTAAGTATTCCATAACAGATTCCAATAATAAATTAACAAATGGAATGCTTTAAATTATAAAATAAATAGGTTTTTCATTTCAAATCATATTTAAAAAAATCATGTTCTATAATTCAAATGATGAAAAATAATTTAAGAAAAGGATTTACAAGTGATGTAATATTTCTAAAACAATGGATTAAACAAACAATTTTATATAAAATATTTTATATAAATTTATAAGGACAAGTAAAATAGTTTAAAAATATTGGAATAAATTTATATCTCAAATATAAATAAGTGAGAAACATGGTCATCTTCCAAAGAGGTATAAAATTTTAGGCTATAGGACTCTACACTATCTAAGTGATCACGACAATATGTGTACTCACATTTCCTCTTGGCATTGGTCAAAGAACACTTGTCAATATCACTTAAGAGATTTGACTTGCTATATTTATTTTTCAGAATATGGTATAATCATAGAGTATATCCAAATAACTCACAATATACCTAAGGATTGCATTTTCTCTTAAAAATCAATGATAAGAAATTTATTTTAAGACTAACTAAAATATAATTAAATCTCATTCCCCCATTCCAAATAAAATTTTTTCATTTAAAACCAAAACAGGTTTTAATTAAAAAACATACCTTTTAGAAATAAAAACCCCCTGCTTTTCTATCAAAACATTTTAATCTATTTTCACAATTTATCATATTCCATCAATTCTGTTTCAATAATTAATGATATCAATTCATTTAAAACCATTTCCATCCATTTTAAAACACACCGCAATTTAAAAGAATGGAGTATTTTCCCAATTTCATGACAAAACCATTCAAACATCCTAATTCAGTGGAATTGGGTTTTAATGAAAACCAATTGAAAGAAATTTTAGAAAATTGAATTTAAATCAACAACTGAAATAAATCAATAAATTTTAGGTTAATCAATTTGTCCAATTTTAATGGAATCACCCACCTTTTCTTGGAACTAAAATGCTCACCGCAAAACATACCAACTAGAAAAAGGGGTAAAATACCTTAAAAATCAACCTAGAAATGAGATTTGATGTCACAGAGTTTAGAGTGGCCAATCCCATGATGATCAATCAAACAAAAGGAATGAATAGAGAAAGAGACGGCGAGACGAGAAGAACACTTACCGGATAAAACAAACTATGATAGAAGTGATGATCAAACACCGAAGGAAACATACCAGAAGGTTTGGAGGGAACCAAAATGACCTGGAAAAGCCTCTAGGGTCAAGAGAACATGAAAAATAGAGAGGAACAGAAGAGAAATCAGTTGTTCTACATATTTTAAAAAACAATTATCAGGCAATTACATGATGTGGGACCCAGTTACACGTTGTGAAATTGTTAAATATTATGTACACTGAGATACCCGTCACCTCTTGCTTAAAATATATTTAATTTCATTTTAGGAATTAAACAAGATGTAACCATATTACATGCCACGAATTTCTTCAACAGGTTATAGAAACGACCGGTTTAATATGATAATCCAAGAAATATATGACTTCACCATTATAGGTATCCTCCCAATTCATTATCAAAACTACCACTTCAACAAAAATGAAAAATCAAAAACAAGGTTAAATAAGTACATATCAGATTGGTAAGGGGATTTTATAGGTTAAGTAAGATTTTAAAGAGGTGGTAGAATAAATAAAATAGAAATTCTCAGTTAAGAACGATACTTCTTCTTCAGACAACCTCCTTTTCTTAACACCTTAAGACTGCTAAGGTTGATATTATGACATAAATAAGACCTCTAGAATTTGTGAAGGGATTTAAGGAAGGAATTTTATCTGATATTCTATAGGATAAAATTTTTCTTAAGTGTGAAGTAACGAGAATAAAAGAAGCATATTTATAAGAGAGGGGAGGAGCAACACTGAATTTATGAAAATATTAAATTAATAAAAATGAATTTTAATGTCCAAATGGAACAAAATTTATATGATTCAAAGAATAGATGATTAAAAGTCTAAATATTCTCATAAAATTAAATATTGACATGTTTTTTTATGTTTTTACCCTAATATTTTAGTTTTAACCCCTCATTAACCTTTTCACACTTACCACGATGGTAAGGTGTTTTACTCTTTGATGGTCAATATAATTAATATAAATGAAAAAGGGAATATAAATGGATCATGGTTTATATTATAAAAATTATCCTATCAAATTTGATAATTATAATTTTTTTATGAGTTTTATATCGTTTATTAACATATTATTTATTATAAAATATCATTAATGTCAATTTTTATAACGTTTCATTACTTTAATTTAATGACCTCATGAAAATAAATTAAATTTGAAGAAAATATTTTATTACATCCCTATCCTATTATATTAATATTTAAAAATCACGTATCACATTAAATATTTAAAATTTTCTTTATTTTAATATTTTTAATATAATTTATTTTATTTTCCCATTAATTGTTTAAACATTGTATTAGTTTTGTTTAAGAATTTAAGTTAATTATTTCTTCAATAAAAATTAAAAATAAATTAAAATGATTAAGATAAATCATTTTTATTTAAAATTAATATTTATAACTGAACATATCTTCTATTTATCCCCATGATATTATAGTTATTAAAAGTAAGAGTGGGATGATTTTGACTTTTCTTTACATAAAATATTGTAAAGGTCATAATCACACCCAAATAGAAGAAAAGGCCCATATTACCGATTATTGGATGATTATTTATGATATTAACTAATAAAATAAAATTAATTGATGTTTTAGGGTCATTTTACAGTCCTTAACATTTTATTTTTAACCCCGAATTACTTGATTTACCCTTTACTATGGTAATAAAAATTATTATGGTTATTATTAATATTCACAAAAAATAAAAGGGAAATAATTATAAAATTTCTAACTCATGATTCAAAATATTGAATAAAATTTTTCAAAATTAAAAAAAAAATAAGTTGTAGAATTTTATTTAAAATCAATCCATCTAAACACAAAAAAACTCTTTGTTTTCAGAAAAATGTCATTTTTAAATATAAAATGCTTTTATACAAAATTCAAGTATAAAATTTATTTCAAAAATCATAATTGTATTGTTTTAAATAAATTAGTACTATTTAAAAATTTAAATTAATCCAAAATAAAATTTTACTTTTTAAATAATTTAAATGAAAATACAGTTATCAATATAAAAGTACTTCTTCACTATTCACTAAAAAATAAATCTTTTCAAAAAAATACAAAAATTTAAACCAAAGATTATTTTGATACAATGATTTCAAAAAATTTATTTATTTAATAAAATACAATTTCTGAAATTTCCAAAATTAATTATAATATTCAATCACAAAAATCAATAAAAATCATTTTTGAAGAATAATACAACTTATCTAAAAATTGGGTGATTATTTCCTAAGAATTAATCAATATATGTTTATTTGTTAGAAAATTTATATATATATATATATACATATTTATAAAATTACTTAATCCTATTCATACCCATCAATTTAATTACTAGGTTATAAAATTCATATTTAAATAATAATATTTCATGGTTTGATTACAATTAGTGTTGCATATTTTGTACACTATCAAATATGGTTGTTCTTTTCAAAATATTGAGATATTAAATTCTCAAACCTTTAAAAAATTTCAAACTTAAAATTTTTAACTCGATCTCATTAATCAATGGTTTAAATTTTAAAATACCTTTTTTGAAATCCAACATCATAGAATTTTTTAATAAAACATCCTCTTGAAAGGAGAGAAATGGAAGTATGAAGGTCATATGAGATAACACATACTAGGTTTAGAAGTAGGAAAACATTATTTATAAGTGAAAATATAGAAAGGAAATAAAATAATAATTTTATAATAATGATGGAGAGTGACATAGATCATTGATCACAAAAAAGTGAATTATTATGATAAATTCAACTTCCAAAATATCATAAACCAAAGAGTTGTGAAAAAAAGAATTGATCCATCAGAAATGGATGTAATAAGATAAAATTTTTATTTGAAGATCATTTTCATAGATTTTAGTAATTATATTACTATAAAAAATAAAACATATGGAAATATACTTACTGGACAAGTAGAGTTTGACCATTCAATCAATTTCCACACAAAAATCTCATATTTCTCTCCAACAAATGAGTATTCAAGATGTTTTTATGCTTGATGCACTAAATTGAAATTATAATGAATCACATAATCCATAATAGAATAAAAATATATTATGCCTATATTTATACATTACCCAAAATTAAAACAGTTAGAATAAGTGAAGATAATTTGACAACATTATAAACCTTTATATAATGAAATAATACGTTAATCTATAAAATTCAACAGTAATAGCCATAGTTCGAACTAATCCATTCCATAAATAACAATCCTTAAAATTAACCAACATATTATTATCCAAGTTTGAAGCCCAAAAATCATAAAGATTTGATCACATATTCTTCAAATATAAATTGAACATTTATTTCCAAATTAAATTATTCACTTAGAAATTCATATATTGAAAATGGTACATGCCACAATCATATAATCTCCAAAATATGCTATTAATTTAAAAAATATAACCTGAATCACCATAGAACAACATTAAGATCATATATTTTTTTCAAAATATAATTCAACCTTGACTCCTCATATAATACTTCACATTAAACCTAAGGGATAAATATACCTCAACTCAATAAAATACCTCCCAAAATATCATTAGTCACCTTAAAATTCAATCACCTAAAGCCTTAAAAGGGGTTTCTAAGAACATATGATTATAATTAAACTTGTAAACCCATAATGGTATCCATAACTCTTAACAAAACCTCACATGAAAAAAATAGTAATTTATAAAGTTATTTAAACCCTTCTCTGATGACAATTGTAACAGTCACGAACCCACACTCCCAAATCTGGCACTAAAATCATAAAATTTACATTTATATCTTTGATATAGATAAATGTTACCCAATTTTTTCTATCCAAAACTTATAACATAAAAAATGAAACATTGGATCATATACATACCAAACTACCTTTTTTGGTTTATAGTTTTAGAGAATTAGGAAAAACTCAAATTAACTAGGGTTTATAAACAACTAGTTCATAAAGATCAACATAATATCCCACTATAACCATATTTTAATATTCCATGTTATGTATTCGAAATATCCCATAAAATTATTTACATATGAATCCTTTATAAATGAAAATAATTGAGCATCATTCTTTATAAATGGGAAAAAACATAAGAAGGGTGAGATCAAATTCTTAGTAAGGGTAATCATAATCATGAACAATTGAATTTCTTTAGTGAGAGTAAGATTATATTAAGGGTAAGATTATATAATCATATTGAATGAGAATAAAATAATGGAATTAATACCTATAAATAACTGGATCATCAATCATTAAACATGGCATAAAGATTTTACAAAGGGAAGAGTCATTGGAATCAATAATAACAAGCTGTGAAATATCAATCTTAATCAATGGAATAATTAAAACCTATAAGAATGATAAATAAAAAATGCTCGTATCTTAGTACATCATCATTACAGAACCCTTTCATAACCCTTAATATTGTAATAAACATATGTTTGACTTATAATTTAATTCTTTATAGAACATAATTATTACCTAAAGTATTGGATCCCTATCTAGGTTCACCAATTATATAAGCGACGTAGGGCTCACCCATGAGATATTAGAGGGATAAAACCTATATATAAGCCATATCAGGCTCACTCATGAACTATAATGGGGGTAAATACTTCATAAAAATTATCCAAGGACTATATAATGAATAAAACCATTGAAAAAAACTTTTAAACTTCTGGAAAAAAAAACTTCCAGATATCAAAATACCATTTCTTTTAGAAATCCATTTTCAAAACAAAAATCACCCAAACCAAAATAAAGATTTTTTTCAAGAAATATTATCAGTTAATACAAACATCAACTAAAGTTTACGATGTTTGTAAAATTCATTATCATAGTATGCATTAAAATAGATCATTCCTTTCATAAAATGATTAACCCATGGAAAAGAAAAACATTCTATGAAAATATATTTTGAAAAATAATAATACATCCAAATAAACAATGTGGATGATATAATTAAAATATATCCACAATTTTTAATATGTAACATCATGGTTTTTTGACATTTATGAATGGAAATACCATTAAGACATCATTTAAAAAATCTTTAGTAAAATATATTTTTCACTTTAACAATAACTTTTAAAAACTAAAAATTTACAAATAATTGTGAAAACCACTTTAATTAAAAATAACCCTAGAAAATTATATAGGTATATTAAAAGAAAATAATGGTCATGACAAATATAAAATACATTCATGTTGTAGATGTCAAAAATAAATATTCTTTTCAGACATTTTGTAAATGTAGTAAAATATGACACATTTGGAATTTTTTTTAAGAAATTTACTTATAAAACCTTTTAAAAGAAGTAAAATATATCATGTAAAATATTTTTGGGAATTTTTTTTATAAAATAATTTTTTTGAAAAAAATTTATCAAACATGGATATGGTAGAGAAATATTCCTGATCTAAAGGAAGATACAATATCAACATCACTTGCAAACAGTTTTCTTCATGTATCTTTAACAAATAAGAGATAAAATCAAAATTAAACAAGTAAAAAACATTTATAACTATATGATAGTAAAATATATGTTTTTGAAGAAAATAAGAGCTAATTCTCTCCTCCCAATTAACCTGGAATATAAAAAATCTCAAAAAATAAAAGAGAGTGAAACATAAAGAAATTTCCACTTCGGAAACTCATTAATCATAAGCGCATGAAATAATTACATCAAATTAATCATTAAATATAATGAAAAAAGTAGATTCATGATATATCATGCCAAATTGGAATTATATGAACGTCATAAAATAATTTTTCTTCTTAAAATCATCGTATTTCCCGAAATAGAATTTGAGACGAATGAACCTTACAAAGACCATATCATTGAATTGAGAATTAATCAATTGAGAGATTATGTGTAACAATTATAAATACATATAAATAAAGTGTAAATATTTAATAAAAAAAATTATTGATCAATTCACACATAATCATGGTATAATAAAGTTAATAAAGAAGAGTAATAACCTAATGGATGGAGATTGAGTTAAGAAACCCATTACCACTTGGTAACTTTCGAGTCAAATCCCCTTGTATGAAGTAATAAAAATTGCAACATAAAATTGAATGAATTATTAAGTATTCATGGTATAACATTTAAAAGTTCTGTATATACACCATATATAAAAAATTAGGCTCATAATAAAAAAAATATGCCTAAATGGAAGAAAATTGAGATGAAATACCTTACATCAAGTCCATACTTTCCATGTATGTCCTTTTAATCCTGTATAACAAAATCATATAAATTATTTTATTTATTAATAAAATTTTATAGCTTTAATACCTTATCCAATATTAATTTATTTTAATTTCATAGATAAATAACAAATCAATTGTGTCCACATCGAGTGTTTAGAGTTCGTTCAGTTCATAAGTTCAAAATAACTTCTATAGGTTGAATAAGTTCAAAGAGGTAATTATTCCATTATATACTGAATAATAATCCTGAAATAATTATATTTTATATAAATAAATTATATTTTTAAAACCAATATTGAAATAAGGTTTTGAAAAATAAACTACATTACAATCAAGCTGATGGTAGGTCGTACATACACATGAGTAAAGATTCCATTTTTCAATGAAAATTATTGAAAAAAGATATGTATTATTTTATATTTAAATAAATATAATTATATTCTAAATATAATATTAATTATTTAAATATACTTATCTATAACATCCATGTGATGTGGTGATGAAAAATGAATCACATCACTTCGTGGAGGCGATAGTTCCCTCGTTTTCACAAAAAAAATTATCATTTTTAAGTGAATAGAAAGGTAAGAAAGTAAATGATATATTATCTTATAATAATGATAAAATTTTCATTAAAGTTATATATAAAAATTAATTCCATCATTAAAATATTCATGATAGGTTGTGATGGAAAAGGAATTAAATCGATCTGTGAGGCTGTAATCCACCGTTTACACGAATGATGAATTACTTTCTCATTTGATGGAGGTTGGTGATGGATATAGGTTATAAAAATAGAATAATATAATATAAGTATATTAATGATACTTATTTTATTATATAATAATGGTAAAAAAATATTTAAAGGAGGTTGAAGAAGAAATAAAACATAAATTCTCGGTTAAGAATGATAGATTGTTTTATGGAGATGAGAGAATTTTTGGGCACGTAATGGGAGCACTTCACAGAAGTTTTTCCCTCATCCCCACCCACTATTTCTAGGGTTGGTGCGGTGTGTTCTCCCTCATGCTCGGTGAGTTTTAAGTGGTGGATCCTCAGTTTCAGTGGCGTAGGCATAATCGTGGTCTCGACCTTCGCCATTTGCACCGCTGAAGAGCTCTCTCTGCCTAATGTCCCTTTGCTGGATAGGGTCTATCAAGGTATCATGGTGTCAGTCAGTGTCCATGATCAAGATTAAGCATCCTGAGTGTTCTACCACGTCTTCCTTTTGTATGTCAGGTGGTTTTTCGCATTCTTCACATGTGACTGTGATGGCAGTGATTGGATCTGGCTTGTAACAGGTCTACATTATGGCATACTAATGAAGTTTTTATATTTTAGTTTTTTGTAGCTGATCTAGGTTTTGAGTGATGATTTTTTAATGAGATAGATTTGATCTCTAGTTTTTTTATTCTTTATTTGGATGAGGTTTGGTTTTTTTGGATGATTGGTTGTTCGACTATTTGATTCACATCCGGACTCTTAAGGTTGTTGATGATTCTGTTCGGCATGTGGTCGATTGATGTTGGGAGTTGGATTTTGTTCAAGGTTGGTTTTGGTTTTCGGTGATTTTTTGGTGAGGTGATGGGGTTCTAGTCTTTCTATATGTATTGTAGAGAACTCGTGATGATGGAGCAGTGGTAATATTTTGATAAAGTAGAAGGGTTCAAGGGGTTTTGTTATTTTTAGTTTATGGATGGCCTCTTTCAGACTTTCAATAGAGATTTTCTCCAGATGATGATTAAAACGGGTTATTTCACCATGAATGGATATTTAGATTTGGAAGTTTGAGAGGGTTTGGATTTTCCATTTGCACTAGGCCCATGCATTTCTGCATGGGACAGCTAGCTGGACAGTCATGCATTGGTAGAGGTTTTTCATACTGATTATGATTTTGGGGAGGGGTATTTCATAGTAGTCTTGTTCTTGGATTTGGCCTTCGATTTTTTGATGTTCTATGTATTTTAAGTCAAGTGAGGTTTCCCCCATTTGCCCATAAAATGGGGTTTATTGAAAAATCAATAAAAATTTAGGCCTTCGGTCCATTCAGTCAGTCAGTTAAGAACGATACCTATTCTTAGGACGACCTCCTTTGATAAATACCTTAGGAACACTAAGGTTAGTACTATTATATAACTAAGGACTCTAAAACATGCATAAAAATTTTAGTAATGGTTTTTTATATATCTTGTCTGAACAAAAATGGGGTTTTAGTGTAATGTAAAGATAAGAAGAGATGCCCTTTTATAAGAGAAAGGATGGGCACTCTTAGAATTGCTTAAAATATTAAATTAATATAAATTTATTTTGATGTAAAAATGGATTGAAATTGATAATATCATAATATAAAATGATTATAAGTATAAATATTCTAATATAATTAAATTTTTACATATTTTTATTATGTGTTTACCCTTATCTTTTGGTTTTAACAGCAAGTTAACTATTTTCACACTTACCGTCACAACAAGGTGTTTACTCTTTGAGGATCATTATACTTATTGTAAATGGAAAAAAGGTCCAAAAATAGTTCATGGTTAAAATGAAAAATAATATAATAATAAATTGGAAAAATATAATGTTTTTATTATTTTTATATCTTTTAATATAATAATAATTATCATAAATATCATTAATGTCAAATTTTGGGACTTTTAATTACATTGACTTTAATAACATAAATAAAACAAATTAAATTTAAAAAAATGTTTTATTTCATCCCAAATATGTTATATTTATCTATAAAAGTTATTTATCACATTAATTATCTCAAATTATAATTATTTTAATATCTTTAATATCATTCATTTAATTTTTCCATTATTTTAATAATTACTCCATCTGATTTGTGTAAGGATTTAAGGTGATTATTTATTAACTAAAAATTAAAAAAAATTATAATTATGGAGATAAATAATTTATATTAAAAATTAATTTTTACTATTTAACATATGTTATCTTTATCTCCATGTTAAAAATAGTATAGTTATTTAAAATAAGAGTGTGACATTTTTGACTTTTCATTACATAAAATATTATAATGGTCATAATCACACCCAAATAAAAAATAGACCATATAACTAAATATTTTATTATTATTAATGACATATAATTATAAAATAATATTAATACAAGTTTTAGAGTCATTTTATAGTCCATATAATATTATTTTTAACCCTAAAATACCAGATTTACCATTTACCGTGTTAACAAAAATTTATATGGTTACTTTTCATATTGAAAAAAATAAAGGGACATATTTATGAAATATGGATTCAATATATAAAATCCAATTATAAAAATTAAAAAGTTATAATTTTTAGAATTTAATTTAAAATCAAACTGGTAAAACGAGATGAAAAAGAGAGTTTCAGAAAAATGACCTTTTAAATATAAAATGTTTTTATACTGAATTCAAGCATAAAATTCATTTAAAAATATTAATTTTATTATTTTATATCAATAGAAACTAATTAAAATTTAAAACTAATCCAAAAAAGTATATTACTCTATAAAAACTTTAAAATAAAATAATTTTTTCAATAAAAATTAGTATTTTCACTATTTACTGAAAAATCATTATTTTCAAAAAGATAAAAAAAAACATTCATCCAAAGATCTATTTAATATGATTATTTAAAAAATTATATTTATTCCATAAAATAAAATTTCTAAAATTTCCAAAAAATATTATAATATTCAATCAAGAAAATTCATTAAGAAATATTTTTGAAGAAAACATATTTTTGAGGAATAAATCGAATTTACTAAAAATTGAGTTCTTATTTATTATTAATTAATTAATAAATTTTTATTGATAGAATTTTTATATATATATATATATGAAATTATTTTATCCTTTTTATACCTTCCAATTTAATAGCTAGTTCATAATAGTCATATTTAAATAATAATATTTTGTTGTTTGATTATGCTCAATGTTGTGTATTTTGTACACTATCAAACATAGTAATTATTTTTAAAATATTAGGATATTAAACTAAACTTTCCTCCAAAACCCTGTTACCAAGTATATATGTTTCTAATATGGTTCATTCAAGTATATGAAGTGGGATTGTGTGACACCACCTAGTGCATTTCATAAGTGTAATAATATAGGATATCTCCAATGATATTGTTATAGCACTCTAAAGTTAGTGGATATAAATTCATAACATGGTATAAGATTTATTATGACTATATGGGGTGATATAATCAGAAATATTCCCATACTTATAACCAAATGATCCACGGTTATTCAAAGAACAACACAACTCTTCAATCAATGCGAGGAAGCAAAGAAAAAGGGGGAGTGAGTAATCAGTTTCATGGTGATGAGATGATGATCATAGAAGACCAATTTGTTCCTTCAATAGTATTAGGTCCTATTATATTGAACTCTACTCTCATGCAAGATTTTTTTATATTATCATGTCCCACTCTTTTGTTACTGCTCGTGTTTGGGATCATATATAATTACATGTTAAAATGATGCCTCATGTCTTAAAATATCAAAAGCTTCTCATCCAATGAGAATATAAAGAATTTAAGTGTGAAACGTGTTCTATAACAATCTATGGAGTTATTTTTATGGGATTTATCTATTCTTGAGATGAAAATATCTGACCTGATTTTGGGAATGGATTGGTTGACAAACTTGATGTCCCTAATTGACTTTTATGCTCGATAGTTCAGTTTCACACCTTAAGATAGTGTTGAGAATCTCTTTAAATAAGACCCGTATGTGAATGAAATAAGATTGGGAACTTTGGTATATATTTTCGAGACTATCTCTTACTAGTTGAAAAAAGCAACTCTGTAAACTATTTATGAAACCAATCATTGGGATTCCCCAACCATCATGGATCCATTTCCCGATGTATTTACCAACAATTTCTCTGGGTTTCCACCCACAAGAGAAGTGGAAATTAAGATTGATCTCTTACTAGGGACCAATTCTATTTCACTTCTATTCAATAGGATGACACCAAAATAACTAATGGAATTGATCGTTTTGAAATAATAGTTTCATAGAAAACTGTTCACTCAAACTAGAATGTCTCTATGGGCATCACCATTTATATTTGTAAAGAAAGTGGCTAGAACTCCTTAGTTTCATTTGGATTATCATAAGATAAACCACGTTACAATGAATAATCAATACCCTCTTCTATAAATTGATGACCCGTGTGGTAAATTTATGGGACACACATGGTTATCTATTATTTATTTATGATTAGGGTATCAAAAACTTTGAGTCTAGATGGAAAATATTATGAAGATATCTTTATGAAGTCATTAAGGTCATTATACACTACTACAAACTAGGGCAATAACAGCGATAAAAAAGGGCTTTAATAGTGCTAAAAAGCATTGTAAAGCTCGGTGCTGATAAAGGGGGTACTCTTTTATCAGCGCTTAGTAAGCACTGATAAAGGGATACTTTATCAGCGCTTAAAAATCACTGATAAAGGTTGACTTTATCAGTGATAAGAGAGCGCTGATAAACTTATCTTTTATTAGCGCTTCTTTAGCACTGATAAAGGTGTAGTTTACCAGCGATTTGTTAGCACTGATAAAAGCACGATTTATCAGCACTAAAAGAGCGCTGATAAATGCCCTCTCTGCTGCTCCGATAAATCTGCAGCAGCACACCTGAACACCTGCAAAAAAATACATCATCTCAATAATCCAATTAAAGAAAGTATACCCATACAAAATTAACTCATAAATCATAAGAAAATTAGACCAATTATACCCATACAACAATTATACCCATACACCATTAAAACATAATTTATAAATTAATCAATTACTTAAAGAAATCAATTCAGAATTCCGGGGGTTTGGGGGCTATTCAAGGGTTTGGGGTGGTTGTCCAAGGGGGGGTAGGGGGTGTCCGAGGGGCTTTCCAGTTCAATCCTAAGTCTCCACATGGGTGTGTTTTATCAATACATAAATCTTTGGACTTTTATCTATCCACTATGCATCATGTTCTCAACCTCAAAGAAGTTATAAGGTTTGTACAGACACTGAGGTGAACATACATGGGGGGGGGGGTGAATCTCATTAATAAACCCGCAATATTAAACCTGCAATAGGATATTATAAGTTCATGATCAGGCAATATGCACAACCTAGTTGAGAAAGAGCTGGAACAAAACTAATAAAAAAATCATCATTGATCCTCAAATCCATGACCATGATTAAACCCAAATTAATTTTCCAAGTGCTGAACTTTTACCAAGCATTTCACATGGATCATGTCGACATTATAAAAATATAGTTTGACCAAGTCCTACCCCATCTACATCAATACAAATTGATTCTCAGGTATTAATGCTTGATCAACCATACCTACTTCATCCAATGTTAGGGTTTCTCTGAGTACATCATAGGAACCACACAAAAAATATAATATACCATGGTCTCCCCACTATATACATAATTATCATTGACCTCCAATATGTGAGTTTTATTTATACTCCATCATGGAAATCCACTTATGGGAGTTTTCTCATCTAGGGAATACCCTCAACAGTGTCTCAGACCACCCATATGTGTTCTTCCAATTCTGAGGCATAAAACCGACAAGGATCCCATACCTATACTATGGGAGTACCCTTATTTAGGGAAAAATACTAATAAGCATATATTCTTTACCATATGGGAGTATTATCATCCAAATAATAATCCCTAGAAGCATATCAACCCTCCAATATGGGTGTATTCTCATTTGAGGCATAATCTATATAATCATCTCAGCCCTCCGCTATGGGATTATTTTCATTTAGTGAATATTCCCGATAAGAATCTCATCCCACTCCTATGGTTGTATTCTTATTTGGGTAATAATACCTATATACATCTCATCCCTCCCCTATGAGAGTATTCTCATTTAAGGAATAAGACCCATAAGCATATCCACCCTTCCAAATGGGAGTATTTTCATCCAGATATAATCCAATAAGTATCATAGACCCAAACACATGATCACCCTAGTATACCAGGACCACCATGACTTGATATATATGAGGCCCCTGATAGATCACATTCCATGACCCTCCATTTAAAAGATCAATGCAATCCGAATGCGTTTGGTCGGATTTCTGTAGGTCAGTTGTTGTTTTAACTTAAAGTCATGTCCATTTTAAACAAAATAGAGACCATTTGAGTGATAGTGGCCACACCATACC
Organism: Viscum album; assembly: GCA_963277665.1. Taxonomy (NCBI): domain Eukaryota; kingdom Viridiplantae; phylum Streptophyta; class Magnoliopsida; order Santalales; family Viscaceae; genus Viscum; species Viscum album. Next base: position 2,081,794,600 of record OY728122.1, on the reverse strand, counting down.
TCGTATTGAGGTGGGGTTGACTCGTACACGTCACCAAGGACCCTTGGATCATTCTTATAAATGATCAATGCAATCTGAATGCGTTTGGTCAGATTTCCATAGGTCAGTTATTGTTTTCACTTAAAATCGTGTCCATTTTAAACAAAATAGAGACCCTTGGAGTTATAGCGGCCACACCGTGCCACGAATTGAGGCGGTATTGACTCGTACATGTCACTAAGGACCCTTGTATCGTTCTTATAAAAGATCAATGCAATCCGAATGCGTTTGGACAGATTTCCGTAGGTCAGTTGTTGTTTTAACTTAAAATCTTGTCTGTTTTAAACAAAATAGAGACCATTTGAGTGATAGCGGCCACACCGTGCCTCAGATTGAAGTGGGGTTGACTCGTACACATCACCAAGGACCATTGGATCGTTCTTACAAAATATCAATTCAATCTGAATGCGTTTGGTCAGATTTCCATAGGTCAGTTGTTGTTTTCAATTAAAATCGTGTCCATTTTAAACAAGAGAGATCATTTGAGTGCTAGCAGCTACACCGTGCGTCGGATTGAGGCAAGGTTGACTCGTACACGTCACCAAGGATCCTTGGATCATTCTTATAAAATATCAATGAAATCTGAATGCGTTTGGTGGGATTTCCGTAGGTTAGTTGTTGTTTTCAATTAAAATCATTTCCACATTAAAAAAGAGAGACCCTTTGAGTACTAGCGGCCACACCATACCTCGAATTGAGGCGGGGTTGACTTTTACACATCACCAAGGACCCTTTGATCGTTCTTATAAAAGATAACTGCAATCCAAATGCGTTTGGTTGGATTTCCGTAGGTCAGTTGTTGTTTTCACTTAAAATCTTGTCCATTTTAAACAAAATAGAGACCCTTTTAGCGATAGCGGCCACAACATGCCTTGTATTGAGACGATATTGACTCTTACACGTCACCAAGTACCCTTGGATCGTTCTTATAAAATATCAATGCAATCCAAATGTGTTGGGTCGGATTTCCTTTGGTCAGTTTTTGTTTTCAATTAAAATCGTGTCCATTTTAAAACAAATAGAGACCCTTTGAGTGCTAGCGGCCACAATGTGCCTCAGATTGAGGCAGGGTCAACTCATTCACATCACCAAGGACCCTTGGATTGTTTTTATAAATGATCAATGTAATCCAAATGCGTTTTGTCAGATTTTCGTAGGTTAATTGTTGTTTTCAATTAAAATCGTGTCCACTTTAAACAAGAGAGACCCTTTGAGTGCTAGCGGCCACACCATGCCTCGGATTGAGGAGGGGTTGACTCATACACATCACCAAGGACCCTTGTATCGTTATTATAAAAGATCAATGCAATCCAAATTCTTTTGGTCAGATTTCCGTAGGTCAGTTGTTGTTTTCACTTAAAATCTTGTCCATTTTAAACAAAATAGAGACCCTTTGAGTGCTAGCGGCCACACCGTGCCTTGGATTGAGGCGGGGTTGACTCGTACACGTCACAAAGGTCCCTTGGATCGTTCTTAAAAAATATTAATGCAATTTTAATGCTTTTGGTCAGATTTCCATAGGTCAGTTGTTGTTTTCACTTAAAATCTTGTCCATTTTAAACAAAATGGAGACCCTTTGAGTGATAGCGGTCACACCGTGCCTCGGATTAAGGAAAGGTTGACTTGTACACATCACCAAGGACCCTTGGATCGTTCTTACAAAATATCAATGCAATCAGAATGTGTTTGGTTGGATTTCCATAGGTCAGTTGTTGTTTTCAATTAAAATTGTGTCCATTTTAAACAAAATAGAGACCCTTTGAGTGCTAGCGGCCACACCGTGCCTTGGATTGAGGCGGGGTTGATTCGTACACATCACCAAGGACCCTTGGATCGTTCTTATAAAATATCAATGCAATTTGAATGTGTTTGGCCAGATTTCCATAGGTTAGTTTTTGTTTTCACTTAAAATCTTGTCGATTTTAAAAAAAATAGAGACCCTTTGAGTGATAGCAGCCACACCGTCCCTCGGATTGAGGCGGGGTTGACTCTTACACATCCCCAAGGACCCTTGGATTGTTCTTATAAAAGATCAAGGCAATACGAATGTGTTTGGTCAGATTTACGTAGGTCAGTTGTTGTTTTCACTTAAAATTGTGTCCATTTTAAACAAAATAGAAACCCTTTGAGTGGTTCAACATTCTTTCATGTTGCTGGTGCATATCATCTGTTAAAATGGGAAAATGACTCATTGGAGAAATGATGTTTTATTTAATAAAAATTACAATTTTCCTATGAACATTTACATACAACATTGTTTCATCTTTTGATCCCCTTAACCCCTCTCAAAAATGACCACAAATTGTACATGTCCCCAAGTCAGATATTCATTGTATTTGTGTAAAATCTTCGATCATGTATGTGGCCCACTCATTTCTGAACACATCTATATCATCTTGTGAGTATAAGTCTTTTCAGCAGTCAGAGTAGTACTACAAAATAAAAAAATAAATAATTAATAAATAACATAAACGAACTAGTAGTTGTTTTTAAAAGTACCTCTTTAGGGATGCTAGTTTTCTGATGAAAAACGATCTATTAGATAAATTTACAAACATAATAAATGCAATCATTATCATTATTTTGTTTTAGACACTGCAAAAAAATTGATCATTAGTAGAATAAGTAGCTTGTGGTGAGATGTGTTTGGATAGTGAAATTTTATTATATATACCCTGATATTTGTCCAGACGTAGTAATTCCTCACCTCCCTATGCTTAGCCCCTATCCTCGTTCCTTTCTTTAAACGATAATGATACACCGCCCTATCATAACAGAATCCTTAGTAAAAGATAATATAAATTATATTACTTGATGTTTAGACCTAAAATGTAAGATTTAGTGTCTTACAGATTCACAAACTCCATCATGTGTGGTCGGTTTGATGGATATCCTTTCTTTGAATCCATAAAATAAATCTTCAGAGTATCTATGTTCATTGTAATTAGCATCCAATGTTGCCTAAAAACAAAAAAAGGAATAAGTAATAAAATAAGTGAAAATATAATTGATATGCTTTAATCATAGAGTATTACCCATGCATGGTTGGTATTAGGAAAATTTTTTCATCTGTAATCTTGAGTTTAAATGTTTTCAGCAAGCCATTCACTATTGCATCCCTTTTTTATGGCTCTATTTTTGTTAGGTGTGTTGATGTGATATGAGGACTAACCAGTCCAAATCTTGTCTCATGAGAAAATTCCTTCAATTTTTTTTCATAAATGCATCTGTCAACAATATAAAATGCATTTAGTCATAATTTTCACATTAGATCAGCTTTTGGAAAATCAATTCATGGAATCATACCTCATATATACATTTACAACTGTGATGCCTAGCCAACCATTTTCAAGGATTTCATTTACATTTTCAGTAGCAACGAAATCTTGACTTTCCTCTCCGTATATATTCTCTTTAAAACCCACTATATGACTATTACCATCTTTTAGCTTCGTATCCACATGAGTCTTCAATGCTAGTAAATTTGGATAGAGAATAGGTGGTGTTATTGTGCTTTCAGTAGCTCCTTGGGATCGATTGGTCGATCCTTTAGATGGTTTTGAGCCGACGTTTTTCACCCCCTTCCCTTTCTTCGTCTATAACAACAATAATTGGTTCAGACCTTTTTTCATTAATTGTTATGGGTTTATCTTGAAAAGAAAAGGAAATAAATACCTCTTTGTACGCATGTAATCTTACAAGTTGTGATGGCCATGCAATGAATGTCCCAATAGCCTTTTAGAACATATGATTATCATCATCATCAAGTGGAATAGGTAGCTCTGCCTTTGGCTCATGAGCTACAGTAATCGTCACTTTCAGATGATCTTTCGGAAGTGATCTATTATGCAGTGTGGCATCTAGGATATTGAACACTATATCCCTCGCTACAAGGTGATAGGTGGGTGTTAACAGATATAAATCACAATCATTATCACCCTGTAGAAGATGAGTACATAAAAATTATCAGTGTTTGTCTGATTCATATTTCATGGGAACAATTATTAGAATATTGATTACCACGGCTAATATAGTTCTTTGAGGTGAATGGCTCACCTCAAAGCTAATGGGGGGTGGGGCGGGATGTTCATGTAGCGGTTTTTCTTGAATTGTGGATTCCCTTTGCTTCCCACCCATAAAAGTTGCTAGCAACTCTCCCTTCCATTACAATTGTTTTTCAAGGGTTGCTATTTTTTCGCTCATTTGTTCCAATTTTTCATCTGTATCATCCATTTTTTTCTTCTTCTCAAAATATACTCGGGGTGTCACCCCAAACCCTGCACCTCTAACATGGCCGTATTTTTCTGGCTGCTTCAAAGCCATCAATAATAGGTTTGTATAATCTAAAAGAGTAGTTGATTCCCATGACTGTTGGATATAGGAAAATAACTAATTATTTTTATGTAATAGCAATTTTAAACAAATTATTTTATCGTCGTGTCATACTTACAAATATTTCTCCCACTTTCTGTGTGTTATCATCTACTAACTTCCCTTCTTTGTTCACACATGCCTCCTTCCATAGCACATGATGTGGGATGGAAGTGCATTTGGTTTTAGACTCATCAATCCACATATAAACATAGAAAAATAATTATGATGTTGTTTATTGGCACCTAACAAAATTATTGTAAATTTAAAATATGTACTGTTTTCTTTTCTAATGAAGCATACCCCATCCTTGCTTTACGATAGGGGTATGTTGGTTTTTAAGAACGTTCCTTATTTTCAGTAGAGAGTTTCTATTTCATAAATGAAATATTGACAATCAAAGTGATGAATACATGTATCCTTAAACAACGTATTATCACTCACAATGTACCTGAAACTTCTCATCCCCACGACAACCAATAAATGCATCCCATGCTTTTTCGGATATCAGGTGAGCGTAGGCAATGGGTGGGTGCGGGTTTATTTTACCTTTAGAATATTTGAGGTTACATCTTGTTAAAATAGTGCGAAAACCTCGATGAATGTTTCCTGCAAGCCTTAGTACATAATCCTTGTGTGAATCTTCTACTATAAATTTACTCTGAAATTGATTGAGAAGAGTAAGACATTGTTTCATTATTTTATTTTCTAGTAAATTAAAGAAATAAATTCATAATGTTACCATAATTTCTTCCTAGATCACAGCCTTTAGCCCAGACACAACATGGTTCCATGAATCTATGTCAATCGGCAGGCGTTACCGAGTGACAACTCCAATGTAGCTACTAAATATAGCCTTGTTGGGATTCACATGTTGGCCTCGTGCATTCCTTCTAACTTAAAATTTGATGCCTTTGTTTTTTGCCTTAATAATTTTGGTTAACACCATCAAACTACGACACACCTATGATTTCTGTGACGATGGTCTTTTATTCCCTACCATTTCATTGATATCAATATCATCTATATGTTCATCTAGAATGGTATCAACGAAATGTGTTGATGGTTGTTGGATCTCAAAATTAAGAGCAGTAGGAGATGCAACAGCAGGAGAAGCAGGAGGAGCAGCAACAGCAGGAGCCACATCAGGAGGAGCATCAGGAGCAACCAGAGCCGCAGCTGGAGCAACAGCAGCAGCAACATGAGTTGCAAGAGCAGTAGGAGCAGTAGCAGGAGCAGCATGAGCTGTAGGAGCAGCAGGAGCAGTATCAGCCGCAGCAGCAGCTGCTTGAGAGACTTGTTCAGCCTCAAGGTTAGGAGCATTTGAATGTGCAGAAGTCATTATCTGCAAAATTGGTTGAACAGTTAATTCAGATTACATAAATTCAGTAATGATAAGATAAAAACATGAGATAACAATATCTATATTACAAACAAAATATAATCTGTTTACTGAACTCTCTTTCTTTTTTTCAAAGGTTGAAGGGATTGGACACCTCTATCGACTATCCAAATATCTTCATTGTGGTCTCCTCTAACATACAAAAAATTATCTACATTGGGACCTCTCCGAAATGATTGCGACGTACCACTTAAAGGATCTTCCTCAACTGAATTTTCATCGGAACCTTCAGTAGTTTTGGATGATAACAAAATAATTGACCACTTTCAGTTTGTGGGATCTGGAACATAAAAAACCAGTACCTCTTGTGATGCCATTATAAACTATTCATATTTGTACCCTTCTTTACTAAAATCAACTTTCACAAATCCCTATTCATCTATTTTAACACCACTTTTTTTATCAATCCATTTTCATTGAAAAATCGGCAATTGGAATGTCGTATAATCCAACTCCCATATTAGTATGATAATGCCAAAGTATGACATATTTGCAAAAATTGGATTTATGTCCTTACTACTAGAAACATGCATCGCTTCAGCCACTAGTGTAACTCCACTATTTTTCATGGTACTGTCTTCATCATGTTCATCTGTATAGAATGTATAACCATTAATTACATAACCACTGTAAGATAATACATACACACTTGGTCCAGCAGCTAGCCATCGAAGACGTACTAAAATTGAATTCGGATTTTCATCCAACTGCTTAAAAATATGGTCCTGAAACCATCCTATAAACTGGTGATTATGTGTATCTGATAACAATTTTTCAGCCCTCGATGGATTCAACTGAATGAGAATTTCTTTGAGGGTTTCAATATATGGAGGAACCTCCCAACTGTTGTGCAAAACATAAAGATGAGCCTGCTTCCGATCTGTAATATTGATTGTCACAACTTCTCTTCCAGAAATTCCCTCACCCTCAATGCGTCCAGTGTGACGAGATTTCTGGAGACCAATGCTTTCCACATTAGATATGTATTCAGTACAAAAATTCAATGTCTTCCTCAATAATATATCGCCCCACTATACAACCCTCTGGACGACTTCAATTTTTGACATACCCTTTCAAAATCTACATATACCGTTCAACAGTATACATCCATCTATAGTGCACAGGACCAAAAAGTTGAATCTCTCTCACCATGTGAATCATCAAATGAACCATCATATCAATGAATGTTGGCGGGAAGAACATTCCTAATTCACATAATATGAGGACAATTTATTTTTCCATAGCTGGAAATTTCTCCAGGTCTAAAACTTTTCTACATCTAGCATTGAAAAAGAAACAATGTTTGGTTAATGTATGACGAACATTCTTGGGAAAAATGCAATGTAAAGCTACAGGAATTAGATCTTGCATCAAGACATAGAAATCATGTGATTTCAAACCTTTTAACTACAAATCATCCATTGACACAATGTTCTTCGTATTTGATGAATATCCCTATGGAACCTTTACATCATTGAAGAAGTTGCAAAACTGATATCTCTCTGCCCAAGAAAGAGTATAAGAAGGTGGAGGAAGAAACATTCAATTTTCACCCTTCACGGGAGCCAACTCTTCTCGTATTCCCATGTTAACCATGTCCAACCTTTCCTTAATTACATATTTTGTTTTTTCAGGGGCATTTAGCAACGTTCCGATAACACTTTCACATAAATTTTTTCCACATACATCACATCAAGAAAATGTCTGACGTACAAACAATTCCAGTATGGTAATTAAAAAAACTGATCTCTTTTTCCAACTGATTTTCATAAGGTTGTTCGAAAATGGTTTACCAAAAATAGTGTTCAGATCATTTACTTTCCCAAACAGCTGATCACCTGTTAGTGGAGACGATGTTAGGCATTTTTTCTGAACTTCCATTGAATGATGTCGTCCAAGATCGGTACTTATTCCAATGAGGTAGAAATCTACGATGTCCTAGAAACACAAATTTCGAGGAATGTTTCAACCTAACTGATTCTGTATCTTCTTCTCACATGGGACACCCTTGAGTTCCTTTAATACTATATCCTGACAAATTTCCATAAGCAGGGAAATCATTTATTGTCCCACACAACATCGCTCTCAACGTGAAGTATTCACTTTTATAAGAATCATACAGCATTACACCTGAGTCCCACAATAACATCAAATCCTCGATCAAAGGAGCCAGATAAACATCAATATCATTACCTGGTTGTTTTGGTCCTGGTATAAGCATAGATAACATGATGAATTTCCAGTTCATGCATAACCAGGGTGGCAAGTTATAATTTACCAACATAACAGGCCATGTACTATGAGTACTGGTTTTAAAACCAAAAGGATTCACTCCATATACAGATAACGCAAGACGAAGGTTTCTCGGCTCTTTTCCAAATTCAGGATACTCATGATCAATTTTATTCCATTGAGGAGAGTCAGCCGAATGACGTAATAACCCATATTTATTTCTTTTATCTGCATGCCACGACAATTGTCTTACAGTTTCTTCACTTCCATATATATGCCTAAACCATGGAATCATTGGAAAGTACCATACAACTTTCGTAGGATTGGATTTATCTTTCTTGTATCAAGAAGCACCACACTTTGGGAATTCTGTAAGTGATTTTTTCTCTTTGCGAAACAATATACAGTCTTTTGGGCAGGCATGTATTCTTTCAGAAATCATTCCCATCGAGCGTAGCATTCATCTAGATTCATATGTCCGGCTTGGGAGCTCATTATCTTCCGATAGCATGTCATTCAAGGGAGAAAGTAGTTCCGTAAAACTGAAATCACTCCATCTGTTTCCTGCTTTCAATTTATACAACTTCAGTACAGCTGACAATGTTGTATACTTAGTGCAAGCAGCATACGATGGCGTCTTTGCACATCTCTTTAACTTCTCAAACAATTTTGGGAAATCACGGAGTTCATATTGAATTGTCTTTGTCATTAACTCAATATGATCTTCATCATCATTGACATCTGTAATCACATCTTCCATATGGTCTTCTTCATTATCCATATTTGTATTCATATCTGACGATCCATAAAACGCAGTTTTAACCCAGCCAGTAGCTATATTCGCCTTTTCTCCATGTTTATTCCAACATTTATAACTCCGATATATTCCGTGACATATCAAATGTTCTTCCAACTCCTCTGGAGTAAGTAGTCTAGAATAAAAACAGTGTAAACACAGACAAAGGATTTGAGAAGGATCCTTTGCGTGATCCATTTCAAACTTGATGAACTCTTTCACTCCATTCTCGTACTCTATTGTTAAACGATTAGCATCCATCAAATATTTATTCATCTCCATCCTATTTGAATCTCAAATATTAGTATTTATGGTTCAAGTACACAAAACAAGAATTTCAAATACAGTAGAAGAGAACCACTTCCTTATAAAAATAGAGATTAATAGAGCCTAACCCTTAGTATTTATTCATCTTCATTAAATATAATTACTTTAGATTCATTATAGTTTCCTCAAATCACCCCAGACCAAACACAAGAATAATCAATAATGATACATCTACCACTCCTAGGTCTCTGCCCTATATTCAATATCATCATGCCTAAATACTCACTACTGGTGGAAGTGAAGCCGTTCCTAATGATCATGCAAAGAAGAAATGGAAACCAAAAGGGGGTAGTGAATCAAAATACCCCAAACAAGATGGGAAAACATGGTATTTTAGAATAGGTTAGTAGATTTCATGTTGTCTATACACCTATCCAATAGACTCCACAAGCGGTGATGGCCCCTACAGTTGTTGCACCAGGTGAAACTATCACCTGGGAAGCTGAGATCAATGAGTCCCTTCCCAGCCATGAACTGAACAAACTCCATGATGGCCTTCCTCTGGAATAGGCTTCTACCTTTTCTTTCCTTTGGGTTGGAAATGACACTAAAGTCACCCCCAACAATCAATGGATGGTGGTCGGGATCGAAGGTATTTTGTTCAAAAGGACAATCAATCCCTCTCAATTTTTTTAAATACCAATACCATAAACCATTTAAAAAACAAGACATTTTAATTTATTTTGGAAATTATTCCCAAAAAAAATCAATAAACAAACCCATGCCAAACCATTTTTAATTTTATTTAAATAATCAACTTATCTTTATTTTAAACCATGATTTTCATTTTTAATATCAAATCCACCAATGGTAGAAGGAAACCTAATTTATTTCAATGAAAAAGGTTAATTCAAAACAGGATACCATCCATTCCATATATTATTTTCATTAATAGGGTTATTTTGTGCTTCAAAATGATCAACACATGTCTAACCAACTTCAAATGGATAAAATATGAATTCATGAAACACATGAATCCCAAAAAGAAGATATAGTATAGAAACACCCACTTGGAATCTGAATGAGTCTAATAAATTAAGAACATCATACATCTCCAACTAAATCGATTCTTTCTCATATACAACAACACCACTAGCTAGATAGTGGCCCTCACCAAGAACATCATACATCTCCCAGTAAGAGACTACAACCACTAACCATGAAGAACATCATAAGATGGAAATATACTAAGAACACATCCCTTCACCCAAATAAGAGACTATAACCACTAGCCATGAAGAACCACTAAGAGAATAATTTGAAACCTAAGGAAAGGTACACCCAAAACATACCAATGAATTCAAATGAAATACTTTATAAACCAAACCATTGAAATCCTAAAATGTTCCTAACATCAAACCCCATCATATATCCTAATAAAATTCTTTGATAACAATATTTCATGGCCTATACCCATTTAGACCCCTCTATTGGTTAGTAGATTACAGTGTAGTGACCCCCTAAAACCATCCTACAACATGTCATGGGTTAGTGAATGCATCGAGGGTATTTATCACAACCATGTGCAATGTACTTCTAATAATAAATAATTAATATAGTTTAACATCACGTTGTATAGATGATTTTTCTAATGATACCAAGTGAAAGATAGTATGGTAAATATGTGTGATAAGACATTTTTGGTCTAACTAAAAGGGGATGTAGCCTAATGGGTGTATTTTGAATTCACAAAAAATATGACTCTATGTGGTATAGGGTTTTTTCAACTAGTAGGAGTATGGACCACTTATTTAATATAGTCCTCTATTTGTGGGAATGTTTTCATTTAGAGTATGGCCTAATATGTATGGTTCCCATAGAATAAGGCCCATTTTAATTGGATATTTGGGCTCATGGGTAATTTTTTGATGCCTCTACTGGGGAAATCACTCAAGCTTGAATCTATTTCCTTGGGCTAGCCACAATCCTCATAACCGACCTTACCTATTTCCAAAGGTGGAATGATTCCACCTCCATGGTTGATAATATTGTCCCCTTGATTGGAATGGGAATATGGGATGTTAGATATTCCTTCTATAGTTTCCTTCTTGGAGTATGATTCCTATTTTAGGTCTCTGTTCTAGATATAAGACATGTTTCTGAATCTAGTTTTTGGTTCTACTCTCTAGTGTACACAAGTTAATTACAATTATTATTCTAGTTACAGGGAATATACTTTTAGTTGACTATAATAATGGTGATGAGAGTATTGATAAACTATAAAATTCATCTAAAATTGAGGTTATTAATTTTTCATTAGCTCATGACATGAGGTGTATTATCTATAATACATGAGTCATACCATGATTGATAATTGGTAACTTATTCTTATTGTAGAAGGAATTCAAGTCTTATAACCTCTATATTCTTATGTTCATTACACAAGGTGGATCACATTTTTCATGTGAGGAATCTACACCAATTTGGTTCATAAAATATATTCATAGCACATAAGGATTTCTATATTCATCAACTAATGAATCATGTTCATATCACACCAGGTAAGAACATAAGATCATCTACTAAGGGAAGTGTTTATAGATCATATGCTCATCACATAGGGGATTCTTTGGCACATCGCCTAAGGAATCTCATGCTCCTCATGTGAGGTATAATCCTAGGATCATTACCTAGGATATGAATAAGAGATCATATGATCATCACTTAGGGGATTCTTAGGCATATCCCCTAATGAATCTATTTATAATATCATGAGGTATAATTAGGGGAACATTATTTGGGAGATAAAGAAGATCTCATATTCCATAACATAAGGACTTCATATTCTCGTCACCTAAGGCAACCTAGGATTATTATCTAGAGTTGGATGTTTCCTGCATTAAGAGTGGTCATAGGTTTATATCACTGTAAAGGAACCCACATATTTGAATTTTAGAAGAGGGAACCACCCAATACACTCATCGCATAGGGGGTGAGCATAGTTTTATAGCCACCATTTCATTTTTATCCATGAAGTTATTCAATTCCCACCAAACCCTTTTCAATTTTATTATTAACAACTACATTCTATGTCACTGGGAAACTAAAAGGAAAACCCATATCAACTAAGGATGTCATATCCCACAATAACCCACTGATTACATCTTTTTAACAATGTAAAGGTTGATGCTTCCCCACTGCATAATTTACCACCTCAACCATCTCACATTTCCACCCAATGGAATTTATCACAACCAAACTAACAAAAATATTCTCAAACTAACCCACCGAAAAACAATGATGATTTTCAACAACAAAAGTAAACAAGCACCATGTTCTTGATAAATATAATTAAAATTAGTAAACACATGTGAATCATCCCCTTTACATCATTTTCCATCAAGTATGGTTAATTTTCTTCAATCGGTCAATCCATAATACTCACCCATAGAATAAAAAAGCTTGTTAAAAAAATGATATACAAATGGGAGAGGAGAACAATATTGAAAAAACATTTGGAAAACATGCCTTAAAGGAGGTCCGGAAAACCGAATCTTGAAAGCATTGCGGGCGGCAGAGGTCCGGCAAACTGAATCTCGAGAGAGGCGGAGGTCCGGCAACGCGAACTCAGCGGGTGGCGGAGGTCCGACAATGAGAAGCGAGGGCGGTGGTGGTTCAGCAACGAGATCTCAGCGGGCGGCAGAGGGGAGTCACAGGGTTTGTAAAGACCCGTAAAAATTCAAGGGAATTTTTTTTTCTTAATTTTCTTTGAGATTTTACAAAAACATAGTTTCTGACGGCACCTGATTCCGAGGCCCGGTGTGCCTGGAATCATTTTCCGAAGTTTATCTCGGGTATGTTCAATGAACGAATGAGCGGGTTTTTCTAACTTTTGAACCGGTGCTCGGAATCGAATTATGAGGGCACCGATGGAATCACAGCGCTAGTAATTGCTTAGAAACACCTTTTCCGGAGTTGCGTTTGCTCGGGTGTGGTTTTAAATTTTGGGGTTAAGTAAAGGAATAAAATAAAAGTGGTGCAACCAGTTTTATTTTATTTTTTGTTTAACCTAAGATAAGTGGATGATGTGGGACCCACAATATCCTACCCACTTGGTAGGATATTTGTGAGGTGGGGCCCACACGAGCCCCACTGTTTCTTTTCTTCCTAAACCCCCTCCTTTATTAAGGTAACACACCCACACCCCTACTAATTGGAAGTCAACCCTTGCGTTTTTCTGTTATGAAACACCTCATTTAATTTGGGCAGTTTAAACGATGCAATTAATACAAATAATTGTTTGATTCGTTTTTGAATTTTAAAATGCATGGCTTGAGAAATAAAATAAGAAAACTCTTATTTTATTAGCCTTGTTGTGTTGAGAGGGGATTGTGAGAAAGAGGGGAGGCTTGACGATCTTCATCTTCCTCGACGAAAAATGCGAAGAACATGAGGAACGTGAAGAACGTGAAGAACGCCGACCTCCGACGAAGGTCGACAAAAATTTTGGATCCTCGGAGATCGACGGCGTGACGCCGATGAATCCTTTCTATGTGACGTGACGATCCCCCTTCCGCGACGCCTTCTTCCGTGACGTGCAATTCCGCGACAAACCCTCGCTCGACGACGCCTGAGGTAGGGGTTTTGGTTCAATTAAATCTATGTGATTTATATCCTCGGCGTGTGTTTAAAATTTGTCGGAAGCCGTTTAAACCGCCAACGCGGTGGGTGCAGACCAACGAACAAGTCTGAACCCACCGTTTCTTCGTTCTTGGAGTGCGGATCGGCGGGCGATGATGAAGCAGGCCGCAAGGGCGTTTTGAGGTCTTCGCAGTGAAGATCCGATCCCGGGAGGACTGCTGGCGAAGACAGCATGCAAAACGGACCACCGGAGCACGTCCGGTGGTTTGCGGAAATCCCCACCGGCGCGCCACGCCGGCCGCCGGGAGGCGATGGCGCCCGGCGCGCCGCCACGGCTTCAGCCGCGGCTACATGCTACTAGTCCCACAATCGCGTGGGACTGAGGGGGCGTGATGCGGTGCTCGGTCGAGTCCGTTGACAAGGAGAGGCCCCCACGCGGGGCTGTGGTTTCATCCGAGGGGTTGGCGCTCCCCTTTTTGTGCGGCCACTCGGCCAGCGCCGAGCCGCCACGGGCTGGACCGGCCACACCGGGCCAGTCCGCCCCAAGCCGGGCCAGGCCGCTCCGGCCGGGCCTGGCCGCGCCCTGCTGGGTCGGACCCGGACTCGGGTCTGGTCGACCCGGTTCGGGCGGACTCGGGGGGGATTGGGTCGGGTCGGACCGGGCCCAGAACCCCCATTTTCGGACTGTTTCGGTATGTTGCCCATAACATGGGCTACGGACCTCTGCTCGATGCACCGTTAGCTGCGATGTGATCCTTGGATCGAGATAGTCATTTCGATATATTATATTCGATGTTTTGAAGAACTTTGGGTTTTTCCGGGTTGGTTCGTATACGAAACCAACCGGGCCCTCGGAGCGGAAACGCTTATAACTTGAGATCCGGACGTCCGATTGACATGTCGTCGATTTTGATGGATTCCTCTTAGTGAGACGGACCTTTTTTATTACTTCTCTTGAGGTTTGGATGCAGTTGGAGTACGGTCGGGTTAGTTTTGACTTAAAAACCAACCAGGCCCCTGGGGCGAAAAAGCCAATAACTCTTAGACTGGGCGTCTGATTGATGCGCCATCTGTGACGTTGAGTTCCTGTTGACGATACAGAACTTTTGGATACATCAACTCTGGACTATGTGTCAGTTGATGTATCATCCCTCGGCTCGTGGAGGGGACCCTCCCGAACGAGCATGCTATGTGCGGGAACCCTAGAGCTGGTTGCGACTGCGACAACGATGATGACTGTATAGAAATCCTCCGTGGATTCAACAGCGACAACTACAACACTCAGCGATCCTATGTGGACCAGTGCTACTGATCCTGTGTGGGTCAGATCATGTGTGGGTCAGCACTCAGTGGTCCTATGTGGGCCAGCGCCTACAGATCCTGTGTGGGTCCAATCCTGTGTGGGTCATTGCGGGGGTTAGTTACCTATCGATCCTGTGTGGGTCACTGCAGGGGTTAGTTACCTATCGATCCTTTGTGAGTCATTGCGGGGGTTAATACCTATCGATCATGTGTGGGTCTGACAGCTTAGATGAATCAGTGGGTACATCTGATCATCTCTATCGTCTTGCGAAGAAGTATACCTGTGTGAGCTGAATCTTGATTTTCAATCCTTATCTTCGATAAAGATTGACTTGACATCCTTTGTGGATTATGTTATGATTTCCTGTGTGGATTGAGTTGTGTTTTTCCTATGTGGACCGAGTTACGTTTTCCTGTGTGGACTGGGTTGTACTTGGGCTCGGGTGTCAGAGCTGAACTGGAATTGATTACTTAGGTATATGTATGGGCATATACCTAAGTAGTGTTGGATGTTACTTCGTGATTGTAACTTTAATTTCTGTATTATCCTTTGTGGATTCTAGGAGACCTTCAGGGGTCTCGGGGTCCCTACTGAGTAGCTTATACTCACCCCTACACGGGCTACACCCACACTACATTGTGTTGGTTGCAGATGACGGACAGTGCTGATTGTGGTTAAGGCTTGCGGAGCAGGTCGGTACCCGGAGGTGGACCACTGGGCGGGACGTACTTGGAGCAGACGGCTGGACCCGAGGAGCAGTGGAGGCTATCTATACCCACCCTTCATGTGGGACTTCCAGTGGATGGCTCGACGTTGCGGCTTTACTTTCAGTTGCTGTTTTCCCTTTCCAGTTGTACTTTACTTTCAGTTTGGGTTTGTATACTAGCCCACTTACTTTTCCATACTTACTATTGTACCCAGTTTTTACTTAGTGTTTACTTCTCCTTGCTTGCTCTGTGGTGATTGTTTACTTTACAAAGGAAATGCCTTCCCTTTTTACCGGGAATTACACCTTGGTGCTAGTCGTCAGCCCCTGTCCTATGGAAGGCGGGCTTGGGGTAGTCACGACACGGGCCCCGAGGACGGGTCATGACAGGGTTCCAGTACTGCGAGAGCTTTAGGTCGTGATAAAACGAGGGCACTGTGCGACCGACTTTATTAAAAAATTCACTAAGGTTTTATCAGGAATTTTTTAGCACTGATAATAGTACCCTTATCAGCACTACAAACACACTGATAAATCCTTTCTGTATCAGTGCTAAAATTTTAGTGCTGATACAGGGAGTCTTTATTAGCGCTTTTCTAGGGATGATAAAGGGTATTTTTATCAGCGCTATTTTAGCGCTGATAAAGGGTCTTTTTATCAACGCTATTTTAGCGCTAATAAACATGCCATATATCAGCACTAGAAAAGCGCTGATAAAGCACTCCTTTATCAGCGCTAAAATTTTAGCGCTGACACAAGGTATTCTTTATCAGTGGTTTTTCTTAGCGCTGATATAAGGGGGCTCTTCCCTTGCCTGAATTTGTAATAGTGATAAATATATATTTATTCCATTTGGTCTTAAGAATTCACCTTAAGTGTTTTCGGAATTGATCTATCTAATATTTTATAGGTATCTTGAATCCTTTGTGGTGGTCTTCAATTAAAATATTCTGGTGTTTTCTAGGACTAATTCCAATCAAGAACAACACTTGATCATTGTAATGGGTATCTTGTAAGAGTATCACCTTTATGATAGAAAATCAAAGCGTTATTTATAGATACAATAGGTATGTTTTCTATTCCACATAATTTCTGAAATTGTTGTTTCCATAGATACAAAAAATATAGAAGCTATTATCACATAAAAACTACTAAACAATGTCTTTGATATACACATTTTCCTCAGATAAAAATCATATTAAAGAAAATTTGTCCATGACTTTTCATAAATTTCCCATATAATGATAGTTTTTGAGAAGGAAATACATTCATTTCCAATGGTGTGATGAAGGTAAAAAATATTTCCAAGGTCATAATGATCGACTTATGTCCACATCCACACTTATGTTTCTAGAATTAGGATGTGTATATGTGTCCTATTTTAGTGCATCCTGTTCTAGTTTAAGGTGTGCTCTCAAGTAGATAGATCATGTTGTAGCATATGGGTCATGATAATTATCGGAGCATGGGAATAATTACCTAAAACATGATTTGGATTTAGCTATTATAGTACTTTATTTTAAACCATGGAATCATTATCTCTTTGGTGAGAAGTTCATGATGTTCATAAATTAGAAAACATTTAAACACATCTTCTCTTATAAATATTTGAATGTAAGGAAATGAAGATGGATTAAATACCTTCAAATATTTAATTTTGAATTGATTTAAACACTAATTAAAGGGAAATCCAAGTATCATTCATTGAGTAGGAATTCATATTGTTATTTCACTAAAGAGGCTTGAAATATAAGGTAGATAATGATGATCATAGCTGATATACATCTATATTATGCTGAGAAAGGTGAGGTTGTATTTTTGGTTCATGTTTCCCATGTTCATAATATGATTCAACATGAAAAGGATGCTTAGAAATCTGATCCCGAATGTCTCAACATGAGGATGAAACTCAATGGTGGGTGACCATTGAGGGATTGATGCTAGATGATTGATATGTGTTATGTTTTAGAGATCAAAATATGGTTCCTCCAACTTCTTATGAAGAAATCCTTTCTACTTTCCACCGTTAAGGATGCTATATTCATCCTAACATTCATAATATGAATAAGGTGATGAGTGCATGATTTTGGTTGGATGGAATGAAAATGATGGCCATTGAGTATTTCTCAAGATACCTCACCTATTAGCAGGTTGAAGTAGAGAACCAAAAACCAACGAATATGTATATATCCTTACCAATAATCATGTATAAATGGGGAAAAATATATATATTTTGTCACGGGTCTACTAACAATGGATAGGAAACCAAATTTTATATGGGTGATTGTAGATCAATATATAAATTCAACTCAATTTGTCCCTATTTATGAATATAATAGAGAGGAAGACTAGTCAAAAATATTTATTTGTGAAGTTTTAAAGTTTCACAGAGTACGATTTTTAATTGTTTCTAACTGATACCCCGGGTTTACATCTTGATTTGATAAATCCTTATAGTAAGACCATGGAACCTAATTGACCATGAGCATAGATTATCATCCTCCAACAGATGGATAATCTAAAAGGGTTCTCCAAACATTGGAAAACATTCTTAAAGTTTGTCTTATGGATTTTTTAGGTTTATGAGAAGATTATATACCATATATGGAGTTAGCATACAACAATAATTATCAAGCCTTAAAATATGTAGCTCCATTCGAAGATTTTTATGGTCATCCTTGTTGTTATCCTCATTTTCGGGTGGAAATGGTTAAGACATCACTTATTGAATATAGAATTGTGTATGATATGACATAAAAGATTTAGATGATCTGTAAAATAATAGTGATGGATTTGAGTCATCAAAAACCATATGTGGATCATCATCATCAACCATTATCATTTTATGTGGGTGATAATGTTTTCTTGAGAGTCTCTCTGAGGATAGAGAATCATCCTTTTTGAAATCATGGTAAGTTGTCTCCTTGGTGAATTGATACATTTTAGATACTAGAACAAATTGGTGATGTGTATTATCAGTTGGATTTTCTATCAAGATTTAGCTATGTGTATAATGTATTTTATGTCTCTTAGTTGAAGATGCACCAACTTGATCCAGACCATGTTATTAGATGAGACCATATTGATCTTGAGCCATATAATACAATGATTCATGTGAAAATATAGATTATGTATAGAAAAGAGAATCTATTTCAGGGTAAAAGTATCATTTTTGTATGATTCTTATGGTAGCATGGTTAGAATTTGGAAGATATGTGGGAATGAGAAGAATTTATACTGGACCAATGGACAAAACTTCTAAAAACATCGAGAATATATAACTTTATTAGGATGGAAAGATCATTGGTGGGGAAAATTTAACATCCCCATTTTCAGGTAATTTACCCTTTTATGAGGTATTTTTAATTAATGGAATAATTGGGTTGATTTTTGGGAGTTTTTGGTTTGTTTTGGTATGTTTTGAAGGGTTTTTAAGTAAGCATGGTTTGAGCATGGTTAGTGGAAACCATGCACCTTCTCTAGGAAATCGTGAAAGGATTTTTGAGATTCACTATATAGGTACATGTTTGGAACATGATTTGTCCAAACTATTTGGGTCCCCATGAACAAACATGTGAAATGGTAGCATTTGCATAGTATCATGCAAATGGTTGGCACATAATTTTCAAAACTGTGTGGCACAACTTTTTGAATCTTTGGTTGATTTTCAGCAGCATGAAAATATTTGGTTCATGTTTTTAAAAACATTACGGTACAATAATTTGGTTTTATTGTTTAGATATTGTAGCATGAACACATTTTGTGTACAAATTGACCAAAAGTGTGACATAATAATGTGAGGTGAATTAAATGCTCAATAAATTAGAATTTAACATAGTTTCCATCCCCAAAACTCCCATTTTCTTTTATTTTATCCTAGGATATCAAATTTCTCTTCTCCCCTAGGAATCCTTGGCTCTTTCCCTTGACCTATAAATCAATTTTGAAAATTCAATCTATATTGGAAGTCTACAATTATCAATAAGTATCTGTTTTACCCCCTTTCTCTTTAGATATTCTCATATCCTCTCATAAATAATGTTAGATATAGTCTTTTATGGATAGACATTTGTCCCGTGATGTGATTTTATGGGATATTTATTGGATCTATTAAATGAGGGTTGTTTTGAATCCAGATCTTGTGGTTTTTTAGTGCTTTTATTTGGGTTTCATCACCCATTGAGAGGAGTTGGTTTCATACACTTCTACACTAATTTTATAACATGAAGGCTTTGTCTTATTAAATGTTTTTTTAATTTCTAAAGGAACTATATAATGTTTTATTTTAATAAACCCTTTTTGGTTTATGAGTTGGGAACATGGGTTTTTTAATAGATTTATAAACCCATTTGATTTATAATTCTAAATTATAGTTTTGAAATTATAGTTTTGTGAACAGAAGAATTGAAATATCTTTTAAAATACCCTTGTTTCTTAATTTTAAATAATATTTTTAAAATTATATTTTTGGTTTAAAATAATAAACATTTTGGATGAAATATTTTACAGGGAAGAAATTTTTTATGTGGAATGGTTTGGAATAAGAACATGGAATACATGTTTAGAGTGTGTTCATATTTCATATGGGGTCTTCTTGATACAGACATGGTGCTCGTGCCCTGGGGTATATGGGATTATCACATTCTAATTACTTGGTAATGAAAAGATCACCAACCATGAGTATTAGGATTTTCATTTGGTATGTATGTGTGTGTGTGTTTTTAAAACATGATTGGGTTTGCTAAGTGGGAAGAATGATTAGTCAAATTGATTTAGTTCAATTGTTTTGTTTAAATTGTTTTCTTATGGTAAACTACTTTATGTTCCTATCTTTTTTATAAATTTTATTTATAAACTATGAGATAAAATGTTGTTATCATAGTGGTGTGAGTTGGAATGTCTCTTAGGTGAAGACTACTAGGTATAATTACTAACCCCTACATATTCAATTTGGTGTGATTGAAGATGTTATTCTTCATGACATAGGTAAAGGAAAGTTCTCATATTTATGTAGTGAGACATCAATATACTACTTCATCGGATTAGTTTATAGTGTTTGGTGGTCTCTCTTGGTGCAATGGTGGTGATTCCACATTAGTGTTTCCATGTTGGGTTCTCTTTCAGTTTTAGTTGGTTTTTATGTTTTACTATGTCACTGCTACTCTAATATTTCAATTTTACTAGTTTTCTTTTCAGTTGTATTGTCATTAATAGTGCACCATGTAGTGGTTTTGGGTGCTTATATTTTTTCTAGAAATGTTTTTTTATAAATGGAAAATTATGCCCAACATTTTATTAATCCCTTGGAAATTATTACTATCCTATTGTGTCTTAAATATTTCACCTATGGTTAGTGAAACCTCTGACCGGATACAAGCCAATGGGCTGAGTGGGGATATTATATTTGTCACGACCCGTCCTCGGGGCCTGTGCCGTGACTACCCCAAGCCCGCCTTCCGTAGGCCAGGGGCTGGCGAATAGCACCAAGGTGTAAATCCCGGTAAAAAGGGAAGGCATTTCCTTTGTAAAGTAAACAAGCACCACAGAGTAAGAAAGAGGAAAAGTAAACACTAAGTAAAAACAGAGTACAACTAAAAGTGCGTAAAAGTAAATGGGCCAGAATACAAACCCAAACTGAAAGTAAAGTACAACTCGAAAGGGAAAACATCAACTGTAAAGTAAAAGCTGCTACACCGAGCTGTCAACTGGAAATCCCACCTGAAGGGTGGGTACAGATAGCTCCACGGGTCCCGCCGTCCGCTCCGAACACGTCCTGCCCAGTGGTCCACCTCCAGGTACCATCCTGCTCTGCAAGCCTCAGCCAAGATCAACGCTGTCCATCGTCTGCAACCAACACAACGTAGTGCGGGCATAGCCCGTGTAGGGGTGAGTATAAGCTACTCAGTAGGGACCCCGAGACCCCTGAAGGTCTCCCAAAATCCACAAAGGATAAACCACAAAGGTGAGATACAAACACGAAGTAAAAACCGTCACTGCTTAGGTATATGCCCATACATATACCTAAGTCATCAATTCCAATACGCTCCAACCTCCGAGCACAAGTACAACTCAGTCCACACAGGAAAGTATACGTATTCCACACCGGCAAGCAAAACGAAACCCACACAGGATATCACAACACAATCCACACAGGAAAGCAACAGGATTCAGCTCACACAGGTATACTTCATCGAAAGACTATAAAGATGATCTCTGATCCATCTAGGTAGTCGGACCCATGAAGGATCGATAGGTAACTAACCCCCGCAATGACCCACACAGGATCGGGCCCACACAGGACCTGTAGGCGCTAGTTCACACAGGACCGCTGAGCGCAATGACCTACACAGGATCGGGCCCACACAGGACCTGTAGCACTGATCCACGTAGGATCGCTGAGTGCTGTAGTCGTCGTCGCCGAATCCACTAAGGATCTCTGTACTGTCGTCGTCGCAGTCACAGTAGCAGTAGCAGTCGTAGTAGCAGTCACAGTCGCAGCTAGCACTATGGTTCCGGCACACAGCAAGCTCGTTCGGGAGGGTCCACTCCACGAGCCGAGAGGCTGATACATCAACTGTCACAAAGTCCAGAGTTGATGTATCCAAAAGTTCTGTATCGTCAACAAGAACTCAACACCGCAGACGACGCGTCAATCGGATGCCCAGTCTGAGAGTTATTGGCTTTTTCGTCCCAGGGGCCCGGTTGGTTTTTAAGGAAAAACCAACCCGACCATACTCCACCTGCGTCCAAACCTCAGGCGGAGCATTCCAAAAGATCCCTCTCACAAAGAGGAACACAACAAAGCTGACAGCACGTCAATCGGACGTCCGTAGCTCAAGATATGAGTGTTTCCGCTCCGAGGACCCGGTTGGTTTCGTGTATGAACCAACCCGGCCGAACTCAAAGTATTCCGAAACTTTAAGTGTGATATACCGAATCGACCATCTCGATCCAAGGATCGCATCGCCGCTGACGGTTCGTCAATCGGAGGTCTGTAGCTCAAGTTATGAGCAATAGACCGAAGTCGATTCGAAAACGGGGGGTCCGGGTCCGGGCCGACCCGGCCCGACCCCCCCTGGGTCGGCCCGAACCGGGTCGAACCGAACCGGGGTGACCTGACCCGGGTCCGACCCGGCCCGGCGGCGCGGCCCGGCACGGCGGCGCGGTCCGGCGCGGCCGGGGCGCCGCTCGGGTGCCACGCGTGGGGTGGAAAGGCCCCCGCCCTTCCTGCTGGCAGCGCG
This sequence comes from Viscum album, assembly GCA_963277665.1. NCBI lineage: Eukaryota > Viridiplantae > Streptophyta > Magnoliopsida > Santalales > Viscaceae > Viscum > Viscum album. Next base: position 2,081,771,602 of record OY728122.1, on the reverse strand, counting down.
GCTGGATGCCGCGCCTTGGATAAAACGGCCCCCCTCATGGGGGCCTGCCTTTGAGAAAAACGGGGGGGGGGGGGCGCTGCCCCCCCTTTGTGAAACCGCCCCCCCCCCCAATATGGGGGGCCAAATTAACTGCCCGAGGGAATTTAATTCCCCCGGTTTTGCACCGTCCCGGCCGGCCCGACCTGGCCGGCTGGCTTCTTCTCGACAGGACCGGCATGGGTCGGTCCTCTTCCATTTTCCGGCACCAGCAGCCCGGCTGGCCGCCGGTCATCACGTCCCGCTGCGGCCTTCGTCGTCCGGCACGGTGCGACGACACCGTGCCCTTCCGCCGCGGCCCCGCTCCGGCGCGGCGCCTTCGGTTTCCTTCGACGCGGCGTGACGGCGTCGCGTTCATGATGAATCTTTCCACGGCGCGGCGTGACGGCGCCGCGCAATATTTTCCGTGTGATTCCCGCGTGGTGCGACGGCACCACGCCATCTCGTTCATCCACAAGAAAATAATAATATTCAAGAACAAAGGAGGGAGGATTCGGCCGTGTTTGTGCGGTCCGTCCCTCCTCTCGTTTGACGATAACACATAAACATTTATCCTCAAGTTTTTCATGCAAGAACCAAGAACGAGAATAAATAAATAATCAACAACAAACCCCTACCTCGGTTTCAAGAACGATGATCGTCAACGACCCGCGGAAGACGCGTCGCGGTGGTCGGCATCACGGAAGAAGGACGTCGATGTCGTGAAGCGAGGATTCGAAATTCTTTGACGACGATTTCGTCGCGGGAAATCGTCGCGGAAGAGATGACGTGGAAGAAGACGTCGTCGGTGTCACGGGTATGGTGTCGCAGATGACGATTCCAGAGAACGTGGCGTTCTTCGTCGATGTTCGAAGGTTCTTCGCGTTCATCGTCAAAGTTTGAAGAAGAAGAAGAAAGCTCTAAATTCTCTCAAGATTGTCTAGAGAATTATAAGCCAAATAAAATAAGCTAAGGTCTTATTTTATTTACACAACCAACCCATTTTGAAATTCAAAGGTTTGAAATTAAACAACTCAACCCATTTAATAACCCAAGTTGTCAAGTTAATTAAAGAGGGGTTATTGAGAGTTTAAAAAGAGAAGGTGAAGAGTTATGTTTCGTGTGGGCCCCACCACACTTAATCCTCCCAAGGGAGGTTAAGTGGATGTGGGTCCCACCTCTAACTCCCTTTGGGAGAAGTTAACCAACAAGTTAAAACAAAAATTTGTATTCCATAATTTTTATTTAACTTATTCTAAATTCCCAAAAACTAACTCTCAATCCGCAATAAACGCAACCTCGGAAAAGGTCTCCTTAAGAGAAAATCGGCGCTGCGAGTTCATTGGTGCCCTCAGAATTTGATTCCGGGCACCGGTTCAAAAGTTAAAAATTCATGCTTGTTCGTTCACTGATCGTACCTGAGCCAAACTTCGGAAATTTATTCCGGGCACACCGGGCCTCGGAATCAGGTGCCGTCAGAAACCGCGTTCTTGTAAAATTCCAAAGAAAATTAAGAAAAAAATTTCCCTTGAATTTTACGGGTCTTTACATTACTCCCACCTCAGGGCTTTACGTCCCCGTAAAGATACATCAAAACTAGGGAAACAAATTAGGGTACTGAGCACGCATCTGAGCCTCCCGCTCCCATGTGCTCTCCTGGAGGTTCCTGTGCTTCCATCTGATGCGCAAAAGAGGAATCGATCTCCCACATAGGACCCGCTCCTGTCGATCCTCTATCTCCACCGGGACCTCCGTAAAAGTCGCCCCATCGTCAACGTCAAGCTCCCCATGGTCAATGATGTGCGTCGGGTCATGCACGTATCTCCTCAGATGAGATACGTGGAAGACGTTGTGCACCCGGTGCCACTGAGGTGGTAGAGCCAGGCGATAAGCCACCTTGCCAATCCTGCTGAGGACCTGGAAGGGTCCGATGAAGCGCGGAGATAACTTGCTGCCTCGGCCAAATCTCTGAATACCACGTCGAGGTGAGACCCTCAAGAAGATGTGGTCGCCATCCTCGAACTCTAGTGGCCTCCGCCTCCTGTCAGCGTATGACTTCTGCCAGCTCTGAGCTGTCCTCATCCGCTCCAGGATGACCTGGACCTTCTCTGTCGTGGCCTGGACCATCTCCGGTCCCACAAGTGCTGACTCCCTAGGGTCTGTCCAGCACAAAGGAGATCTACAAGGTCGGCCGTACAACGCCTCGTACGGTGCCATCCCAATGGTGGAGTGGTAGCTATTGTTGTATGCAAACTCCACCAAGGGTAGGTGGTCCTCCCAGCTATGACCAAAGTCGAGGACACATGCGCAGAGCATGTCCTCGAGAGTCTGAATGGTCCTCTCCGTCTGACCATCCGTCTGAGGGTGAAAGGCTGTGCTCAGACGTAGCTGCGTCCCGAATGCCTCCTGTAACCCCTTCCAAATCCGGGAAGTAAAGCGAGCATCTCGATCGGAGACGATAGATGATGGCACACCGTGGATCCGCACAATCTCTTGAACGGAGAGACGTCCCAAGCTCTCCACTGAGCCCTGCTCTCTGATGGGTAAAAAGTGTGCCGACTTTGTGAGTCGGTCATAAATCACCCAGATGGAGTCGTGACCTCTGGAAGTGCGTGGAAGTCCAGTCATGAAGTCCATAGATATCCCGTCCCACTTCCACTCCGGTACCTCCAAGGGTTGTACCAAGCTTGATGGTACCTGATGCTCTGCCTTCACCTGCTAGCAGGTGAGGCATCGAGAAACGAACTCTGATACAGCCTTCTTCATGCCCGGCCACCAGTGCTGTCGTCTGAGATCCTGATACATCTTCACCACTCCAGGATTTACCGCCAAAGGAGAAGTGTGAAACTCTCTCAGCACCTCCTCTCGCAAAGCGACTGGTACCATAGTGCGTCCTCTGAAAAGGATGTCGTGCTCTGCTCCAAGGGAGAAACCATCAGGTTCCTGTCCTGGGGATATCTGTGCACGTCGTGTATCACAGTTAGCGTCCTCACGCTGTGCCTCTCTGACCTATTGTAGTAGAGGAGGGGTGACTGTGATAGACTAGAGGAAGGCTGCTCCATCTCTATCCACGAAGGATATCTACAAAGAGGCTAGCTACTCTGTCGCCTCCTCAAGTAGCTGAATGCCCGTCCTCCTGCTGAGGGCATCGGCTACTACGTTCCCCTTTCCAGGAGTATAGACTATCTCAAAGTCATAGTCCTGGAGGAACTCAATCCATCGCCGTTGTCTCAGGTTCAGGTCCTTCTGCGAGAAGATATAACTGAGACTCTGATGATCAGAAAAGACTGTAAAAGGCTCGCCCATCAGGTAATGTCGCCATGTCTTCAGAGCGAAGACCACTGCTGCTAACTCCAGGTCACGGGTAGCGTAGTTCTGCTCATGCGGCCTCAACTGACGCGATCCTTAGGTGATCACTGCCCGCTCCTGCATCAGAACACATCTGAGTCCGGTCCCTGATGCATCGCAGTAGACTAAGTACCCTACTCCCTCCTCAGGCAACCTCAAGATAGGTGCGCTGGTCAATCTCTGTCTCAGCTCCTGGAAGCCCTGCTAACAACTGTCTGACCACACGAAGGGTTTCCCCTTCTTCGTCAAAGCTGTGAGTGGTGCCAAAACTCTAGAGAAGTCTGGCACAAATCTCTGATTGTATCTAGCTAGTCCTAAGAAACTCTGAACCTCAATCACGCTCCTGGGTGGCTCCCATGCTAACACAGCCTCAATCTTCGCAGGATCCACTACAACTCCCACCTCAGAGATAACGTGTCCCAAGAAGTGGACCTCACGTATCCAAAACTGGAACTTCGAGAGCTTACCATAAAGCTGGTGCTCTTGGAGTGTGTCTAGTACAACTCGCAAGTGATAGGCGTGCTCCTCCTCAGTCGTAGAGTAAATCAGAATGTCGTCGATAAAGACCACGACAAACCGATCAATGTATGGCTGAAAGATCCTGTTCATGAGGGCCATGAACACTGCTGGAGCATTGGTTACTCCGAAAGGCATAATCAAGAACTTATAGTGACCATACCGACATCTGAAGGCCGTCTTCTGCACGTCCTCGTCTCTGACTCTGAGCTGATGATAGCCTGACCTGAGGTCTATCTTCGAAAACCATCGTGCTCCCTTGAGCTGATCAAAGAGGTCATCAATCCTTTGTAGCAGATACTTGTTCCTCACTGTCACCTGGTTCAGGCGACGATAGTCAACACAAATTCGCAAGCTCACGTCCGCCTTCTTGGCGAACAATATCAGGGAAGCCCAGGGTGAAACACTGGGTCAGATGAACCCATTGCCATGCAAGTCCTCCAACTGTACCCGTAGCTCTCGAAGCTCGGAGGGGGCCATCCGATATGATGGAGTGGATATCGGGGCTGTCCCAGGGTACAAGTCAATATAAAAGTCTACCACTCTGCGAGGAGGTTGCCCTGGAATGTCATCGGGAAAAACGTCCATAAACTGATCCACCACTGCAGGAAAACTAGGACTTCGCATGTCAACTGCTCCAAGGATGAGGCTAGCCAACTGATGAGTGATGGTCTGTCCTCTCCTCTGCAGAAGTCCATCCTATGCTGCAAAGGCTCCCTTCTCGCCGGTGAAGGTGAACCTGCTCCCGTCGGTGCGTACACATCACACCTTGCGCCTAAAACAGTCAATCTGTGCATGGACCGTAGATAACCAATCCATGCCCAAGATGACATCGTAAGGCCTCGACGCTGCTACAAGAAGATCCCAGCCAATGCTCTTGCCTCCTAGAGTAAGCTCGCCCTGCCGGCACCAGTGCGTAATCATCGAGTCTTCTCCCGTAGGAGTCTCTAGCCGTAAGGATCGAGCCAATGGCTCTGTCTGAATCTCCGAGCTCCGAACAAGGGCAGCGGTTATGAAAGAGTGACTCGCTCCTATGTCTATAAGTACTGCAACATGGGTGGAATATACACAGATAGTACCTCGAATCATCTCTGGCGCACCGTGGTCGTAGGCCTCTGCTGCCTGGAGCTGTGCCTGTCTCTGCCCGCTTGCTCCCTGTGGTCAGGGTGGACCTCCTGGTGGTGGTGGTGGCAGAGCCTCAAAGCGTCGCCCACCACCTGCTGCTCGGCTAGGTCCTCTGCCTTGCCTGCCTCCTCCCTGTGGACCACCACGGTCGACCCTCTGCCTCTGCCTCGGTGGTCCCTCAACCGTCTGCAGCTCCTCGGCACGGCAGGTTGGGCAGTCACGAGCCATGTGGCCCTGCCCGCCGCACGAGTAGCACTGCCTGCCTATCGAAAGACTGGATCCTCGTTGTGTGCCCCGCACTGCTGAGCCATTGTCCTGAGGTCGTCTTCCTGAAGGTATGGTTTGCCTGGACCCCTGAGTCATCCGTCGACTGCCTGCTGCAGATTACTCTGCCACGTGCCGCCCTACGGTGGGTCTCGGCGCTGGTGTAGACTCAGCAAGGAAAATCTCGATAAAAAGGGCCTGCTCCAGTACTACTGTCTGAGTCGGTATGCTGAGGGAGATCAGCAATGCCCTGATCTCCTGTCTCAAACCCTGCTCGAAGGTCCAGGCCCGGAAGAATGGGTCTCATACCATGTCGGTCGAGTAGCACGAGAGATCAGTAAATCTCACCGAGTACTGAGTGACCGTCATGCTGCCCTGTCACAGCTGAAGAAGCTCCTGGATACGCACCGCACGAAGGGTGGCTGGGACGAACTCCGAGCGGAAGAGGCTCTCAAAGCCCGTCCAAAGTAGAGATGCCTCATCATTCACCTGGAACATCAAGCTCCACCATCGTCCTGCTGCTGCGTGCAGTAGGCTCGCAGTGAGGATCACCATGAGGTCTGCAGGTGTCCTCACTAGCCTAAAAACTCGTACCACTGCCTCCAGCCAGTCCTCTGCTGCCTGGGGGTCCGTCTCCCCATGGAACTTAGGCGGTCGCTGGCGTTGGAACTCGTGCGGAGCTCCAAGGAGACGTGCATCGTTAGCAGCTGGTGCTAGAAGCATCGGTGGCTCGACGGGTAGAGCTACCGCCAGTGCCACTACTGACAAAGGGCCCTGCACTGAGGCATCGTCGCTCTGTGGGCTGTCGTCATGCTCGACTCTCGGAACCCTAGCTGGCTGCCGTCGTGGGGCCATCCTGAAAAGGAAACAGGTGCACCACGGTCAGAACAGTATACCTGGTGAGCTGATATATAAAGCAATCACAAAGAAAACTTTGAAACACACACTCAATCAATGTTTTCGTGCATTAAGTCGGAAGTCAGAAGTCAGGGTCCTGGTGTACAGATACGTCGGCCGCCACACCAACACTGGACTCCCTGTACTGATAACCACACTCAATACGCTAAACATTATTGCTTCACATAGAAAAGATCAGAGTTCGTGGTAGAACCAAACTCCTCTGATACCAATTTGTCACGACCCATCCTTGGGGCCCGTGCCGTGACTACCCCAAGCCCTCCTTCCATAGGCCATGGGCTGGCGACTAGCACCAAGGCGTAAATCCCGGTAAAAAGGGAAGGCATTACCTTTGTAAAGTAAACAAGCACCACATAGTAAGAAAGCGGAAAAGTAAACACTAAGTAAAAACAGAGTACAACTAAAAGTGCGGAAAAGTAAATGGGCCAGAATACAAACCCAAACTGAAAGTAAAGTACAACTCGAAAGGGAAAACAGAAACTGTTAAGTAAAAGCCACTACACCGAGCTTTCCACTAGAAATCCCACCTGAAGGGTGGGTACAGATAGCTCCACTAATCCACGGGTCCCGCCGTCCGCTCCGAACACGTCCTGCCCAGTGGTCCACCTCCTGGTACCGTCCTGCTCTACAAGCCTCAGCCAAGATCAACGTTGTCCGTCGTCTGTAACCAACACAACGTAGTGCGGGCATAGCCCGTGCAGGGGTGAGTATAAGCTACTCAGTAGGGACCCCGAGACCCCTGAAGGTCTCCCAAAATCCACAAAGGATAAACCAAAAAGGTGAGATACAAACACGAAGTAACAACCGACACTGCTTAGGTATATGCCCATACATATACCTAAGTCATCAATTCCAATACGCTCCAACCTCCGAGCCCATGTACAACTCAGTCCACACAGGAAAGTATACGTATTCCACACAGGAAAGCAAAACGAAACCCACACAGGATAGCACAACACAATCCACACAAGAAAGCAACAGGATTCAGCTCACACAGGTATACTTCATCGAAAGACGATAAAGATGGTCTCTGATCCATCTAAGTCATCGGACCCACGAAGGATCGATAGATAACTAACCCCCGCAATGACCCACACAGGATCGGGCCCACACAGGACCTGTAGGCGCTGGTTCACACAGGACCGCTGAGCGCAATGACCCACACAGGATCAGACCCACACAGGATCGGGCCCACACAGGACCTGTAGCACTGATCCACGTAGGATCGCTGAGTTCTGTAGTCGTCGTCGTCGAATCTACTAAGGATCTCTGTACTATCGTCATCGCAGTCACAGTAGCAGTAGCAGTCGCAGTAGCAGTCACAGTCGCAGCCAGCACTTGGGTTCCCGCACACAGCAAGCTCGTTCGGGAGGGTCCGCTCCACGAGCCGAGAGGCTGATACATCAACTGTCACAAAGTCCAGAGTTGATGTATCCAAAAGATCCGTATCGTCAATAGGAACTCAACGCCGCAGACGGCGCGTCAATCGGACGCCAGGTCTGAGAGTTATTGGCTTTTTCGTCGTAGGGGCCCGGTTGGTTTTTAAGGCAAAACCAACCCGACCGTACTCCACCTGCGTCAAAACCTCGGGCGGAGCATTCCAAAAGATCCGTCTCACAAATAGGAACACAACAAAGCTGACGGCATGTTAATCGGACGTCCGTAGCTCAAGATATGAGTGTTCCCGCTCCGAGGGCCCGGTTGGTTTTGTGTACGAACCAACCCGGCCGAACTAAAAGTATTCCGAAACTTCGAGTGCGATACACCGAATCGACCGTCTCGATCCAAGGATCGCATCTCCACTGACGGTTCGTCAATCGGAGGTCTGTAGCTCAAGTTATGAGCAATATACCGAAGTCGATTTGAAAACGGGGGGTCCGGGTCCGGGCCGACCCGGCCCGACCCCCCCCCCCCGGGTCGGCCCGAACTGGGCCGACCCGACCCAGGTCCGACCCGGCCCGGCCAGCGGCGCGGCCCGGCGCGGTGGCGCGGCCGGGGCGCCATTCGGGTGCCACGCCCGAGGGGGCAAGGCCCCCGCCCTTCCTGCTGGCGGTGCGGCTGGATGTCGCGCCTTGGATCAAACGGCCCCCCTCGTGGGGGCCTGCCTTTGAGAAAAACGGGGGGGCGCTGCCCCCCTTTGTGAAACCGACCCCCCCCCCCCCCATTATGGGGGGCCAATTTAACCGCCCGGGGGAATTTAATTCCCCCAGTTTTGCACCGTCCCGGCCGGCCCGACCTGGCCGGCCGACTTCCTCTCGACAGGACCAGCATGGGCCGGTCCTCTTCCATTTTCCGGCACCGGCGGCCCGGCTGGCCGCCGGTCATCACGTCCCGCCGCGGCCCAGATCTGGCCGCGGCCCCGCTCCAGCCGAGGCGCCTTCGGTTTCCTTCGACGCGGCGCGACGGCGCCGCGCAATATTTGCCATGTGATTCCCGCGTGGTGCGACGGCACCACGCCATCTCGTTCATCCACAAGAAAATAATAATATTCAAGAACAATGGAGGGGGGATTCGGCCGTGTTTGTGCGGTCCGGCCCTCCTCTCGTTAGACGATAACACATAAACATTTATCCTCAAGTTTTTCATGCTAGAACCAAGAACGAGAATAAATAAATAATCAACAAAAAACCCCTACCTCAGTTTCAAGAACGATGATCGTCAACGACCCGCGGAAGACGCGTCGCGGTGGTCGGCATCACGGAAGAAGGACATCGATGTCATGAAGCGAGGATTCGATGTTCTTTGACAACGATTTCGTCGTGGGAAATCGTCGCGGAAGAGATGAAGCGGAAGAAGACATCGTCGGTGTCGCGGGTATGGCGTCGCAGAAGACGATTCCCGAGAACATGGCGTTCTTCGTCGATGTTCGAAGGTTCTTCGCGTTCTTCGTCAAAGTTTGAAGAAGAAGAAGAAAGGTCCAAATTCTCTCAAGATTTTCTAGAGAATTCTAACCCAAATATAATAAGCTAAGGTCTTATTTTATTTACACAACCAAACCATTTTGAAATTCAAAGGTTTGAAATTAAACAACTCAACCCATTTAATAACCCAAGTTGTCAAGTTAATTAAAGAGGGGTTATTGGGAGTTTAAAAAGAGAAGGTGAAGAGTTATGTTTCGTGTGGGCCCCACCACACTTAATCCTCCCAAGGGAGGTTAAGTGGATGTGGGTCCCACCTCTAACTCCCTTTGGGAGAAGTTAACCAACAAGTTAAAATAAAAATTTGTATTCCACAATTTTTATTTAACTTATTCTAAATTCCCAAAAACTAACTCTCAACCCGCAATAAACGCAACCTCGGAAAAGGTCTCCTTAAGCGAAAATCGGCGCTGCGAGTTCATCGGTGCCCTTGGAATTTGATTCCGGGCACCGGTTCAAAAGTTAAAAATTCCCGCTCGTTCGTTCACTGATCGTACCCGATCCAAACTTCGGAAATTTATTCCGGGCACACCGGGCCTCAGAATCAGGTGCCGTCAGAAACCGCGTTCTTGTAAAATTTCAAAGAAAATTAAGAAAAAAATTTCCCTTGAATTTTACGGGTCTTTACAATATTGTTCTGCAATACATTATAGATTGATTTACTCCATTGAATAATAAATAAATATTTTTAAATGGTGCCCAAAAAGCTGACTTTTCAGACAAGTTTTTATTATAGAGAAATATAGTATTGAATAGAATACTAAATTCAATACAAAATACATATCTAACATTGATAAAATCTACCTCCTAAAATCTTATCACCAAAGGTACCTTGTGGGTGAAGGAATTTTAAGAAGATATGTTTCTAAAATGACCATCATGGAAAAGGAGTATGCTTACCATGTTGTTTTACATAACATTGTATAAGTCCGGATGCATATTTAAAATCACTGATAAATTATAAATAATTTTAATCCATTAATGGCTAATATTTGGATATGAAATACACATAATCAAAATTTTATTAAGTGCATTCAAGACTATAGTTTTAAGTAATTATCAAAAAAATTGAATTTAATATATGAAAGCCTTTGATGGATATCCAAAGACCCAAATATACTTGTATTATCATGCAATTGTTACATAATTATTACTTATACAATTTATAGAAAGGTAAATGATTAATTGTTTGTGATATATAATTATGGATTTATTATTGTGGAAGAAGAAATTCATGTAGTTGATATTAAGGACATAAATCAAATACATGTGAATATGTCATAATTTTCATCATTGAAAATGTATGGGAGTGGGATTATAAAATATTTAAATTTTCAAATTTTCAATTAAAATGGTTTGATAATAAGAGTTAAATTAAAATTATGAATTGGGGATTATGAAAGTGAATTTTAGTAAGGAAGGGTAGAAAGGAAAATGCTTCATAATGACATCTAATGAGATATGAGTATTTTATGTTCTTGATCCCTCAAACACATGTTGGAAAGTTATTCTTTTTATGACTAAAACAACTATATAATTTATTGAAAATTCCATTTAAGATGATCCTTTAAATGAGATATCACAATTATTTTATAGTGGTCCAAATATTGAGGGTTTCACATATATATGAGGAGAACATAAAGATGGTATTTAGATACATTATAGAGGGTCTGAATTCATTATAACTTTAAGGACCATAAATATATTTTAATAAATAGGTTTGATGTCTTTGAATAATATTTTTATATTCAATATGTTTCCTCATAATATTATATATCCATTACTATACTTACATATTATAGAATATTTGTTTAACTTATCAAGTAGACTACGACTTCTTCACCTTCTAATAATATTAATCTTAAGGAACAACATAATAATGATTTTGAAATTGACCAATTGTTATTATGTGGAGAATATTATGAAGATAGACAATAATATGAATGTGAGCACCCTGATATAGTTGAGCTTGAAACGAGAGGTGACCAATAAGGGAAAAGTGATAAGTATGAAAGGGATATGAAAAAATTCAGACTATAGTTTTAGAAAAATATATTAACTTCATAATTAGAGGTAAAAAATTAACGTTTAGAAGGAATGCATGTGCCCAACCTATTGAATCAAGAAATTATACTTTCATTGTTTATATTAGTGTCAATACTCAGATGGACATTAATGGAACTAATTATGTATTTATCGACAGAAACAATTTTGGAATACATTATGGTAATTTTATAATATAAATTTTCTATATTATAATGAAATAAAATAATGAAACATTTATTCAATCTTAATAATCCCTTATAGAGTACATTTTATTAGAAAACTATAATATAAAATACATAAAAATAATTGTTAGTAAGAGTCCCAAATAATTTCAAATACTTTTTACAAAACATCATCTTTGGGATAATGAAAGGAAAGTCAAACCCCACTCACCAGATTTATATGAAAACATAATAAACTAAGTGAATTGGGATGATTTTGTTTTTTATTATGATAAATATGAATTTAAGGTATATTTTAATTGATATTTTTATTTTTATTTTATTTATAAAGTAATTTTATTCATGATTTTTAATTTATGAAACAAAAATGGTGTGTGAAAAATAAACAACATGAAATTTAACCATTGAATATATACTATAAAAGAAGTATAGGGTATGTTTCTCTTGAAAAAATATGGAATATAATTTAAATATGTAGTAAAATTTTTATGTGATATAAAAAAATAATTATGTTTTTTCATTTAAATGTATATTGATTAATTGTAATCTCTTGCAACGTCCATCCCAAGTCATGTGCCATAAAAGGTGGATAGTTTAAATAAAAATGGAAAATATTTAATGAAAACACACATAAATTATGGGAATTATTTGTAAGTATGTCATAGTAAAAATTTAATATACTTTAGTATATTATTATATGAAACTAACTACTTAGTATTTTTTATTATTTTTGTTTATACATAAGTTAAATCATCTACTATAGATTAATAACACATACATTTAGGGATTTAAATCATCTAGAATATTATGGACAAGTTAAAGCTACTGATTTTAGCATCTCACCATGAGATTACTTTAGGAATGTAAAAACACATGCACATACAAACAAGTAAGTGAAAGATTTATGTGGAGATATTGATTCTATAATGGAAAATTTAAATAAATAGATAAAAATAATAGACTATATTCATAGAAGGTATTAATGAGAATAATAATAAGAAAATTACTAAATTATGAAGATAATCATTCACCTAGTTTCAAATCAATCCAATCACTTAAAGGATTTCCTTATGTGAGGAAATCAAGTTTATTTATAATAGTTTATGTTAATTTTAAAACAAAACATTATTGATATCATTCTTATATTAAAATATTATAAGATGAAATTTATTGTGATTTATATATATAATCACCTATTCATCATATTTTTACAATAGGTAAAATATACAATATCAAAGGTGATATCCTACACAATAAATAACTTCCAAAAATCACATGATATTTGGGATTCACATAGCTCATAAGTTGAGAACTAATCAACTTGTACCCATTGATGATTTTGATATTCAAATAGTTAAAATTTATATTAGAAATTTTATATCAAGTCCTTTTAATATTGTAAAGGACCAAAATAATAATGTGTTATATAATTTACAATTTATTTTATATGAAAAATTATTTTTTGATGGATGATAAAAGGTTTGGACAGATGTATATAATGAGAAAAGAGAAAAAATATGACTGGGTCAAAGAAATCCCCAATGAATAATCATTGGATAAAAAAATTCTTCTCAAGATACCTTTTCACTATAAATTGGTATTCCCCATTTTTTAATATTGAAAATTCATATTAATAGAATGTTTCAAAATCGATATACTACTGACACAGAATTTTAAGTGAAAATTTATGGAATGGTAACTCATAGATTTATTCTTATAAAATATGTAAATGAAAATATCAAGCATGAATTGTTGGAAATGATGGATATGAATGAATAAATGAATCACATTTCTAGAATTCCCCAATCCTCTATAATATCTTCCTAGATAGCTCATCATGACTGGTCAGCCAGTCTCATGTCATGTGACCTCACCCATCACATGCATAAAACCGAACCTCCCTAGGCTGTCCAAGTGCTCTACACTATCCCAAGCCATGTGGCTGAGTCTAATCATGGTGAAGCCTCCTACATTGATTCCTTATCAATTGGCATCTTCTTATTGTGACAGACGTCTCAGCTCTATCACACCTCCTTCCAAAACTAGCTAACTGGAACCCCTCTAATAGAAAAAATTATGTCACCAGTGCCTTCTCTATCAACCAGACATAGGTGTGAATGCACAAGGTTACTATGACAGCACAAATATCTCTATAGAGACCTTGATCAAACTTCTCGGCTCAGAAGCTACCATATTGGACCACGTCTAAAGTGTTTCGAGTAAGGTCTATGAACCTAGTAATGTACTCAGCCACCATCATCCCCCCCTACCATGGCTCTAGAATCTCCCTGAATCCAAATGAATCATAAGTAGGAGGGTTAGTTATCCTCAGGGAAGAGCTACTATAAGTTATCCCATGGTAGTGCTGATTCATCATGCATGTGACTAACTAGGCTCCACCAATGACCAACCATTCCATGGAAAAGACTCACTATCAAATCCACTATTTGATCGTCCAGTTTCTAAACGAGGCTGAAGAGAAAGACCACCGAATCTAGCCAATCCTCTATATCTTAAGGATATGGGTCACCAAAGAACCTTAGTGGTCTCTAATGTTGGAACTCACAGAGTGCGCTCAGCCAGCACACGTCCTTATCCTACTCTGCTGAGACTATCTTCTTCTCAATAGGTGGAGGTGTTGCTACCTTTCCAACTGGAGGAAGGGGGATTGTATGATGGAGCCTGAAGTTAGGTATCATCACTCATAGAATAGTCTCCATTAACTAGAGCTGGTATCCTGGCTTGCTATCATCGCAAAGGCATCTTGAAATTTATCAAGGAGTACCATGGTCGAATGAGAATATATATACATATATATATATACATATATATATATATAACAACAACAATGGTAAGATGAATCAAGAAAGATAATCAAGGACTCAATCCTATATGATTCATGTACCAATGTTACCTTTAACAAATGTCTCAGGGTGATAAGTTGAAAAGCGGGTAATTAGGGTCCTGGTGAATGTCAACATCAGAGACCATACCATCATTGGACTCCCTTGCCTAAGAGATGCACTAAAGACATGTTGAAGCTATTCCCCAATACCCAACCCAAAACATGTTAGGGAAATGTTTGATCAAAATACCAATGGTTGAGCAACTTTTGATACCATTTTTGCATGACCCAACCCATGTAGGGGCTTGAGCCTCAACTACCCCAATCCCACATCCATAGGCTAGGGGTGGAAACAAGCACTGAAGCTACAAAAAACTCGGAGTGTCCTTTTCTTAAGAACTTGTACACACACATGTAGCCAAATTAATGTAAAAGTGTATAAGGAAAGGAAAAAAAGTTTCTATACTACTATATATAAACCGAAAACATGCATCGACCTCTTAATAGTACATGTACAGGTACTGTAAATTAAACTAAAAGGAAAAACCCTAGAAGTAACTATAATGGTAAAATAGATAAGAGAGTCCCACTCTTGGATTCCATGCTATGACTACCATACGTGGTCCAAGCACCCATATCTCTATGATCCTCTAAAGTCATGATCAACCTATCAATCTACTGCATAAGGCATGACACATGTGGGAAAATCCAATGTAGTGGTGATTATAAAAATACTCATTAAGTCACCCCAAAAAGGTGAAGGTTGAGCCATTAGAAATACACTGAATCTTAAAGCAGTGAACATGACATGATATATTAAAGGAGTATAGCTCATCCTAAAAAGAGATCGAAAGTAAACTCTTCCAAACCCAAGGATCTCAAAATGGTGAGAATATTAACTTCTCATTGAGTCTTCACTACCTATATTTAGAGAGTATAATTGTCTAACCATGAGAATCTAGACACAGAAAGCATGTGGAATACCCCACACATATTCGTCGCTCCTAGAAGGAGAGTATCCAAAACCCAAGTAATGGATACTAAAGAAATATATATATATATACATATATATATATATACATATAGATATACATATATATTCAGTTAAATAAGCCCAAATGAGAGATTAAGGGAATCTCCATCTCATAGCTCAGTCCTGGAAAAGAGTTCCCAATAGTTCTTGAAAGTCACCATCAATGATGCTAAGCATCCCTCATGTATACCCTGAACACATAAGTTAAAGGGACTCAGTCACCACACCATGATACTATCCTCTTTGGGCAGATCTGTCTCACCCACACAATTTTAGGTCTTGTCAGAAGGATGTGTCTCGGTGGGAAAAGATCCCCTATTACTTTTGAGTCCAAAGTAACATCAATGTACGTCAAATCACTGATATACATATCCAAGAGGTCGTGCCTCATGGTTAAGGACCCATTCCCAGCTCGAATGGAGGGCTACACTCCAGTTTCATTGAGGACCCATGCCTAGCCTAGCTAGAGAGTTCCCCTTGGAATAGATCGATGACCCATGCCTAGCTTGGATGCTGGTTTCCACTCTAGTGTCATTGAGGATCCATGGCTAGCCCGAATGGAGGGTTTCACATGGAATAGGTTGAGGAATCATACCCAGCCTAGTTGGATGGTTCCAATATAGTGTCATGGAGGGACCATGCCCAGCTTGACTGGAGGGTTCTACTCAAAATAAGTCAAGGATCCATGACTAGCTCAATAAGAGGGTTCCTCTCTAGTGTCATCAAAGACCCATGAACTTCCTTGTTGGAGGGTTCCACTCAAAATACTTTGATGATACTGTAAGATCGATGATTTCATCGGGTGTCACTCTGGATGGGTATCACACCTAGTATATCTCACATAGTATCTCAAAATCCACTACAGAGGGCACCATTGCATTTTAAAAAAAACAGTCCGGATACGCTATGCGTAGGACAAAATATGAGTCCAAAAAAAGAAGATACAATAGATAGAAGGTTCATAAGGTGGTACATGGCGTGTGTGGGGACCACATGACATGTGACCCCACCTCATATCATAGTTGTGTACCTTGAGATACTAGGGTACCAAAATGTTAACCAGTATGCCAAGGAATGCCATTGTACTACCAAAACACACCGCACATCTGGCCAAAAGGCTAACAAGCAGACAATGATCATCATTGGAATGAAAGAAAAAATATCATAACTTTACTAACTTTCTTCCTCAGACAAACCCAGATAACCAAAGGTGTTACACCATTGAGATCCTTATAGAAAAGTGCACATTATCGACTATTCATTCGCCTGAAACGGACTCCCAGTGAAGAAGTTGCATCTCTCTGGGTCGTGCACAAATTATTCTTCATGGGTCCAACTATCTATCTTGAAATATATCAAATGGATCACACAATTTTTATCCTCATGAAAAAAAACATGGGATCAACAATACATTCATCCAAAACAGACACCTAGGGAAAAAGAAAAATTTCACCGCAAATGCCCAAACTAGGCTTTGTGGGGCCCACATATTGATTTCCATTTAAGCACATGAAATCAATATTGAAACATACACCTCAATTGAAGTGTCATGATGCCAATGACAGTGCATCGGTTGAATGTTGTATTTAGAAGTATGGAGGTTCAAATTTATAAAAATAATAATAATTTACTATTATTTGAGAGTTTCAGGGGCCCGAGACATGATCCAAAAATATAAAATTCTCAAACTAGTCTTGAATGGTACTTCTCGATGCTAAAATCACGTGGCCACAAATGGCGTGTCAAAAAGATGCTCGGATTGAAAGATATGGGAGTTTGAAGGTTCGCCCGAAGACCAGCCCACTCTGGATAATCTGCTTCGCCTGGGTCGGCTCGCTCCGGCCGACCTGACCCCTCTTACTCTGTAGACCACCTCACCATCCTATGTCTAAGCTGTATCACCCCTACATGTTGTCACCTGCGCACCCCACACCACCACGGTGCTCCACCTCTATCCCCACACCAATGCTAGCTCCTGCGGCTGTCGTGCACTGTCGTTGGCCACTGCGGACCACCGTGTGTTGGTGGTCCTTCTGTGGACCACCAGGAATACTTCGGTGCCTGGAAATTTAAACCAATACAAGATCTGGGATCCTCTAATCATGATCTATATAAACGTATGCTTCTCTCAAATATCCATTTCTGTTTCGACATGAAGAAATGTAACCACATCTTCCACTCACCTACATAGCTCCTCCAATGCCCAAAACTCAAAACCGAGCAAAGATATTTACTCTTCAGATCAATATCTTCATATAGCTATGATTTTCCCAAATATTCATCGATGTTTCAATGTGAAGAAAAGTTTTCGATGAATAAAGGACAAGGAACTAAAAGAAAAAAGTGATCTAGAAATTGAATATTTTGATGTATTTATTAGTTTGTCCATCTATAATCACATGTGAGGCAGCGAAAATGATAAATAATCAAATTCAACAAAAAAATCTTTAATCGGGGAATGCATAATATTAAATAACAATCCTTCATATATTTTGAACTCACAATTTCATTCTCTATACTCTAATATTCTCATATCTAAAATATCATCATGATCCTTCAAGGGTTCGACGTCAATTCACCAACGGAATTGAGAGCAGGATCTTCGCTAGTCATGGCGAGAAATGAGCCAAACCCTTGTTCATTTCCTTAAAAACCTATTTATATGAATTCAATAATTCACCCACCAAGGGTCATGATGTCCAAAAATCTTGCACCCTCTTACTTTTGGTCGTGCTTAGGTAAAACACTATGCTACGAACATGACAATGGTCTATGATTTCCAATCTGAGTCCCTACTAAGAAGTTATTTGAAATAACTTCCATGATAAAATAATTTTATTTATTTATTTTATTTATGGTTTCTCCCTCTATGAATTTTTCTATAGACACATTCACCGATAAAGTTTATGTCCCTTTTAGGGTAAATAACACACTCTAGACTCCACTGTGGCCTCATATTTCTAATCCAAGCATCCGTTTGAGAAATATATTGTTTCTATTACGTGCATAGTATTAAATAAACTTAAATGTTTTGTAAAATTTATTTTGGGTACAATGGAACTCAAAGATGTACGTCATCATAACGCCTAGATCTGGAAATATAATTAGAAATATTCTAATGTCTTAGAAGTCAAAAACCGGGTCTTTACACTAATATGGATGACACCCACTATAACCACTATAATGGAATCTTATAATGACTTTTTTCCACAAAGATTCAAAACCCAATAACAAAGCCTTTCCCCTCTTAAATTCGTAAACCCAAACATAACTATATTTTTCTACCAAGAGTCAAAACCTGTCCATATGATCCCTTGGACGAACTACCCAATGCTTAAATTTTGTTTGGGATTCAAAATCCAATTACCTACCTTTAAATGGGTAGTGTAACCTATTAGAATTATGCACACAGAAGAATAATAAGATTAAATAAAAACCATAGAACTTGATGAAATCTTCACAATATTAGAGTCAAGGAAGTATATAATTTTCCAGTAGAAATGGGTCAAATTATTTTAGTTCATCATCTGGGTAGTAGTTTATCACCATAAAAATGCATCACTTGTATAGTTTAAGAATACCCTCAACCTCGGGTCACATTCATTGGTTTTGTCCACTAGATGTATATAGAGTTAATTTTTTCATAGTAGCTTTATAAATTGAAACCTATAGATTAATTTTTTTTCTAATGAAGAAATTTTGAGTTTTACATGTTCATTTCCCATGTAAATATCCATTCATAAATCTTTCATAAATGAAAAAAAACAATTTCTTGTAAGTCTTCCTGCATATCCTATAAAAAAATAAATAGTATAAAGTGGAACTTTTTATAAAAATTAATACAGTAGTAAATAAAAATCATTAATATCATTGAAATAATCCTTAATAATAATCAATATTGACCCTTATTATTTCAAATTTTTTGAATTTTAATATTCCAATTCCCAACATTTCACCATGAATATCAACACATGCTAATTCCCATGTGAATCTCATTTAATTCATCATAAAAAAGATTAAATCTTATTATTATGGATTCTAAATAATTATTGATTTATTATATAACAAATAAAACTCTAATTATATCTATAATAAAGTTTTAAAAATTGAAATGTGCAATATTACATTAAATATATAATATTTTTATGTTTTTGAATATCCTAGAGAAATTCATAGAACCACATAGGAAAAACCACATAGGAGAATAATATAGGATAATTATGTAGGTAAATTTATGTAGGTGATTATAATATGATATCAATTTAAGGTATTATTATAGGCAAATCATTTATGTGAATCACTACGTAAGAGAATTCATCATGTATCCAAAATTCAATGTATTTAAATTCTGAAATCTAAAAACAGCTTGAATTAAAAAATTTAGATTTAAAAAAAACCTTAAAAATGGAATAATTAGCATTACTTATAGTTCAATTATATTTATATAATTTAATTACATTTAAATATATTCAATAATACCCTTAATTCATTTTCTATATAAAAAGTTATCATCAAAATAAAGTAGAAAAACAAGTCTAGAAAATTGAAAAATTCTTACTAGAAACATGTAGTGAATTATAACCTAATTTATAAAATTAGAGATATCAATTCATAACATTATCTACTCTAATGAAATGTAGATAATTTTTTTTATATTTCTAACTAAAAAATAATCAATAAATTTGTAGTTCTTTAGCCTATGTTATGGTCAAAATACAGAAGGTAGTCGATTCTGGAAAATTGGCTATATAGTGAGCACTAAATTGGGTACATAGAAGATTTGGATCCATGAATTGGATATGTGAGAGAAAGGGATATATTAATTGGATACATGATAATAGTAAAAATCATTTTAAATTGATATTATAAGGTCCCTATGAACTTGTTTATCCTAGGAACACTGTATAAAACTTGAAGAACAAGCCATGACCAATCAAAATATGAAATTTAAAGATATTTTCTACAAAAAAATATTATTATATAATCAAAGTTAAGTATAATTTAATAAAAAAATTAAATAATAAATAAATTAAAAACTACATTATATAATAATCATATTGAAGTATACCTTAATAAATATATAGGTTAATAATCAAAATATAATAATTAATTAAGACATATGTTAAAGAGAATAAAACAAGTATAGTTAACAATATATTAAGACTTATAATTAATAAAAATAATAAAAAACTAAATAAAATAATTATTAAATTAATCACGATATGATATTTTGTAATTATAAAAAACATTAATTGGTTCAATGAGCCACTCAATAAGGATAAATTCAAAAATTGGAACAGTTAGGTCACCTCCAAACTAACTATTTAACCTTATTTATGCATTAATTTTCCGAATTTTAATTTTTCCCATTCCCATCCCATTTTTTAGAATCCTAAAATTAATAACATTGACTTAATGTCAACAATTAAGATAACTTATAGTGAAATTAAAACAAATATTGAAGATACTATAGAAGAAACAAATCAGAAACTATAACCAATATCAAAATAAAAAGTACACTATCATAGCTATATATTTTTTACCAAAATGAATTTCCCAAACATACCAATGTAAAACCATAGTAATATCCCAAATCATGGCCCATTTTTAAACATTTAACAATAAAGGTAACAATAATTTTCTTTAAAATGTTTCAAATTAAGTTTATAGAAAATTACACCTATAATCTCATATAGTTAGAGTATTCCATAAAATACCTATCATGGTACAACAGGGTTCATGAGACACAAAATCCTTCTTAGTCTCCAATGGATAAGATACTAGACCAGGGAAAAATGAAACCAAATCCTTCTGAGTCAACCAATTTGAACATTAGATCTTTTTACCTACCACTAAAAGCTTAATAGTAATAACAATTGAATCATACCTATAATGGGGAATGTAATGAAAACCTAACCCCCATAACATTGACATCCTTATGAAATAGTAAATAATAGAAATCATGAATGTAAATAAATAAAATTCTCCAAATGAAACAACAATACTGTAACAACCAAGTGTAAATGCAACACAATACAAGATCAACCCACCACCAATGATATGACCACCCCACCACCCTTTATCAGTCTCTCAATACTCTATCATATCCAATGATTCAATGATCCCATAAAACCAAAACACATACTGGGGGTGAGTACAATAGCTATTGAGATTTGATAATACTTCCCATAAATCCCAATATATATGAAAATATAAAAAATAAAATTTCGTTTTTAAAACATACCTTGATTCTTTAAAATTTTATAAATATTAAAGAAGTAATAAAATCTCCAAAAATAAACAAGTTTCTAATAAACCATAGATATTACCAATTCATAAATAAAAATTTGAAAACCCAACACTACACTTTTGTTCACTCAACCAACATAAGAGGTAATCTTTAGAAATAATTAATAACCAATATGGGTATCAGTAGCTCATGAGTGAATGAATAACCATAATCCTTGCCTTTTTGTTGATGTCATGTTCCCCACATTGAAGTTATAGTTTTCATAACCTCACCTCATCCTTACCAAAAAATTCCTTATACCAAAATGAGTGTTTTCTATAACATCACCTTATCATTATTGGCAAGCTCCTCACACCAATATGTTAGTTTTCTATATCTCATGTCCAATAACTTAACCCAACTAAATCGATAACAGTATCTACCAAACACAAAGAATAATACATTAACCAAGCATTAAATAAACCAATTCTATAATACCATCAAACACATGCCATTAGTGAACGCAACCAAAATAACATCACACTTAATAAAACTCAATGAACTTGTTCCATCAATAATCTATTTCAAAATCCTAATTTCAATTTCCACTCAAAATGTTTAGAAATTAAAAACACACTCAAAATTTCCACCTTTTCATTTTTTCCAAAAAACTACGCAAACTAATACTATTTATCCTAAACATATCAAGAACATAATTCAATGACCTTAAATACATGAAATAATTTAATTTAAAATCTGATATCTAATCTCACTCAATTTATCACAAATAAAGAGAGTAGGATAATATACCTACATAAACATGACAATGAAGCCAAACCATGCCACTAAACACAATGATCATTTCTACTCATAACCCCCTCAAACCCCTAATTAAAAAATTACTAATGATATAAAGTGTTTCAAGATGAATTAAAAACCCATAAATTTAAAACATTTATTTTTAAATAATAATAATAATAAGATAACAAGGAGGGACATACCTTCCATTTGATACCCAAACATATTAAGATCTGAAGGAGAATATATTTAAATAGATAAATCTAGGATATTAAATCCAAAATCACCCCATATTTGAGATACACCTGGCCAATAAATAAAATGATCTAAAAATTTTAAAAATTTGGAAAAAATAAAAGTATCAAGGGTTTTTTAAGTTGTTACATGTTTTGACTACATGTTCATAAAGATGGTGCATTATCCATTCAAGCGTCACTATCCTCAAAATAATTGGCATGAAAAACTAGTCTGTAAGGTTTTATGTGTCTATGGATTAGTAGTGAATCCCTCAATATCTCCCTATAATCCATTTAATGGTTTTACCAAATTTTATGTATGTACCCTTAAACCCTGATCAACCCATGGACCCTCAAAACTCCTCTAAACCATCATAATTACTCCCCCAAAAACCTCTAAACACCTCAAATCACCTACCCAATCTTCTAAGAACCACTAAAAATCCATAAACACCTACCTCAACTATCTAATAAAACCAAAGTCAAACATTTTTATGTTTATACAAAAATCAATACTTATAGATATGGTTAATTTATCTATTTATATTTAAAATAATTTTATAATTACAACATGAGGTTCAATAATTATAGTTTCATCAAGTACTCAATTTTTTACATTTAAGATTAAACCTGGAATCTATAAAGCCTTGGAATATGGCCTTTAATGAGTTATAGGAACGAAATTTACTTAAATATGAGGGTTCAATCACAAATCATGATGCTAATCATTGGTTTGATGACATTGGGATAACTCTTTTTCTGATCAAAATGAGTGATGAGCACTATATTCCCTTACAGTTATGTTTTTGAGTGGTTTGATTTACAAATTGTGGATGAATTTATTAGAACATCATGATATGGATATGAATTTATGGAATTATTTTTTCAATTTACTCAAGAAAGAGTTCTTATTAGATACTTTTAAGCTCCAGGGGTGAGACAACCCTAGAACAATACACCAGGATCTGGTGCTAAAGCATAATCATTACATATTGAATTTGATACTAATAGAAGTGAACCAATTTTACCCATCTATAATTAAAACATAAAAAACTAGCTTTGAGTCACTTACATATCCATGACTTTATATGTTTAGATTTAAATAGAATTTTTAAAAACCCTTTATGTAACATAACTAATGTCATTCTACTTAATTGACATTTCCCCTATTATACCCAGATTTTATTTTTTGATAAGAATAATTCAACATCTCCCACAAAATTTCCCACACATGATAACCTTCTAGACCAAACTTATATAATATCATTCTTTATAACTTAAGGGATATTGAAATATAAGAAAGGGTTAGCTCAAATACTTACTAAGGGTAAACATGGGAACATGAGAGATATTAGTAAAAAGTTATCATAAGATTATCATAAGTACAAGATAACATAATCTTGTGCAAGTTATCAATTTAAAACATTCGTACCTAGAAAATATTATACCACACACTTGAAAATCATTTCATATCCATAATAATGATTAATAACGGTGTAAAATAATAAATCAACCATCATGAATACATTCTTATGACATTATAATAATATGAAATCATTATCTTGAGAATAAATATATTCATAATAATGTAAATGAATAATCTTGTCAACATATCTAACAAAAATAATACTTATTCATCAACATATGAACATATATTTTCACCATCATGTCCATGCATAGTCTTTTAAGAATAACTATAAGCAATCATACTTATTCATTAAAATATAAACATAGATATTCATAATCATGTTCATGATTATCATAATAATATCATATTTTCATGATATATATATATATATCATTAAAAATTATTTGGATAGATTTTATGGACCCAACCATCACAAAATGAAAATCATACATATGTGTGACACAATATCATAAATCATGCATCATTTTATCATAAAATAACACATAGAAAAGAAATGAGTTTCATAAATATTTCATTATCACCTGATCATAGGACATACAGACAAAGAAAATGGATGGTGTCATTATATATTATCCTTTTTTTATGAATAATAAACGTCAAATTATGTTAACATAGGTTAAAAATACCCTTAAAATTGTATTTAAACATTTCATTGAAAATAGTGTAAAACATCATTTTCATTTGGTATATTTAGAACTAAAAATTTATAGAATATTGAGGAAAATAATTTTTTAAAAAATAATCATGGAAACATATTAACAAATATTCAAATAAAATAAAAGTTATGAGAAAAGGAAGATATGTTCATGAGGTAAATGTCAGAATATAGATTCATTTCATACTTTTGGTAAAAGACCACAAGTGCCTTGCTTGAAAAATGATAAGTAGATTCCTATTAAAAATTTAAAAATAAATTAAAATATAAGAGAAAATTAATTCAAATATCCATTTAATCATATAAAATGAAATTCTTGAAAACATATTAAAAAACATGGACATGGACGAAAAAGTTCGTCGATTATAGATGAAATAAAGTTAATTTTTTTTTTAAAACATTTTCTCAACCAGTTTATATACCAAAGAGAGTAGAGTGAAGATTTAATTTGAAAAAACGAGAAATAAATATATAATAATAAATTATAAGTGGTTTAAATGATAAGTATCATATAATTTCCCTTAATGAAAATTTAACATAGACAATATTGAAAAGAAAAGAGATTGTATCATAAATATCTTATAGCTTTAGTAATATTTGGATCTAATTATCATGAAATATAGAAAATTATATAGATTTTTAAATCACAATAATTTTAATTAAAACAATTATGAAATAAATTAATGGTCATTATATACACCACATTAAATAATCAAGTGGTGAATATTCCATATGTCTCAAAGAAATAAAAGCGATGTAAGAAATCATAACCTCATGTCCTGTCTTACTTCAAATGAATTAAAAATTACAATATATTAAATATATATTTATTATAAATATATTAAATAAATATATTCATATATATATTTATATATATATATTACTATAAATCATTCCATTATAATTTTCAATTACCCTTTTATTAACAATCTTCATTAAAATCATTATTCGGGTGAAAAATGTTCCATTTTCCATGCATGATTCAGTTTGAAAATTCTTGTTCTTGAATCTTGGTAAAGTTTTCATCATATAATTAATAATAATCATTTCATAATAATCATATTTATTAATTATATTCACTTTTATAATCATACATATAAAATGATGATGAAAAATGAATTATATCACTTTGTGGAGATGGTAATCCGTACAAACTCATGAGTGATGTTTCTAGTTTCCGATGGATGGAAATAAATAAAGGTAAAAAATAATTAAAATTTTTATAATCTAAATTAAATAATAAATATAATATATATTCATTAAATTTATACTTATTAAGATCCATGTAAAATGCAAATGAAAAAAAAAGTCACATTTCTTTATGGATGTGGTAGTCCCCACGCACGCACGAACAACGTTATCATTTTCCAATGGATGGTATGGTATGAAGGTAGATAATATATTATAATTAAATAATTATAATTATTACATAAATATCATATATAAATAATAAATCCATCATAATATCTATCCATGAACTATGGTAAAGGAAAATGAAATAAATCGCATTGTGCAGACAGTAGTCTGTATGCATGCACGAGTGTTGCTTTCAATTCCCATTGAGATGTAAAGGATATGAAAAAGGTATTATTCATTAACATAATAACATTTTAGTATATTTAATAATATTATAATATTATATCTATGTGGTTGTAGAATATTTTGAGTATGTGGAATGAGAAATAAACATGGAAACACTCGATTAAGAGTTATACCTCTACTTTGGAAAACCTCCTTTGGATTACACCTTAAACCTCTAAAGAGTGGTATTATGGGGATAAAATGTATTATAATACATTTATAGGGAATTTAGAAAGATATTTGGGAAGTTATTGAATTAAATAAATTACTCACAAGCTCTGAATAAATTATGGGAGGAGGTGTTCTTTTATAAGTGGGGCGAGTGGAAAACATGCAATTAATTGAAATATTAATATATAATATACATATAATTCATTTAAAATGGATAAAAACTTCATTATATTCTAATATTAAGAGGAAAATTTTTAAATGTAATCAAATAATATATTTTATATAGGTTTAGGTACGATTTTAAACCTTATCACTTGGTTTAACCCATTTATTAACCCTGTTTAACCTTAACCAAAATAACAAAATTTTCACTCCTTAAAGGTTTTGAAAGAATTTTTAAAAATTAAAAGCGTAAAATAAATTAAAAATGAATGATATTATATAAAATTTACAATAACTTGATCCATGATAGTATTTTTTATTATTTTATAATGTTTTAAGCATTATTTTAAAATAATAAAAACCATTTGAGGTCATTTTTTGAAAAATTCACAAATCATAACTTTAAAAAAATCAAGATAAAAATGAACCTAGAATATAAAATATTTAAAAATAAATTAAACAATATAATTATCCAATAAATTCTTTTAACAATAAAATTAATCCAAAATGTATTACTTTTAATGTTTCTAAAATCAATTACTTGATTTTTCTATTGCTTGAACAAGTGGTGCATCGATGTTCCAAAAGAGTTCAAAGTAATTATCTCATCACTAACAATTAAAAATAAATTAAAAAATAAATATAGTTTAATACTCATGAATTTTATCATATATATTCATTAATATCTAATTTTTATATCTATCCATATTATGACAACATGATATGTTTGAGAAAGCGACATTGTGTATATATCCTAACATAAAATAATATAAAGGTTGTATTAAAATTCATGTTGCCCCAAAATTCAATATTTTACATGTTTGGTTGTTTATGGTCAAATTATACTCACCAAATAAAATAAATACAAGTTTTTGGTTTATTTTGTTACCTTATCCTAGAGATTTGAACTTAATAAACAATCTTTACCCATTACCGTGGTGATAACATTTTACCATGGTTACTATTCATTATGACTAAAAAAGTTATTAACCTATTTAAAACATTATATCCTCATAACTATAAATATTAAATCCATTATTAAATATTAACTTTTTATAATTATAATGACTAAATTTTAAAATAATTACACAAAACAAAATGGAAAATAGTTTTTAGAAAAGATGAATTTTTAATCATAAAAATGATTTTATACCAAATAAATTATAATATTTATCCCTATAGAATTAATTATATTATTTTTAATAAAATGGATATTATTTTACTTGAAAAAAATTTCAAAACATAATGGTACTTTTAAGTTACTTCATTTAATGAAAATAAATGACATTTTTGCAAAAATTGATACTTTCTCAATTCACTCAAAAATTATTATTTTTCATAAAAATCCTAAACATTAATCCTAATACTATTATGAAGTGATTATTTCAAATTTTTATCCATTTTCTAAGAAAAAGTTATAAAATTTTCAAATAATATTTATAATATATGCACACAAAATGCAATAAAAACCATTATTGAAGAAAAATATTTTCGAAACATAAAATGACTTTATTCGAATTAATTTTCTAATAAAAATAATTAAATAAGTGTTAATTCAATCCATTTTATATATAATCTAATTATTTAATCATAATCATTTATCAATAGTGATTAATTTAATTTATTAAAAAAAATATTGCACACCAAAAAACAGTTTTATGAAAAATATCTCTTTTACCTTTAAAATATTTTATCTTAATTTATAAAAATTAATAATATATTTGTGATTTATTATTAATTATTTTAAAGATATATTTTTCATAATATTTTTATGCCTATTCATAGCCTCCAAACCAATACCTAGGTCATAACTATCATATTTAAATATCATTACTTCTATAATATATTACATTTTATTTAAGCTAGAACTTGTGTGTATCAGATTGAATCTATTAAATAGATAAATATTATAAGATCTTGGGGAGTTAAATTTTACCCCCTTAAAGAAAATTTTCCCTTGAAAATTTTATCTAGTGTTTGACAAAATAAGTATAAAATCATTTTTGAAATCTATTTAATGGATTGGAAGAGAAATATACTTAAGTTGTAGGAAATATATTTTAATCCATAATGGTAAAATTTCATTTGGAAAAGGTATTTAATGTATACGTTAAGAATATTACACTTATTAATTCCTAAATATTTCTTAATCCATGCATTTACCATTGTGATACTCATACTTTTGAATAAGTTTGATAAAGTGTGACTTCATAGTCAAGAAATGTTTTCCTCATAGGACGCAATAAATTTTTATTACTCCTTCTTGAGTTTGGAAAATTACTTTTCCATAAAGATAGAGAATATGAGAGAATATTCTTAATTAATTTCTATAGGATTGAATATGTGAAAATGAGATTCTCAAAAACAAGAGGGGGGGTGAATTGTATACTTTAAAAATTCCTTTGGAACCTTTAAAGTTATGTTTAACAAGGTTAAACAAACATTCACAAGACCTCTTAAAGAAACCTTTTCTATTTTATTAAAATAAATATTCTACCTTAAAGCGCACATAATATGTAATATAATCAGAGTAATGAAATTACAATGTATAAGAAGTTTATACTTTTGAAATTTAACAAAGTTAACATACAACAGCGGAATTAAAATAACTTGCAATAGTAAACAAGTAACAATAAGATTCTTTTAACCCAAAGAGAATGGTATCCAACAACCTTAGATAAAGGTTCCTTGATTTATAATTTCTATAAAGTCTATCTTACCCAAACCCCAGTAAGGCCTCAATCTGAAGATCAGTATCTGTCTTTCTATCCCCGCAAGCCCTCAATTTAGAAGGAAATCGAAACCTCTGTATTCCAAACCAGGAATCCCACGATCAGTATGATCGAAGTCTGCAAAAATCAAGTTTGAACAAGTTGTTCATTCCTGAACAAGTTGTTCACGACATCCTCACAAAGCACTGAGAGTTGTAAGAGCCTCTCTCTAGAAATCACTTCACATCTTTATTTTTTCAAAGTCAGTTGTCGAAGTTGAAGTGTTTTAATCATTCAACTGAGCTTGTATTTATAAGCAAAACTTCCCAATGGTCCAATCCTCTCCAACGGTCATATTTTTTCATAAATTTGAGAGGGACCTGGACACATTTCAAACATACAATAGTTACTTTTTAATAGATTGTACGACATAGTTTCATGTACCAGAAACAATGTTAAGTATGAGAGAACTTATAATCTCATATCATTGGAATGATACATTTAAACAACTCTAACATTATTAAGAAAACGTAATCTTAATAAATCAGGAAAATGGATTCATAGAAATAACATTATCAATAAAAAGAAATAATAAAATCAGAGTCACGTATACACCAGATTCGGTATCATGATGATCGACATCATATTTACACTAGAATCATTATTGAAGATTGGCATCATATATACACCGAAATCAGTATTAATGATTGGCATCATATATACACCAGAATCGGTATTGAAGATTGGAATCATATATACACGAGAATTGGTATTGAAGATTGGCATCATATATACACCAAAATAGGTATTGAAGATCAGCATTATAAATACACCTGAATTGGATTTGAATATCGTCATCATATATACATCGGATTCGGAATCATAAAAACTCAATCACATATACATCGGATTCAGAATCATAAAAATTGAATCACATATACATAAGATTCAGGATCATAAAAACTGAATGACATATCATAATGACAGGTCTATAGGTATAATAGAATAGAAAACATAATGATATTTCTGTAAGAATAATAGAATGACAATTCTGGATCTTAAGATAAAATACAGAACTTAAAAAATATTAGAAACTTAAGAAAAAGTGTTTGTGATTTTTAAAACATAAAACTACATAGAATTGAGAAGTCATAAGATATCATTATTGAATCAACAATATCCCCCTTTTTGGAATGTAGAAAAAATATTTCTTAAGGAAGAATATATTGACTTAGATAAACAAGTATGGGAAAAAAATTATCTCCCCTTTTGAATGAAATTTCTCATGAATACGAGTAACTCCCCCTTAGTTTATGATTCCCAAGGATCGTATTATTGATCTTTGAAGTCAGGCTTTCTTAAAGAAATATCTCCCCCTTAGACATACATTTATACTTAAAAGAATACTCCCCCGTACATGGAAATTATCCTTTCTTTCTATACTCCCCCTTACTATATTCTCCTTCTCAGAGATTATATTCTTCCTTTAAATAAATTCTCCCCCTTTGTGATTTTCAAAAAAAAGGAATGGAATGGATAAGTATAAGAGGTTCATGTATGGTTAAACAAGAATACATTTGAAAACAAAAGAAATATATGCAAGAAATTTCTTAATAAAATTTTAGAAAGAAGTTTTACATTACAAAAAAACATCAGAATGTAAAGAAAATTCATCCATTCTTCTTCTGCTCAGACAACAACTTCATTATCAAGGCTTTGAGTTTCTTCACTTCCTTGTGATCTTATTCAAACTTATTCAGTAAGATCTTCTGTTACTGATTCTTATTCTCTAAAGACATGATCCTTTCTTCTTGAGCAGCCACCTTTCTTTCTAATTTGGCTCTGACTTCCTTCTCACTGCTAACAGATCGAGCAACAGAATTGAGTTGACTAGCGTTCTCAGATGTTTATGTCTTTACCTTGTTGATCTTAGTTTCACAAGTATTAAAATATCATTTTGTTGAATCCATGAAGTCACTGAACTGTATTAGTTCGTCATTGATTGTCTTGGTACCGTTAAAGACATTATTACAAGTCACCTTCTGAGCTTTGGAATCAATAAAAAGATTATTGAAGCCTGCTTCTTGCTTGAAAACCATGTCTATAAGCATATTAGTCAATTCTGTATTTTGATTTAGGGGTTCTTGCATCATTTTACTCCGGGCATCTATGTTTTTAAGATCTGGAATGGTGCTGACCAACTTTCATAAAGATAGCTTGACAAAATCAATTTTGACAAATGAAGAGGACTCAGATCCCGAAACATTTTTTCCTTTATCAACTTCTATTAGAGTTAAGGAAGCCTGTCTCTCTATTATCTTAAAGGACTTTTGAGGAATTTCCTTATTATATGAAGCAACCAAAACATCCTTTCCTTTAATAGGGTCTCGAATTGGAGATTTTTCATCTGAAACTTGAAAAACATTTAGATCTCCATGATCATCTTCTTCTTGATATTCTTCCTATTCTTCATCATGTTGTTCAACCTTTTATTTCTCGGCTTCTTATTCTAGTTCAAAATCAACTTATTATTTATCTTCAACTTCAACCTCTTACTCAAATTCTATTTCTTCCTCTACTTCTATTTATTCAACTTGTTCTTCTCCTTTTTCTACTGAAACAGATTTAGAACCTGAACTCGAAGGAGTTCCAACATAATCTTCCAATTACTTTAATACATCATCATCATCATCTTGGATTATCGGATCTTCCATTTCTTGAAATGGTTTTGATAATGTAATGACTTTTTTAGCTTTCTGGATTTTCGGAGTGGCCACTAGTTTCTTATGAACATCTTGATATTTGGATACTTCTTGAGATTTCTTTTCTACAGCTTTTATAAGGGACTGAAAAACTTTCTCTTCCAAGGATTTCTTCTTCAACTTCTTCTCCTTATTTTCTTTCTCAAGATTTTAAGATTTCTTGATTTTTAGACCCTAAACCTCTGTAGGATTTAGACCAAAAGATGGTTTTATTTCCTTTCTAGTGGCTGCCATTTCTCTCCACTTTGTAACTATTGCATCTGAATAAGCTTTTGGTTTCTTTGCCGGAGGTGGTGTTGAAACTGAAATAGCAGGAACTGGTGCTGTAATGCTTGGATTATCAAGTTTCCTTTTCTTAGGAACTGACTTTGAATATTCTAGAACATCACCCTTGTTCTGGACAACCATTTCTTCAAAGTTTTTCGATTCTCTAATAAACACTACTTTCATCCTCCTTACCTCCAATGGCCTTAAGGCCTTCATTTTTTATTTATTTTTTCTAATCAACCTTTAAAGGGGTGAGGTGGAACCCTTACAAGGCTTGTAGGCATAAGTATTATGTGGCTCGTAGGCCTTAGAGAAATTATTTTCTTGTAGGCTTCAAACATTACATGAAACCCAGACTAACTACTTTGAACTGATCCTCCCCAGCATCTTCGTCATTAAATCAGCTCTCGACCTTCGCATGGCTGTTCGGCTAGGCTTTCTTGTTCATGCACAGGCTTGTCCTGATGGCAGGTTCCATACCTTCTCATTCTTACAATCTGTTTAGCTTCTGCTATGGTAAAATATCCTTACTCCTCCTCCTTCTGAAGTGTATTCCTTGTAGGTTTTCTAGTTTGCATCTGCACATAAGATGGCCCGAAGGCCTTGAGGTGGCTCGAAGGCCTTACTGACCCAATGGCCTGGGTGGTCCGAAGGCCTTAAAGGACTCGGGGACCAAATTGATGGCCTGAAGGCCCAAACGGGGGCATATTCATGGCTCTACAATGCCAAATAGTGCCTTCTACATTACCTGCTACAGTTCTATACAGTTCCTACTATAATACTCCTACAGTACTCGAAAATTATCCCCCACCTAGATTTGATCCCGAGTCTATTGGATGCACTTAAGGAGTCCTCACCAACTGGGATGAGGATCATGTGGTCATCCACCTTAGAGTGTCATCACTAAACAATAAAATCTTGAAAGGATTCGAGATTGATCGGCATTGAACATTCTTTTCTTGAAGACACAAAACAATTATCCTGTAAAAGGTTGTTGGGTACAAAAGGATCTGAGATCTTATGGTTCCACCTTTTATTGCCTGAATGGTGAGAAAGATGTACTTCACCAAGATGATCTTCCTTAGGTTGAAAAGAAAGTATAATAGAAAGATATCACAAATATTTAGAGAATCCTTATCTCCCTTTCTTGGAATAAGAAATCCTTGCATCTAGAGGGCCAACATCTTGTGGTTCATTGAAAGATTCGTAATCTTTGGATTCTTAACATACATAATACCAAGAAAATCCAAAGCCTTGAATTTTTCAAAATATCCTTCTTTCTTAGGGAGTTTCTGGGAGCAAAGAATAGCCTCCCATTCATACGGTATGTTAAGAACATTTGCTTCCTTCTTGTAGGGGATTGTATATGATTTATCATAGAATTTGAACTTAAACAGATCCTTATCGTTCTTTTGAATGAATGTAACAGATTCACAGAATTGAATAAGGAGGTTAGAATAAATCGGATCTGGACATTTCTCATTAGCTACGCAGACACTTTCCCATCCATTATATCTTATAACCTTAGAAATAAGAGAGTCATATTTTTCAACGAAATTAGGACACACTAACCTTTCCCTAAAGATTGACCAGTCCTTAATTTCCTTGATTACTGAAATCCGATCTGCTGAGGATTCTGGAGTCATTCAGGGTGATAGAGATCTTCGAAATGAAAGCTTTGATGGCAACAGATCTTCATCACTGAGATCAGTAAGGATGGTGCGATACTTGAAAATGAATCACCCCATATATAGATATATCTAGAGCTTTTCAACTTCCATAAGATGAGCAGACGGTTGATAAAAATCTGATCTGATCTGATGGTTGGGAATGGATATTGAAAATATGAATTCTGATCTTTTGAAGTAAAGTAAACCAGAATTTAATAAATTTTGAAATACCAACAACTAAAACATAAGATAAAGAGTAATAAAGATTACCTTTTCGAATACTCTCATAGATTTATCGGTATTATAATAATTTTTCTTAGAAGTTTTCAAATTTGACATTTTCAAATCTGACATTTTCAAATCTGAAAATTTCAAAACCAAAATTTTCAAATCCAAAATTTTCAAATCCAAAATTTTGAAATCTGAAATTTTGAAATCTGAAATTCTCAAATCCGACATTTTCAAATTCAACATTTTCAAATGAAAGAAAATGAGTTTAAAGAAAGAAAATAAACAAACATATGTAGTCCCCCTTAAATAAGGAGTAGTTTAATGTTAGGAAATGATTTAACAATAAGTAGATATGAATGATTACCTTACAAAAATCATTCCTAGCTTCTGTTTAATGTATTAAAATCTATTAGAAGGTAGAGGTTTTGTAAAAATATCAGCAAGTTTCTCTTAAGTTCTGATGAATTGAAGAATAATATCTCCTTGAGAGTTATCACCAAAAGATACCTTTATACCTTTTGATTTTAAAATCTTCTTAAAATGGTCTTTTTTACCAGTCATGTGCCGGGAACATCCACAATCCATGAACCATAGGTTGTTGGTACTTAATTTATTTTCCTAAAAAATAAAGAGTTTGGCTTTCGGAATCCAAACTTTCTTGGATCCAGAGCTATTTGATAATAAAATCTTCGGTAACCATATTTGTTTAGAAAAATATGCTTTCTGAAACCAAAGGGATTACACTTTATTTAAAGAATATTTTTTATTCTAATGCCCACCACTTTGGAATTTACTACAAAAATGGGCTCTATAAGGAACAAAATAATTATTTTTAAAAATAGGGTTTTCATGAGAATAACCTAATACCTGATTATTACCATGAGTTCAAATATGAGAATACATATTGTCAAAATTTTCCTTACCATAAGTAAAGTTTTCAAGAAGTTTCTTCAAGGAAAATATTTCAGATTTTAGTCTCAGGACTAAATTCTTATCCTCAAGAATAATAGGTTTAGAGTTAAGTTTATACTCTAAAACATCTTTTTCTAAAAACAGATTTTTAAGATCCTTCGAAATTTTATCCTTCTCTGAATTAACTTCCTCGAGTTTCTGAGAAAGATTTTTTAAAACATCATTTTTCTCATCATGATCTTTGGAAAGATCTAAAATTTCTTTTGTTAAAATAGATTATCTAGAGTTTTCTTTATCAAGTTTCTTAGAAACCTTAAAATTTCTATTTTCCAACAATTTAGAAAATCTAGAAACCTCCTCATAGAAAGGAAAATAATTATCATTATTTGATGAAAAAGATTATTCATCTAAATAAAAATCTCTACCTGGAAAATTTTCACTTAAAGACATATTGGTTAAGGATTTAGCAATTCGTACCTAAGCCATGAGATAATGATTTTGAAATGGAGTTCTGGATATTAGACCAATATTCTTTTGACAAGAATATTCATATTATGAAGATTCATCAAAATAATCTCCACCATTTGAACTCCATGTATCATTGGCTTTCATGAATTTCTTATGCTTTGATATGTAGAACTTCTTCTCGTTTCTTTCAAAATTTCTGTCTTTCTTGTCTCTCTTTTTATGCAAGGGACAATCAGGTCTGATATGACCAGTTCTTCTATATTCATAGCATGTCACTTCTCTATCTTTCTTATCTTTTCCATATTTCTTCTTGTATCTATATTGAATTTTATTCTTCCTGACAATCTTGTTCATCCTCCGATCAAGATTTGCTAACTCATTTTCTGAAGTTTCACTTTCACTAGATTCAGATTGAACAACAACCTTCTTATCTTCATTACTTTTAATTCTATAATGAGTCTTGGCTTTTGTATGATATGAAGTAGTTGTAAAAGAAATACCTCCATTTACATTCTTTTTCTTAATATTATCAGCATATCTCTTCCTTTTGGTTTCATGTTAATGAATAGTTCCAAATAGTTCATCATGAGAAATCTGAGTAACTTTCCAGTTCTCATCTATAAAAGTTCTCTTGGATTCCCATTCGTTAGGCATGATTTCTATAATCTTGTCTACAAGATCTTCATTATCTAAACCTTTCTCACCCATTTATTGTAAGGTGTTGACAATAGTCATGAATCTTTGTTGTACCTTACACACGAGTTCTCCATAAGGAAAGAAGAAACCATGATACTCAGCCCCGAGCATAGATCTTCTTGTTTCAATAACTTTGGAATTTCCAAAGTGAGTTACTTCAAGCATATTCCAAATATTATTTTCAACTTCACATGATAAAATTTGGATATATATTTTTCTAGTCATGGAACATAGCAAAGTATTACTTAACTTAAAATTCAGCTAATATTCCACCTTTTCTAGATTAGTAAAGGTTATAAGTTCCTTATCAAGAATCTTATATTCTCCGGTTAACATAATGTAGTTATCTACACCTATGATTATCACAAAGGTCTTCATTCTACATCTCCAGTACTCATAGTCATTTCCATCGAAGATCGGTGGTCTAATAGGATTGAGATTATTTGGAGATCCAACATGAATGTCTGCCATAATAAAAGGAATTTCTTTCCAAAAAACTTATTAGTAGTAAAAGTTTAAAATCAGATATGAAGGACTTAAGAAAATAAAAAACTTGAGAAATAAACCTTATTTGTGGATATAAGTATTTCAGAGATCTGCTCTGATACCAATTGTGAGATTGGTTTAGAGTATGAGGTTGCCAACCTCTAATACCAATTGTAGGATCGAATATGTAAAAATGAGATGCTCAAATACAAGAGGGGGTGAATTGTATACTCCATAAATTCCTTTGGAACCTTTAATGTTAAGATTAACAAGGTTAAACTAACATTCACAATACCTATTAAAGAAACCTTTTCTATTTTCTTAAAAGAATGATTCTACCTTAAAGCGTATAGAATCTGTAATATCATCAGAGTAACATAATTACAAATTATAAGAAGTTTATACTTCCGAACTTTATCAAAGTTAACATACAACAGTGGAATTAAAATAACTTGAAATAGTAAACAAGTAACATTAAGATTATTTTAACCCAAAGTGAAGGGTATCCAACAACCTTGGATAAAGGTTCCATGATTTATACTTTCAAGAAAGTCGGTCTTAACCAAACCCAGGTAAGCCCTCAATCTGAAGATTGGTATCTATCTTTCTATCCCCGCAAGCCCTTGATTTAGAAGGAAATCAGAACCTCTGTCTTACAAACCCAGAAGCCCACAATCAGCACAATCAGAGTTTCCAGAAATCATGTCTGAACCAGTTGTTCATTCCTCAAAAAGTTGTTCACGACATCCGCATGAAGCACTGAGATTTTTAAGAGACTCTCTATCTATAAATCACTTCACATCTTTATTTTTTCAAAGTAAGTTTTCGAATTTGAAGTGTTTTACTCGTTCAAATGATCTTGTATTTATAGGAGAAACATCCCAATGGTCGGCTCCTCTCCAACGGTCATATTTTTCCTTAAATTTTGGTGGGACCTGGAAACATGTCAAACATACAATGGTTAGTTTATAACAGATTGTACGACATCGTTTCAAGTAATAGAAATGATATTAAGTATAAGAGAACTTATAATCCCATAACATTGGAATGATACATTTAAACAAATATAACATTATTAAGAAAATGTAATCATAAGAAATCAGGAAAATGGATTCTTAGAAATAACATTATGAAGAAAATGGAATCATAAAATTGTGGTCACATATACACCAGATTTGGTATCATGAAGATCAGAATCATATATATATCGAATCACGGTTGAAGATTGGCATCATATATACACTAGAATCGGTATTGAAGATCGGCATCACATATACACTAGAACTCGTATTGAAGATCTGCATCATATATACACCGGAATCGGTATTGAATATCGGAATCATATATACACCAGAATCAGTATTGAAGAGCGATATCATATACACACCAGAATCAGTATTGAAGATCGACATCATATATACATCGTATTCAAAATCATAAAAACTGAATCACATATACATCATATTAAGAATCATAAAAACTGAATCACCTATACATCAGATTCGGAATCATAAAAAATAAATGACATATTGTAATGACATATCTGTAAGTATAACAGAATGGAAAACATAATGATATATCTCTAAGCATAACAGAATGAAAATTCCGGATCTTAAGAAAAAATACAGAACTTAAAAAATATTCAGAACTTAAGAAAAAGTGTTCGTGATTTTCAAAACATAAAACTATAAGGAATGGAGAAGTTATAAGATATCCTTATTTACACAACAATTTCTTCACAAAACATCCCCTTTTTTGTGTTTTTGAGTAGTTTTACACCCTTGATTCATATCATAAGATAAATAACCTTGATACATTTTTCATTCTTGAAGAACTAAAATTATATTTTAAAAGATCATAAGATCCACAAAAGGATATTGAATTATTCCCCCTATTTTTACCCATTAACCAAATCCAAAATGGTTTGAACTTGTTAATATAATATAAAATATGAAAATGAATTTATATGTTAATATCTAAAACCTGAAAAATAACAACCAAATTTCAAATTAACAAATTTCATAAATAATAGGCTTAAAAATCCTTCAAAACATGCTTGATCAAATTTGAAACCCAACATCAATAATATTTGCTCACATATTCTTGCAAGAGCAGCCTAACATTTGTCCTTAAATAATATTAATCACTCATATGGTAACATACCAAAAATGTATACACCATATTCATATATTTTCCAAAATATACTAATCATTTATTAAAATAACCTGAATCACCGTAAAATCACAACATAAACATATATACTTCCAAATATAAAATCAATATTTATTCCCTAAATAAAATCCATCCCTTAGAATAATATTATGTTTAACTTAATCATAAAATTTTCCCAATATAGTGGACTTTAAAAATAACTTTAATCACTTAGTTACCAAATCAATTTTCAATCTCAAATATTTCAAAATTATGATAACACCTTTATTCCTTTTAACAATAATTACCTTGTCATTAATGAATGTATTAACCTTAAAGGTTACATATTGTTTTTATATAATCTCCCTAATAAATTTCTTCCCAACTAAAATTACACATAATCACATGTTAAAATTAGGGGTTATATATACCTTAGTGATATATCAAAACCTAGTAAACATTTCCCAAAATTACATTATTAACCTTAAAATCCCATAAAAAACCACAAAATGGAATACATTCACTTTATATTATCATAATAAATAAACTTATAAACTCATAATGGTTTACTTAACTCTCAAATTATCTTCATCTGACAACTTCCTAAACTCTAAATTTATCTAAACCCTACTCTAATACCAACTAAGATAGTCCTAAACCCATACACCCGAATTAAGTGATAAAACATAATATTTATATACTATCTTTGATAACAGTTGAATTGAATGAATTTTAACCATCCATAATTACTATATAAATGAAAAATATTTAGCCACTTACAAACCCAATACCTACTAGGTATCGGGATGGGCAGTGGAAGTCGATGGCTAGGAATTTAAATTTTTTTGCATGATCGGAGCGAAGTAACAACGTCGAATCCGGTGATCTTATCCTGGTATATCTTGAGGACCATAAATGGATTTAACCGGGAAAAAAATAAAAAACGAACATATACCTTGTTTGGATATGACATGTGTAAGTCTGTCATAAGATTCTGGCGACCATTTCTCGAAGAGTCTGACGTGGAAGCTCTCTAGATCATCTACTCATCCCTCTTAAATCTTCTCGCATATTGTTTGTCGGAATATGGGTGCTAGTTCAGTACACTGATGACCACTTTGACACAATGATGATCACTGCAAGTAACAGTCTCTGATCCAAGAAGAAGGAACCTTATGATCTTGCTTACTTAAGAGAATATATCTCTAGAATTCATGAGAAGGGAGAGGCCCCCAACTCCAATGCATGAATAGTTACATGGGAAGAGTCTCTCTGTTACTTATATAGGGAATATCTAAAATACCCAATATGGGTACCCGACCCCCGTGTAATAGATATTCACAGTATAAGTATTATAAAAATTTATTTATGAAAAATTAAATTATCACATAAATAATATTAATAATTTTATCACTAATAACAATATTTATATATATATATATATTTATCATGATAAAAATGAGTCTTTAACTCGAGTTAAATCTTCTGAAAATATTAAAGGAACCCAGGATATTTAAAACCTTTTGAATAATATTTTATCCTTGTATCTATTTAACCACTTTTAAATACATATTATAAATAAACTCAAAAAATTATTACAAACATGAATGATTTAAGAATTTATTTATTACTTTGTTATCCATAGAACATGGATAACACTCATACCACATGGTAGGGAACACCTAATTCTATATTCCTATTACTCAGAATAGGGAATATTCTCAAATCACAATAGTGTGTGACCCTCTAGTCCCTTATATTAATAGAAGTAAATAATATTCACCGACCAAGAGAGGGATCTAGAAACCCATCGATGACCCTATAGAGATAAGGTAAAGTCAAAGCAATGACTACCTTTTTACGAACATAGTCTATGTAATAGAATCTCTTCATCATTGATATTTCAATAAAGTTGAATGCACAATAGTGTCATCATCCTTTATCTTGATTTTTTTATTTAATGATCTATCTGAAGAGTCATACCTTCCACTACCACAACCATGGATTTAATGAAGGTGCTACCATCTTAATCAACCAGCCCTAAGATATCTCTTAATCAACTCGGAAGAGACAAATCCAATCTTGATCATTCAATCAATGTCATGTCACCAATGACATACCCAACATATACTACCTCACCCCAAATTTATTTCCATGGTTTTCACCTTGCATAAACGTATGAAATTAGAACACATACATTGATAATTATCTCAAGTGTTGATACCATTACACATATCCATAGATCAGAGTGACCAATGACACCTGAAACATATGGTGTTCCTATTATGCAGGTCAGTCATCATGATCTCAACTACTAGAGATCATCACGTGAAAACTTTATGAGAAGAATTATTAATGCTTATGAGCCCCCAACACGTGATACTCGTACATTATGTGTGTCATTTCGGAATGATGTAACTGGACCATAGGAAATTACTTTAATATCACTGTCATGGAATCTCGAGGTTTTCATTATTGACTGAGATCTTCTATAACCCTTTCATATGACATGTAATCTAAGGAAATTATTATAAACAAAGTTGATTCCGAAGTATCTACACTATTATGGAAATATAAAAAAATGTTTATATAACAAACTTCATACATGTAGTGGAAATCAAAGTACAACACAAGTTGGGTCTAGGGAACCCACATTCAAAACTCCCACTTGCACTTGTGCCAACTGGTAACAAGTCTCAATCCACTTTCTCTCACATGAGAATCATGTTTTTGCTGAGAAATGTCTTTTTCCAGGGGGTTTGTCACGTTATCCTTTGTGGAAACTCTGCTAACTGTGACATCACATATTTGAGTAAAATACCTCCAAAGATGAATTTTTTGTAGAATATGGTTTGTGCTTTGGTGAGACCTGGGCTCCATGTCAATCACCACTACAATAGTTTTATCGCAATATATTGGAATAGGGTCTAAACTGCTAGGTAAAACACCAATGTCTATGAAAAATCTGCTTATCCGGACTACTTCCTTTTCTGCATCAAAAGCTTCAATATATTTAGACTCAGCTATAGAATCAGCAACCACATATTTCTTTGAGCTTCTCCAGCTCATTGCACCACCATTAAGTCAAAAGATGTAGCATGACTATAATTTTAGATCATCATGATCTGTCAAGAAACTAGCATCAATGTATCCTCTCACTACTAGTTCCTCGTCTCTTCCATACACCAGGAACATAGCCTTTTTACGCATCAAGTACTTTAGGATTGTTTTAATATCAACCCAATGCATCTCTCTTGGACTTTCTTGATATATACCGACCATGATTAATGCAAAGGTGACATCAAACCTAGTACATAGCATGACATACACGATAGAAACCACTGCCAACACATAAGGGATTTTACTAATTATTTCAATCTTTTCATGAGTTTTTGGAAATATTTTCTTGGATATATTTATACCATGTAACATAGGAAACAATCCTCTCTTGTATTGTTCCATATTATACCTTTTTAGTACCTTTTCAATATATTTACTTTGACATAGAACAAACAAACTTTGAGATATATCTCGATATATCTTGATCCCTAGAATGTAGGCTATTTCACATAAGTCTTTCATGGATAAGCGTTTATTTAACCAAGTCTTAACTAACTATTAGAGTTGCAACTCGTTTCCCATAATTAACATGTCATCAACATATAACACTTGTAAAATGATGGCATTCCCTTCAACCTTTTTATAAACACATGGATCACTTTTATTTTTGACAAAATGAAATTCTCTTATGGTCTCATCGAAACAAACATTCCATGATTATGATGCCTATTTCAACCCATAAATATATATATGTAGCTTATATACTTTATTGGAATTCTTTGACTTGAAAAATGCACTGGGATGAGTCATATAGACATCTTCAACCAACTTCCCATTTATAAAAGTAGTTTTGACATCCATTTTAATATTTTCATAATCATGAAAGGCTGTTATTGAAAGAAATATTTTGATGGATTTCTGAATTTCTACTAATGAGAAGGTTTCATCATAGTTGATGTGATGACATTTTCTAAAACCCATTGTAAATAGTCTTGCTTAAAAGGTATTAACCTCGATATCCTTGTCCTGATTCTTTTTGAATACCCATTTTCATCCAATGGGATTTACATCAGTTAGAGGGTCTACCAAAATCCAAACTGGATTTTGGTACATGGACCCTATCTCAAGAATGCATGGATTCTTTCAATTTAGTAGCTTCATTGCCTTCTAATTCTTCCTTATAGGTTATAGGTTCATTATCCTCATGGACTAATGTGTCGCCTGACTAAGTGACAAGAATACCATAACTCTATGGTTATCTAACCTATCACCTAGACCTATGCAATAT
Source organism: Viscum album (assembly GCA_963277665.1). Taxonomy (NCBI): domain Eukaryota; kingdom Viridiplantae; phylum Streptophyta; class Magnoliopsida; order Santalales; family Viscaceae; genus Viscum; species Viscum album. Next base: position 2,081,728,429 of record OY728122.1, on the reverse strand, counting down.
TTATGTCTCAGGAATAAATTCTTCATCCACTTTCTCTTTTGGAAATTTTCCATCTACTGTCTCTTGTGCATCTGGAGTATTAAATTCATCGAATTCAATCTTTCTCCCACTAGGTCCATTAGAAATGTGTTCCCTTTCTAGAATATGGTATGTCTTTCCACAACAACTTTTCTATCTAAAGGGTTATATAGGTAATATCCTTTGGTTTCTGTATGATAACCTATAAAGATGCACTTTGTGGTTCTAGATGCTAATTTTTTTACTTGGTAAAGTATTGAAAAATTCCTTATACCCCCATACATGTATGTGTGACAGAATAGGATTTTTTTCATACCATAACTTATATGGAATCCCATCTACAGTTATAGTTGGTACTTAGTTAAGGGTATATGTTACTGTCTGCAAAACATATCCCAAAAAGGATAATGGAAGAGTTTCATGAATCATCATTGATTTGACCATGTCAAGCAAGGTCATATTCCTTATTTCACTAACACCATTCCACTGTGGTGTTTAATGAGGAGTCATTTGGGATATTATCCCACACTCCTTCAAGTGAACAATGAAATCTTGGTTAATATATTCTCTTCCTCAGTCTGAGTGGAGTTCTTTTATCTTCTTACTAAGATTGTTTTAAAATTAATTTTGGAATTCTATAAATATACGAAAGGAATCTAACTTATACAACATTAATTAGATATATCCATACATACTATAGTCCTCAATAAAAGTATTGAAGTATGAAAAACCACCCCTTTCCTCTACTGTAAATGGACCACATATATCAGTATGTATAAATTCCAATAGTTTATTGGATCTTTCTCCCTTCATTGAGAAAGGTGCTTTGGTAATTTTTCCTTATAAACAAGATTGAAATAAATCCAAGTGCTCTATCTATACCAAGTATAAATAACCTTCTTTATGTAATATTCATAATCACATCTTTTTTACGTGAACTTGCCTGACGTTACATAGGTGGGTGTTATATGAGTCATGTTGGATGGTTTTTTCATTGATTTCCATTATGGGGTTCTTAAGTTCTAGCATGTATAAATCATTGTTAAGATGTTCCACACCATAACATATGTTATCCCAATAAAAGAGACAATATTTACTTCCAAACATGAAATAAAATCCCATAGTTTCTAAACTTAACATATAGATAATGTTCCTAGTTACAAAAGGTACATAATATCAATTTTCTAAAACTAGAACCAATCCACTTGGCAAGGTTAAGTGATAGTCTCCCACTACCAAGGCTTCAAGACTTTCACCTTTTGCAGCCTCGAGATCTACTTCACCTTTTTCAATATTCTTGAACCTACACGGTTCCAGTATATGAAAAAAATTTGTGAGCCACATGCAGTATCCAATACCCAACTTGTCGATAAAGATAGATTGCATTCAATGAAAAAAATACCTGAATTAGAAGCATCAGTTTTCTTCTTCTCCCCAGCTCTACAATTCTTCTTCTACTATCCTTTCTTGCCACATCAAAAGCAGACAACTTCCTACTCATTACTCTACCTCTGAATATTTTCCTTCTTTTCTAGATGATGCATTAGTGTCCTCAGCCTTGACTTGTACTTAAACAACATATCCTTTCCCTTGTTTACTTTTTTCACCTTAAAGATAGATGAATTGGTATTTTTCATATCCTTGTCAACATGGTGAACTAAATACAAAAGGTCCAGGAGCAACTTCATCATATCGTTCATGTTATAATTGATAATGAAAGTTGATAAGCATGGCGATAAAGAGGAAATAATGAGATCCACTACTAGTTCTTGGTTCAATTAGAACCCAAGGACTTCAATCCTCTCAATATACCCAATAATCTTGTGTATATGAGGACTAGATTGATTCCCTTATGCTATCCTACACTTATATAGGGCACTTGAGATCTTATACCTTTCCTATATGGCCCTATTCTGATATAATTCTTAGAGATGTGAAATAATCTTATAGTCATCCTAATCCTCATGCATTTTATTCAATTGGATGGACATGGATGATGACATGATGCATTTAAAATCAAATGCATCCTCTATATGTTTTTTCCATTTATAGTTTTCCTTTTTACATGATTCCTATGGAGGCTTAGAAGGAACTGAGGATTCTGACACCTATAACTTCCTTTCTTAGTGTAGTACTATACGAAAGTGCCTGTACCACTCCAGGAAGTTATTGCCAGTTAGTATATTTTCTTTATCCAAAATTGATCATAGTGACAATATAGTCGTGGTGTTGGTGATTTCCATTTTAACTCTACATCAGATAAACATTAGCAGTTAGTACTTTATCTTGATTAACTTTTTAAATTTATTATTATTAAATTATTATATCATTTTAATGTCTACCGCTATTTTAGCGAACCTTAATAGCCCTCACTATTAGATTCGGAATACTCTATCTTTTGAGTACCCTTGTGGCAAGGATCCTCGAAACCTCCCTCATAGTCTAGAAGCTATGGCTATGCCACTAATCAGAGGGTTTCAAGGTAGGCTCTAGGTTGGCCAGCCACTTGACTCGTGGTTCCTTATATTGTTGAGTAGAGTCCTATCTTTTTTAATCCAAACCTAATTCCATCAACATCTTGCCTCTAAAGTGATAGCATATTAGCTATGACTAATCCTCGACTACTCACTTTAGTTAAGTCTACCCAATTCTCTCATGAAAATGCCCCGGTAGTAGGAGGCACTCTCAACTATGGTTGACGAGCACCCAAAACACCCAGTTCTGTTAAAATGTGAGTAATGGAAGATATTTAAGACCTAATTTATCTTTGATGGATTTTGATATTTATTAATGAATATACTCCTTTCTATTTATCTGTTCAAACTAGATAATCTCACTCACAACTGAACATGCAATAAAAATATATTCACCACATCTTTATGCATTTTTATGTTGTCAAGTAATAATCATGCACTCACATAAAACAATAAAAAATTAATAAAGGTAAATCATGTAATATGGCTGGTCATGAGCCTTAAACTAAGATCTATCCATAATGGATCAGTCTTGACCTAGGGGCTTTCCAACCTGAGTCGAAACTTTACTCATATGGGAGACTACCCTTAGAGCATAGAGATCACCTCCCATTTGTATTTCCACCTCAATTTGGTAGCGTCCACATCTTGGAATGTGATCATAATTTTTTTATTAACAAATATACTCACGGCTAGATGAGGGGGTATAGGGATACAAAATACAACTTGTTCATTGGAAACACATTCCCATATACATATTTGAATTAACAGATGATTCATAGACCTCCATTTATCTAATTAATTATTAAAATCATCACACAAATTGAATAAATAATTAAATAAATAAATCCAAACATGCACGGGTCAGTCATTAGCTCAAGACCAGTCAGTATAAATAAAAGGAAAATAAATTAAAATGAAATTAATTTAAATAGTATGACGACGTTCTAATAAATTAAATGAATTTAAATAAATTCAATTAATTTATTTATCAGTTCCAATTATTTAATATAATTTTAATTCCAAAAATTAAATTAAACCATCAATTTAATTTTAATTCCTAAAATTAAATTAAACCATTACTTTAATTTTAATTCTAAAATTAAATTAAACCGTTAATTTAATTTTAATCATATTTAAATTAATTTTTCATATTCCCCTTTATCTTAAACCCCAAAATTAATTCTATTTAATTTAATTTAAAAAACCAAATTAATTAAATCAAATTATAGGGGTTACCTCCAGCCAGAGAAGTAGTCCATTAGGGTTGTGAACTACTGCAAGGGTGTTTTACTGGAGTAGGTCCGAATTACACCGTGAGCGCAGCTTGACTGCGGTGTCACCATGGTGTGATTCTCGCTTGACCTCCAAGTGATGTGGCATGACGGCGGTGTGTAATCCAGATCCAGCAACACCCCCACTATGACACTCATGGGTTAAAGAGGTCAGACACAGTAAAGGTGGCTATCCCATTGTGCAGATCCCATTACGCATGGCCGACCGGGATGAGGTGGTGGAAACATCCCAGGTTGGTGAGAATAGCCCGAATGAGGGAGACAATGTGTGTTGGAAGCTCCTCTAGGTGGTGCAGCTGCACCTGATCATACCGGCTCAGTGACGACAGGATCTTTCGGTGAAACGTAGAGGGAGGCAGGGCTTTAGCACACAACACTAGTGAGCGCAGAGAGAGTTGGGGTAGTGCCTTGTGGTTCTTCCGATGATGGGCAGAGGCAGAGTTTGCGTACGATGGCCAGCATTATGGGAGGCAGGGTTCACGAGTGGTGGGTCGGTATGGACGAGGCAGTGCGGTGCTCTAGTGAGGCGTAGGGAGGCCGAACGAGACTAGCGACGAGCTGTTCGTTCGACACAGTGGGAGGCGGACATGGCTAGGGTCTGGGTGGCATGGCTCCGCATGGAATAAGACCCATTTGGGGCCTTCCTTCACATTTTTTAAATGTTTTTTCTTTTGAAAAAACACACCCCAGTCCCTTTTTTAAAAAGGATGACCCAATTGGGGTCAACGTTTCTACCCTTTTTTTTAAAATTTATAAAGTATAAAGGCTTTAATAAAAAAGTAGTTGACTTAAAGTACTTTTTTTTAAATGAGAAAAATAAAACAATATTATATTATAATATATTTTATTTAACTCCTAAAAACAATCCCACCAGAAAAATTCCGTCAACCAGATTCTGGTCAAAGTGTAGAAGGACTTCAATACTTTGAAGAAAACATAAATAAATTAAAAATGTGTTCTTAAAAAATAATAATATGAAAGTCGATGGGATGGGAAAGATGATGGGCTGGGAAAGCAGATGGGCTGGGAAAGTGTAACGTCCCAGATCCAGGCGCCACTCAACGGGTGACCCGAACCCAGTTCGCCATGTGACCTCAAGCGCATTTCCCCAAGCACCAGAGGCTGCCGACTAGTAGCGAGGGCCTATGTCTGATAGTGGCGAAACTATTCCCACATTTGTCAAAGTGTAATGGAGTGGATTATAATATAAACATACAACCACAGCAGATGCAATAAACCATACACATTTAATATAACAACTGCAGTAAAAGATAACCAAACAGTTATATAGATATGATCCAACATGTCTCAAGTTCTAAGAAAAGAGCCAGAACATGTTACATAGCAGTACAATACAATACAGAGTACAACAAAGCAAAAAAAATGAAACAGCCGGTAGCATCGTGAGCCTAAGCTCGGTCCCATGCTCCCCTACTCCTCAGCAGCACTCAAGTACCTATATAAGGACTCTTTCCCTTATCTATACATGCAGAAATGTAATCTCTTTGGGCCGAAAAGCATGACCCAAACAGGGTGTGAGAAATATATCTCAGTAGGAACCCACCAAAGGCCTGTGCCCAACTCGGTGTAAACATTCAACAACAGTGTGAAAAATTAAAATGCAATAAACTAAGCAGTAATCAAAAGTAACCAACTTACCAGTTATATTTCCATTTAATTATTCATTTAATCCATTTAATATAAGAAAACACCATATTGAATTTCTATGTAAACAGACAGCGTCCCCAGACAGACAAAATCTCACCCTCAGGTAATCAGAATCCAACCCACAGGTATTGCCCTCAAGCGTAACAAAAATTTCCATCAGGCGTAGGAAGTGTTGCCATCAGGCACAAAAGTCAATCCCTCAGGCATGAAAGGTTGCCCTCAAGCAAAATAGTATGTTTCCATCAGGCTGTAGTAAAACACTGCCCTCAGGCATAAGCAACAGGGCCATGCCCAACATATAATCATGAAATTTTCATACAATCCCTATCAAGGTAAAAGTAATGCATAATTTAAAAATGGCATACCATCGGGTATCCTGGCCAAACGGCTAAATAGGATAACGCACCGATGGGGTGGTCCTGGATCCAAGAACTGATCCCAAACAACAGTTTTACAACTTTATTTAATCACCTATACAATTCTAGGTATTAAAAATAGCCATGGCCTCAGGCACACGACACCCAAATATGGGTTTGTAGCTCAAAAACACACAAAACCAACGACAGTTGGAAAATAAACACCAAGCCACCTACCTTTAACGCCAACGAATGTTATATGTGGATTTCGATTCTAGAAATACCCAAGTACGACGTAGATCTGACGAAGAAGAAAACTCATTCAAACATAAATAACTTTCCCTCGAGAAAGAATTGGAAAGAACAACTTAAGGAGAGAGGAGGGCTTACCCGTGCGGTTGCAACGAGATCGTCCGAGGCAGAAATGGATTCCTGGTTTTCGATCGACGGATTCTCAAAGGTTCGGTCATCCCTCACGTGCTCCTGTTCGGTTCTAAGCCTTCTCTGTGAACAGGGGAGGATACTACCCATTTTAAGAGAAAAAACAAATTACACGGCATGTATTTTAAAGTACACGGCATGTACTTCCAATTTTTTAAATTCTTCCTCCGACGGCTTCCTACCAGCGCGGCACTGTTCACTTTCTGACAAGACTACATGGCATGTCTTCATGAGTACATGGCGTGTGCTTCCCCACAGCTGGCCACCGCCCTACTATTCACCTGCCAACTGACTACATGGTGTGTAAGGGACCACTACACGGCATATATTTGGTTCCTACACCCTTCATTGCGGACATGGCCACACGCTCTATGTACTCATCCCACACGGCCAAAAGTACATGGCGTGTACTTTCCAAAATCATTATTTTCCCCCATTTTCCGTATTTTCTTGAAAACACTTAAGGAAATAAGAAAAGAAGAAAATCGTACCTCAACGATAATAACCGGGTTCTTAAAAACTTTCCCCCTTAAAGCAATTTGTCCCCGAATTTCCCTTCCAAGGGTGGAGAAGATACAGATCAGAACAGATCTGGCCACCGAGCACGTACATCGGTCTCCCACTCCCAGGTTTCGTCCTGCACTCAGTCATACTACCATAGCACCTGCACGAGAGGAACTGACCAGCCACAGAGAACCTTCGTGCTCCTGTCAACGATACGAATTAGATTCTCCTCAAAGGATGCATCCATCTGAAGCTCAACCTCCTCAGGTTGAAAGGTGTGAGACAGTTCTGAATGATTGTGCCACAACTGAGATACATGGAAGACATCGTGCATGGCCCGGTACCACTGTGGTAACTGCAACCAGTAGGCAACCAGACCGACTCTCTCCAGAATCTTAAACGACCCCACGTACCTCGATGAAAGTTTACCCTGTATCCTGATCTGCCTGTTTCCTAGCCTCGTTGAGACACTCAAGAAAACCTGATCCCCGACCATGAACTCTAAGGGTCGTCAGCAGCGATCAACATAAGATTTATGATGAGACTGCATAGTATCCATCCGCTTCTAGATCAATTGAACCTGCTCAATAGTCTCCTACACGAGACATGGTCCCAATAAATCTGCCTCACCTGCCTCTGACCAGCACAAAGGTGATCGGCATGGCCTACAATATAAAGCTTCATAAGGCGCCATCTCGATAGTTTCCTAAAAACTGTTATTGTAGGCAAACTCGAATAGTGGTAAATGCTTCTCCCAAGAGCACCCAAAGTCTAGGACGCATGCTCACAGCATGTACTCAAGCACTTGTATCGTACTCTCTGACTGGCCATCGGTTTGAGGGTGGTAAGATGTGTTCAGAAGCACCTGTGTACCCAGTGCCCACTGAAAAATATGCCAGAAACGAGACGTAAAACGGGCATCCCTATCTGAAATGATAGAATGAGGAACCCCATGAAGACGTATGATCTCTCAGATATAAAACTTCTAGAGCTCGTCAACACCGAAGTTCTCCTTGATCAGCAAAAATTGAGCTACCTTCGTGAGTCTGTCCACAATAACCCACACGACATCATTGCCTCGAGGTGACCTCGGAAAACTAGTCACGAAGTCCATCACGACATCATCCCATTTCCACTCCGAAATGGGTAATTGCTTTAACAATCCAGCTAGTCTTTGATGCTCCGCCTTCACTTGCTGATAGGTATAACATCTTGTAACAAAACCAGCCACATCTCTCTTCAGACCCGGCCACCAGTACTGACGTCTCAAGTCTTGGTACATCATGGTAACCTCGAGATGAACTGCCTAAGATGAAGCACGAAACTCCCACATCAGCTCCTTGTGCATATCCCATGGAACCCATACTCGTCCATGGAATCGCAAAACTTCATCATCGCCTATCATCCAACCAGGAGGAGGGTCCTCACTTTCCACCAACTCCCGTAGAACTAGGCCTTCTGAATCAGATAGTTGTCTCATCCTCACTCTATCCAGTAGGGTAGAGGTCACAACTAAAGAGGAAATATAAGTCTGCCCCTGACTGTCGCGGACCTCTAGATGCATCTCATAGAACAAGCCATAAGCTTCCACTCATCACTGGCCTCCTAAGAATCCTGTATCTGAGTCTTCCTGCTCAGTGCATCAGCTACTGCATTAACTTTACCAGGTGTATAGGCAATCTCGAAATCGAAGGACTGAAGATATTTGACCCACCTTCGCTGCTTAAAATTCAAGTCGCGCTGAGTAAAGATATACTTGAGAATTTTGTGGTTGGTGAAAACCACAAAAGGTTCTCCAAATAGATAATGTCTCCAACAACGAAACTCATGAACAACTATATCCAACTCGAGATCATGCGTCGGGTAATTCCTCTCATGTGGCCTCAACTGCTGAGACCCGTACAGAACTACTTGATTGCCCTACATCAAAACTGCTCCCAGTCCAATTCCTGATGCATCATAGTAGACTGTATAGCTCTTCCCCTACTCTGGGAGTATCAGGATTGGTGTTGATGTCAACCTTCCCTTAAGGTCCTGAAATATTGTCTCGCAAGCTTCTGACCAAAAGAAAATCACACCCTTCTTAGTCAAACCCTTCAACGGTGCTGCTAAGTGGGAGAAGTCCTGTATGGAGCGTCTGTAGTATCCAGCCAGCCCCAAGAAGCTCCGTATCTCAAACACGTTCTTAGGATACTTCTAGGAAACTACTGCTCTCACCTTCTCTGGGTCTACCAAAACTTCTACCTCTGAGATGATATGACCCAGTAAGTGAATCTGGTCTATCCAAAAGTGGCACTTTGAGAGCATAGCATATAGCCGATGCTCTCTCAGTGTACTCAAAACGATCTCAAGATGGGTGGCATGGTCGTGTCGAGTTTGATAGTACACCAAGATATCATCCACGAATACTACCACAAAATAATCTAGATAAGGATGGAACATGCGATTCATCAGATCCATGAAAACTGCTTGCGCGTTCATGAGTCCGAACGACATAACCGTATACTCATATAGACCATACCTGCTCCTGAAAGATGTGAGAGGTATATCAGATGGTCTAACACGCAGCTGACGATATCATGATCTCAATTCAATCTTCAAGAACACTCATGCTCCATGAATTTGATAAAAAAGATCATCAATACTCAGAAAAGGATATCGGTTCTTGACCATCAACTGGTTCATCATCCGATAATCCACACAGAGTCTGAGGGTATCATCCACCTTCTTTGAATAAAGGACCGGAAAACCCCAAGGATAAGTACTAGGTCAGATGAAACCCTTTTCCTGTAACTCCTCTAACTGCCTCTTGAGCTCCTTCACCTCAGGATTGGACATCCTATAAAGAGTAATGGACACCAGTGCTGCTCCTATCATAAGCTTGATAGAGAAATCCACCTCTCGCTACGGAGGTAGACCTGAAAATTCATCTGGGAAGACATCCGTGAAACGATCAAAAACTGGAGGGAAATCCATCTAACAAGTACCTTGATCATCCAGATATAAACTCACAATCTATGACATGATTCCACCATACCCAAGATGCTCTGGTCTAGCTTGACTTTCCTGAACATCCCACTCGCCCTTGTATAGAAACTTTCTGTGCTCTGATGATGTGAAACACACCCTACAACGATAGCAATCTACAAAGGCTCGAAAGAGAACCAACCAGTCCATCCCGAGAATGACATCATAATCTTTCATATCTAATACATAGAAGTCCCAAAGAAAGTGACACCCACAAACCTCAAGGGGGCACTCCTTTCACTGTTGCACACCAGCCGTTCTAGTCCCCAATGGAGTGTCTAGAGTCATGATATCAGAAGAAGTAGAAACACCGATCCCAAGGATCTCCACAATGGGTACATATATGAAATTATGTGTATCACCCGTATCAAAAAGTACTAAACATAAGACAGAAGCTACTAGAATAGTACCTCTAACTGCAGAAGGTTCGAGATCCTGCTCATGTTAGGTCTGCTGCACTGCATATGCCTGCCCAGTGCCGTGGCCCTACGACACAGTCTGGCTACCATGAGCTGTCCCGCCCTGCTGCTTTTGAGATCCTGGTGTATGGCTACCACGGTCACGACCACCATCTCTACCTGCACACCCTGACGTATTCCAGTTCCCTGACTGGTAGGAAGCCACTGGTCCTGCTCCCGCACGCAGAGTCTATATAGAACCTCTCTCACTAGCCACTGGTAGAAACTCCCTGCAAATGCATTGTAGATGACCCATCTTTCCGCAAGCTCGGCACTCCACTGGGTCACGTGGACACTGCGGTCTCTTGTTCCCCTCTCTACCACACTGGTAGCACCTGATCAGGCCACCTGAAGAAACTGTCTGGCTGGTACTGCCACCCTGAGAGAAATCCATCTGTCTCTTCCTCTTTCCAGTAGATATAGTACCAGAAACTGGTGATGAACCACCCTGGCCCACACCACTAGCTTCATGTAGGTTCCTCTCTGTAATCATTTACTGGTTCACAATATCATGTACAGTAGGAAACCTAAAAACATTCACTAGTGCTCGGATGTCATAATGAAGACCATCCTCAAAACGTCTGGCTCTCAACATCTCATCACCCACCAGCATGGGTGAAAAATGCTGAATCTCGGTAAATCGAGCCGAATAGTCCATCACTGACATAGAGCCCTACTGTAGATTCCTAAACTCTCGAGCTTTATCTGCCCTCAGCGTCTCTGGGAAAAAGAAGTCATAGAAGACTACCTGAAAATATTCCCACGCCATGTCTATGTGATGCTCTGACTGGGTGGTAACATCCCACCACATCTTGGCACAATCACACAACAAGTATGTCGCGAGCTTGACCCTCCGCCCTGGAGGTGTCTCGAGATGCTCGAAAATAGTCTGCATCGATCCTAGCCAAGACTCCGCAGCCTGTGGTCCACCATCTCCGGAAAGCATAGTCGGATGCTGCTGCTAAAAGATGAGTCTGCTTGACCATAGATGTGCCAGCCTGTGGTGCTCCCTGAAAGGTCTACATGAACCACATGAAGCCATCTCGAAACTGCGCCTCCATGCTTGTGTCTGGTATAACAGCTGGCACCACATCTGGCTCTACTGGAGGATCCACTAGTAGCCCATGGCCCACCATCTCTAGAGTATACTCGTCGCCGCTCTCTTGGCGAACAACACATGGTCATCTAGGCGACATGACACTAAAAGGTCAAAAATACGCCTTAGATCAAGATTTATTAACGACCGAAAACGAAGAAACCCAAAAGGGAATAGGAGGAAGAAGGCATTCATAATTTGCAAAACAAGACTACACGGTGTGTATACAGACTACACGGCATGTACTTGACTTCCCCCCCTTCCCGAGTCCTTCTACACGGCTAACCCACATGGATCTCATTGAATGAAAACTACACGGCATGTATAACACCTATATGGCATGTATGGTGAAATTTTCCAACTTCCTGTGTCGTCTGTGACACGGCCGACTACTCGGCTTGACACTACACGGCATGTTACACCCGCACACGGCGTGTCAACAACCCCGTTTCCCAGTGACATGGATAAATCCACACGGTATATCCTCGGACAAGACTACACGGAATGTCCCACAGGTACACGACATGTTCAAGGAGAGGTGACACTGACCCGTGTTGTTAGTTACATGGCCGAGTCCCCAGGTCACACTACACGACATGTCCATCATAGACACGGCGTGTTCAAGGAAAGAGTTCACTGACCCATGTTGTTAGTTACACGGACGGACTCCAGGTCAACACTACATGACATGTATATCAGGTACAAGGCATGTTTTTTCCCAAGCCTTTCCCTACCCCGTGTCGCCGCCCACACGGTTTGTGACATGGGAAGCGACTACACAGCGTGTACACTGGGTACACGGCGTGTACCCAAAAAGTTCTGTTTTTCTTCCCGAACCGAAGGCCATACACAGCGTGTTTAAATACTACACGGCGTGTATACTAGGTTTCTGGATAGTATGCCTTAGAAACTTCCCTGGAACCCAAAAAATACCGAAAAACAACACCTAAGTGTCAAATTCTGATCCGTGAGGGGCCATACTCTCCACGAATCAAAGTTTGACATCTTATTTGTGTTATGAAATAGGGTAAACACCCAATGATCCACCAAATTCCAGCCAATGAGGGCCCATACTCCCAAAAACATCCATTCTATAAACAAGCTCACACAAAAATACCCTAGCAAACATCAGGTATCTATCATGCAGCTATCACAATAAGATGCTTTTATTAGAACAACAAATATCACAACAACATACAATTTCTAATGCACCTACATGGCATGGCTCTATGCATGGCATGCGATTTCTAACATGTCCCTAAATGATGCATGAGATGGCATACCCTCATCTCATCAGGTTTCAACTAAATAGAACCCAAGGATAAAATATAACCAACACAATCACAAGTGCGTCACCAAATGGTGAAATCAAATCAACTGTAAATTACAAAATCAGTAAAAGTGAAATACGAGGTAAATTGGATTTTCCCTGTACACAGGTTAGTTACGCCCGGGAACAACTTATTACCAACTACCATTCCGTTATATCATCGACCAAGGCTCCATATAGTATGTCAAAAAAAGAACTCCTTTGATACCACTTTGTAACGTCCCGGATCCGGGCGCCACTCAACAGGTGCCCCGAACCCGGTTCGCCACATGACCTCAAGCACATTTCCCCAAATGCCAGAGGCTGCCGACTAGCAGCGAGGGCCCATGTCTGATAGTGGGGAGACTATCCCCTCATTTGTCAAAGTGTAACGCAGCGGATTATAATATAAATATACAACAACAGCAGATGCAATAAACCATACACATTTAATATATCAACAGTAGTAAAAGATAACCAACCAGTTATATAGATACGATGCAACATGTCTCAAGTTATAAGAAAATAGCCAGAACATGTTACATAGCAGTAAAATACAATACAGAGTACAACAAAGAAAAAAAAACGAAACAGCCGGTAGCATCGCGAGGCTAAGCCCAGTCCCATGCTCCCCTACTCCTCATCAGCACTTAAGTACCTGTATAAGGACTATTTCCATTATCTATAACTTCATAAACATAATCTTTTTGGGCCGAAAAGCATGAACAAAACAGGGTGTGAGAAATATATCTCAGTAGGAATCCACCAAAGGCTCGTGCCCAACTGGGTGTAAACATGCAAAAACAGTCTGCAGAAGTAAAATACAATAAACAAAGCAGTACTCAAAAGTAACCAAATTTCCAGTTATATTGACATTTAATTATTCATTTAATCCATTTAATATAAGAAAACACCACATTGAATTTCTAAGTAAACAGAAAGCATCCTCATATAGATAAAATCTCACCCTCAGGTAATCAGAATCTAACCTGTAGGTATTTCCCTCAAGCATAACAGAAATCGCCCTCAGGCGTAAGAAGTGTCGCCCTAAGGCAGAGAAGTCAAGCCCTCAGGTATGAAAGGTTTCCCTTCGGCAAAATAGTACATTGCCGTCAGGATAATACAATCACACCCTCGGGCTGTAGTAAAACACCGCCCTCAGGAATAAGTAATCGGGCCATTCCCAATATATAAACATGCAATTTTCATACAATTCTTTTCAAGGAAAAAGTAATGCATAATTTAAACATGGCATACCCTCGGGTATCCTGGCCAAACGGCTAAACAGGGGAACACACTGGCAGGGAGGTCCTGGATCCAAGCACTGATCCCAAAAAAAAGTTTTACAACTTTATTTAATCACCTATACAATTCTATTTATTAAAAATGGCCATGGCCTCAGCCACACGACACCCCAAATATGGGTTCGTAGCTCAAAAACACACAAAACAAACGGTAGCTGGAAAATAAACACCAAGCCACCTACCTTTAACGCCAATGAACATTATATGAGGATGTTGATTCTAGAAATGCCCAAGAATGATGTAGATCTGACGAAGAAGAAAACCAGTTCAAATGTAAATAACTTTACCTCAGGAAAGAATTGGTAAGAATGACTTAAGGAGAGCGGAGGGCTTACCCGCATGGTTCCAACGAGATCGTCTGAGGTGGAAACAGATTCCCGGTTTCCAATCGATGGATCCTTAAAGGTTCAGTTGTCCCTCCTAAGCTCTCGTTTGGTTCTAAGCCTTCCCTGTGAACAGGGGAGGCTACTGGTCATTTTATGCGAAAAAAGTACACGGTGTGTATTTCCAAGTACATAGCGTGTACTTCCCATTTTTTAAAATGTTCCTCTGATGGCTTCCCGCCAGCGCGGCACTATTCACCTACCGAAAAGACTACACGGCGTGTCTTCATGATTACACGGTGTGTGATACCCCACAGCTAGTCACCACCCTACTATTCGCATGCCGACTGACTACACGGTGTGTAACGGACCACTACAAGGGGTGTATTTAGTTCCTACACCCTTCATCGCCGACATGGCCATACACCTTGTGTACTCATCCCACATGGCCAAATGTACACGGCGTGTAATTTCCAAAATCAGGATTTTCCCCCATTTTCAATATTCTCTTAAAAACACATGAGGAAAGGAGAAAAGAAGAAACCCGTACCTCAAAGATAAAAACCGGGTTCTTACTGAAAGCCGATGGGCTGGGAATTTAAAAAAAATTCATCACCGGAGTGACGTAAGAATATTGAATCTGATGATCTTATCCTGGTACGGTCTGAGGACCACACATGGATTTAACACAGCACAAAATAAAAACCTAACATGTACCTTGTTCAGATCTGACATGTCCAAGTCCATCGTAAGATTCTAGTGACCATTTCTTGAAGGCTATGATGTGGAATCCCTCTCGATAATCCACACACACCTCTTAGATGCAGTGATGATCACCTCAAGAAATAGTCTTCGATCAAAGAATAAGGAACATGAAGATCTTGCTTGCTTGAGGGGATCTCACTCTAAAATTCCATAGGAGAGAGTCTCTCTCAATTCCAATGCAAGAATAGTTACTTGGGAACAGCCTCTATATTACTTATATAGGGAATATCTAGAATACCCGGTATGGGTTCCCAACTCCCACGTAATAGATATTCACAGTATAAGTATTATAGATATTTATTTATGACAAATTAATTTATTCCATAAATAATATTTATAATTATATCACTAACTTATATATATATATATATATATATATATTTCATGATAAACATGAGTCTTTAACTGGAATCACGTCTCTGGAAAATATTAAATGAACTAGGGATATTTAAATCCATTTGAGTAATATTTTATCCTTATATCTACTTAATCACTTGTAAAATCATGTTATAAATATACTCAATAAATTATTCCAAATTCGAATAATTAATGAATTTATTTATTACTTAGTGATCTAGAGAAGTTGGATAACACTCAGACCCCATGGTGGGACCCACAAAATTCTTTATTCCTATTTCTCAGAATAGGGTAGATTCTTAAAGTGATATAGTGTGTGACCCTCTAGGACCTTATCTCAATAGTAGTGAATAATATTCACCAACCAAGAGCCGGGTCTAGAAACCCATCGAGGCCCTTGTAGTGATAAGATAAATTCAAAGAAAGGACTACCTTCTAACAAACATGGTCTATGTAATATAATATTGTCCTCATAAATATCTCAACAAAGTAGAATGAACACTATGGTTATCATCCTTTATCTTGATTTATTTTACATTTTGATCTATCCAGAGGGTCTTACCTTCCAGTACCATGGACATGGATTTAATGAAGGTGCTTCCATCCTAATCAGTTGGGCCTGAGATATCTCTTCCTCATATCTAAAGTGAAAAATCATATCTTGGTCATTCAATAAATTTCATGTCACCAATTATGTACCCATCACAAACTATCTCACAATGACTTTATTTCCATGGTTTTCATCTTGCATCAAAGTACGTAATTAAATGACATGCATTGATAATTATCTCAAGTATGGAGACTATTAAAAATTTCTATAGATATGAATAACCAATGACACCTGAAACATATGGTGTTCCTATTATATGGGTTGGCCCTCATCAACTCAACTACTAGAGATCATTTTGTGTGAAATTCATGAGAAGAAGTCTCAATGCTAATGAGACCCTAGCACCTGATAGTCGCAAATCATATGTGTCCTTTTAGAATGATGTAACTTGACCATAGAACATTACTTTAAGATTACAATCATGGTATATGAAGGTTATCATTATAGCCTGGGATCTCCTATAACCGATTGATATGAAATGTAATCTAAGGATATTTCCATAAATAAAGTGGATGAAGTAGTATCTACACTATTATGCCAAGATAAAAACACGTATATATAAAAAACTGAATAGATATAGTGGTAATAAAAGTACAACACAAGTTGGGTCTAGGGAACCCACTTTCAATAATACCTTTAGGTTTAGAGAATTATAGAATTTAGAAAAAACCATTATGTAAAAAAACTAATTTCATTCTCCTTAAATGGAAATTTTTCACATTATACCATGATTTTATTGTTTCATAAGAATACATCAATATAACCCAAATAATATTCCACACATGATACCCTTATAGACTAACATTATATAGTTTAATTTTTTATAATGTGGGGAAAATGGAAACAAAAGAACTGGTGAGCTCAGATTCTTTATAAGGGTGAACATGAGTGATATCAATCATAAGTGAATATAATATGATCATATGGGTATGATAACATAATAAAGTGCATTTTATCAACATAAAATATTCATACCCTTGAAATATTATATCATAAACTCCAAAATCATGTCATATCCAAAATAATTATTAATAATGATTCCAATGAATAAATCATCATTCAGTAATCATAACAAATTCATGTGGAATTATAAGCATAGGAAATCATAACCTTTTAAAAAAACAATTATCCATAATTTCTATGCATAATATTGTGATAATATCATATAGTAATCATACTCATGCATCAATATGTGAACATATCTATTTGAAATCATTACCATGTATAAACTTGTGAGCATATTTAGAGAAATCATACTCATGCATCAAAATGTGAACATAACTATTCTCAATCATGTACATTCTTATCATAATAATCATCTCATGATATATATATATCACATTACCTAATGGATTAGCGATATTTAACCATACAAACCATCATATAATGAAAACCATCAATATGTCTACCACAAGATCATAAAATATTCATGATTTCATTATTACATAACCTGTGGAAAAGAAACAAGTTTCATAAAAATTCCATCATCACATAATCATAAGTCTTCCAAAGAAAGAACATTTATGGTGTCATTATATCTCATTAGGGGTGAGGCATAATAAACATAAAAGTATATTGATATATATGAAAACACCTATAAAATTATATTTGAAAATTTCATTAAAAATAGGGGAAAATTTCACTTTACTTTAGTATCTTTAAAACAAAAAAGTTTCAGAATCTTGATAAAAATAATTTCATTGAAAATAATATTTTAAATATATAAAGGAATATTAAAATCAAAAAACAATGTTAATGGTGGGAAAATCCATTCACATAGTAAATGTTAAAACAAATATTTATTTCAATCTTTTGGTAAAACTCTAAAAGCACCTCGTTTGAGAAATGATAAGAATATTCCATTTGAAACATTGAAAATAAAGTAAAATATAGTGGAAGATAAATTTAAATAACCATTAAATCATTGAAAATAACATTATTGAAAACATTTTAAATAACATGGATATAGATGAAAAGGTTTATCAGTCAAAGGGGAAATAAAGTCGAATTTTCTTAAAACCATTATCCTGGTCATTTTAAGTACCAAAGAGAGGTAAATGATAGAAAAAACAAAAACCCCATAAATAAATTTAGTATAATAAAATATATGGGTTTTAAAGGATAAATATAATATAATTTTATTCAATGTAAATTTAATGTGGATAATCTTGATAAAAATGAGATTATATCATAAATCCCTTAAATCTTTAATAATCATTGAATATAAATCTAATTAAACAAATAAACATAAATTGATTTTTAAATACCCATAATTTTCATGAAAATAATATTAAAATATATTCATTTGTAATATATACAATACAAAAAAAATCTATCGGTGAATATGACATTTGTCTCCTGGAAATAAAAGTGGGAGGAGAAATCCTCACCTTAAGTCCTATCTTTCTTCATACACATTAAAAAATCTTGTATAATAAATATAGATTTATTATACGTAAATTAATTTAAATTTTTAATATATATTACTATATATAATTCACTTATACTTTCAAATTGTCCTTTTATTAACAGCTCTTCATTAAAATCATTACTTGGGTTAAAACTGGTCTATTTTCCATGCATGTTTTATTTCAATAGCTCTAGTATTAGAACATTTTTTCTATTTTCATAATCTAAAGAATAATAATAATGTCATAATAATAATATTTATTCATTAAATTATTATTTACAATCAACCATATAAGGTGTTGATGAAAAATTAATTATATCACTATGTGGAGATGGTAGTCTGTCCATACACATTAGTGATATTTCCACTTTTTGATTCATGGAATGGAAGAGAGTTAAATAATAATTTAAAATTTTAGAATAATAATTATTTCATAAATATCATATATATTAATTTAATTTTTCTTTATTACTATCCATGTAAAAAATAAATGAAAAGCAATTTTCATCACTTTGGGGAGGTGGAAGTCCACACATCCACATGAGCGACATATTTGTTTTCCAACATATGGGAAGGTATGAAGGTAGATAAAATATTATAATTCCAGTAGTATAATTATGTCATAAATATAATATAAAAAATAAATCCATCATAATAATACTCCATTAAAGTGGGTAATGGAAGATGAAATACATTGCTTCATGGAGACACTAGTGTGTACGTACACACACACACAAACAATGCTTTAATTTCCCATTATGATGGAAAGGAGATGAAAATAGTTGTGTAATGAACATAATAAAATTCAAGTATATATAAGATAAATAATTTATTATATTAAATAGGTTTTAAAACATTTAGAGTAGGTTGTAAAATAAATAAACATGGAAACACTCAGTCAAGAATTATACCTCTACTTTGGAACATCACATATAGCTTACACCTTAAGCCTTCAGAGGGGTGTCTTATGGTGAGAACATGGATTATATGACATTTAGAGGGAATTTATGAGGGTATTTGGGTAGTCATTGGTCTATCTAAAGTACGAAAATGTGTGAATATGTTAAGAGAGGATTTATTCTTTTATAAGTGAGGTGAGTGGAAAACTTACAAATATTTAAAATATTAATATCTAATATGTGTATAATTCAGGTAAAAGGATAAAAAATAACTTATATTATAATATAATGAACATATATTGTAAATATAATAAAAAAATAGATTGATTTATGTGTCATTTAAAACCTTATATTTTGGTTTAATCCACTCATTAACACTGTTTAACCTTAACCAAAGCAACAAATCTTTCACACATTAAATGTCATTGAAGTAATTTTAAAAATTAAAAGTGGAAAATAAATGAATAATTAATTATATAATATAATATTTACCATAAAATTGGCCATGAAATGATTTTTAGTAATTTTATAACAATTTAAAATAAATTTAAAAAATTAAATACCATTTAAGGTCATTTTAGGACTATTCCTACATATTCACATTAAATGCATCAAGATAAAAATAGAATTAAAATATAAACATTATTACAACCAATTATATATTATAATTATCCAATTATATCTTCTAAGTTAATAATTCTCCAATATTTATTACTTTTAATGTTTTTAAAATCAATTACTTGATTTTTCTACTACTTACACAAGTGGTGCATCGATGTTTCCTAAGCATTCAAGGTAATTATACCATCACCAAAATTTAAAAATATATTAATAAAATAAATATAGTTCATTACATATCAATTTTAATATCCATTTAATTTAATTTTACACTTTTATTTATATACATATTATGACAACATGAAAAGTGAGAGAAAGTGACATTTTCTAATAATGATTAACTTTAAATAATATAAAGGATATATTCAAATTCAAGTGCAAAAAATGATTTATTTTTTAAGGTATTATTATTATGATCAAATTAAACCCATTAAATAAAATAAGGAAAATTTTTGGGGAGATTTTTTGAACTTATCCCATTGTTTTAACTTTAATTAAATTGTTTACCCATTACTGTGGTGATAATCGTTTTCCATGGTTACTATTCGTTTTGAATAAAAATGAAATTGAACTATTTAAACAACTTAAAACTCCTAATTTTAAATATTAAATTCATTTCTCAAGATTCAATTTTTATAATTTGAATAAATAAATTTTAATATACATTCTCAATACGCAATGAAAAATAGTATTTTGAAAAAATGTGTTTCTAATCATAAAAATGATTTTGTACCAAATCAAGTATAATAAAAATAAATATGGAATTAATTAGATTATTTTCAATAAAAATTATCTTATAATACTTTGAAAAAAATAAAATTTATAATTTTATTTTTAAATTAAACTATTTAAAGAATAGAAATCACAGTTTTACAACTATCGATATTTTCACTATTCACTCAAAAATCAATATTTTTAGAAAAATACATAAACTTAATCCTAATATTATTATAAAAATATGATTTTAAAAATTATATCTTTTTTTTAAA
Source organism: Viscum album (assembly GCA_963277665.1). NCBI lineage: Eukaryota > Viridiplantae > Streptophyta > Magnoliopsida > Santalales > Viscaceae > Viscum > Viscum album. Next base: position 2,081,707,508 of record OY728122.1, on the reverse strand, counting down.
TAAAGTTTTTAAAATTATAAGAAATTTATTATAATATCAACACATTAAATATAAAAACCCCATTTTTGAAGCATAAAATGACTTTATTCTCATTACTTATCTAATAAAAATCCTTAAATGAATGTCAATTAATTAAATTGGATATATAATATACTTTTTTAATCAGGTTAATTTATTAATATTTATTAATTTAATCTATTAAGATAAAAATACATTGCACACATAAAAATTGTTTCCTGAAAAATATATTTTTTTACGTTCAAAAGATTTTATCTTCATTTCCAAACAATTAAAAATTAATATGTTATTGATTAATCATTTTATTAAGGGGATATTTTTTAGAATATGATTATTTATATTCATTCCCACCAAACTAAATTCTAGGTGTTACTATCCATGATTAAATAATAACAATCATATAGTATATCATGGCTCGTTTATCCTTGATGGTGTGTGTATTTCATCAAATCTATTAAATAGAAATTAATTCTTCAATCTTGGGGTGTTTTAATGGTTAGTAGGAATTATGGATGATACAATAAGTGAATTATTTTTTACTGATATTTTAGTGAGTATTTTATAGAGTTTATGTGATATTCTCTTAATTTTATGACTATTAAGAAACCAAGATCTCCTCATTTTCAAAGAAATTTGAGGTTTGAGATATAGAGATTGTACCAAATATTTTCTAGGAGTTATTTTACAAAGTTATTTGAAATATATGAGATGTTATATAGTTTTTTGTCTAGATTATTATTATTTTAGGGATATTGGATATTAAAAGTAGCACATGACCAAGGGTTTTCCTGATATGGGGTTAATAACCCTATTGTTTGGATTTAGGGATTTACAAAATGACCAGTGAGGTTACGTCATGAAGATTTCAACTTTATTCCCACATTTGGCATGGTGGAGTGTCTGTCATGAAATATACCTCTTGAAATAACTATCCCCCATCAAAACTACTCTTTCTGACATAGGCATTTATTCTTGGTTGGTGAGCCTTTATAAAGAAAAACTATGAGACAGTGAACCAAAGTGAACAATATTTTGATAGAGGTGTTTTTGAGTGAACCCTAAATATGGTATTAGATATGGGGGAAACATTGAAGATTAGGGAATGCCGTAGAGGGGGTTTACTGTATATTAAAATTAGTGTGTTCCCCCAAGGTGTTCATTTCAAGGGTTAATAACCCTACTTCTCAGCTTGAGGGCTTTACAATGTGATTAGTGGGGTTATGCCTTGAAAATTTTTAACTGGGTCCCACATTGTATGTGGTGAAATATTTTGAAAAGAATATAATTCTTGATGTTCGTCCTACCCATCAAAATAACTTTTCAAATCCTGGGAAGTGATACATGGGTAGTGATCCCTAGGAAAGAAAAATCATGAGGTAGTGATCCAAAGTGAACAATATTGTGATAGAGGGGTAGTACTTTTTCTTTATCATCCATAAAGTGTAGGAATTAAAAAAATATAATACACCATATGAGGCTTAATTTTTATCATGTTATGAACATTCCCAATTGACCTTAGTAAATCCAATATTTTTTTGTGATTTTCTATAATGAAGTAGCCCAAAATTCACAATATTATTGATATATCTAATAATTCACTACACAACTAACAAATGAATTTACTTTGGAAAAAAATTATAACATACTTCTTGATAAATAAAAATAATAATATTTGGTCTTGCGGATATTAATTTCAAAATAATTCTAAATATTTTTCTCTACTAGTTCACATTAACTTTTTTAACATATTTATATTTTGAAAATTTCATTCCAGACACTACCAGAGTAGTCATTAGTCATGGATCATCTATTTTAATACTTTTTAGAACTTTTTTACATATTTTTTATTGGATATAAATTTACCATCCTTTATTTGAATCAACAATAAACAAAAGAAAAAGGATAATTAACCTATTATAGATATCTCAAATTTAGAAATCATATGTTCTGAAGTCAGCTTACATTAAGTTTCATTCAATCCAGTAAAAATAATGTAATCCACATACAAAATCACTAAAATAAGATGTTCCTACTATTTTTTGATATAGATTTTGTGATGAAATCATTCAAAACCATGATTTTTAATGAACTTATAATTCCTTGAGTACTAATACCTTGGTGCTTGATTTATACCATTTAAGTCCTTCATCAACAGGAAAACCTTACCACTATATTCATTGATTAAAAAATCACCCAGTTGATCAATATACGCTTTATCTTTAATAACAAAATTCGAGAATTATAATTTTATATTCCTTGGACACACATTGAAACCCGTTTTTATGTCCATGTCCAAAAAAAGTTCTTGTTTCAAGTCAATTGATTGGTGAAAATTCCTCAACCAAAACTATACATTCTATTTGGGAATAACCTTTACACACTAGCCATCCCTCATTCCTTGTCACCATGATGTCCTCGTTAATTTTGATTTATAAAACCCATATATTTATAATAAAATTATTATTATCTGACCTTGGGATAAAATCCCAAGTCTTATTCTTCTTAAATTGGTCAACCTATTCATTCATATCCTTGACAAAATTCTCATATTTGAAAACTTCTTAAATTTTTTTTGGTACTACCTTAGATAAAATAGAAACTTATTTATGATCCTTTATCATTATTGTTTTAACTAAGGCTATATAGTCTCTTATAATGTTATTATCCTTGATGTTTATCCTAATATATCTTTCATTAGACATAGTGTTAAACTTTCATGGAATTTTCAACAAACATAAAGGGGTATATTTTTGGATAAAATCCTTTTATTTTTTTGTATTGTTTTTGTTTTTTGATATTTTTATATAAAATATGATTGTAAGACTCTAAAAAGGAACTATTAAAACTCAAGAATAAGCATGAAGAAGGATATCGGAGCTTGGAAGTTCTTTAAGATTAATTTATTAGTTATAGATATCATTCGTGTCATGGCAGTATGGGTCATGTTGTGATCAAATGTGTGTATGGGTAAACCAACCCTATATAAAGAAAAATGAAGAGCCTTATACATATTGTTATTTTCGGGATATATAAATCATGTTGTGAAGGATTTATAGATATAATTACTATATTTTTAACACTTAGAGGTTCACATAGAGAATATTATTTCACACCATAAACGTTTTTAGAAACAATTGAGGTTTATCTAGTGGTTTGGTGATCTTGTTGGGAAAATAATATCATTCCACAAAGGGTGAATGACTGAATTTAGTGGCTCTATAACATTCAACACCCTCACACCATGAAATGTGGTGCACTTCATAAATACTTAATGAAGTTGAAAAATAACTATTAGAAATCACTCATTCACACTGTGAAGAACACCATCACATTCTAAAGGATGGTACATAGATAGATTCCAACAAAAATGACGAATAAGATTATTATATAGACTTTGGTGTCCATTCAAAAAAATTTACCCACTAATGATAGTGTTACATTCATAAGAGACTCCGAGGTCTGGAATTTAAGCAAGGTGTTGGAAGTTAAGTGAGACATGAGTTTCAAATTTGAAAATAAAATTCCAAGAATTTAATATTTTGATATATTGTGTAACAGTAGAGAAAAGATTGAACTCTTTAAGAACTTTCATTAAGATAAATGCTTTTTTAGGATAAGAATAAGGTGTTTGACACTAATTGATGATAGTTTCAGAAAATAAAAGGGTAGATCAGTATTTTGTGATAAAGAAGAGAATTTATTAGCACTTTTACTGAATGATAAATCATAATATAAGAAACGTTATCTGAGTTTTCAATATTAAAAATAATATTTAAAATGATTCTTGTTTTATGAAGTTATTAATAAACTATATAGAAATTGTTTTATGTTAATTATTAATAACTAATTTAAAAAAGATATATCGTAGAAATTTTTATGTTGGTTATTATATAATCAATGTAAATAAATTTTTAAAAATGATAAGTTGACATAATTATTTAATATTAGTTTTCCTCTCAATTTTTTTATCGATACAAACCCAAAATTATCATCTCTAAAATGCTCGACCCTGGTATCTCTTCTTCATCTACACCACTTCTATCCATATTACCACTATCAGTCTTCATTGGCACCATCCCCTTAATATCATTACTCCTCCTCCATCACCATCATCTCCCATGACCCTAATCTAGGTTCTTTCTTCCTCACCACTTCCATCCTCATCTCCACCCTCACTGTTCACCACTTTCGTCAACTTCATTTTCTTACTCCTCAGCCACTACCTCCATCTCCCATTGCTAATATCCATTTTTTTCTATTATATTTAATTATTTTATGTCATTATTTGGTATTTTTTTAATTATAAAAGTAATCATTAAAATTATTTTTCATATTTTCATTTTTATTTTATAATTTCATGAGTTTCTTTTATTATTTCTAATTTAAGCTGAATTGGCACATTTGATCTACCTGTTTACTAACGAAGAACATTTTTCATATATATTTTTTATTTCCTTAAGACATTATCTAGTCTCTTTGTGTGAATTATATTATAATTTTGTGTCATTCATATATAAAACCAGAATTTTAAACTTACTATGAATTTTATATTTTGCAGTGATGAGTACCACTAAATTTTTTACCACTAGACATGAAGGTTTAATGCACTATAAATTTTCAAATATAAATTATCGTACTTTAATTATCAAATTACCTCTTTCATAGTACAATATTTTAAATCCTTTTCAATTTTTGTTAATTTAATCCATTATACTACAAAAAAAATCCTATGTGGATGCATTGGCATAATGATTCTTGAAATATCACATAATTTCTTTGAAAGTTTGTGTTTTTTACCACTTTTGCTAAACAAGGTTTCTCCAAAAGTGGCCCATCAACTAACCACTCAATTTATTATTTTCTTATATTTTTATATACATATATAAGTATTTATCAACTAATATACATTAATTTTAAATAATGTGTTAAAATTATAAAAATATTCTTAACATTAAAGAATAATTTATAAATTTATATAATGTTATACACTTAAATATTATGAAAATGATAGATATATAATTAAAAAATTATATAATAAAAAATTATATTTTATTAGTGTTCAAACTTATCAAGTAAATTAATATCTTTAGACTTCAATTCCATTTTTGTTTGAATTTGTTTTTATAAAAAAAATTATCATTCTTTTATTGGTGAAATGTTTAATGTTTTTGTATTATTTATAAAAGAAAATTTTAAAATAAATTTTAAAAATATAATAACTTATTTTCAATTTTTGAAATTTTTTATAGTTACTAAGGAATTATAGTTGGATTATTTCACTATGAACAAGTGATGAATATAAGGAATGTGTTGATGTTTTCTTTAATTTTCTTAGAGAAATATACCAAAAAATGACATTCTTTTATATCAATTATTGAAAAAAATTAATATGAAAAAAATAAATGAAAAGAAATCAAATATTAATTAATATTTCATGGTTTTAATATGAGTTATTTTTAATGGATTCTACATGGTATAATTATATTAAATTCATGATCTATTTATGAAGTAGATTTTCAAGATGATATGTCTGATAAATTAAAGAAACAATTCATGATATTGAAGTAGAAGAAATTAAGAAAGCACCTAGATAGTGATGTTACAAACTTTGTACCCAATGTTTGTGGAATTTATAATTTTATCTATGACAACCCTGGTTTTAGGTAATTTTCCCTTTTGTTATGTATTTTGATGTTATATTATTTTTTTGTTGAGTTCTGGGAGTTTCTAGTTGGGTTTGGTATTTTTTGGAACTGTTTTGTGGTTATATAGTTAGGGGAAACTGTGAAACATCTCTTGTAATTTTTTTAAGAGAATCTAAGAGTTATCAAGATGGAACATAGTCAGCACAATTTTTATTGAAACCATGATAAATAGGAAATTTTGGTATATATGTATTTCACATGGTTGGATGATTATTTTTTAAACCATGCAATACAACTGTGTAGCCCTGGGTGTTTTCCATTAGTACTCATATAGTTGGTGAATATTTTGTTAAACTGTAAATTCTAACCATGAAACGACATTAATAACATAAAAATTTGTATTTTTATTCTTTTTAAGGTATAAAAAATCTCATTCATATCCCACTAACACTGGATCTCTAACCATAAGACACTTCTAGGTGTTTTATTTATATTTTTTCCTTATGGACCCCATTATCACCATATAAAAGTGAATTACATCTAGGAGATAAAATGTAATCTCTTTATTCTTCTTCCGTTTTCATATCTTCTCATTTTTCTTTGAATAAAACCATAGATCTGGTTTTTTATTCTTAGATCAATTAGATCAGTCATCCTTTAACAATTCCTTTTTGGGATATGTTTAAGGAATTTGGAAAGGTGTTTTGATTGGCTAAATTTCATCTTGATTCTTCATCTTCTTTAAGATCCATTATGAGGTAGGTGGAATCCCCCTTTATTCCACTTATTCAATAACTTTATGGATTAGTTTTCTTAAATTATTTTCTTTTATTTTCAAAATAAATATTAGATGATTTTGATAAGGAATTTATTTTGTTTATGATTTATAAATATTCGTTTTTGAATGGTTTTTCGATGAACCGATTAGATATATGGTTTTAAAAAATGATTAAACACAAAATATATGTTTGATTAAACATTTTAAAGAGGAGAATTAATTTATATTAAATGAATGGATTTGAGAAATTGGCATATCCAGAATAACATGCGTTCATTTTCATTGGGGTTAACCATTTAATAGTACGTGGTGCTAGGCTGGAGGCACCAGATAGACTATCACCAATGATCATCTTAGTGTGTGGGTGAGTTACCACTCATGAATATTGGGAGTTTCGTGGAATGTAAAAATGTGTGTGTGTTTCTGAATATGGAATGGGTATTCCAAGTAGAATAAATATATGAACCATTTATTTAAAGTTAAATTATTTTAATTGATAAAATGGTTTTGATGTTCCCATATTTTTCTTTAGTTTATGTTTCTTACTGTGAGAAAACATGTTCTTGTATAAGTGGACTGAGTTGGGATTTCTCCTTGGGATTACCCACTAGGTATGATTACTCACCCATTGCATATGCACTTTGGTGGGTGTAAATATATTGTTCTTTATGTCATAGGTAAAGTAAAATTCTATTATCTCTCCAATAAATAACTATAATTCAAGTTTCTTGGGATGGTGGTTATAGCTTGGAGTTCTCTTATGGATCTATTGGAGTGATAGCACATTAGTGTTGTTTTTTTAGGATGCATTTTAGTTTTTGGTTTGATATCTTATTTCAATTTCTTCTATTACTATGATATTATTGGTTTTTTTATTTCATATTTATTTTATTTTTTATAGTTCATGAATCATATAGTTTGGTTTATATAATTTTCTTTATGTCTTGATAGGTTTTGTTTTTAATGGGAAAATATTCCACCCAATATTTTTGTAAACCTTTGGAATTTATTATTAGCCTTTGGTGCATGGGGGATATCACCTAATATTAGTGGAACCTCATCTATTTAAAATCCAATGGTTAGGTTCATGATGTTATAAATTGTATCAATTTCGGTCGAACTATAATATTTGGAAGGTGGTTTGGTAAATAAATGATACAAAGACCCAATTGAAACCTTTAAGTTAAATAGTGTTTACACCTTGGAATTGGACATTGTTTTACAAATAGATTTGCATTGGAAATGTTATAGGCCCAATTAATACCTTGTTTTGTCTTTGGGAAATTGGTTTTTATGTGATTTGATATGTAGGACCGGTTGGTATTTCAAAATTGTTTGTAAAATGGTTTGAAAGATCATGTGAAATGATGTACCGGTTGGGACTTGTGTATAGATCGATGTGTGATAGGAACATATATGGTGGATCCTTATAGGAGAGGTTCATCACATAGGTATTGTTGGTGCTGGGGTTAGGAAATCATAATGGCATGTGGGTTATTGGTTTATGACACACGTTTGAGGACCTCCACATTTACTGCGTACCATGTCATGGGATTCATAGGCATCACCTAGTGTGTCGAGTGACTGTTTCTTATTAACTATGATTAGATGGCTTGGTATCCTCTATATGTTTTTATAAGCTAGGTGGGATGTGCTATTGGATTGGCCTGTTTAGAGCGACCAATTGATTATTGACTGTGGAGATGAACCATATGTAGATAGGTGAGTCCAAGCTAAGTATGCCTAGGGATTTCTTCTAGATATGTTTAGAAAATGAACATGATTATTATCTATATATAATATTTTTCTTATTATTCAACTTGGTTACCTTATATTCAATTATTTTCATTTATTATTCTATTTTTTTTATTTATAGAATAACAGTATTGATATTTTGGATTGGATTTTGATCTGGGTTTTGGATTATTAAACTGGTTTGTTTCCAAAAATGGGCATCATGGTTTTTTTTCAGAGTGGAATTTCCTGAAAATAGTGTTTATTATTTTAAAAATATAATACCATAATTTCATAAATATATTTCAAACCAATGTTTATGGACTATTTTGGGAAAGGACATTTATGGATTTTGTGGCACTTACGTATTGAGCTGTTTTTGCTCACACCCTACTTATGCCACTCGACGTTGGCAGAACCGAGCAATATTGCATGTTCATGTTTTCGGTTTGGTTGGCCATTGGATAAGGTTGGTCTTAAGGATAGTGGAGACTATGAGGTCATATAGAGATTATGTTTTCCAGGTTGGTTTGGTTTTTCTTTTGTTTTTTAGTTTCTATTTCGTTCATCAGTTTTTGTATGTGGATCTGGTTTGTGTTTATTATTATTCAGTGGTTATTGGTTATTTTATGTTCTATGTTATGGTTTTTTTATCTTGGTTTTATTTGGGATAAATATTTTACACTGTGATATATTTGATGCTTGGTGCTTGTCACTAGCATAGGAGGATTGAGAATGCCTCTCGGGCTAATTCATGGGCTGACTCGGGTGACTGGTATGGGGAAAACCCATGTTGGTTCATGAAAAAATGGTATGAGAGGAGTTGTTTTTTATTTGGGGAATCTGTTTGATTAGAGATTTGAATTATCATGAATTTGGAGGTAGGTGTATAAAGGGAATCGTGAACTCTAGATTGTATTGATCCCTGAGTTTCTTGGGGTATTCCATATTTTTAGTCTTTCTTTTGGTTTGGGTGTGTAGATGGGGAATGAAAATGTAGGTGAACTGGTGTGGTGAAATTGGAATAAATGGAGGAGTAACCTATGTGGTGTTTGTGTGCATGATTTAGGATAGTCTAAGTGATTGGTTCTTTCTATGGACATGGTCCACTAAACCATGTGGCCTAGACTTTCACACTCACTAGTTCCCCACTCTAGGTGTTTCCATGCAAGTTGTGTGTAGGTTTGTATTTTATTGGTGTAAGTTAATTTTGAAATGTAGAATCATTCTTGAAAAAGGTTCTCAAAAGGAAAATGTTTCGGAAACTTTTTTTTGTTTTGAATGTTGCATTTTGTGATTGAATTAGCTTTGAAAAGTTTGTTTAGGTTTTGTGAAAATTGGTTTTTGAATTCGAAGTGGTTTTGAATTAGAATGAAAGTGGCGGTTTTGGAAATAGGATTTTGGTTTTGTTTTTCATGTTTGAATAATAAGATGGGTTTTTTTATTGGGATGATCTTTTGGTTGATTTTTGATTGATGTTGATTTTGGTTTTGTGTATTGCTTCTGTTCAGAGTATGTCACCCAAAAATGTACATAATGTTTCGAGCGAGCCTATTTATGCTTTAGGCCCTATCAAGGCTCTTATTAGAGTGGAAGAGTTGATCTATTATTGGGGTTTTCCCATTTTCTATGGTGATCGAGGTCTTTTAGAAGCAATGGAGTGGATTGAGAAAGTTAAAAGTGTCTTCAGGTCATTAATATATCCCACAGTAATGAGTGTGCATTCCATTTTGATTTGTTTGATGGTTCAAGTATGGATTAGTAGAAGGTGATTATCCCAATGAATTTTTTAGGTTGGGATAACATTGTAAGTGCATAAAACCACTTTTATCTGATGGTTCGTGCTAGAGGATGTGAAAGAATGGAATGAGGTAGAGCTCTTGGGTGTTCATCAAGGACAATAGATGGTGAAGGATTATATTTATCACTTAAATAGTTAGTTCATATATCTTCAGATATAGTATCAGAGGATTATTTTAAAGAACCTCTCTATTTTTTGTGACTTTGTACATAGATCAAGGATCAATTTCTTTTTTTCGGTGAGGTTCAGTTCATGAGGATTGTAGATGAAGTGTTTCTGGAAGTGGTTGGTCTCGGAGCACAGTCTATGGTGGTTGGAAATCTAGTTTCTCTTAGCACTTATGAAGGTTCCCCATCTAGTGAGAGATTTTTTAGGAGAAACCAATTCTTTAGGAGTTTGATTTTTTATTTATGGATTCTCATTCGTCATGTTGTTCACTTGTATGTATCCAGTGTGGTTGGTTGGGGCATCTGAAGCCATCTTGTCACAATCCTCTAAAGGCGTGTCATTGATGTGGACATTTAGGTCACATAGATACGTTATTCAAGTGGAGTGTCTATAAAAGGAATTTACAGTCAGAGATGTAAAGTCCTAACTATTTGGAAACATATGATTCAAGACATTAGTTCTATTGACATAGGCATTGGATTGAATCTCTTCACATAGTTAGGAATCGTTGGGGGTGGGGGGTATGGGGAACCTTGGTCCATGTTTTTTCTCTACCATCATAATGGAGATGGGTTAAGTCCCCTTATTTTAGTTTCCTTTTTTGAAGTTCCCTATTGTTTTGTAAAATAATTCTGGTATTATCATCATTAAGACTTGGTGGTCTTGTCCTCATGTAATTCTAGTGGCTGTGCCCTTTTAGAGGGGAGTTTTTGATTAATTTATCTTCCTTGTTTATGATTATAATTTTTATATATTACTTTTGGTTTCTTATTATACTCACTTTGGATATTCAAAAGGCTTATGGAAAATATGATTTTTGGTTTGGTTCTTTGTATGGTATTGGGTTTCCCCTTGTGTTGGGGGTTTGGTTCCAGTGGGGAGTAACTGGTCCTAGTGTTATTCCATGTTGGATAATTTATTGTAGTGTGGATAACCCTTTATTTTTATCTAATCATGGTTTTCCTCATTTTTATTTTCTTTGAGATGGTTTTGTGTGACTTTTGGAGTTAAACAATTCACCCAAAGTTTGATGGTTTTGTTAGGCCATATTTGGTTCTGAGTTTGAGTTTTGGTTCCCTTTCGGCTTAGTGAATTTATAAGGGAATATTTTTTTCTATTTTGGAGATAATTTTCACACATCAGGCTTGGTTATTATTTTATTTTATTCTTTTCTTGACGTTGGTTCTTCTGGTTGTGGTTGAAGTTAAGTTCCTAGTGATTTTTTTGTGTTTTCTGAGTTTTTGAAGGGTTCCTGGCCTATGCATGGTTTGATCACATGTAGAATATGTGGGAGACCTTGAAAAAAATGGGGTTTCATGATTTGAGTATGGTTAAAAAAAGTGTGTAGTCTATGTTAATCCCATGTAACTCTTGAGAGAGGGGATTACATGGTTTTCACACAGTTTATTTAACCGTGAAACCTGCCAGAAGAGGGGTATTTTTTTCTATTTTCCTTATTTTTATGTGGGGTATCTTCCCTTGGAAACCCCACTCAAATTACCCTGACATGGATAAATCCCAGGGATATTTTGGATCCTCTAAGCTCCTCTATGTGGTTTTCATGGTTTTTTCTTGGTGATTCATTACCCAGATTGAAGGGTTAGGGCTCCCCTCTCTATTTTTTACTTTTGTTTTATTCAATTTTCCATTTATACTATAACCCTAGTGGCCTATTGGGAAGATTTTTACACCTAGGGTGGTTTTCAATTCAAGGGTTTTATTTCATAGGGTTGTGATCTTTGGTAGGAGCATCTTTTAAGTGGATTTCATTAAAGGTGACATGATTCTTCCACCTGATGTGGGCGTTTCAATTAATTTACTTTTTGAAACAAACTACTGATGCTTGAACTTTACTAAAATCTTTGGAAATGTGCTATTCTTGCTTTTTATGGGTTAGTATATTTTTTTTGAAATTTATTATTGTAAATTTGAGGTAAATTTGTTTTAAAATGTTTTTCATAACTATTCCTATATTTACGTGTATGAAATATGTTTGATAAAATTCAATTTGGTCTTTAAATATGAAATTGGGTTCTTAAAATTTTGTTTGACTCTGGTAATTATTTTGTAGTACGATTTTCATTTTGAAATGAATTTTGTGTTTGTGGGTTTTGGTGAATTTCATGGATTGGTGCTTATGTGTGGACTCTTGTGATGGGTTGTAAGGTTCTTTGTGATTCTTAAAAAGAAACTGTTGGTATTTTTTTGTTTCCATTAGATGTTCCATTATATGTGGGAATATCCATGTGTGTATAGGTTGAACACATGGATAGGCACACAAATTGTAATAGATTGATTTAAAAATATTTCCCTTGAACCCAGAATTTCAAAGGAAACTTTTTCTTCTCATTATTCTTCTTTTCTTTAGATATTTTTCTCCCAAATGGATCCTATAGAACCCATATATGTTCTAAATGGTTTCTTGAATTCAAAATGATCTCAAAATTTGATTTCAAAATTTTCCTTCAATTATCATCCTATTTGGAATTTTGGAAGGTGGTTTGGTTACTAAATGATATAAAGGCCTATTTGGAACCTTCATGTTAAATATTGTTTACACCATGGAAGTAGAATCTATTTTAGAAATGGGTTTGGATTTGAAATAGTATAGTCATGGTTTTTACCTTGTGTTGTATTTGGTAAATTGGTTTTAACCTGACGTGATATGTAGTCCTGGTTAGTATTTCACAATGGTTTGTAAAATGGTTTGAAAGGTCATGTGACATGAAGTACCAATTATCACTTGTGTATAGATTGATGTGTCATGGGAATCTATATGGTGTAGCCTCCAAGGAGAGGGCCATATCATATGTGGTGTTGGTTCTTGGGATAGTAAATCATGATAGAATGTGGGTTATTGGTTTATTCCATAAGAATGCGGAACTTCCCATTCACCGAATTCTATATCATGGGATGTGAAACTGGATTGGATAGATTAGAGCATCCATTTGTTTATTGAGTGTTAATCTCCAATATATTTCGACAGGTGAGTCTAAAATGAGTATATATAGGTATTTATTCTAGAGATGTTTAGGATATTCCCATGATTATTATCTATATTTTCTAGTTTTATTCTACTGATCCTCAATAATGGATCTTCTAGTCTTTTCCTTGATAGTTCTATTTTATTTATTTTCTAGCCTAGAGACTTTGATTTTTTGGTTTGGATATTGATCTAGGTTTTGGATTGTTGAACTGGTTTGTTTCCAAAATGGGCATCATTATTTGTTTCCAAAGTGTCATTTCAAGAAAATAGTTTTTATTTTATTTTAAATAGATGGAACCCTAAGTTCCTAAATGTATATCAAACTGTTGTTTATAGACTATTTCAGGAAAGTAAATGTATGTATTCTATGGTGCTTACCTACTGAGCTATTTTTTCTCAACCCTACTTGTGCCACTCGGCATCGGTATACCAAAGCTATTTTTTCGGTTTAGGACTTTAGTTTGGTTAGACTTTGGAGTAGGTCGGTCTTAAGGATTGTGGTGACCATAAGCTAACAATGGGATCATGTCAGTCTGGTTATTTGGTTTTCTATTTTGATTTATAGTTTATGTTCCGTTCATTTGTTGTTATATATGGATTTGGTTTGTGTTTATTGTTGTTTAGTGGTTATTAGCTATTCTACATACTTCTTTTGGTTATTTGATCTTAGTTTTCTTCGGGATAAATCATTACCACAATAATATATTTGATTCCTAGTGCTTGTCTACAACCTGAGATGATAGGGAACACCTCTCGGGCCATGTCATTGGTAGAATTGGGTAATTAGTTTGGGGTCAAACCAGGTTGGTTCCTGAAAAAATCTACCAATATCTTCAGGATATTAAGAACCATAAAAGGGGAAAGCATAGATTAGAATAATGAAAATGATATTTTATTGCCTAGGAACCCAAAATGATTTCATGAAGACTAACGAAACAATTGAGTAAAGAAATTTTCCTTGCATTGTGGACCGGTATCAAGATGTATTTAATAAAATTTTATCTATTTTCCACCTGAAAGCGAATTGGATTTTTTGATTGATATCATTCTAGGGACTAATAAAATTTCACATAGATCAGGTAGAATAGATCCAATATATTTGAGGAAATTCAAGGTCCAATTGGAATAATTTAAAAGTAAAGGTTCATAAGTCTGATTATATCACATTAGGCTACTCTAGTTATTTTTTTCAAGGAGGAAGATGGTTCACTTTGACTCTATTTTGATTACCTAACCTGAATCAAGTTATGATAAAGAATAGATATTCTCTTCCATGAATTAATGAGCTATTTAATCAATTTAAAGGATCCAAAGGGGCTTCCAATATAGATCTATGGTATTGATATCACCCACTATGGATGAGGAAATAAGATATCCTAAATAAAACTCTCAGGTGTTATTATGGTCATTATGAATATATAGTCATGCCCTTTGGTCTTACAAATGCACAGACAATTTTCATGGAATTTATGAATGATTTATTTAAAATGTATAAAGAATATTTGATTCTGGTATTTTTGGATAAAATTCTAGTATATTATCAAAAATAAAAAGACCATGATGAACATTTAGAGATTATGTTTACCTCATTGTGAGAGCACAATTTTTATGAAAAATTCTAGAAATGAGATTTCAATATACCAGAAGTTCAATTCTTTAGGAATTTGATTAATAATAATGGTAGATCAGTAAACCCTAAGAAGATATAATATATCATCTATTGGAAATTACAGAATAATTTCATTGAGATACACAACTTTCAAGGATTATTAGATTATTATCATTGCTTCATTAAAATTTATCATATCATTCAAATCCTATGATAGTGATCATGAGTAAAGGAAAACAATTTTAGTGTAATGATGACTGTCAGAAATCCTTTTTGGATATTAATTCTAGGCTCACTTCATCACTAATTCATGCCAAAACCTACGAAAGGTTATGTGGTCTATTCTAAGGCATCTATATCTAAACTCGACAATGTTTTTATACCGAGAGATTATTTCATAGCTTATAGATCATGTTAGTTACAGATCCATGAATATAATTATCCAACCCATTATTTGAAATTGGATGTAGTGGTTCATGATTTGAAAAAAATGGCATCATTATCTTATGGGAGAGATGTTCACCATGTTCAAGACAATAAAATCTAGAAAACATATATTTCACAAAAGGTATTCGAATGTGAGATAAATGTGATGGATATAATATATCTTGATGTTTGAATTTGACTTAGTTTATACACCTTGCAAAGAAAATTAAATAGATGATGCTTTAATCTAAAATTCATA
Organism: Viscum album; assembly: GCA_963277665.1. Lineage (NCBI taxonomy): Eukaryota > Viridiplantae > Streptophyta > Magnoliopsida > Santalales > Viscaceae > Viscum > Viscum album. The sequence continues at coordinate 2,081,692,084 of OY728122.1, read as the reverse complement.
TAGTCAACTAGCCAGAGAATCTTGTTATCAAGGGAAATTGATGACTATGACTGCTAATATAATTTTAGATTGTAGTAAATATAACGATGCCATAATCTTATTTCCAATGACTCTCATACATGATTTGATTGAACATGTTAAGGATGTTCAATGATTGGATCCTAATTTCCTTAAAATCATATCAAAAATTAATGGTGGCGAGACAATTTAAGGTTGGAATTAAGTTGTAAATTTGGTGTTTCAATTCTGTTATCAAATAGTCATTCTATTTTCTTTTCAAGAATAAATATTGTTATCTTATCACCATTCTAAATGGGAGACTCATTCCGGAATTCAAATGTTGTACAAGGATCTGACAACCAATTTTTGGTGGTCAGGTATGAAATGAAATTTGGTTCATTATGTGAAGAAATGCCTAACCTATAAACATGTCGTTGTTTATCATCAACTATTAGGTAGAATGATGCAATTCAAACCTATACCTATATAGAAATGGGAGCAGATCACCATTGAATTTATCACTAGTTTATTTTTTTATTTTTTTATTTTTTTTTATTTATTTTTTTATTTGTTTGTTTGTTTGTTTTATATATTTATATATTTATATATTTATTTTTTTTTTTTTTTATTTTTTTTTTTTTTAAATTTTTTTTAAATTTTTTTTATTTTTTATTTGTTTATTTATTTATTTATTATTTTGTTATTTTATTATTTTATTATTTTTCTATTTATTTTAGTATTATTGTATTTATTTTCTTATTATTTTATTTATTTTTTATTTACTTCGTACTTACTTTATTTACTTCGTATTTACTTTATTTACTTCGTATTACTTTATTTACTTCGTATTACTTTATTTACTTCGTATTACTTTGTTTACTTTATCCATGCCCATGCCCATGCTCATGCCCATGCCCATGCCCATGCAATATAAAGAAATTCTGCGTTTTGTGAGATTTGACCCCCTAACCTCTTGCATATTTTCCAAAGACTTTACCACTCCACCAGACTCGTTATGCGGATAGTAAACAAAACTTAATATACTTATATATACTAATTGAAAAAACAAATAATACATAACTAATAGATATAAACTCAATAATAATTAAAGAATAAGCAACAATCAATAATTAATAATTAATAATTAATAATTAATAATTAATGATTTATTATTTATTTATTTATTTATTATTATTTACGGTTTATTATAATAAATAACAGATAAATTATAATAATAAATACATAAATCATAAAATTATGAAAATAAAATAATAAAATAATAAAATTCCGTAATTAAAATAATAATATAATAAAATAATAATACAATAAATAATAAGCAATAAATAATAAACAATAAACAATAAATACTAAAAATAAATAATAAAAATTAAAAAATAAAAAATAAATTAAAAACAATAAATAACAAACAATAAAAAATAACCTATAAATAATAAATAATAAACAATAAATAATAATAAATAAAAATGAAAAAATAATAAATAATAAGTAATAAATAATAAATAATAAATAATAAATAATAACAAATAATAAATAATAAACAATACACAATAAATAAAAATTAATAACAAATAATAATTAATAATTAATAATAAATGATAAATAATAATAAATACTCAATACTAAATAATAAATAATAAATAAATTATAATAAATAAATACAAATAATAAATAAAATCAAAAAACAAAAAACACTAAATAATAAATAATAAATGGTAAATAATAAATAATAATAATAATTAATAATAAATAATTAAGAATAAAGAATAAAGAATAAAGAATAAATAATAATAAATAATAATACATAATAATAAACATATAATAAATAATAAATAATAAATAATAAATAATAAATAATAAATAATAAATAATAAATTAGAAATAATAAACAATAAATAATAATAAATAATAAATAGTAAACAATAAGTAATAATAAAAAACAAATAATAATTAATAATTAATAATTAATAATTAATAATTAATAATAAATAAAAATAAATAATAAATACTAAATAAAAAATAAAAAATAAAAAATAAAAAATAAAAAATAATAAATAATAAATAACACATAATAAATAAATTATAATAAATAAATATAAATAATAAATAATAAATAATAAATAAAAAATAAAAAACAAAAAACAGTAAAAAATAAAAAATAAATGATAAATAATAATTAATAATAATAAATAATACATAAAAAATAATTATAAATAAATAAATAATAAATAATAACAGTAAATAATAATAATAATAATAAATAATAAATGATAAATAATAAATAATCAATGATAAATAATAAATAATAAATAATAAATAATAAATAATAAATAATAAATAATGAATAATGAATAATGAATAATAAACAATAAATAATAATAAATATATAATAATATTATATAATATATAATATATAATACATAATGTATAATAAATAAAATATTAATAATAATAATAAATAATAAATAATATATATTATATAATCAATAATCAATAATCAATAATCAAAAAATATAAATATTAAATAATAAATAATAAATAATAAATAATAAATAATATATAATAAAAAACCAGTAACAAATAATAAATAATAAATAAATTATAGTATATTATAAATAATAAATAATATATAATAAATGAAACATATGAAAAAGTATGAAAAGGTGTGATAAGAGATGAAAAATCATGAAAACACATGAAAATGGATGGAGAAGCATGAAGAAGCATTAGAAAGCATGAGAACACATGAAAACTCATGAAAAATCAGAAAAAACCCTTAATAATTCGACATAATCATCATAATAACCCCCAAAAACTCATTGATAAAGATAACAAGTCACAGAAACTCAAGTAAATAGTAATAAATAGAGCAACCATTAAAACCCGTCAAAACGGTCAGAAAGTGACAAAAAAATTGGATTCACATTAACGGAGATAACTTATGATATGAGAGTCCATTCTATATCCGTGATTAGTCAAATCAAAGATCTTGAAACAATCTTTGACCTGATAGGTGAAAGAGACCGAATAGACAGGCGGATCAGAAGTTACGGCCGTTTTAAAAAAAAGCTAGTAGGGAATAGGTGCTAGAAACCAGGCATCAAAAAACATAACAAACCCAATACCTATTAAAAGGCCATAACATAAGATCCAAGAGTAAATGTGGGCACAACGACTAGTAAAACAGAACCTTATGAAATGAACTACGATCTGGAAGGCAGATGAGTCCAAACAGACACACAGATCAAAAGTTAGGTCTGTTTGAAGACAAGTTCGACGGGACACTGGTGACATAAATAGGGTTTTAGAGGCCTTTTAAGGGTTTTTTTGGGTCGAAAAACTTGACAGAATCTTGGTTGGGTAGAATGGTTGCGTAGCTCTCTTCGTTGGATTCGATTTGATATGTGGTAGAGCCCAAACGGACACCCGGAGCGAAAGTTATGGTTGTTTGAAGTTGGAGAACTTTTTTCAACTTTCTTATAACTCTCATATCTTTTGCACCTTAGACTGTCTGAAGGTTTTTATCATACGTGTCTCTAGATCACTTTATAAGCTTTGATTTGACTGGTCGTGGTGCTCCAATGGATTCCTGGATCAAAAGTTATTGTCGTTTTAGTGATTTCAGAGTTTCTCATGTTTTTTTTATTTTTTTCCTTTCATTTCCTTGCTGTTTTACCCAAAGCGCCATAATTTAATGACAATTTTTTAAAAAAACCGCAGCTAATCCTCAAAAAAATTAAAAAAATTATTAAAAAAAATTAACACATTTCGCGGCGGTTTAAAAACCGCTGCCAAAAAATAGCTGCGAAACTCCAGTTTTTCTGTAGTGTCATCCCACCTCATTCTGATTTTTGAATCCAATATGGCAAATGAGTTTGTAAATATTTACATTCATGAATTGGTAAATGTTAATGGAATACCCATTTCAATCATCTATGATCAAGTTCCTCAATTTACCTCAATGTTTTGGTGATTTTTTTAGTAAGATTTGTGCACCCAATTGAACATGAGAACATCATATCATCCTTAGAAGGATGGGTAGTCATAATAAATTATTCAGACACTATAATACATGCTTTGTAACACTCTTAGATTTTATGATATATTTCTCTTCTTTGATTTCATAGGATACATGCAAACCCAAGTAAAAATGAATCGTAATATAGTATACCACTATAACCTAGATATAAAATTGGTGATATGAATAGGAATAAACAAATTTTTAAAAATTATATACAATTTTTTTTTAAATAAATCAAATATATAGATAAACAAGTGCTTAATTTTTAGTAATGTCTTTATATTCTTCAAAAGTACATTTTTTCGCAAAATTTTTTATTGTTCATTGGGAGAATATAAAAAAATTAATTTATTCCCAGTTTTATAAAATGTATTTGAAAATATGAAATTCATTTTAGAAATCATCATGTCAACATTCGCTATGATTTATATTTTTAGAATATATGAAAATATCAATTTTTTAATGAATATAGAAAAATACAGATTTATGGAAAAATATCTTTTTATTTTAAGGCATTTACAAATTTTAATTTATTTCATAATTATTTAAATTTATTATTAGTTCATTTATATTATGAATAATCCAATTTTTGTCATTAAAAACAATTTTATGTTGAGTTTTGGTATAAAATGTTTTTATACTTAAGAAAACATATTTTTATGGGTTTAATTTTAAATTAAATTATTCCACTTCTATTAATTTAATTTTATAAAATGGATTAAATATTTGGTATCATCATTTCCAAATTTATTAATGAGGCCACATTAATTTTTGGCCATAATTAATAGTAAAAATAGTAAAAAAAAAATCATCGTAGTTATGGTTAGAAATGGTCTACTAGGGGTTAAACTAAGAGATAAGGGAAATTTTTCCATTTAAAAATGTCTAAATCCTATTTGATAGGTTTATTTTGACCTCAAAAGATCATCTTTCGAATTTTTACTCTGTGGAATCATTTTCTAGAGTTTATTTTGTTATATTTTAATCTTTTAAGAAATTCCAATTGTATCATGTTCATCACTTATAAAAGGACATCCCTTATTTATCTTGTTTATACCATTTTGATCAGTCTATATCAACCAAAACCTACCCATGTATCTTCTTAATTTCCCTAGCTATTAATTATATATTTTTACCTTCTTAAAAGACCGTTCTAAGGGTCCTTAAGAAAGGATCTACTAGAGGTCTACCTAAGAAGAGGTAATCATCCTACCCCACCACTTTTAAATGATTTCTTCTTATTCCTCCCATAAATATTTTTTATTCACCGTAAAATTATAAAATTTGTATCCTAAATATACTAAAATGTTATTATTCACCCACTTTTCTATCAAATGTGAATTGAAAGTGTCACTCATGTGTATGTGCAGACTACTGCCTTCACATTGCGATACAATTCATTTTCCAACACCATTTTTAAAGGATGGTTATTATGATTGGTTTAAAGTTTATATATGATATTTATAACATTATTATGTTTTTTAAATTTTAATATCATATCTACCTTCTTACCTTCCAATCCTTTGGAATATAATAACCTTGCTCGTGTGTATATGTGGACCACCACCTCCACGAATTGTTGTGATTTGTTTTTCATTTATATTTTATTTGGATATAAATAAGGATAGATTTATGTATATACTTGTTATTAATGAAATATTTATGGTTATTTAATGATAAAATAATATCTATCACTCTTTCTTTTTTCTCATTAAAAAAAAGAAACAATGTTCATACATATGTACGACCTATCGCCACTATGAACATTGTAAATCCTTATTATATCTCTACATTATATTGATATATATATATCTAATTAATATATATGATATTTATATCATGATTTAAATTTTGAATATTATGGAACCACAATCAAATTCATGGACTGCAATTACTGAACTAGAATTCTTATGAAAAAAGAAACAGTTATCACCTTAAAATGAATATTTTAATAAGTAATTATTAAAAAATCAGTGTTTAAATGTTATAAGTGGATCATATATGATATTATAAGTATTTTAAAGTATTTTTTATAAAATTTTAATGAATTTCAATTTACTATTCATGATGATATATTGCTTTTGAAGAATGTTTAATATGAGGTAATGGTTTTTCCTCTCACTTTTGTTTCTATGAAACATATGTCAGATTCACCACTTGTTTATTTATTGTAGTGTATCTACTACCCATTTGATATGATATATAATATATATATATTAATATTAATGATATTTAATGTTTCATTTAATTTATTCTTTTCTTGGGATTTATGATTCAAAATATAACAATGTGGTAAGTGTTTTAAGTTACAATCTCATTGTTTATCGGGATGGTTTATGATTTAGTTCCCAATGATGAAAATTTCATGATATAACAAAAAATAATCTCATAAATTTACTTATGCAATTTTTATTTTGTTTATTACATGTATTCCTTCCATTTTTCTCTATTTATGTACTCAAGATACTGGAATAATATTTTTAATGAAAACTAACTTTATTTCTTTCTTCGATCGAAAATCATTTTTCTTCCATGTCCATGTTTTCTTTAAAATATTTTCAAAAATGTTTTTAACATTATTCTATGCTTATTTAAAATTAATTTTTAACCATATTTTATATACCACCCCATGATTTTATGGAACTCAACTTCTTAAATAAATTCAATTTCTTTGATAGCTTACATTGCACGCAAGACCCAACTTAATCACATAATAGAGTATTATTATAACATAGTTGTTAAATTAGGAGGAATGAATATTATTCACCAAATTATGAAATTTATATACATTATAATGTTTTTACATTCATCCAATATATTTTATAGTCATAAGATAATAATAAATCTAATTTTACACATAAAAAACTATATTTTTTTAAAGATATTATTGCTGCCTTTTAATGGAAAACTTGTTTTAAAACTAAATTTTGAAAGTTTTATAAATTATATTAGAAAAAATAAACTACTTATTGGAAATATGAATATAAAAATTTACTTTTTTAAATTTTCGTTATTTTTTTGATAAGTTTCGATTTTTGATGAATAGAAAAAATTATTGAATATTAATTAAAAACATATTTTTCATAATACTAATTTATAGTGTTTAATTATATTTTTTATTTGTTTATAAGTATAATTATAACAATTTTATATGGTTTAATCAAATTTAGGTCATAGGAATCAATTTCACATTGAATTTGTATATAAAAAAATTTCAAACTTTTGAACGTTTTTACTTTAAAACCCCGCTTTCATACCCCATATATGAGATTAATTTTAGATTAACTTTAGCTACTTATGTGTTCAAAATTTTGATAATTGGATTCCATATTTATAATAATAATGTATAAATTTATTAAATATGTCCCTTTTATTTTTTGAAAATATGAACAGTAACTTTAGTAATTTTTTTATTACCATGTTTAAGGGTAAATCGGGTAATTAATGGTAAAAATAATATTATAAATAATAGAAAATTACCCTAAAACTTTTCCGAATTTTATATTATAACTTTATTTAGACCATAATAATCCTTAGGATTATTTTATGACCTCTTTTATCCACTTGGATGACTTTAATCCATTTATAATATTTTATTTTAAAGAAAAGTCGAAGAAGTCATACTTATGTTTTAATAACTATAACCCTTTTAATGTAGGTTTATTTAGAATATATATTTGACAATAAATAATAATTATAAATATAAAATATTTATATACCTCATGGTAATTTATTTATTATTTTTTTGTGGTAAAATAATTACCTTAAATGCTGACAGAATGATGATGTAGTAATTGATTAATTAATAGAAATATAAAATAAATGATATTAAAAATATTAAAATTTATTTTATTTTAAATAATTAATGTAATAAGAAAATTAAATATTAATTATACATGTTAGTGATTATTTAAAATATTTTTTTCTGAGATAAATTGTATTTATGATATTTTTAAAAATTCTTTGAATGAATAGGGTCAAAATTTACATTAATGATATTTTAAAATAAATAATTTTTTATTAAATGATATAAATCTCATAAAATTATAAAATTTATCCAAAATAATTTTATGAGGTTGAAAATGTGATGCATGATTCATTTATGGTCCATTTTAAATTTTATAGTTACTATATTAACCCTTAAAGAGTTAAAATCCAGGTTGTCACTCTAAGAGTTAAAAAGATTAAATAATGGTTAAAACCAAAAGTTAAAGGTAATAATGTGACCAAAACATTTATAAAAATTATTGGATTAGATAATTTAAAACAATAATCATATTATATCATAACTAAGTCCATTTTTAGCAATTTGGAACTGAAAATTAATTTATATTAATTTAATATTTTGAGAGTTTTCAAAAGTGCCCCTCACCTCAATTATAAAAGGAAACCTCTTCCTTCACTTATTCATTCCACTTTGAGTCTCCTATATTGAGAAAAACCCACCCTTTTATCATATCGAAAAACTTATACATGTTTTTTAGGTCTTGATAATTCAAAAAGACCTACCCTAGGTATTTTAAAGGACGTTATAAAGAAGATCCTTCGTAGAAGAGGTAATCGTCTTTACCGTATTTTCCAAAAATATTTCTTCTTATACTTACTCATCGTGAGTCGTTTTCCTGATAAATTAATAAATAAAAAATCATATATATTCTGATATGTTATTATGATTGTGGTACAACAATATTCTCGGATTTATCTATCCTATGAAAAATGAAATCACCGTGCATGCGTACATATAACTTACCGACTCCACATTATGGTGGAGTTTGTTTTTCATCACCACTTTACATGGATGAGTATAATGATATAAATAATTGATATATATGATAATTATTACATGATATTTTTTATTTATAATTAATATACAATCAAATTCATTACCCTTTTACCAATAATGGAATGATACTATCGCTCGTGCGTACGTACGGCCTACCGCCTCCACGATGCGATGCAATTCATTTTCCATGTTCAAAATTAAAAAATGATTATAAAAATATATTTATTGATTAAATATAATAATAATAATAATAATATCATTATTTATATGATAAAATTTTATCTTATACACAAGAACCGAGACTTACAATACAAAACATGCATACGAAAATGAAGTAGTTAACAACCGAAACAAGGGTAACAATGAAATATTATTAACAAGTATGTGATAAAATGATATAATAGGATCATATTATATATCATAAATATTAAAATCGTTTTTTATAAATTAATAAAATTATTTAAACCATTATATTGGAGGTTTAATCACATACATCTAAAAGGAAGTGTGAGGTAAGGGGTTTTCATCTCACTTTTATTTTTGTGGGACATCTGTTTTGTTCACGACTTATTTTGTGCGTGTGATGCATATAATTACCCTATGAAATTTTATATCATGAATTTATTTATTCTCCTGATATTTAAGGTTGTTTTAAATTTTATTCTTTTATGGGGCATATGATTCTACTAATTTGAATGTGGTAACAGATTTCTCAACTCAATTTACATTCATTTGGTTAAACTTATACTTCGTTGATTATGTCATTCTAAGATGATGTGTGAAATGAATTTTGATTGTATAATATTTTATTTAAACTTGTTTGATGTGGATTTATATTTGATACACATAATCAATTCTTTTTATTATTTCCTAAACTGTATACCATTTTTACATGTGGTGTCTACATTGAACATTTTTTGAATTGCAGGGGAAATAATGTTAAATCTGTATATTTAACTCAATAAAGATACTTGTTGATAAGTCTTCTTGATTAATGAATTAAATTTATCCTTTGGATATATAATTAATTCTTTGGACATGGAATAACAGGTTGGGACCTTATATAGAAAATCCCCTTGATGCATTAGTAGTCTCATGAGATGAAAAAGATGGCCAAATTAAATGGGTTATTACTAATAATGATTAAATAACCCTATGAAAGGTATTTATGGTAACTATATTATGTTCCTGGAAAAAAATGACATCCAATAATTAATCATTTCCTCCATTAAGATTTTAGTTATTTTTCTCCTATGCTTTTCAATAGGATATTATCCGTGGATTCATATTTATAAAAGGTTATTGAATTAAATGGCATGTGTGTTCAATTATTTTACCTCCCCATTTTGATTATGGATTATTGATTTCAAGAGAGCCTCTTCTATATGTAATTATTACTGAGCATCTAATCTCACCCTTTTAGTTGTTCTATTTTCTCTAGGATCTCAAGAAAAAATGTTGTAATGGAATCAAGGGTGTAATTTAATTTCCTTTTCTATGTTCTAAGTTTAATTACCAATGTAAGAAGGTGTTTAGGTATGGATTTTATATATCTAAAAATAATAAACTATTTGGTCCTTTGGGATGAAATTCCTTGTATTTAATACCAATTCAATGAAGTAACAACCAATTCTGGGTTACTAGAGTCGGAGTTATTACAATTGGTATCCGAGTAAGTTTAGTAAAAATATTAAGAACTAGATTTTAAAATAAACATAATGAAAATGAGAACTATAATAATTGTATAAAAATTTTAAAAACGTTTTCCATTAGAGAAATTTTTATTTTTTGGATCACCACTCATAAATATTATGAACTAACTCATTGTGTGCCATTATTTAGTCATGGGGGATAATGGAAGGAATATAATAAAAACCCACAGAAAATGTAGGGATTTACCCACTAATCGAGCCTACATAGTTGGTGTTGGAGATGAAACAATCATGGCCATGTTAGGGAAAATTACTCAGTCATTGAACAATAATCGTGTTACACCTATGTTAGATCATTTCATGTGGTAAAATCTCCCATAATTTAGTGGCACTAATAATTCCATGATAGCTGAGAAATGGATTGTGTCTCTTTAAAATATATTTCGAGTATTACGATCTGATGAAAATGAAAATGCAGTACTGGAAGAATATTGTTTCAAGGGAGACATTGATCATTGGTGGTCATTAATCTAGAATACTAGGGAGGAGAAAAAATAGAACACGTGGAAGGGAGATATTTTAAAGAAACATTCTTCAATAAATATTTCTCTCATGAATAACAAAATGTGAAGAATATAAAATTCATTAGCTTAATTAAAAAGGAGGAAAAAAGTTTTGAGGAATATATGGATACTTTTTCAAGACTATCTTAGTATGCTATAGATTATTTACATAATTCAGAGTTCAATATTGATCATTTCTTTAAATGTCTTAATCCAAGTATCCAGAAGTCATTGAATTCTTAAAAAATTTCATTATATAATGAAATAGTGTTATGTGCCACCAAAATGGACAAGGAATTCACTAGATACTTCATGTAAAAGATAAATTAAGAGAATAAGAGTTCGGATATGAACCATGAGAATGTTAAAGCATCAAATAATAATAAAGGGATAAAAAAATTTAAATCCTTTGAAAATTTTTGGAAGAAACATCTAGGGACATGTTTAAAGGGAATATCAGTGTGTAAAAATTGTGGATAAACGGGTCATCTATCTCATGAATGCAAGGGGAAGAAAAAAAACAAATGATATTTAGTTCTTCATCTACAAATTAAATGGTAATTATTCAAATAAATATCCTAAGAATCAGGGAAATCTAACACATAAGAGGCCAAGGGGAGATGACTAAGCTTATGAATTGAATATATCTAAGGTATAAGTACCCAATAACATGGTGGAAGGTAAATTAATTGAGTAATAATGGATTTATTCACCCTATTTTTTCTCAATGGGGAGGCCATTTTCTCTTTGTTAAGAAGAATTATGGGTCCGTGAGGCTATGAATTGATTATAGATAAATCCATGCTACTGCGATAAAGAATAATTATCATCTTACTATCATTGATGATTTATTTTACCAACCTCATGGAGCTCAATATTTTTTGTAGATTGAACTCTTTTTAGGATAACATCAATTACGATTAATGAAAGAAAATATTAGAAAGAAAATTTATTAAACAAGGTATGGAAATTATGAGTTTTCAGTACTTCCATTTGAACTCACTAATGCACCATCTATTTTTATGGATCTAATGAATATATAATTCAAGTAATATCTTCATAATTTATTTGTGTTATTTATTGATGATATCTTAGTGTATTCTAAAATCTATGAAGACTATGATAATTAGTTGAAAATTATTCTTGAGGCCCCTAGAGGAAAATAGTTATATCGTAAATTTAGCAAATGTGAATTTTGGATTCTAGAAATATGTTTTCTTGGATATATTGTCTATAAGGATTGAATCTCATTTGATCCTATAAAGAAAAAGGTAGTCCAAGAATGTCCTACACTAATGAATATAACTGCGAAACATAGTTTCATTAGTTTTATATGTTACTATCAGATATTCATTTAGAATTTTTCTCGATTGGCTAACCTATTAACCAAGGTCACATGTAAAGGGGTTAAATTTTTATTGACACAACAATGTAAATATTTTTTTCAATAATTGGATAGAAGTTTTTTTAAGGATCTGATTTTTATTATACAATCTGAAAATGATAGATTTGTGATATACAATTATGCATCAAAGAAATGACTCAGTTGTGTCCTTAAGAAAAATGATAAAGTTCTTGCATTTGTATCAAGGTGTTTGAAGACTCATGAACAATATTATCAAACCCATCATCTTGAGTTAGCATCCAAAATCTTTACACTAAATATATGGAGACATTATAGCTATGTGGAAAGATGTTAGAAATATAATTATCACAAGATTTTAAAATAAATCTACTCATAGAAAGAGATCAACATGTGGAAAATATGATGGATTGAGTTACCTGAGGATCATGATTGCTCAATACATTACCACCCATGAAAATAAAATAAGGTAGAAGATGCATTATGTAGGAAAGATGGTAGATTTTTTTACCTAAATAGAGATTTAGAGATATCCAAAATTCATGGATTTAGTAAAGATGAATATGAGAATTACAAAGTGGAGAAACCACTCCTTTTTAAAATGATTATGAAACCATATCTTTTGGAAAAGATAAAAATATCACAATCTTTTGATGAGAGTTTTAATAATAAAATTAATGTTGTGAATGAAGGAAAATTGGAAGGCTTTGTTTTTTAGGATGGGGGTATGAAATTTGGAAAGAGGTTATGTGTTCGATCAATACCTGATCAAAAGAGGTAATTATTGGATGATGCTCATAGCTTAAATTTTTCAATACATCATGGGTGTGCCAATATATATAAGGATATGTAGAAATAGTTTTTTGTGGGATAATATGAAGTAGGAAATTGTTTACAATTTATTAATATGTCTGGTTTGTTAACAAGTGTTGGTTCAGAGACCACATCCTTCATATACCAGTGTGAAAATGGGATAACATTACAATGTAATTTTTCATAGGACTACCAAGGACTCTTAGAAGGAATAATGTGATATGGTTTATTATTGATTTCCCTACAAAATTAGAATATTTTCTTTATATAAGAGAAGATTTACCTCTGTAAGGCCAAGAAACACTCTATATTGATGAAGTTATAATCGATTATGTGTGATTGAGATCCTCATTTTACATAAAAATTATAGAAGAGTATTCAGAAGGATCTAGATACTGAGCTTCATTTTAGCACCGCCTACCATCGTTAAACTGATGGGATGTCTGAAAGAACTATTAAAACATAATAAGACATGTTTAGATCATGATCACTTGACTTTCATGGTATGTGGTATTAGTATTTACCTTTTTTAGACTTTTACTATAATAATAGTTTCTATTCATGTATACAAATGGAACCATATGAAGGTTTACATGGAAAAATATTTCATTCTCCAACTTATTGGGATGAAGTTGGTGAAAGTAAACATATAGGTCTAGAACTTATTTAAGAGACAATGATAAAGGTAAAGGCTATTCAGTGTCATATTAAAGTAGATCAAAGTAGGAAGAAGATTTATGATGAAAACCATAGAAATGATTTAGAATTTTAAGTGGGAGATCATGTATTTCTGAAAGTATCTCACCAAATGGGTGTCATAAGATTTGATAAGAATGGTAAACTAAGCCCTAGGTATATCAAATTTTTCAAAATTATAGAACTAATTATCGATATATCTTACTAATTAGAAATTCCACCATGTCTCTCCAAAGTTCATGATGTGTTCCACATATCATTATTGTGGAAGTATATGTAAGACCCAACATATATACTCACCTATGAAGAAATAGAACTAGAACTAGATTTGTCTTACTATGACAAGACTATAGAGAATCATGACACTAGAGATTAAGTGTGGAGGAATCAAATGACTAGATTAAAAAGGTTATTTGAGGAAACCTTAAAATGGAAGAAGTAATGTGGGTTCTTGATGATGTTGTGAAGAAGAATCACCCTCATCTGTTTAGAAGGTAATATGCATTAAAATTTCAAGAAATTTTTTTAAAGGTGGAAATATTATAACACCCCAATATTTTACGATATGTCTCTTCTTAAATTAATTCAATTTCTTAGATAACTTACATTTCACCTGTAACACCCCATGATTTCATAGTATGTTATTTATTCAAAGTAATTTAATAACTTGCAATACATGCAACAACGAGTTAAAGCGCACCACGACTTACCAAACTAGACGTTCAAAAGCGGTTCTGAATAGTATTAACTAAAATTTGAACTTTATATAATCCTTATAATTTTATAGTCCATATTATGAGTTTCTTAGACATAATGTAAGAACAAATTCATTTTTTTCAGATAAAATAAGTATTTTTAAAAAATGCAATTTTACCGCGTTTTAATAGGGAACCCTTTTTATAACCAATATTTGAAAAAGTTATATATAAAATTTAATGAAATTAAATTATTCTTTAGAATCAAGACATAAAAATTTAGTTTGGATAAATATTTGGTACTTTTCTCATAACATTCATATTTTGATGAATAGTGAAAATTACTAAATTTTAATTAAAAACAACTTTTTTAATAAAAATAATTTATATTGTTGAATTATATATTTTAATGGTTTGTAAGTATAATTAGATTATATTTTTATTATTTAATCCAATTATGGTCATTTTAAGTAATTTAACTTTGAAATTATACATAAACAAGTGTCAATCTTTTGAAAGTTATTATTTCTTAAAAATGCACTTTTTGGTTTTGACAATGGGAATTAATTTTAAATTAATTAATTCAACTTCTATGTTTTTAAATTGGTAAAATAGAATTCATTTTTGAATTCAGAATATCAAAATTATCTTAGGGTGAATTTTTGGTATTTTTCTAAAAACTTTCAATTTTTTATGAATAGTGAATTACACAGCGTTATTGTTTAAAACTGAATTTTTATTTAAATAATTATTTATTTAAATTTATTTTAGGTAAAAATAGTTACATAATACCAATATAAGTTCAATGTAATTAATTTGAGTCATTTTATATTAATTTTAGATATATAAATATTTATTTGAACTTTTTACCGTCTTTTACCCACCTCCTAGGAGAATTTTAAAATTTGCATAAAACGTAATTTTACCATTTATGTGAGTTGATTTTCAAAAATCCTAGAGACACGGTTAACCTCAATATGTAAAATATGGTTCCATAAGATAAAAATAATTTTTGGAGAATAGTAACTTATGACTTATTTACTGCAGTTAAATGTAAATATGGTAATTTAAGGTAAAAAGAATATTATAATAATAAAAATTTACCTTAACACTTGTCCTAACCTTATTTTATGAGTCATGGACTACCATGTGCATCCTTGTGTCGATATTGGGACCCCATGGAGCCACTTATGAATGATAATGACACTTTATTTTAATTAACTTAAGATAAAGGCAAAAATTACACAAACAAATATCTTTTAGTAAATTAATTTTTTCTGGGGTTATATTAGTCATATTTTGGACTATAAATATTAATTGGAAAGTTAAAACTATTTCCTACATAATGGTATTTTTTTATATTATTTAGACATTATATAATTTAATTTATTTACGACACAATGTTGATGCAATAATTACCTTATTAATGAAATATGACAATAATTGATATTATAAATACTCAAATAAATGTAATTTGAGACTTTTTATGAATTACACTAATTTTATAGGTTAATATGAAGTTTTAGGGTTGGTTATATGAATTTTTTTCGAAGTAAAAATTCTGTTATAATTTTATAAAAAATAAAATTCCAAATAGTGTCAATATTGACATAAAAGAGTTTTTAAAAAAATATATTATATTATTAATTGATATTCTATTCCTAAAAATCAATGGTTTGTCAAAAAGACTTATATAATGATAGGTTTATCACTAATTAACCACTTGGGGTTCTATTAGATGTTTATATTAAGTTTATTAACCATATAATATAAAAACAAAAAGAGACATGGTAAATGTCAAACTATTTAACTAAGAGTTAAATCTAAATGATAAAGTTAATATAGTGACCCAAACCTATCTAAAACATATTGGATGAGTTTTTTTCTACCCATAACCACCTTACCCATTAAATAATTCATTTTGGAGCCATTATAAATCGAAAATAACTTTATTATAAAATAATATTCCTTGCTTTTCCTAAGGTGCCCCTCACCCTTCTTATAAAAGGGTACTCATCATTATCTATAATTAACACCATAAAAGCCATTTGGATCTACCAGAACCTATTCAAATACCCTCTAAACTTTCCTCCTTTAATCATAGAGTCCTTCATTTAGTCATAAATCCACCATAAGAAGCTCTTTTGATCAAATCAAAAGGAAGAACCCGAAGAAGAGGTAAATATTTCATCACCTCTTTCATGTTCCTTTCTTATTCCACATACTATTTCTCTGTTATTTCCATTATAAAATAATAAACCCAATATATTCTATATAATGTGATGTTATTATAAATATGGTACAACTATATTCATTATTCTATCGATACTTTGAATGACATGTCACCATACGTGCGTACGTACGACTTATCGTCTCCACATCGTGGTGTAATTGTTATTCAATACATTATTATTTGGATGGGTATAATAATGATGTGTAAATGATGTAAATAATAAATATAAAATTATAATGATTCTGTATATATGATATACCATCCAATTAGATATTATTTTAATATCAAATGAATGATATTGTCACTCGTGTGTACGTACGGATTACCATCTCCACGAACGCGATGAGATTCATTCCCCATCGTATTCATTCAAGAATAATTTTCATTTGATGATTAAAAATAATTTTTAAAGAGTTAATACCATTCTGAATATGAATAATATACATCCTACCCACAAAAAACATTACTTACGTAACAAATCATATAAAGGAAAATGAATAAGTTAACACCTGAAACGACGATAATACTAAAATATTATTAACAAATCAATATTAGAAGATCATATATGATATCATATTAATGTATATAGTTTGTGAATAATTTAATAACAATTATTTCACCATTATATAGGAGGTTAACCTACCCTCAACCAAGGAAAAGTATATGTTAAGGGGTTTTCATCAGACTCCTTATTCCTGTGAGATTCATGCTATATTGCCACTATTTCCTTTTGTGTGGTGTATGTACTGCCCATAAGTGTATTATTTCTGTAATAAACTTTAATTTAAGTGTATTTACATCTTCATTGTATGGTACTTCATTCATGGGGTGTATTTTTCATAAGTTACCAAATTGGTAAGGGTTAATTTCACAGTCTCATTATTATACGAGATTGTTTTGACCGAAGTATCTACTGTGACATATTTATTATCCATGTCCATGATTCATAAAAGAGTTTTCAAAGGGACTATTTTTAACGGAATTTTCTCTAAAACATCATTTTAAATTTTTTACATATTTATACTTCTAAATCATTTTCATTAATATCCATGTTTTAAAAATGGTTTTTAAGGATTTATTTATATGGACATTAATGTTTTAAAAATGTTAATTCCTTTAAAAAGTTTCAAAGTGGTATGGGAAACTTGGATTCAAAAATGTCTTTAAATGTCTTCCTTTATAAATTGTGTGACTTTTAAATGTTTTCATGAAAAATGGATATTTCTCTCAAAGAGTTTTACAAATCATTTTCATCTATGTCAACATATTTTGATGGTTTTAAACATGTATGAAGTCGATTTATTATGATACAAATCTTCCATATTATATTGAAGGTTTTGTGATATGTTTGACTGTGGATGTGTTATTTTTATACCATTCATGGTTTAGGGTTAAATTATTGACATTTCGTATGCTAGTTTTAATACGAATGTTTATTTTATGTTTCAACATTTTCATTTGAGGAATGTATTGGACTTAGTATATGATGGGTGGAGCCCGCTATAGCTCCTCGATGCATCGGTAGGTCTCATGATACAATTAGAAGCGGAATTGGCCGAGACCTTTCCTAATTTTATATATGGTTTTGGTCGAGGAATAAATCATTTTTAGATGTCTTGACATAGGCCTTGAAAAAATGTTTCAGAATGTCCGACATTATACATTCCATCATCATGAAAATAATATTGATGGTTTAGGTGGTCGTTATACTAGTAGAATACCCATGATTATGTTTTATTATGGCATTATTTACTCATCTAATATTCCTGCCATAAAATTATTCACGTTTATTGGTAAAGGTATGTGGTTTCAATAATTCACAATGTTTAATATTTCTGTTATCTTCTGCTGTATTACTTACCCTTACTGAGCGTTTGAGATCACCCCTTTCTTATGATTCATTTTCATAGGATATAAAGAAGTTAGTTATGAGTGTCTTTTAGGAATAATCTAGGATTCTTGGATGTTTCTAATGGAATAAATTTGTGTTGTATTTCTTTTCAATTTGTAATGTGGAACTTATGTATGAATATTGATTCCAATAATACTAAATTGATCGGTCTTTCGAGACATTATTTCCTTGTGATCATGCCAATGTTATGTAATAATGCATTGACTCTGGGTAACTAGGGTCGAGGCATTATAGTTGGTATGAGAGGAAGTTTATTATAAACCTTGGAAACTAGATTTAGGTAAAATCTGATTAGATCACATATCCCTAAGATAGACTTTGTGGATTATTATAGAATAACTTCCTAAAATTTTGGTATTGTATAGATTTTGTGAGTTTTCCAAGAAATACAACCATGTCTGGAAACGAGAAGGTAGAGGCGGCTCTGGCACAGATGTACCTAGGGGTAAAACCCAAAAACACCACTTTGAGCTAGACTCAAACGGGAACTAGTGCACAACAACGGCTCTTGCTGAACTCTTGGTTATGACACTCCCGGGGGATATTCTTATGATAATTCTCATTTTCATTACAAATCATTATGAAGGATTTACGAGTATATACCTCCTCAAAAAAATATTTTTATGATTATGGATTATATCCATAAACCGTTCAATTTTCGTTAGGTATTTTACAATTTTGGAATTATTCATTGCAATTCATAAACTGACCTAGTGTATGCCATTGTATAGAAATGGTTCCCAGTAGAAGGAATGTGAACTCCAACAATACGTATGATCCAAAGAGTAAGAAGGATCATATATTTCATGGTATTAATCCAACATTTAGACGGGAAATATTCTCCCATGTATTCTCAACATATGAAGAAATAGTATCATTTGTTAATAAGATAAGTAAAAAATTCTATGAGTCCTATGGCTTTGAAGGGAAGCAAGAGAAGAAAATGATGGAAGAGAAAAATATGGATAAAGGGAAGAGGGAAAAGAAAAATTTTCCCATATGTGATAATTGTGGAAAGAATCACCTTGGTAAATTATTGAAGGGAATAGGAGGTTGTTATAAGTGTAGAGAAAAAAGACACCAAGTACGTGATTGCAAGGGTAAGAACTTTTTTTTCAAATGTACAATGATTCATCTTCAAAGAGTTGGGACACTATGCAAATCAATGTCCAAATCATCATATTATACCCCAATTGCTGTTATTGGATAATAATAAAGTTATGATACTACCGAAGATGAATAGGAATGATTAGATTTATTATGTTTTTATTAATGTATTGTGTCATTTTAGTATCGTAATAATGATGTATATTTTATAAGAATTATAGAGTATATAAGGATTGTACTGTAGTATTATTTCATTAAAGACTTGAGATTGTGTGGAACCAAGAAAAGTGACTCAATATTAGGTTAAATTTTTGGAAAATACATGGTTGAAGGAAATTTAATCCTTAATATGGTCCTAATAATGAGGTAGTGATTTTGGAAAAAGAGATGGTTGATTTGGATAAATTATATTGGATATCTTGACTTCCTTGGCACTGATTAATAGTTTATTTATTTCATTATTGTTGGAATATTCAATATTTTTGGATAAAAGGAATATATTCAGTATTATATAAAGGATATGGGAGCATGAATGTAATCAATAAGGTTTTATGGTAATTCATGGTGTTACCATGTTTTAAAATAATACATGATGAAGGTGTTCATATGTTATTATTTGGAAAAAAGGATCTTTATTGTGTTTAAATTCTTTTTAAATTTTGGAATGTGAGTTTGGATAGAAGTATTTTGGATAAGTCTAAAGATTGGAATGGATTAAGTTTTAAATTGGATACTATTATTAAGGTTATTTTTGGATTTTTATAAAAAGGAAAACAAATAGACCGTGTGACAACCCGTCGCGTCAGACAAAGCTGCAGGAATCGAACCCACAACCATAGTGCGACTGGGATTTATCACCTACCACTGGACTAAGTGAAGTCCATTGATTGTATAATATAGATTTTTTAAAGGGTCTTATAGGTGAATTATAAATTCATTATTTTTGGAACCCTATATGATTAGGATAAATATAATATTTTTTTGAAATCTTTTGGAGTGAAAGATGAGTTTGTGGTAGGAATTAGTTGAAGGGAGAAACTCTACTTGTCAAGTATATATATATATATATAATTGTATATATTATTCTATGGTTAAATTAATTATTAAACTTTAGAGAACAGATCTTAAAACCAAAAATGTGTTATCCAAAAACCTTATGTTTTGTTGAACCGATGGTATTTTAAATCATTATAGATTGATGGATTTGAGGCCCTCAATTTTACACTTGTTTTTTATTGATGACTTCAATCACTCCCTATAAATATTTACATTTTTTATATAATTATTTGTCTTTAATTGACAACAATGTTATCCTAATCTAGATCATAATTTGGTGGTGACCCTTTCATTTCCATTTTCCTCTTATTAAGACTAAATTTTATTAACCCAATTTCCGATGTGGATTTTCCCACCAAGGTATTTTCAATTTTCAACCGTTTATTTTCGAAGAAAAATTTCAAATTGCGAGGACGCAATTTATTGAATGAGGGAATAATTTAACACCCCATGATTTCATAGTATGTTATTTCTTCAATGTAATTTAATCACTTGCATTACACTCAACACCGAGTTAAAGCGCACCACGACTTACCAAACTAGCCGTTCAAAAGCGGTTACGAATATTATTAACTGAATTTTGAACTTTATATAATCCTTATAATTTTAGAATCCATATTATGAGTTTCTTAGACATAATGTCTGAAAAAATTCATTTTTTTCAGATAAAATAAGTATTTTTCAAAAAAATGAAATTTGATAGCCTTTTAATAGAGAACCCTTTTTAAAACAAATATTTGACAATGTTATATATTAAATTTAATGAAATTAAATTATTCTTTAGAATCAGGACATAAAAATTTAGTTTGGATAAATATTTTGTACTTTTATGATAACTTTCATATTTTGATGAATTGAGAAAATTACTAAATTTTAATTAAAAACAACTATTTTAATCAAAATAATTTATATTGTTTAATTATAAATTTTTAAGGTTTGGAAGTATAATTAGATTATATTTTTACCATTTAATCCAATTATGGTCATTGTATGTAATTTTACTCTGAAATTAGACATAAACAAATGTCAATCTTTTGATAGTGATTATTTCTAAAAAATACGTTTTTGGTTTTGACAATGGGAATTAATTTTAAATAAATTAATGCAACTTCAATGTTTTGAAATTGGTAAAATAGAATTAATTTTTTAATTTTTAATATCAAAATTAGATTAGGGTGAATTTTTGGTATTTTTTTGAAAACTTTCAATTTTTGACGAATAGTGAAAAACACTGAGTTATTGTTTAAAACCGACTTTTATTTTAAATAATTATTTATTTAAATTTATTTTAGGTCAAAATAGATACATAATACCTATATAAGTTCTATTTAATCCATTGGAGTTAGTTTATATTAATTTTAGATATATAAAAATTTTATTGAACTGTTTACTGTCTTTTACCTACCTCCTAGGAGAATTTGCAAATTTGCATAAAACACAATTTTACCATTTATGGTAGTTGAATTTCAAAAATCAGAGAGACACAGTTACCATATGTAAGTAAAATGTGGTTCAATAAGATGAAAATAATTTTTGCTGAATAGTAACTTTTGACTTTTATTTACCACGATTAAAGGTAAATAGAGTAATTTAAGGTAAAAAGAATATTATAATAATACAAAATTACCTTAACACTTGTCCTAACCTTTTTGGATGAGTCACGGCCAACCATGGGCATCCCTGGGTCCATTTTGGGACCACATGGAGCCACTTATGAATGATAATGACACTTTATTTTAATTAACATAAAGTGCAGGAAAAAATGACATAAAGAAATATTGTTTGGTAAATTAATTTTTACGTGGGGTTATATAAGTCCTATTTTAGACTATAAATATTCATTGGAAAGATAAAATGATTTCATACATTATTTTATTTTAGTTTTATTTTTTAGACATTAAATAATTTAATTTATTTACGACGCAATGATGATGTAGTAATTACCTCATTAATGAAATATTATATTAATTGATATTATAAATATCCAAATAAATGTAATTTGAGACTTTTTATGAATTAAACTAATTTTATAGTATAATATGACATTTTATGGTGGGTTAGATTATTTGTATGAGGTAATAATGCTGTTATAAATTTAGAAAAAACAAAATATCAAATAGTGTCAAAATTGGCACAAAAAAGTTTTTAAAACAAATATTATATTATTAATTGATATTATATTTCTAAAAATTTAATGTTTGTCTAAAAGAAATTTATAATTATAGGTGTATCATTAATTAACCACTTGGGGTTCTTTTAAAGGTTTATAGTAATTTTATTAACCATATAATATAAAAATACAAAGAGACATGGTAAATGTCAAACTATTTAACTAAGAGTTAAATCTAAAAGATAATGTTAATATAGTGACCCAAACCTGTCTAAAACATATTTTTTGAGTGTTGTTCGACCCATAACAACCTTATTCTTTAAATAATTCATTTTGGATCCATTAGAAACCGAAAATGATTTTATTATAAAATAATATTCCCTGCTTTTCCTAAGGTGCCCCTCACCCCACTTATAAAAGGGAACTCCTCCTCTCTAATTCACACCTTCACAACCATTTTTCTCGGCCAAACCCTACCAAAATACCCTATAAACTTTCCTCCCTTCCTTCTATTGGCCTTCCTTTAGTCATAAAGAAATCTTAAGAAGCCCTTTTGATCCAATCAAAAGAAAGAACCCGAAGAAGAGGTAAATATTTTATCACCTCTTTCAAGTTCCTTTCTTCTTCCACATCCTATTTCTTTGTTATTTCCATTATAAGATAATAAACCCATTATCTTATATATATTGTGATGTTATTATAAATATGTAACAACCGTATTCATTATTCTATCCATCCTTTGAATGACATGTCACCATACGTGCGTATGTACGGTTTACCGTCTCCACGTCGTGGTGTAATTGTTATTTAATAAATTATTATTTGGATGGGTATAATAATGATGTGTAGTTGATGTAAATAATAAATATAACATGATAATGATTATGTATATATTATATACCATCAATTATATATTATTTTAATATCAAAATAATGATATTGTCTCTCGTGCGTACGTACGGATTACCATCTCCACGAACGCGATGAGATTCATTCCCCATCATATTCATTCAAGAATAAATTTCATTTTATGATTAAAAATAATGTTTAAAGACTTAATATAATTCTGAATATGAATAAGATGCATCTTATCCACAACAAAAATTTCTTACGTAACAAATCATATAAAGGAAAATGAATAAGTTAACACCCGAAACGACGATAATACGAAAATATTATTAACAAAGCAATATTAGAAGATCATATATGATATCATATTAATGTATATAGTTCTTAAATAATTTAATAAAAATTATTTCTCCATTATATAAGAGGTTAATCTACCCTCGACCAAGGAAAAGTACAAGGTAAGGGGTTTTCATCTCACCCATTATTCCCATGAGAATCATGCTATATTTCTACTATTTAATTTTGTGTGGTGTATGTACTACCCATAAGTGTATTATTTTTGTAATAAACTTTAATTTATGTGTATTTACATCTTCATTTTATGGTACTTCATTCATGGGGTGTATGTTTCATAAGTTACCAAATTTGTAAGGGTTAATTTAACAATCTCATTATTATCTGAGGTTGTTTTTACGTAAGTATCTATTGGGACATATTTATTATCCATGTCCATGTTTCAAAAAAGTGTTTTCAAAGGAATTACTTTTAAGGGACCTTTTACCAAAACATCATTTTAAATGGTTTAAATATTTGTTCTTCTAAATCATTCTCATTAATGTCCATGTTTTCAAAATGGTTTTTGAGGATTTATTTATATGGATATGATGTTTAAAAAATGTTAATTCCATTCAAAATTCTCAAAGTGGTATGGGAAACTTTGATTCAAAAATGTCTTTAAATGTATTCCTTTCTAAATTGTGTTAATTTTAAATGTTTTCATGAAAAATGGATATTTTTCTCAAAGAGTTTTACAAATCATTCTCATCCATGTCAACATCTTTTGATAGATTTTAAACTTGTTTGAAGTTTATTTATTATGATACAAATATTCCATATTATATTGAAGGTTTTGTGATATTTTTGACTGTGGATGTGTTATTTTTATACCATTCATGGTTTATGGTGAAAGTATTGACATTTTTTATGCTGGTTTTAATGTGAATATTTATGTTATGTTTCAACCTTTTCGTATGAGGAATGTATTGGACTTTGTATGTGATGAGTGGAGCCTGATATAGCTCCTCAATGCATAGATAGGTCTCATGAGACAATTAGACGGGGAATTGTCCAAGGCCTTTCCCAATTTTATATATGGTTTTGGCCGAGGTCAAAATCATTTTTAGACATCTTGGATGAGGCCTTGACAAAATGTTTCAGAATGTATCGAATTATACATTCCATCATCATGAAAATAATATTGATGGTTCATGTGGTCATTAGACTAGTAGAATACCCATGATTATGTTTTATTATGGAATTATTTACTTAGCTCATATTCCTACCATAAAAGTATTCATGTTTATTGGTAAAGGAATGTGTTTTAAATTATTCACCATTCTTAATATTTATGTTATCTTTTGTTGTATTGCTTACCCTTACTAAGCCTTTGAACTCACCCGTTTCTTATGTTTCATTTTCCCAAGATATTAGGAAGTTAGTTATGAGTGACTTGCAGACATAATATAAGAAGCTTGGATGTTTCTAATGGAATAAATTTGTGTTTTATTTCTTTTCAAGTTGTAAAGTTGAACTTATGTATGAATATTATTTTCAATAATACAAAACTAATAATTCTTTTGAGACATGATTTCCTTTTGATCATTCCAATGTTATGTAATAATGCACTGACTCTGGGTTACTAGGGTCAGGGCATTACATCACCCAAAACTGAGCTTAACTGCACAATAAAATATTATTATAACCAACCCTTTAAATTAGAGGGAATAAATATTATTAAACATATTATTAAATTTATATATATTCAAATGTTTTTACATTCATTCAATGTATTTGGTAGGTATAAAATAATAATAAATCCCATTTTACACCTAAAAAAGCTATATTTTTCTAATGGTAGTTTTGTCGCCTTTTAAGGAGGAACATGTTTTAAAACAAAAATTTTATACTTTTATAAATTATATTTTACAAAATAAACTTCTTATTTAAAATAATAATAATAAAATTTACATTGGTTGATTTTTTGGTATTTTTATGTTAAGTTTCAATTTTTTATGAATAGTGAAAAATAATGAATTTTATTTGAAAAAAGAATTTTTTTCTTACTAATTTATAATGTTTAATTATATTTTTGATTTATTTTAAACTACAATTAGATGAATTTTATTTAATTTAATCCAATTTAGGACATTAGAGTCAATTTTATAATAAATTTTGATATAAAAACATTTCAAACTTTTAAAAAAATTACTCTAAAAACACACTTTCACGCCCCATCTACGGGATTAATTTTAAATTAATTATATCCACTTATGTGTTTTTAATTATGAAAAATGGATTAAATATTTTTAATCATAATTTATAGAGTTAGAAAATAGGTCCCTTTTATTTATGGACAATATGAATATTACCTTTAGTGATATTTTTAATTTCCACGGTTCAAGGTAAATCGTGTAATTGATAGTAAAAATAATGTAATAAATATCAGAAAGTTACCCGAAAACATGTCATAATTTTATTTGATAATTTTATATCGACCAAAATCATCCTTATCTAGATTTTATGATATAGTGTATCCACTTGGATTACCTTAATCCCTTTATAGTATTTTATTTTAATGAAAAGTCAATTATGTCATACTTATGTTTTAATAACTATATCATTTTCAATATAGGGTTATTTAGAGAAAATATTTTAATATAAAAATTAATTTTAAAAATAAAATATTTATCTATGTTATGGTAATTTATTTATAATTTGTATGTGGTAAAATAATTTACTTAAATGCTGACAAAATGGTGTTGAAATAATTGTTTAATTAATGGAAATATCTAATAAATGATATTAAAAAATTAAAATAAATATAATTTTAAATAATTAATGTCACAAAAAAAATTTATAGATGGTTTTTAAATGTTACTGGTGAATTAAAAAAGTTTTTTTGAATATATAATGTTGTTATGATATTTCTAAAAAGCCAAGTCATGAATAGTGTCAAAATTGACATTAATGATATTAAATGATATAAAAATCATAAAAATATAAAATTTACAAATAATATTGTTAATGGGTTTGAAGGGTCACCCATTATTCTTTTTTAGTCTGTTTATCTTTTTATAGTAACTACATTTACCCTTAAAGTGTAAAAATGCAAGTTGTCAGGTAAGAGTTAAAGAGTTTAAATAAGGGTTAAAACCAAAAGTTAAGGATGATAATGTGACCTAAACATGTTTAAAAATTATTAAATGAGAGGATTTTGAACAATAATAATATTATATTATAAATAAATCACTTTATATTCATTTGGAATTGAAAATTATTTTATATTAATTTAATATTTTGAAAGTTTCCAAAAGCGCTCATCACCTCAATTATAAAAGGGAACCATACATCACTTATTAACACCACATTGAGCCTTCTAGATAGACCAAACACTAGCATGTTCTATTACAAGAATCCTTATTCAATTTATGTAGGTCTTAATATTTAAAAAATACACACTCCAGTTCTCTTAAGAGAATTAATAAAGGAGCTCCTTCATAGAAGAGGTAATCACCTATACTCACTTTCCCAAAAAATATTTCTTCTTTTACTTCATCTTCAGGAGTTGTTTCCATGATAAAGTTATAAGTATATTATCATATATGTTATTACATGTTATTATGATTATGGTACAACCATATTTCATGATTTATCCATCCTATGGAATATAAAAGCATTGCGCGTACGTAAATATGACTTACCATCCCCACACCGTGGAGTAATTGTTTTCATAAAAAATTTACTTCTATGGGTGTATAGAAGTAAATAATGGATATATATTGTACTTATGACATGATATTTATTTTTTATAATTAATATTCTATTCAATTTCGTACTCATTTACCATCAATGCAATGTTATCGTCACCGGTGCGTATATACGACCTACCATCTCCACGATGCGATATGATTCATTTTCCATTTTCAACATTCAAGAATGACTATAAAAATATATTTAATGATTAAATTTTATATTAATAAAATTAATATAATATGATGGAACTATATCCTATGCACAATAACTGGGACTTACAAAACAAAATATGTGTAAGAAAATGAGGGAGTTGACACCTTAAACATCGGTAATAATGAAATATTATTAACCAGTGGGTGATAAATTTGATATAATAGGATCATATAATATATAATAAATATAAAAATGGATTAGGTATACATTAATAACATGATTTAAACCTTTATACCTATGCTTGAATCATGTACAACCAAACAAATTGTGAGGTAAGGGGTTTTCATCTCACTTTTATTTCTGTGGTACATATGAATTATTCACCACTTATTCCTTTTGTGCGGTGTATATACTTCTCCCTTGATATTTTATCTTATGAATTTATTTATTCTAATTATATTTAATGTTTTTTATGTTTTATTATTTTATGGGACATACAATTCAACTGATTACAAATTGGCAAGGGATTTCTTAACTCAATTTCCATTCATTGGATTAAACTTCTACTTCCTCAATTATGTCAGGATAAGATTATGTTTGAAATGAATTTTTATTGTTTCATGTTGTATTTAAAATTGTTTTATGTGGATTTATATTTGATACACATAATCGATTCATTCGATTATTTCCTTAACTGATTACCATTTTTACATACGGTGTCTACATTGACAGTTCTTTAAATTCTTAGGGAAATAATATTAAATCCATATATTTCACTCAATATCGACAATTATAGATAAGAATTATTTATTAATGAATTATATAGATCATTTCAATATATATGTAATTATTTTTACTTTTAAGAATAGGTGGTGATAATATATAGAAAATCCCCTTGATGCATTGCTAGTATCATGAGAGAACAAAGCTGGCCTTATTAAATGGATTTTTACCATAATGATTAAATAGTATTTTTAATGGTAATGAAGGTAAAAGTATTATGTTCTTGGGAAAAATGACATCCAACAACTAAGAATTTCCTTCATTAAGATTTCAGTTATTTTTATCCTTGTAATTTTCACTATGATATCATCCATGGATTCATATTTGGAAAATTTATTGAATTAAATGGAATGTGTTTTAAATTATTTTACCTTGAAATATTGATTATGCAATTTTTATTTCAAGATATATTTTTTTGTATGTAACTCTCACTGAGTATCTGTGATCAGCTTTTTATTTGTTATCTTTTCTGAGGGATCTGAAAATGAAATTTTAGAATGAACTCAAGGATAAAAGTTAATTTCATTTGTTATGTTGTATATTTAATTACCAATGTAATAAGGGTTCCATGTATGTATCTTGTTATCCAAACCCAAAAAAAATATTCGGTCCTTTGGGATGGGATTCCATGTATTTAATACCAATGTAATGAAGTAACCACAGACTCCAGGTTACTGGATTTGGGTTTGTTACATTTTACCATTAAAAAAATTAAAATGAATAATATTGTCATTTTTTGAACTAGGTACTTTTGAATATTTACCAAAAATGTGAAAGGAATATTTGTTTTATCTTACATCACATGCATGTAATTCCCCACCACCATGAGAATAAATATTTGAGGATTCCTTTAAAAATCTCCAAAGTTATTTTCAAAGAAAAATTTTCCATAATTTTTTGGAAACTATTATATTTTAAAGAAGTGTTTCAAAAACGAAAAGGGTATTTTCATAAATAAATATTCCAAGTGATATTTTAAAGGAATTTTTATTTACAATAACATCCTTTGATATTAATTATGATTTTTTGAAGATATGATCAAAGTATAATTTATATATTTTTTATCTTTGTGTTTTATGATTATGATGATGATATGTTTATGAAACATGTCTATTTTCTATGGGTTTTTCTTTGATAAATGTTTGAAATTTTTATTAAACCCCTTTTTTCCATAGGTTATGATATATGATGAATGTTTTAGGATATGTTGGAAAACATTTACTAGATTTTTATTATGTGACGGGTAGGCCTAGAATTGTATATCACCCAAATGTATTAGGTAAAGATAGATATCTTATGTGATAATAAAGACTAGTATATGGAGTCGATCCAGTTCAATAAGGTACTCTATCTATTATGATAGTATTGGGAGTGAAACTCGACTAAGGATACGATAGAATAAATATTGAATGAAATATACTTTAATAGTTTTTTAAATGATCCTTAACTAAATGAATGATTTTATATTCTTATGTTCATGCCAACTGATTTTGTCTTATAATAATGTCATACTCACATGACACGTGTTATTTTATTCCTTTATGATTCATGTATTATGAACTTATGATATTTAAGCCTTGATTCCCAATTATGATATATGATATACTGCGAATGAATTTCCAATTGATAACCTCATGTTATCACACCATTATTCTCATTTTATACTTAAATGGTCATTGATATCTCTCCAATTTATCCCTACCAAGAATCCAAGCTCACCCTTTCTTATGATTACTCTACATAGGTTCTGATGAAAGGTTTTAAGTAGTGTATGTATAAGATGAGTTGTATATGGGAATATCATTATAGTATATGTTAAATATCTTTCATTAAAAAATAATAATGCATTTTTAGTCTCGAAATACACTAAACCTTTATAATCCTCAGAAATATACTTGTATAATATATTGAATATTCTGCTATTAAGATTTCATATTGATTTATAAAAGGTGTGTGTTGCTACATCTACTATTAGAGGTGGGTTTAGTCAACATTTGGATATTAGGATTAGATAAATTTTTCAACAACAATAGGGATATGTCAATGTAAGGATAACATACCAAAGATTTTTTAAAGAAGAGATTACGTGATTTTCCTTGTAATATATTCCAATATGGATACTATAAGTGGATGTGGTTTTGGAAAAAATGCATATTGGGGAAATAACCATTAAAATAGTTGTTTGAGTATATCTAAACTGTCATTTTAGTGAACAGTGATTGTTATATTACTATGCACCTAGTTTGACACTCTCAAGGATGTGTTTCAGTTAATTCACATTTTATTTATAAACCATTATGAAAAAATTTAATAGATAATGATCATGGATAACCTAGGTTCATCCTAAATTTTCATAGATTGAAATGAATGTGTCATGATTTAGATATCCTATAAATGGTTTTTCATGATTATGTGGTTTCCCACAATGATTATTTTTTCTCATAATATGTTTCTTTTTGTTTTAATCAATGGCTGTAACCCAAAGGAACTATGCTAATACTGAATGTGATAAGAAATAAAATTATTGAAATCCTGAGTAACCAAATTTTTTGGGAGTAGGAATGAATAATAATATTACTATTCTTATAAAAATTTCTCATGTTATGAATCATGTTGTGCTTCAGAATGATCAAAGGGGGGAACAATGATCTATTGAGCCCATCCGGTGGAAACATCCACCTTTATTTAGTGGGTCCACTAATCCACTAGTTGTTGAGTAATGGATAAATACCACTAAAATGAAATTTTTCATTCTCTAGTATTTGGAACATGAAAATTTTATTTTAACTATTTATCATTTGGAAGACTAAGAAGATCAATGGTGGACTCTTATCAAGGATTTTGGGTAACCTGATGAAATTGAATCTATGGAGTTTAATGAGTTTAAGAGATTATTTTTCATTAATAACTATAAGAATATTCTTCATATGAAAATATATAATGAATTAATTGGGATATTATATAAGTATGTCGAATCTGTTAGTACCTATGAGAAAATTTTCAAAAGACTTTCGTGGTACAATTTTGGTATTATCGTCCAACCCAAAAGTAAGATTGATTGATTCTTCAGTGGAAAAAATCCATATCTATGAATGGAATTATTCATAAGGTAATTAAGTATCTATGAAAAAATAACTTGGTGTGCTATAAAGGTGGAAATAGAGATTGGAGTTACCCATCAATATCATGGTTTTGATAAGAAAAGAAAGATGGAATTCAAAGGGAATTCTAATAATAAAAACCATGGAGAGAAGAAGATGGGATTTTATTTATGATATAAGTGTGGAAGGAAACATAGATTAAATTGATGTATGGGGACTAGTAAATGTTTTAAGTGTGGAAAGGAAGGCCAATGGTAATTAAAATGATGAATTTATGGGAATACTAAATTAAAAAATTATGGAGATAAATCTCCAAAAAATTAACAAAAAATTATCTACTACTTCAAATGAAAGGAGTATGGGAATTTTGATAACAAGTTCTAAAGTCCAATGTTAAATTAAAATGATAAACTTAAAAAACCTATTAATCCCTTATATTATGGGAAATTTCATGAAACCACTCTTTCCAATGTGGCGAGAGATGATGTAGTGGTGAAAATCCCCCTTACCATCCACTTTGGAACTCATAATGTATTATTTTATTCTATATCTACCAATATTTTTATATCAGTATAATTTTCTAATGGTATCAATATACCACCCCATGATTAGATGTTATATTATTATTGAAACCCCTTAATGATATGATGGTCACTTATCAAGTCTATGATTCTTCTCAAATTGATATTTTTAGGAATGTGCTTTTGTAAAATCTAGTTACTCTCCCTATAGTGGAATTTGATCTTTCTTTAGGAATGAACTAGAATTATTTATATAATTACCATATAAATTTTCTAGAAAGGTAAGTCATATTTGATATTATGAACAATAATATTATAATATATTAGTGAAATGATAAATATGATTTTCCTTGGTAAATTATATACATTTTGTGGTTCCTTAGTTCTATTCAAAAGCGATGTTTATCTTAGATTTTTGGGGAGAAACTCAACATAAATGATATTCCTATTGTACGGGAAATTTTTAATTTATTTCAAAAACAGTTGCATACTCTTCCTCTAAATCATGAAGTTAAGTTTTCAACAGAACTCATACATGGTGTTGCACCAATGTAAACTCCCGTGTTTTTTAACAAGGTTGATATACGAATGTTTTTCGTTTTTTTTCGATTTATCAAAAGTTGATTTTTTTTAAATGAGATCTAGAATTTAATTTTCAGTGTTAGAACACCTAATAGTGTCGATTCTAGAATTGCATAATTACCCGACAAATTTTAGCAGGTGTCCTGATGAGTCGTTGGAACACCGGATATGGAAACAAATCCACTTTAATGAATCTACATGGGAAGCTCATGGTTTCGGTCCAACCTGTGCAGTTTATATTTTTTAATAATTTATTATTATTATTTTTAATTAAATATGATTATATGAGAGTTTTGGATGAATTAAAATAATGTTTTAATAATTATAATAATAATGTTATTATTATTTTTTGTGGTTACTTAGTTAAATAAATGTTAAAAGAATTTAATGATCAATATGGAGTTTTATAATTAATTACGAAATATTTATTAAAATAATAATAAATGAAGGTTGAAAACAAATTGGATAATTAATGTGGATTTAAATTGGTGAGGTTGTACATAATTAAAATGGGCGTTTTATTGTTTCTTTTAATACAATTTAATTATGGGGTTTTCAAAGTTCTGTTTTTATTTAATGGGGTGTAATATTTAGGTGAATTTAATGAGGTTGTTGGGTATCTCGATGAAACGCTTAATTAAATAATCAGTTTTGAATTTAATGAAGGAGTGTTGTTATTTAATAGAGTTTTTGGGTTATATCAAAGGTTTGAGTAATAATAATTATATTTTTATTATTATGGTTTTACAAGTTTCATAATTATTGATATTATTTTTATAAATAATAATAGTAATGAATTGGGGAGTTTTTGTTGTAATTAAAAAAATGAAAGTTTTAATAATAATAATGATGATTTAATTATTATCATTATTATTATTTAAATTAATTAAATTCAAGGAAAATGAATTTTATTAATTGTGGGAAGGGAATTATTTTTTTTGTTACTTTGAAGTCAAAGAGATTTTAATTTAATTGATGAGTAAAGGGGAGTTTGATTTTCTCAAATGAAACTTTTCCTTTAAGAAGGATTATTTGGGGAGTTTTTTTACTTTTTAGATAAGTGTTTAATGTGTATAATAATAATAATAAAATGAGTATTATTATTATAATCTTTTATTATTATTATTATCACATTAATGGTAGTATTATTATTGGGTTTTAAGAGTTTAATAATAACTATTATTAATGGAAATTAATTTCGGGGTTTGAAAAAGGAAATAAAGGGAATTTAATTTCCCTCTTCTTCCTCCCTACGCACAAGGTGCAACACGCACGTAGCAGCGCACCCCTTGATGCGACACCTTCCTCCCTCCTTCGAGCTCCCTCCTCGGCGTGAGCTCCTTCCCGCGGTGTGACCAATATGCACCCGAACCCTAGAGTGACCCTTCCTATAGAAGCGTGACACCTAGGCAGAGCTCCTACAGCGCGGAACCTCTGTGGCGCAACCCCCCTCCGGGAAATACCTAGAGGTGAACCACCCCTCTCCCAGACTCCACTTTGTGCGCGATGATTCCCCTCTAACTCTTCACAAATCTTGTATGTCTCGTCAATGTGAGTTCATCTGCGTATAACTGGTTATTCACATCGATCATTAGAATCCTCTCTTTCACCTTGTTTTCTCAGCTAAAACCCAAAGGTTCAGGTTTAATTTGATCGTTGTGTTCCTAAATTTTTTATAAGATATGTGAATGTTGACTCGGGACCCATTTGTCCATAATCCGACATCTGCTGCCAAGGGTGAGGCGGATGGTCTCGAATTGTCTTTCCATCATTGGTTCGAGTTAGTTTCTAAACCCGCGGTTTGGTTTTAAACCGGTTATATTAAGGCCTATTAAATTTTTTTATGAGATCCTAGTACCAAGTTAGATGTGTGTTGTTCATTACAACTTTTATTCTGGTTACCGGTTTAATATATGTAATTTTCGTTGATCAATGTAGACAACATGCGTGCGCGCGCACACACACACACACAAACACACACACACACACACACACACACACACATATATATATATATAAATGTGTGCGCACATGCGATTACGGACCAGTTGTGGACTGGTTGCTGCCAAGTACATTAATGCGCTTCGGATTTAAAATGGTGCCACCCTGAGGTAGGGTCTCAAATCCTTAACACTTTATTTTAAGAATTATAGATTATTTAAATAAATTGAGAATGTAAGTTTCATTGATTATTATATATCAATGCATGACACATTTGAAGTTATTAAATGATGTCTCCCTCGTGAGATAAATGAGGGCTTGAACTTGTGTTGTTTTTAAGCATGTTTTGCTAATTTGGTTAAAGTGATATGATTAAATAGTTAAATGATTTGAATGGTCATAATGTATAATAGGGTAATTAATTATAGAATTAATTATCAAGTCATGAGTTGGAATAAAATTTGTGTCTTTTAATGATGATTGGGAATATTGAATATTTGACATGTTCAAAAGTATAAATTGGAAATTAGTAATAATTAATTGATGGATTAATTATTACATGTTAAATGTTAAATGGTTAAGTAATTTACGATTAGTTTGAGAGATAGTATTTAATTAATTAATTTTTGAATTAATTAATTTACATGCATTAAATTAAGATTGTGAATTGATTGTTTATTACGACCATTGGCCAAGGGTAATTTTTGATACTTGTTAGATTTCCATGCATTAAGTTGTCTTGGATGGATTTTTTCTATATTATGAGATGATGTGTGAGATGGTTTCTAAATATATGGGCTTGTTCAGCATGTTTTGTGATGATTATGGCGTGCATGTAAATTGTTAAAGTCCTGAACGAATCACTGTTTGAGTGGATGGGTTCAGACTTGTTAACGAATTTGGATAATTAAATGTTGAGTTAATTATTTATTTGGCTTGATAAGAACAATTAATTGTTATTTAATTATTTACTATTGAGATGTTGAATGGTTAATTAAGGGTTTACTTTTGACGGGCGAATTATGTTGTTAATTATTTGTTGAATTAATTAAAGGATTAGATTAATTAATTTATGAATTAATTAATGTATGGTTTTACGGTGTTAGACATGGTGTTCTACACCAATGATAAATATATATGTATGATTGATCAATGGGTTGGGAGACAAGGACTGAAGCTCCAAATACTCACGGGGTGATAGACATGGTGTTCTACACCAATGATAAATATATACGTATGATTGATAAATGGGTTGTGAGACAAGGACTGAAGCTCCAAATACTCATGGGGTGCTATACATGGCGTTATACACCCATCTTGTATGAAAATATTCTTTTATGGGTCAGGGACTGATGCTCCAAATACCCATGGGTTGTGAGACAAGGACTGATGCTCCAAATACTCACGAGGGTGCTAGACATGATGTTTTACACCCAGTAATTAACATTGGACCGTGGGACCAATTATTCGTGCATGAAATGAGTTAATGGTTAGTGAAGGATGTTGAGACATGATGATTTGTGAATTGTTTATGAGTAAGGTTTCAAGATTATTTATGAATTGGTTGAACCACTTTTAGTTGGCGGGCTCAGACTTAGTATATGAAAGGTTGAATTGAATAACTTATGATGCATTATCCAAGCCAAAGCACAAGCTTGGAATTAGTCTTTACTTTGATTACTTAGATGGTCTTTAGAGAAATTTATGGTGAGTGATTTATACGGGAGATGTTGGGCGTAGGCTGAATCTCAAGACCATCATAATTTATTAATATTGGAATAATTAATAACCAATGAATGATTATGTAATGAATATTGAGTATGTATGACAAATGTATAATGCAGGTTTAGACACCAGTTGAGGGCTGAAGCAGGTACTTGGGTATATAGTTACATTGTACTATTTACTTAATTTATGCATGCCTTCACGTGTTATAAGTTATTTATTAAATTTCTAGTTTAGGGTAGACACCGGTGGTCCCGGCCTACTGGGATTTATATCTTAGGCCCTACTCGGGCCGCCATTGCACTCGGCACCCGAGTAGATTCTATTTGGTTGCAGGACTATGCTGTTTGCTTTTACTTGGGAGTTAGGAGCATAGGACCGAGCAGAGGCTTAGGATGCTCGAGGAGACCGTCCTTGGGGATTTGAGTCATTATTTATTTATTTATGCATGGAAATGTAAAGCATATTGTTTTGTTCACTGTTTTCTACTTTTTTATCATTAGCATGTCATGCATGCATCTGCTGTATAATTTGTTGTTGGCCATTTTTTTTGTACAAGATTTATAAAATCTAATTTCCGCTGGTTATTCATTTATTATACTGTTTATGCTATTTATTTCCCTTGAATATTTTTGAACACTAAAATGAGGGTATAGTCTCCCCACTGACTATCCATAGACCCTCGCTGCTATTTGGCAGCCTCTGGCATACGGGGAGGTGCGCTTGAGGTCATGTGGCGACCGGTCCGACCTCCGGTTTAGTGGTGAGCCGGGTTGGGAAGTTACAAAGTGGTATCAGAGGTTTAGGTTTTCTTTCTTTTTCTTTGTCTTTCTGTTTTGGGGTTGGTAGACAGGAGACTAAGAATGTGTCGGCGCTTGGGTTAATAGCCAGGCTTTGGACTGATCACCTCATGTACGCGAAATGACAGAGTGGTCAGGGATGGGAATTGATGTTTGTACTATTAGAGGTTACAGTTGATATGATTTCACCTTGAGTGACTAGTGTATTTTCTACAGTTTATTGATTTTGAGAATTTTGAAAAATAATTGTCTTGGCCTGATATGGCAAGGAAGTTTCAAACATGCATCATCTTAGTCACATAGAGATTCACATTTCATGCATATAACTTGCCTTGTAGTTGAATTAGTAGGATTCCTATTAATTTGGATTGTGTTCCTTGGGTGCAATTCCATGTTTTGATCTACTTTAGCATGCCTATCTAGATAGCTTGTTTTGGTAATAGATTTAACATGTTTGAGTGATTATATTTAATATTGTTTCAGTTATTAGCATGTTTTGTTGTTGTTCCAAGCTTCTGTGTTATAGCATGTTGTTGTGTTACTGCTTATGCTAAAATGTTAGGGATGTTTTGGATATGTGAAAGGGGTGCTAAAGATAAAATGTTAAATAAATGTTGATTGTGATAAATGGGAGCCAAATTCCAGCGATAAGTTTTATGGGCACCTTATCGATTGGTAGATGGCCACCCATGTGTTTGAAGCTTATACAACCATAATATTTTTGAAAATGGTTACAAATGTAAAACTTCAGAGTTTTGATTATAATGAAATGTTGTTGGGTTGCTTTTGGAAGAGCCCATATTGAATAAATGAGAACTTTGGAGGTCGCCTTTTCTGTAAAAGGAATTTAGATGCTAAATTGCCTGTTTATATTTGAATAACTTTAAATGATGATTAAAGAGGATGTTTGTGATAACATGCCTTTTTTTTCCATAGGTTGTTGTTTTGAAAACCAAGTGACTTGTTGTGAATATGTACTTCTATGTATGCTGAAATTCATTCAAATGTTAAGAGGTTGAAATGAATTAATTAAAATTATTAAAAGAAAAAGGGGGTTTTGAACCTTGATATTTTAGTTTTGCATGACCAAGAGAGAGGGTCAATGTTTATGTTTCGTAACGGGATAACCCGTGGTAGGTAGTACCCATAGAATGTTCTAGTCTATTAAAGTAAGTTTGTCCCACAACTCGGGAGGACTTCTTGGGACTCAATTGTTTTGGAACGCCGATAGGTTTATGTTACAGAGTTTTATGATCAATGTTTGACGTGGTGAACATGGTTCAAGGAATGTCACACAAATGCATTAATGTATTCAAAAAACATGTGCTGGTGAGTGGAAAATATTTTCTTGAGACGTCAAGGAAAATACTAAGGTGGGTATTGTTGAATATTTTTTGATAAACATGTCAGCAGGTGATGTCAATCTTTTAGAATGAAGTTTTCTGGTAATATTTTAAATGATATTTTTAAATGACTTTGGTAGGTCGGTTTATTTAGTAGTGGTTCTCAATAGCTTCTCGGGGATGAGAAGTTTTTAAGGTGGGTATATTGTAAAGTACCTTGTTTTTGAACTGGGTTAAAATACGAATTTTTTCGAATTTTTTTTCGATTTTTCAATGGTTTGTTTTATTTAAACTGAGCTTTGGAATTCTATTCTGAGTGTTGGAACACCTAATAGTGTCATTTCTGGAATTGTGTAATTACCCGATAAATTTTAGCGGGTGTCCTGATGAGTCTCTGGTGCACCAGATTTGGAAAAAAATCCACTTTAATGGATCTACATGGGAAGCACATGGTTGCGGTCCAACCTGTGTAGTTTATATTTTTTAATAAATTATTATTATTTTATTAATTAAGTATGATTATATGAGAGTTTTGGAGTAAATAAAATAAGGTATTAATAATAATAATGATGATTTTATTATTATTTTTTGTGGTAACTTAATTAAATAAATGTTAAAATAATTTAATGATCAATATGGAGTTTTATAATTAATTTCGAAACATTTATTACAAGAATAATAAATGAATGTTAAAAATGAATTGGATAATTAATGTGGATTTAAAAAGGGAGATTGGACATAATTAAAATGGGAATTTTATTCTTTCTTTTAATACAATTTAATTATGGGGTTTTTCAAAGTTCTATTTTTCTTTAATGGGGTGTAATATTTAGGTGAATTTAATGAGTTTGTTGGGTATCTCAATGAAACACTTAATTAAAGAAGTAGTTTTGAAATTACTGAAGGAGTGAGGTAATTTAATAGAGTTGTTGGGTTATATAAAAGGTTTGAGTAATAATAATTATATTTTTATTATTATGGTTTTACAAGTGTCATAATTATTGATCATTATTGATATTATTTTTATAAATAATAATAGTAATGAATTGTGGAGTTTTGGTTGGAATTTAAATAAAAAATTAATGTTTTAATAATAATGATGATGATGATTTAATAATAATAATTATTATTATTTTGTTAATTAATTAAATTCATAGAAAATAGAATTTTATTAATTGTGGGAAAGGAATTTTTTTATTACTTTTAAGTCAAAGAGATTTTAATTTAATTGAGGAGTAAAGGGGAGTTTGATTTTCTCAAATTAAACTTTTACTTTAAGAAGGATTATTTGCAGAGTTTTTTTACTTTTTAAATAAGTGTTTAAGGTGTATAATAATAATAATAAAATGAGTATTATTATTATCTATTATTATTATTATTATCGCATTAATGGTAGTATTATTATTGGGTTTTAAGAGTTTATTAATAACTATTATTAATGGAAATTAATTTAGGGGTTTGAAAAAGGAAATAAAGGGAATATAATTCCCCTCTTCTTCCTCCCAACACACAAGGTGAAACACACACGCAGCAGTGCACCCCATGACGCGGCCCCTTCCTCCCACCTTCGAGATCCCTCCTCAGCGTGAGCTCCTTCCCGCAGTGCGACCAAGAGGCATGAGAACCCCCGAGAGACCATCCCTACAGCAGTGTGAAACCCGAGCGGAGCTCCTATAGCGTGTGACCTCCGTGGCGCAAGCCCCCTCCAGGAAATACCTAGTGGCACACCACCCCTCTCCCAGACTCCACTTTGCACGCGACAATTCCCCTCGGACTCTTCAGGAATCATGTCTGCCTCATCAAGGTGAGTCCGTCTATGTATAACTGGTGATTCGCATCGATCATTTGACTCCTCTCTCTCCCCTTGTTTTCTCAGCTAAAACCAAAAGGTTCGGGTTTAATCCGATCATTGCTTTCCTATATTTTTTAGGATATGAGAATGTTGACTCGGGGCCCATTGGTCTATAATCCGACATCTACCACCAAGGGCGAGGCAGATGGTCTCAAATTGTATTGTCGACATTGGTTTGGGTTAGTTTCTAAACCTGCGGTTTGGTTTTGCACTGGTTATATTAAGGCCTATTAAATGTTTTTTATGAGTTCCTGGTACCAAGTTAGAGGTGCGTTGTTCATTACAACTTTGATTCTGGTTACCGGTTTAATATATGTAATTTTCATTGATCAATGTAGACAACGCACGCACGCACACACACACACACATATATAAATAAAGGTGTGCACACATGTGATTACGGGCTAGTTGTGGACTGGTTTCAACCAAGTACATTAAAGTGCTTTGGATTTAAAATGGTTCCACCCCGAGGTAGGGTCTCAAATCCTTAACACATTATTTTAAGAATTATAGCTTCTATAAATAAATTGAGAATGTAAGTTTCCTTGATTATGATATATCGATGCACGACACTTTTGAAGTTATTAAATGATGTCTCCCTTGTGAGATAAATGAGGGCATGAACTTTTGTTGTTTTTAAGCATGTTTTTCTAATTTGGTTAAAGTGATACGATTAAACAGTTAAATGATTTGAATGTGCAGAATGTATAATTGGGTAATTAATTGTAGAATTAATTATCAAGTCATGAGTTGGAATAAAATTTGTGGCTTTTAATGATGATTAGGAATATTGAATATTTGACATGTTCAAAAGTATAAATTGGAAATTGGTAATAATTAATGGATGGATTAATTATTACATGTTAAATTTTAAATGGTTAATTAATTTATGATTGGTTTAAGAGATAATATTTAATTAATTAATTTTTGAATTAATTAATTTTCATGCATTAAATTAAGATTGTGGATTGATTGTTTGTTGTGACTGTTGGCCAAGGGTACTTTTTGATACTTGGTAGATTTGTATGCATTAAGTTGTCTTGGATAGAGTTGTTCTATATTATGAGATGATGCGTGAGATGGTTGCTAAATATATGGGCTTGTTCATCATGTTTTGTGATGATTATGATGTGCATGTAAATTGTTAATGTCCTGGATGAATCACTATTTTATTGTACGAGTTGAGACTTGTTAACGAATTTGGATAATTAAATATTGAGGTAATTATTTATTTGGATTGATAAGGACAATTAATTGTTAATTAATTATTTACTATTAATATGTTGAATGGTTAATTAAGGGTTGAATTTTGATGGTCGATTTATGTTGTTAATTAGTTGTTGAATTAATTAAAGTAATGGTTTAATTAATTTATGACTTAATTAATGGATGGTTTTGGGGTGTTAAACATGGTGTTCTACACCAATGATAAATATATATGTATGATTGATAAATGGGTTGTGAGACAAGGACTAAAGCTCCAAATACTCACGGGGCGATAGACATGGTGTTCTACACCAACGATAAATATATATGTATGATTGATAAATGGGTTGTGAGACAAGGACTAAAGCTCCAAATATTCATGGGGTGCTAGACATGGCGTTTTACACTCAGCATGGATGAAAATATTCTTTAATGGTCAGGGACTGATGCTCCAAATACCCATGGGTTGTGAGATAAGGACTGATGCTCTACATACTCATGAGGGTTCTAGACATGATGTTCTACACCCATTAATTAACATTGGACTGTGGGTCCAATTGTTCGAGAATGAAATGAGTTAATGGTTAATGACGGCTGTTGAGACATGATGATTTGTGAATTGTTTATGAGGAAGGTTTCAGACTTATTTATGAATTGGGTGAACCACTTTTAGTGGGCAG
This sequence comes from Viscum album, assembly GCA_963277665.1. Taxonomy (NCBI): domain Eukaryota; kingdom Viridiplantae; phylum Streptophyta; class Magnoliopsida; order Santalales; family Viscaceae; genus Viscum; species Viscum album. Next base: position 2,081,649,494 of record OY728122.1, on the reverse strand, counting down.
GCTCAGAATTAGAATATGAAATGTTGTATTGAATAACTTATGACGTGTTATCCAAGCCAACGCACATGCTTGGAATTAGTCTTTACTTTCATTACTTATATGGTCTTTAGAGACATATGTGGTGAGTGATTTATATGGGAGATGTTGGGTGTAGGCCGAATCTCAAGACCTTCATAATTTATTAATATTGGAATAATTAATACCTGATGAATGATTATTTAATAAATATTTAGTATGTATGAAAAATGTATAATGCAGGTTCAGACACCAACTGAGGGCTGAAGTAGGTACTTGGGTATATAGTTACATTGTACTATTCACTTAATTTATTCTTGCCTTCACATGTTATAAGATATTTATTAAATGTATGGTTTGGGTTATACACTGGTGGTCCCAGCCTACTAAGATTTATATCTCACACCCTACTCGGGCTGCCATCGTACTGGGTACCTGAGTAGATTCTATTTGGTTGTAGGACTATGATTTTTGCATTTACATGGGAGTTAGGAGCACAAGACCGAGCGGAGGCTCGAGATGCTCGAGGAGATCGCCCTTGGGGCTTTGAGTCATTATTTATTTATTTATGCATTGATATTTAAAGAATTCTATTTTGTTCACTATTTTCTACTTCTGTATCATTAGCATGTCATGCATGCATCCGCTATATAATTTGGCGTTGGCCATTTGTTTTGTACAAGATTTAGAAAATTTGCTTTCTGCTGTTTATTCATTTATTATACCATTTCTGCTATTAATTGGCCTTGTATATTTTTGAACACTAAAATGAGGGTATAGTCTCCCCACTAATTATCCTTAGACCCTCGCTACTAGTTGATATCCACTGGCATTCGAGGAGGCGCACTTGAGGTCATGTGGAGACCGGTCCGGCCTCCGGTTTAGTTGTGATCCAGGTCGGGACGTTACAACCAATTTCAAAGACTCTATATATAATAGACTTGATCAAGTTATGAAAATTAAATAAGTAACTCCAAGAGAATATTGATAAGGGATTCATTCATCCAAGTGAAAATACATTGGATATACCTATTATTTTTATTAAGAATAACATCAATCAATGTGTCACGACATTTATTATCAAGAATTGAACAAGATCACAATTAATAAGAAGTATCATTTGCCACATATTTATGACTTTTTTGATCAATTTTGAGGAGATAATTATTTTTTCATGTTTGATATTAGATTTGAGTACTGTCATTTGAGAATCAAAAGTAAAGAAATACCCCATTAAACCTTTTTTCCATGGTGTGGACACTATGAATTTAATTTGATTCCATTTTATCATACTAATAGCCTCATTATCTTCATTTATTTAATAATAATATTCTTTATATATTACTTTGATAAAATTTTTGTATTATTTATAGATAATATTCTTATATATTCCATGATAAAAGAAGAGCATAAAGATCACTTTAGGATCGTACAGAAGAACTTGAGAAATGAGAATATGCTTGAAAATTTTACCAAGTGTGAATTTTGGCTATATAAAGTTTCATTTTTTGGTCATATAATCTGAGGTGAGAGTATATTAATGGATCCATTAAATATAGAATTTTTTAATCCTTGGACTAGAACAACCACCATGAACGAGCTCCATAGATTTCTTGGTATGACTGTATACTATCAATTCTTTGCGGAGAATTTATCATGGTTGTTTAATCCACTAACCAAGTTAGATTATAAGGGATCCAAGTTCCTTTGGATAGATGAATGTGAAGAGAATTTCAAGGAAATAAGGATAAGGTTGAAGGTTCATGGTGCAGTGGAAGCATGAGAGGGAAGGTTCCTAGATTTAATTTTAACATTCTCATTGATTAATCTGGGATCAATATGATTCTGAATGCTAGTATCCATAGGTTTACTCAAAGAAAAATAAGAAAAGAAGAATTAACCATGTGACCTAGAGATAGGGTCGACCTATTTTGTTTATAATTAATTTAATTTAATTAAATAAATACCTCCAAGGTGATTCTTTCTTCATTGATGTGTTCAACCACATATCTGTAGTGAGCCTTCTTTGTGTTGTAGAGATAAAGATTATATATCCTCTAGTGGTGATCCACACGTGATATGTGAATCTCAGGATATCACCAAAAGAGTTTATGGGTTATAGCATAGAAGATCCATCCACTTGCATCATCTACTATCAATTACCTTGAGAACTAATTTCAAAGAGTTATCCTTAATTCGATGGAGGAGGGCAACTCTTGTTCTTGAGAGCATTCTTGGTGAGGAAACAAACTCTCTACGCTCGAGAAGATTTCTACAAATTATTCCACACAACCTATTGGATAGATCTTTCTTATCCCAGGATAATGATAAAATAATAACATAACCAGGAATTTTATTCACTAGGTAATAATAAATAAGTAGCACAATTTTTGTTTCTTATTTTATTATTCCATGTGAAACCCCCATGTCAAATAATAATTGAAATACTATTACTTCCAGGATATGTTCTTAACATGAAATTTATATTTAAATATTATTTAATCAAATTATATTTAATATTATTTCTCACCAGACTCTTACACTCGAGTTTCCCATCCTCCTTAATAATTATTGAGCCTTTAATAGTGAAATTTTTTATTAAATAAACAAATAAATATAACTGCATTATTTTCCAACATATAATTAAATACTCCACATGCAATATATTCTATTAAATAACTAGTGATGGGATAAAATAAAATCCATCATACCTAACTAATTATCATACCTAACTAATTATCATACCACAACCAGCAATAATAATTATTAAACTTGTTATATAATAAACTATTTAACATAGATTCCAGATACACTTAGTGTGTGACCCTCTAGGCCACTTTCTCAGTGGGATTAGGTGAACCTGCCTAAATTCCAAGGTTAGAATCTAGAAACACACCAAGGAACCCATAGAGAAATCAATTAATGTTGTAACGACATGTCACCTCATACGAATTCTTACCGTGTAATATAATCATTTTTTCTTAATATCTCCAATCAAACGGGTTGTATGTATGTTCCATCAACCCATGTGCTTGATTTCTCATTCTTTTACTTCCCCAAATTGAACTTTCCTATAGAACACCATTGCCATGGATTTATTTTTCTTATATCACTTCCATTAATGGGATAGAGATATAAAAGTCCATTATGGAACAGAAGGGAAAAAACATTTCTTTCATTATTCATTAATGCAGTATTACTCAAGACGCAACCAATATATCCTACCTCTCCATAAACATATGTCGTCGTAGTTTTCACCAATATATCTAAGTGAATGAGTCATAATACCCATTAATAATAATCATAAATTATAAGGACCAATAAACACATCTGTATATAGGAACATCCAATTACACTCCTAAATGTAGATTTCCTGCTGGAGGGTCTCGTTCTCATAATATCCTCTAATGAATTACCAAGGGAATATACCATGAGAGGGTTACTAAATGTTCTATGAGTCTCCACCCTTGATATACTGTATCATTTTCCCCTCAAATAATATCATCTATCAATAGAAAAACTATTTAAGAATAGTGTCATAGCACTTTCATGTTCCAATCATAGCAGGGAAATGCTATGACCTTTTATTGAGACAATTACTCTTTGGACATTATCACATACAATGTTATGTAGAAGAAAAATCATGATGTAATAATGATTTAGTTAATATTAATAAAATGTATAAATTTTTATCATAAAGTATAAAAAAGCTAGCTCTCGGGAACCAACTCAAATAGACTCCCAATTTTACTAGATACAACTGCTAACGACCTTCAATCTACTATATATTACATGATACTCATGATTCTTCTAAGAAAGGAAATTATTAAATGGGTACACAACATTATCTTCCATTGATACTATGATCACTATATCTTCACCCCTTTGATAGAAATCCCTCAATAGGTGATAATTTCAGAGTATGTTCTTTGTCTGTTGATGTGAAATTGTTCCTTTTTTCAAGAGCCAGCGCTACAATATTATCACAATACAATGTGATAGGGTCATTACTACTAGGCACCACATTATGCTCCTGGACAATTTTATGAATCTAGACGACTACCTTGGATGCATCAAAAGCCTCTATATACTTGGACTCCACTATAGAATCAGTGAAAATTGGCTGTTTTGTACTCTTCCAGATCACAAAACCTATTTTGTGATAGAAAACATATTTTGATTGAAACTTCAGATCATTATGATCTATCTGAAAACTATCATCATCATACCCCTTAATGACAAGCTCCTCGTCTCCTCCATACACCAGGAACATATCCTTAGTTCTACTCAGATACTTAAGTATAGTCTTAATATCAATCCAATGATGTTACCTTAGATCTTGTTGATATCTTCCTACCATTCTCAGTGCATAGGCAACATCAAGTCTAGTATGTAACATGTCATACATGATAGATCTATCACTGATGCATATGGGATATTACTCATTCATTATTTCTCCTACTATGTCTGGGGACACATTTTCATAGAAAGATGTAAAAAATGTGACACTTGAACCAATATCATCTTTTCATTTTTCCATACTAAATCACTTTATTATCTGTTCTGTATATATACATTGACTTAGTCCAAGAATCATCTTGGATCTATCATGATTGATCTTGATCCCTAGAATGTAGGCAGCTTCTCCTAAGTCCTTCATAGAGAAAAACCTATCCAACCAGTCCTTTACAGATTGTAAGACTTGTAGGTCATTTCCAACAAGTAATATTTCATCAACATATACTACTAGGATAATGACCACATTACCATTAAAAGTTTTTTAAATGCATGGATCACATTCATTTTTAATGAAAACAAATTCTTTTATGGATTTATCAAATTTAATGTTCTATTACCTATATTTATTATTCAATCCATAAATGGATATATGCAATTTTTAAATCCTTTTGGCATCACTTAGTGTCAAAAACCCTTCTAGTTGTGTCATATAGGCATCTTCCTAAAGGTTCCCATTAAGGAATGTGGTTTTGACATCCATCTACCTAATCTCATATTCATGGTATGCTTCTATGGAAAATATGATTACGATGGATTTAAATTGGGAAACTGGTGAAAAGGTTTCATCATAATAAATTCCTTGACGCTGTTTAAATCCTTTAACCCCTAGCATTTCTTTATAGGTACTTACATTACCTTCTATGTGCAGTTTCCTCTAGAATACCAATTTACATCCAACATGATTTACATCAACTGTCACATCGACCAGAACCCAAACTCAGTTCTGATACATGGAATCCATCTCAAAATTCATAACATATAGCCATCTTATAGCTTCTGAGCTCTCTAAATCCTCCTTGTTGGAGATAGGTTCATCATTGGACAATAATAATGACTCACCATCCTCTGTGAAAAGAAAACAATATCTCTATGCTTCCCTTACTCTCTTACACTCCTATGTAGTACTTGTGTTTTTGGAACTACTTCTTCCATTGGGACCTATAGAACTTGTTCCTGTACCAACTCTATTGTATCTTGAGCATCCAATTCATCAAAGTCAATATTTCTCCCACTATCCTTTTTGAGGATGTATAGGTAATATCCCTTTTTTTCTAGGCTACTATATAAAGATACACCTTGGGCCCTGGGGTCCTTGTTTGTTTCTTGAGAAATCCTTAACAAACACGTCACATCCCCATACTTGTGTATGTGATAAAATGGGTGTATTTTCACTCCATAGAACTAATGGAATTCCATTTACCACTTTATTTAATACTTAGTTTAATGTGTATGTTGTGGTTTTTAATTCATATCCCCAAAAGGATATTGTAAGATCTTCATGACTCATCATTGACCTTATAATGTCTGACAAGGTATGGATCCTCCTTTCACTAACACCATTCCACTATTGTGTATAAAGTGGAGTGAGTTGAGATAGAATCCAAAACTCCATTAGAATGTCTATGAACTCTTTGGTATGATATTCTCTACCTCGATCCGATTGAAGCTTCTTTATATTCTTACCAAGTTGATTCTCTAATTCATTCTTGAATTCCTTGAATTTCTAAAAGGACTCTTGCGTATGCCTCATCAAGTAAATATAACCATATCTACTCATGTAATCCATAAAATTAATGAAGTAAGAATATTTACCTCCATATTCTTCTAGAAATGGTCAACACCCATCAGTTTATTCCAATCTGAGAAGCTCTGTGGCCCTTTCACCCTGTCCACCAAATTGTGGTTTGGTTATTTTCCCTTGTAAAAAATGTGACATATATCATGTGGTTTAAGCTAACAAATTATAAATAATCATTTTGACAGATCTTTGCAAACACTTCTTATTTACATGACTGAGATGGTGATGCCCCAACTGGGTGTTATATATGTCATGTGAATTTTATTCATTGTCAATTTCTAACACATGGTTTTCATAATTTAAAACACACATACCATTATTTAAATTCACCATACTAGGACATATGTTTCCCATATAAAAGAAACAACATTTATTTCTTTATTTGAAAACAAACCCATCTATATCTAAACTTGATACCGAAATTATGTTCATGGTAACACTTGGTACATAATAATTGTCATGTAAAACCAAAATCATCCCAGTCAGCAATGAAAGGTCATATTAACCAATGTAATAAGTATCCATCCTCGAACCATTGGAAGCTTGTAGATCTACATCTCCTCTAGAAATTTTATGAAATCTACATTTTTCTTGTATTTGAATATTGATGTGAGCACCAAAAGCTGTATCTAATACCCAATGTGTAGAAAGGGAAATATTACACTTGATAACGAACACAACTTTGGCTTCCCATTTCCTTTGGCTGTAGTTCCTCTTCCAATGGATCTAATTGTTGCATGGAAAGAATACTACCTCCTTTTTTTGACCCTGAATTTGGAACTTCTTCTTCTTGGTCAGAAGGTTCTTGCAGGATTTAGACTATTTATAAGGCTTATCCATGTTTTCCTTATCCTTTCTCTTTATATTTTCCATAAGGACTGTGTGTTTTTCATTCCCCATGTCCTTATCCACTTGGATAATTAAAGTAAAAAAGATCCAATAGACTCTTATCATTATTACTCATATTATAATTCACAATAAAACTAGAGAAGGCCTTGGTAAATGATGATAGTATGAGATCTGTACACAAATCATCTAGGAATTTAATCTATAAGATGTCCAGAGGCTCAATGTATTCAATAATCTTGACTACTTGTGGCCCAGCTGGAATAGACTCTCCAAGTATAGTGGTGAACAAAGCATTGGAGATCTCATACCTCTCTTATCTCTCCTTCTATTGATAGAGATCCCAAAGGTGAGACATCATGCTAGAAGCATCTATTTCCTCATGTAGTTTCCAAATCTCATTGGTCATGGATGATATCATGAGGCATTGAACACCCATAAAATCATTCAAATTTTTCCCATACATAGAGAGCTCTTAATCACTCACCACATTTCCATGCACAACTGGTATAGGTTCTTCAATCAAATACAGTTTCCTTTAATGGAGAAGGATGAATCGAAGGCGTCGTTGCCACTCTTATAAATTAGTGTCAGTGAGAAGGCTTTTCTTATCGAGTATAGATTGAAATGATAAGTTTGATGTCACCTTTAATTATATTTCTACAAATAATATTAATAGAGTTTTAGTACTTTATCTGGTAAATTTAAGACAAATAAATAAATAAATATTCATTAGTCTCCCACTATTTTATCAAAACCAAATACCTCTAACCATTGGCTTCAGAATATCTTGTTTCTCAGACATTCTAGTGGTAAGGATCTATATTAACCATCACATTACCAAAAAATTGGCTGGTTAAGAAATTTTAAAGTGTTTATGTAGGTATTCCAAATTCTAACTTCATTAACTCACAGCTCCTTGATCCGTTGAGTGGACTCCCCAATCCTGAAATCCTTAATTTTGGATTTCATCAACCGTTGCCTCTTAGTTACTCCAAGTTCTACCTTAGAAGTAAGCCCTTGATGTAAACTCAGTCAAATCAACCCAAAACCTCAAATTAGAATTCCCTGATAATTGAAAGCACCCCAAATTTCGATGGTCAAGAACTTTGAACAATGGTTTGATTCTAACTGAAGTAATATAAGACTATACCAATATAATATATTATTGAGGGATTTTATCCTTTATGAATAAATTTCCATTTATTATTTTTTCACATTATTTTTAATATTAAGTGGGATAAGATTACTTTATTAACCATGAATTATATAATATTTATGCATTATAAAATTTATTTTAGATCCATATTTCATGCTTGTTAATTCATTAATTATGTTATCGTGAAAAAAAATCCATAGTAAATATCCATAGAACAGATTGAAATAAAATAAATGGCATGATCAGGATATTTCACTAATGGTTACTTTATCTAGTGGTTGATAAACTAGCCACTAATATGGGGGGGAACACCTTGAACCAATTACGTTCATGTTTCCATCATTCCACCTATCACCCTTTGTATCTCCTTGGATTGGTTTCATCTCAGCTCCTAACTTGAATAGTCTCCACTAGCTTGGCAGCTCCATCCAATACATATGATTTTAATCACATGTAGATGAGAGGTAAAATGGGTTTTACATAAAATAATACATGGGCATGCAGACCTGATATATTATGAGAAGGGAAGGAACACATTCCAACAATTTAATTTAATAATAAATTAAATGGGAAACTAATCAGATACAAAGGTTTGGTCTAGCTCATGATCATCCACATGCATGCAATGAATATATTCATTTAATAAAACTATAATTCAATTCGTTAATCATTCTTATTTAAGATAAATCAAGCTTAAATTATTTAATTTTTATCTTTAATTATTCATTCCTTTTATCTTGAACCTTTTCTTAATTTTTTGGAGATTCACATCCATTATAATTTTAAACAAATTAAAATACATTTGAAATTTACCTTGTATATAACTTGTACCTTTGAGTTAACTAGGTGAATACCCATCCAAAACTACTCAACATGTATTATAATTATATATACTTTTTCTTTGTGACATGTAGTATGAACATATAATTAAAACTGTAATACAGCTTATACATGATGTGAAGATTTTTGAACAATATGTATATGTTAATTATATATATATATATATCAAACACTTATCACATGTTGTGTCTCAGATTTATTCCCACACTAATTGTAAGATCCCAGTTTTTGGAAGGGTATGTTTTCATTATGTTTTGGTTGAATCCCTTATTTCGGGCTTCAAGGGATGTCTTCTGAAAGTATGAGAGGTCTTGGGGGTGTTTCGGGGGCTCGAGGCACGAAAGAAAAGAGATTTGGGCAAGACAAGCCTGGGCGCATGACCTGCGCACGGCCAAGAAAACCGTGCGGCCTGCCCAGGTAAACCATGCAACCCCTCTTCCTCCAGATAGTAGCATGCACATGGATTGTGCACGGTTTGTCAAACCGTGCGTCCTCTTAAAGTTAGGAAAAATTACGAAATTGCCACCCCCGGATTTTAAGAACCCAGTTGAGATTTCCTCTATATTCCTCCCTCTTCACCCTAGGAATGAACCAAATCACCCAAGAGCTCCATGAGGTTGATCTCCCTCATTTCTAAGGCATTTTTGGTGTCGTTGGATGCGTATCGAAGCTTTGGGTAAGGATAATCCCATCCTTGCTTCTCTTTTTGGTTTAGGGTTTGTATCTTCTCTCATTCTTATTCTGAAGCTCCAAAACCCTATCATTTGGGTGAGTTCTAGGTTGAAGCTCCATAGGCTGGTCGGATTGAGGTCTAAGGACTCGATTGAGGGTGCGTTCAAATGCGGTTTTGACGTAGGTGGTCTAAAAATTTTATCCCATAGTTTTATGATGGATTTATGCATGTGTGGATTTGCTCATGGTTTCCTTTTGATGATCTTTTATTAACCTGGATGCGTCTATTATAAAGTATGCTTAAAATGTTAAATGAGAACTCTCACGATCCCCATGGGATGCATTGAGAATGACTTGACCTAATTGGGTCCATCCATGGGGTGTGCCGGCTTTTCCCAGGCTTATGGATTGTTATTAAACAAGTGACCATGTTGTAATAAATGGTAGAGCCCTTGATGAATATGTTGGTATGATTGTTTGAACATGGAATAGAAGTTCGGTGATGCACCTAGACATGGAAATAACCTAAAGGTTATTTGGAATGGGTTGAATGGTTGATTCATGGAAATGATGAACGACTAAAATGGGTTAATGTGTAAACTGATTAAAGACTATAATGGGATAGATTATGGGTCTAGTTTAGAATGCTTAGTGAGATATTCATAACACATGGGAATTGGGTGAATTATTGAATGATGTGAAATGGTAATTTGTTAATGGGTTAAGGCATAATGTGAATTCCTGTGTGGTTGTTGTGAATGGTGTTTGTCAAAGGGAAATGGTATGGTGGGTTGATGGTTACTTATATATATAAGCATGTTCACATGGCTTGGTAGATCGGGGTATGACTTGAGGATCTACGCCCACGGGTTGAGTGAGGAATGATGCTCTAAACTCCACCCTAAATACATGGGTTAGGAATGGGGACTGAGGATATTTTCTCCTAACGGTTTCATCCACCCGGACTGAGGCTTCGAGTTGAGGATATGGTTGCTATGAGGGGGTTAGTCCTAGTGATATTGGATAAAGAGATGTTTACCCTATTCAATGTGACTATTGGCCTAGGACCCATGTAACATAATGTATGTGATTTACCCATGGAAATGTGATGAAATTGTAAGTGATGATAATTGGTGTCAAATGAATGGTGATGGAAGTGGAAATGGATTTGGATCTGAACTAGTTAATGGAACCTTAAATAATTACTTGGAAATTATCATTCATATTTCTTTTTCATGCACTACCTTTTCATACTGGATATTTTGTAGACACCATTGGTGGTGGCCTACTGAGTTGTACTCACACCCTGCTCGGGCCGCCGTTGGGTACCCGAGCAGACTTCATGTTTGCAGGTCAGGTGAAGGGAAAGGGTCCTTGCAAGATAGTTGAGTGAACATGGGTAGCACTTGGTGGAGGATCCAGACATGGATTCAGGACAATTTTTGGATTTTGGTTGTTCTCTCTATTTTGGGATTTTGTTCACTTTTCCACTTGTCGTACGGCATGGAATATTTATTGTTGGAAATGGTTGTTATACATGTTCCCTATTTATTGATTATTGTTTCCGCTATTGGTTTATTTTTGTTGTGGCTTACTCTGATAGAAAGGGGGTATAGTCTCCCCACTTGACCACATAGACCCCCGCTGCTAGTTGACATCCTTTGGCATACGGGGAGTCATGATTAAGGTTATGTAACTACCTAGATTGGAGCACCGGTTTAGTGGCTTCTGGGTCAAGAATGTTACAATGTGGTATCAGAGGAGGTCTTTCTTCTACTTCTCAGAGGTCTTGTTATTTGGGATAGGTTTCCAAGGGTTAAGATGTGTCGGGCCTTGGTAAATGAGCTCATGCTTGGGAGTAGCTAACCCATGTACGAGGGAAAACCCAAGTCACCCTAGGTGGGAAATGTAGTTCTTGGCTGTGTGTTGTTATAGTTGACAATATTTCACCATTGGGTGATGCACATGTGGTTTGATGTGACTGTTTTATGATATTTGGCTCGTGGCCTTAATGGAACGAGGATTTGAATTCATGCATCATTGTAGGCACCTAGGGAGATAGGTGACATGCATTATGTTATCCACATGAACGAGGTGGGTGTGTGAGGCAGGAAAGTAGGGTGCATCATGAATTTCGTGAAACCAAGAAATAATGATAAGAATGAAATAAAAAAAGTGGGTAAATGATGTTTAATGAAATATAAGGGTTTTAAATGAAGTAGAAAATGTTTTTGTAAAATGTTGAGTGAGTTTTGTGGTAGTGCGTGGTTGTTTACCCCATGTGGACCGTGGCTCGCAGTAGGGATGGTCGGGGTGGTGAATTTGAGGTGTTAATGTCGTTGAGATAGTATATGAAAAGGGGTTTTAGTAGCTAGTAAAGAGATTTTTGCTGAAGTCGTGAAAGTTTTATGGTATGTGTGCTAAATCTCGTGCTTGGAAATGTAGAGAGATGCCACCATGATGTCGGTTACCAGTTGGCCAATGGGAGGATGTTGCTGAGAACACTCCTTCGGTAGAAGATCACGAAAATGTGGTGATCAATGAAGGTAGATACGACCAGTTCTGGGAGAACTTGGATCGCCTTATGTAGATGATGGATTGGGACCCAGGGCAAGTTGCACCGAGTATGTTTGAGCTGACCAGGGAGTTCCAGCTATAGCACCCTCCGACCTTCCCCAGAGAGGGTGGTCCAGAGGCAGTGGAGTTTTGGTTAGATTCTGTCCAGATGATACTAGATCATCTGAAGACCCCTGTTGAAAACAGGGTAATGGTGGCCTTTTATATGTTGCTGGGCCAGGAAAGGCATTGGTGGTACATTCAGGCTCAGACCGAGAAGGCTGAGAGGATGTCGTGGAAGGTTTTCCAGGAGAAGTTTCTGGAGCATTTCTACCCAGAGATTATGAGGCAGGAGCGGGCTGCAAATTTTATGAGCCTGACTTAGGGATCACTATCTGTGATGGACTATGCTATTCACTTCAGTAATTTTCGATGCTTTGTCCTAGTGTTAGAAGGGAATGAGGTAGCAGTAGAAAAGTGTTTCCAGGATGGTTTGAGACTTGAGATCAGTTCTCAAGTAAATATCTTTCGCTTGAAGAGGTTTGCAGAGGAGATGGATCAGACACTCATCTCTGAAGGGAACCTGAAGAGAGATTCGGGTGGTGGGATTATCGTGCCAGCTGGGTGGATAGGTGGTGCATCTTCCGAAGGTTGGAAGTGCCATTTGGAATGTTTCCAGCAAGGTGGTCAGAAGAGAGGGTCAGCCTCTCAGAGTGTGAACCAGGTGTTCTGTTATCAGTGCGGTAGGTCGGGGCATATGCGTGGTTAGTGTCCTCAACCTCCAATTGAGTTCTGTTCGTGCGGTAGGATGGGGCATGTGTAGAGGTTCTGGAGTAACCCTCGGCGGACGGATGAGCATAATGATTAAAATGAGGTATCGGGTATCGGAAGGGGATCAGTTGCCCCGTATCAGGAAGGCAGTTGGAGCTCCATGGTCTGTACTACAGGGGCGATGGACATGGAACTCTAGGGAAAGATCTCTCACACTAGTAGGGTAGTGCGGCGCAAGGTGCTTAGGCAGGAACCCATGGTAGAGTGGCAGGTCAGCTTCAGGCAGTTCAGTTTGTGCCTGGTGATGGAGAGACCATACAATAAACTGTTCGAGGTACGATCCTTGTAGCTTCTATGTTTTCTAGTGTATTTTTTGACATAGGTTCCACACAATCTTTTTTTTCTGCTCAAGTTGTTGTAGTGCTGGGTTTACCTGTGGAGAGAGTGTGCGGAGTTATGTCAATTGACACCCCGTTGGGGGTGCGGGTTGAGAATATCAAGCAGTGCAAGGGATGTGCCTTGGAAGTTGGTGGGTATTTTTTTCTGTGTGACTTGTTCATTCTCGAGATGGCATGGTTTGACCTAATCTTGGGAATGGATTGGATGGTGTTTTATCGGGCGCATATAGACTTTTATTATCACAGATTATTGTTCAGGTCGCTTGAGGGTGACACTTATTTCCCCAGTGGAGAATGGGATGTTCGAGCAGGGCGTGTGGGGCCGTTTTGTCAGCAGATGAGTGGAATCACGACTCAAGTGGAATTTCTCATGCTTGATGATGATGAGGGGGGGGGGAACAATTTAATTTTCCTCCCACGGTGGATCAGTTTCAGGATGTTTTTCCTAGGTATTTCTCGTGGTTACCAACCAAGAGGGATGTCGATCTCACGACCGAGTTGCTGTCGGGAGCGGAGCTAGTTTCTATTCCTCCATACCGAATGGAACCAGAAGAACTATAGGGACTGAAGGATCAGCTTGTGTAGTTGGAGTTCAAGGGATCTATCTGTCCTAGTACGTCTCCTTGGGGATCTCCTGTGCTTTTTACAAAGAAGGCCCATGGGTTTTTGAGGCTGTGTGTTGACTATCAAAAGTTGAAACAGATGATGGTGAAAAATAGGTACCCACTTCCTAGAATTGATGACCTATTTGATCAGTTGAGGGGTTCATCAGTGTTTCCTAATATTGATCTGAGGTCATCTTATCACCATATGAGGGTGAGGTCTTCTAACATACCGCTGACATCTTTTCGGAGTCGGTACAGGTTGTTTGAGTTTGTGGTAATGCCTTTCGGCTTGACCAATGCACCGACGGTATGTATGGCTTTGATGAACTGAATATTTCATCCCTATCTAGATTATATTGTGATTTTATTTCTTGATGATATCTTATTGTACTCGAAAACTCATGACGATCATTCCCAACATCTTGACATCGTCTTGGGTACACTAAGATAGCATCGGCTATATGCCAAGCTATAAAAGTGTCAATTATGGATAGGTGAGGTGAATTTTCTGGGTCACATCATTTCAGAGGTAGGCGTGTCAGTGGATCCAGAGAAAGTGAAGGCAGGTGTATTTTGGGAGCATCCCAAGAGTGCTCCTGATGTTTGAAGTTTTCTAGGATTGGCTGGGTATTACCGAAGGTTCATTCAAGATTTCTCTCGCTTGACAGCACAAATCTCAGGCTTGAACAAGAAAGGAATCATGTTTGAGTGGTCTGAGGCTTGTGAGAATGCCCTCCAAGAGTTGAAGGAGCGGTTGATGAACACACCTATCTTGATCTTACCTAAGACGGGTTAGAAGTACATCGTGTTTTGTGATGCATTCGGAGTCGGACATGGGGTTATGTTGATGCAGGATGAGTGGGTTGTGGCTTATGGGTCAAGGCAGTTGAGACCCCATGAGTGGAACTATCCCACTCATGACCTTGAGTTGGCTGTAGTGGTGTACGCCTTGAAGTGCTGGAGGCACTATCTGTTGGGAGAACGGTTTACTGTGTTTACCGACCATAAGAGTTTAAATTACATCTTCTCACAACGGGATCTGAACCTTCGGCAGTGAAGATGGGTTGAATATCTCTAGTCTTTTGACTTTGAGATGGTGTACATGCTTGGAAGGGGAAACAGTGTTGCTGATGCTCTGAGAAAGAAGGTTCATTATCACGTGGTTCAGGAGCCCAGTACAGAGTGGAAGGTGATGGCATTGTTTGCAGAGATGCACCTGGAGGTGCCAGAGGAGAGTGGTCAGGTCACTCTTGCTTCCTCAACAATGGATTCGATGCTTTTGAGTCAAGTTAAAGAAATTCAGCTTGATGATACTGAGTGTTTGATCATGAAGGAATAGCTTAATGGTGGGGAGATACCTTCTGGTTGGGTCGTCGGCGTGGAAGGTATTGTTCATGTTCGTGATCGTCTGGTTGTTCCAAAGTGTGTGTGGGAAGAGTTGATGCGTGAGTTACAGGAATCAAAGTGGGCAGTGAATCCTGGTTTGACCAAGACGTAATGTGATCTCTGAAGACAGTTTTGGTGGCCTGGAATGATGAAGGAGGTTGCGGCCTTTGTGGCACGGTGCCTTACCTGTCAGTAGGTGAAGACCGAGCATCAACGTCTAGGTGGTTTGTTTCATCCATTTCTCATTCTGGAATGGAAGTGGGATGATGTAACAATGGATTTTTTCATGGGTATTTCGAGGTTGTCGCAGAAGAATGATGCAATCTGGGTGGTTGTTGATCAGTTAATGAAAGTGGATCATTTCTTACCGATTCAGGAGACCTTTACAGTCGACCAGTTGGGTGAGTTGTATGTTCAGTGAATAGTGCGGTTGCATGGTGTTTCATGGACCATAGTTTCAGACCAAGATCCGTGTTTCATGTCATGTTTATGGAAAGGTTTGCATAAGGCGCTTGGTACGCAGGTGTTTTTGAGTAAGGCTTTCCACCCGTAGATGGACGGGCAGTCAGAGCATACGATCCAATTGTTGGAATACATGTTAAGAGCTTGTGTCTTGGACTTTGGGGGTTCTTAGGAGAGGCACCTATTGTTAGTCGAGTTTTCCTACAACAACAGTTTTCAGACTACGATTCAGATGGCACTGTTTGAGGCACTCTACAGGAGGCCATGTAGATCTCCGTTGTGTTGGCTAGAGGCCGGTGAATCTGAGTTGTTGGGGCCAAGTCTCGTACATGAGACTTCAGAGAGAGTTAAGTTGATCAGGAAGCATATGGCTATGGCTCAGAGTAGCTATAAGTTGTATGCATATCACAGCCGTAGACCTCTTGAGTTAGCGATGGGTGATAAATTGTTCCTTCGGGTGTCTCCAAGGTTGGGTCACCATCCGGTTCGAAAGAAGGGTAAGTTGGCGCCCAGGTATGTGGGACCTTTTGAGATTGTGGAGAGGATCAGACCAGTGGCTTACATATTGGCTCTTCCACAGTGGTATGGTGGGATGCATGATGTGTTTCATGTGTCACAGCTTCGATGGTATCACCCTAACCCATCTCATGTGGTTGATGTGGAGGATGTGGAGCTTGAGAATGATGCGTCCTTTGAGGAGCATCCTATTCGTGTGGTGGATCGTAGTGAAAAGGTCTTGCGAAGAAAGGTTGTGCCATTAGTGAGAGTACTATCATAGCATGGGGAAGTTCAGGAAGAAACATGGGAGTGGGAATCGGATATTCGGGCTCAGTGGGCCGAACTCTTCTCTTCGGTGGATCAATGAGGCTTGGAAACTTGGCTCGAGGATGAGCCGTTATAAGGTGGGGATGTTGTAAGATCCCGATTTTTTGAAGGGTATGTTTTCATTATGTTTTGGTTGAATCCCTTGTTTCGGTCTTCAAGGGATGTCTTCTGAAAGTATGAGAGGTCTTGCGGATGTTTCGGGGGCTCAGGGCACGAAAGAAAGGAGAGATGGGCAAGACAAGCCTGGCCGCACGGCATGCGCATAGCCAGGGCAAACCGTGCAGCCTGCCTAGGTAAACCATGAAACCCCTCCTCATCCAGACAGTACCATGCAGCCAAACCGTGCGACCTCTTAATGTTGGAAAAAATTACAAAATTTCCACCCTGGGATATTAAGAACCCACTCGGGATTTCCAC
Organism: Viscum album; assembly: GCA_963277665.1. NCBI lineage: Eukaryota > Viridiplantae > Streptophyta > Magnoliopsida > Santalales > Viscaceae > Viscum > Viscum album. The sequence goes on along the minus strand of OY728122.1, from coordinate 2,081,632,445 downwards.
TCCATTCCTCCCTCTTCACCCCAGGAATGAACCAAATCGCCCAAGATCTCCAAGAGGTCGATCTCTCTCGTTTCTAAGGCGTTTTTGGTGTCATTGGATGCGGATCGAAGCTCCAGGTAAGGCTATTCCCATCCTTTCTTATCTTTTTGGTTTGGGGTTTGTATCTTCTCTCCTTCATATTCCGAAGCTCTAAAACCCTATCTTTTGGGTGAGTTCTAGGTGGAAGCTCCAAAGGCTGGTTGTATTGAGGTCTAAGGACTCGATTGAGGGTTTGTTCAACCGCGGTTTCAAGGTTGGTGGTCTACAAACGTTATCCCATAGTTTTATGGTGGATTTATGCATGTGTAGATTTGATCATGGTTTCCTTTTGATGAGATTTGATTAACCTGTATACTTTTGGTATAAAGGATGCTTAAAAATGGTAAATGGGAACTCTCACGATCCCCATGGGATGCGTTGAGAATGACTTGTCCTAATTTGGGCCATCCATGGGGTGTGCCGGCTTTTCCCGGGCTTAGGGATTGTTATTAAACAAGTGACCTTGTTGTAATAAATGGTAGAGCCCTGGACGAATAAGTTGGTATGATTGGTTGAACATGGAATAGAAGTTAGGTGATACAGCTAGACTTGGAAATAACCTAAAGGTTATTTGGAATGGGTTGAATGGTTGATTAATGGAAATTATGAGCATGTTAAATGGGTTAATGTGTAAACAGATTAAAGACCATAATGGGATAGATTATGGGTCTAATGTTGAATGATTAGCGAGATAGGAAAAACAAATGGGAATTGGGTGAATGATTGAATGATGTGAAATGGTAATGTGTTAATGGGTTACGACATAATGTGAATTCCCATGTGGTTGTTGTGAATGGTGTTTGTCAAAGGGAAATGTTATGGTGGGTTGATGGTTACTTTTATATATAAGAATGTGCACATGGCTTGGTAGAGTGGGCTATGACTTGAGGATCTACGCCCATGGGTCAAGTGAAGACTAATGCTCTGAACTCCACCCTAAATGCATGGTTTTGGAATGGGGTCTGAGGATCTTTTCTCCTAACGGTTGCATCCACCCAGACTGAGGCTTCAAGGTGAGGATATGGTTTCTATGAGGAGGTTAATCCCAGTGAGATAGGATAACGATATGTTTACCCTCTTGCATGTGATTTTTGGCCTTAGACCCATGTAACATAATGTATGTGATTAACCCATAGAAATGTGATGAAATGATAAGTGATGATAATTGGTGTGAAATGAATGGTAATGGAAGTGACAATGGATTTGGCTCTAAACTGGTTAATGGAACCTTAAATAATTACTTGGAAATTATCATTGATATTCCATTTATATGCACTACCTATTCATACTTGATATTTTGTAGACACCGTTGGTGGTGGCCAACTAAGTTGTACTCACACCCTACTCTGGCCGCCATTGGGTACCCGAGAAGACATCATGTTTGCAGGTCAGGAGAAGGGAAACGGTACTTTCAAGATAGCTGAGTGGACATTGGTAGAACTTGGTGGAGGTTCCAGACTTAGTGTCGGGGCCATTTTGGGTTTTTGGTCGTTGTCTCTATTTTGGGATTTTGTTCACTTTTGCACTTGTAGTAGGACATTACATATTTATTTTTGGAAATGGTTGTTATACATGTTCTTTGTTTATTGATTATTTTTTCCTCTATTGGTTAATTTATTTTGTGGCTTACTCTGATAGAAAGGGGATATAGTCTCCCCACATGACTACATAGACACCCGCTACTAGTTGGCAGCATTTGGCGTATGGGGAGGCGCGCTTAAGGTTGTGTGACTACCCGGCTCAGAGCACCTGTTTAGTGGATTCCAGGACGGGAACGTTACACTAAGGTAGATGTCTCAAGGGATACATAATATAATAATAAAATTTGAAATCTTTGTAATCTAGAAACATTAAATGGTGTATAGATCCGACTACACGACATGTACCCTCTTCACCATCGATCTAAAGTACATTCCTAGGGAAACAACTTGTGAGGTGTAATTCCAAAATCTTTAAAGTACACCGCATGTCAAGTGGGCCACAGACCATGTAGACTCCACATTACATTGTCAACAACCAGTCAAGCCGTATATAGGATACATGACTCAACCCTAACCCGAAGGGATACACACCGTGTACAGTTGGCCACACAACGTGTAGTCCGATTTCCATGAACTAGTTAATCATGGTCAATACCATGTGGATTAAAGGTCATTAATATTTTCATTAATGCCTAATTAATTCAAGATATCAAATTTATTTCCAAACCAAATCATGATGTGTTGAACTATATTACACAGTGTGTAATTATGCTTATACGACATGTAATCTGGTGTTGTACAACCAGGATCCTTGGAACCTCTAAATGAGTTCCTTGATTTTATTTTATTCATAAAATTGATCGTTTTTGTTAGATCTTTGAGAAATGACGATGGATGAAATAGATCTCATAATTCATACTTAAAAGAATGATTAAACTTGAGTTGAATAACTAAATTAATAAAGGGTAAATCATAAAAGAATTATTTAAATAATTATAAACATTAATATGTCCACTATGATACCACTTGAAGGTTCTGGGAGAAATGAAAGTGCGGGAAGGATGGAGACAAAAATTAATTTTGTTGTAATCAATGATTAATCTAGAATCAATATGATGATGAATTATAATAACCATGGATTGAATCAAAGAAAAATAAAAAAATAAGAATTTAACCTACAACCTATAGAGAGGATCAACATATATTTTGTATAAATAATTTATTTAAATTAAAGAAATGCCTACAAGGTGATTATTTCTTCGTTGATTCATTCGACCTTAGATCTGTGGTGAGCCTTCATTGCATTGTAGAGATCAATAGTATATCTCATCAAGTGGTGATCCACCCATGCTCCAGGAATCTATAGAGGTCACTAAAATAGTCTCCTAGTGATAGAATGAAAGATCCTTGCACTTGAATCATCTACCTTCAATCACCTTGAGAACTACTTCTGAAGCGTTCTCCTTGATCCGGTGGAGGAGGTATGCTCTGGTTCTGGAGAGTGTTCTTCAAGAGGAAAAATCTCTCTAGGATCGAGTGGATTTCTCCAAATTATTGTGCACAACCAATTGGCTAGCTCTCCCTTATCCCAAGATAATGAGAAAACAATAACATTGTTGGGAATTTAATTTACTATGTAATAATAAATAATTAGCACAAGTTCCATTACTTATTTTATTATTCCATGTGAATCCCGCATGTCAAATAATAACAACAATAATATTATTTCAATGACATGTTCTTAACTTTCATGTTATATTTAAATATTATTTAATAAAATAATATTTAATATTATTTCTCACTGGACCATTAAACACGATCCTCCCATCCTCCATAATATTTATCTAGACTTGAATAACAACTATTTATTTATTAAATAAATAAATAAATTTAACAATGTTATTTGCTGATAAATAATTAAATATTCAGTTCACAATATATTATCTCAAATAACTAGTGATGGAATAAAATGTGATCAGGTACACCTGAATAAATATTAATCCAAAACCGGAAATAATATTTATTCAACTTGTTAAATGATAAATTATTTATCTAAGATTCAGGATACACATAATGTGTGACCCTCTAGGCCTCTTTTTCAATGGCATTATGCGAACCTACCTAAATTCCAAGGTTAGCATCTAGCCACATGCCAACGCACCCATAAAGAAATAATTTAATTCCACAATGATATGTCACCTCATACGAATTGTTAACATGTAATATAATATCCTTGTCTCCATATATCCAATCTAATGGGTTGCATGTAATTACCATCAACCCATGTGCTCAATTTCTCATTATTTGACTTCCCAAAATTTAACTTGCCTATAGAAAACTATGGCCATGGATTTATTTAGTCTATATCATTTCCATCAAAGGGTATGAGATATCAACTTCTATTATAGAATAGAAGGGACAAATCCTTCATCGTGTTATTCACCAATGTAGTATAACTCGAGATGCACCCAACATATCCTACCTCATCATGAACATCTGTCCTCACAGTTTTAGCCAATACATCTAAGTGTGTGAGTCCTGATACCCATTAATAATAATATTAAAGTATAAGGAACAATACACACATCTACAGATATGAATAATCAATGACACTTATAAATGTGTATTTCGTACTGGTGGGTCTCGTTCTCATAATATCCTCTTGGACAATACCAAGGGTGTACATCGTGATAAAGTTCCTCAAAGTGCTATGAGTCTCCACCCTTATTAGCCTATATTATTTGTGTCCATCAAATGATATCATCCGACCATAAAACATATATTTAATAATAGTGAGATATAAATTTCAGGTTCTCATCATAGTAGGGAAATACTATAACATTTTTATAAGACAGTTACTCTTGGTATATTATCCCATACAATGTTACAAAGAAGAATAATCATGATGTGATAAAGAGTTAATTAATATTTATCCAATGAATACATGTTTATCATAAATAATAGAATAATTTGGTTCTAGGGAACCAACTCCAACAAAGCTTAGTTGGAAAACCAATGCTTACATCACCCTATAGGGTATAAGGGTTTGTAATATTTAGTGATGCATCAAATAATGGAATGTAATGTATACTCATGAGAATTTACGTTTCATGAGTAAAATTACCGAAATCATTATTAGAAGTAATTTGAGGTAAATTTTTCATTAAATTTATGGAGGAATTATCTTTTTGGAGAAAGTTGTGATGCAAATCATAAAATTTTAAAGTATATATTCACTTTGAAATAGCAGAATATTCACCATAGAATATGGTTGGAGTTGACTAAATATTATGAATGATCAATATATTACCACCTTTGGAAAGAGAATAATATGCCCAATGATTTAAGTTGAAAAGTACATGTTATATTATCTATTATGAGGATAAAAATTATCCAATATTTTAGGATTTTAGAAAGATAAATAAGGAAATTTCAAAGGAAGGGGATACATATTTCCTTTATCAAATGAGTTTTTGAACATTTATCTAAGATAAGATAAAAAAAGAATAGATGGAATATATAGAGTTGTAAAATGAGGTAAATAATGTTCCTAAGTTAAAAATTTATTTTGATGGAATGTCAAGGTTCAAGAACTATGTATGTGTATCGTATAAAACATATTAGAAAGAATGTGCTCTTGGATGAAGTTCATAGTTCATCATTATCTATTCATCACGGAAGTATAAATATGTATAGAGATATGAAAGAATATTTCTGATGGGATAACATGAAGAGAGATATTTCTGAGTACGTATCATGGTTCTTGGTATGTTAAAAAGTTAAATATGAGATAAAAATTTCTAAGGGGATGTTACAAAAATTACCCATAAAAGAATGGAAAAGGAAAAACATCACCACATATTTTTTCATCAGACTCCCAAAAACATCTAAGTACCATAATTCTATTTGGGATCTAGTCAATCCCCTTAGGAAATTTGCATTATTTATTACTATGGGATTATATTTTTATCTTGACCATATTTTCGGAATATTCAATAATGAAGTGGTAATATTTTATAGAGTACCACATTCTATTTTATATGACTGAGATTCAAGGTTTACCATGAATTTTTAGTGAAGTATTTATAAATATATAGGTTTTGAGTTGTGTTTACATACTTATTATCATACTCAAGTAGATTGTCATTCTAATAGAACCATTAAAACCTTAGAGGATATACTGAGGTCTTGTTCAGTGGATTTCTAAACTGGTTAGGAACAACACGTTTTTGTAGATATGTTTTTTTACAACAACATTCACTCCAGAATTCAGATAGATCTTTATGAATACTTCTATGGAAAGAAATATAGATATCCAATGTGCTGAGAGAAAGTTAGAGAAATAAAGAAATTGGGACCTGAGATAGCTGAGTAAATAGAAGATATTGTAAGACCCATTTAACAGAAAATCATGGAAGCTCAGAGTCAGCTAGAAATTTATGTTGATAGTCATAGGAACAATATAGAATTCAAAGTTGGGGAAAAGGTATTCCTAATCATTTATCCCAGAAATATGTTCATGATATTTAGTATGAAGGAAAAGATAATACCAAGGTATACTTTCCCCTACTATATTCTTAATCGAATAGGGATATAACTTATCGGTTGGCACTTACCCCCGAACCTCTCTTAAGTTTATGATGTGTTCCATGTATCTTTGATGAGGAATTACATACCTAATCCATCACAAATACTGAAATTGTTTGTTTTGACACTGGATCATGATCATTTATATGAAGGAAAACCAATAGAAACCTTGGATTTTAGTGATAAAATGATAAAGAACAAGACTAATCACCTAGTTGAAGCTCTCTGGAGAAATCAGAAATTCAAAGAATCTATCTGGAAAGCTAAGGATGTGATGAAAAAAACGATATCCTAACTTTTTTTATATTCATGTGGTGATATTTTAAGGTTGAATATTATTTTAAATGTGCATAATTTAATTCCATTAGATTTTGTGATACATTTCTATTCTTAAATAGCTTGCGATAAACCCATGCCCGAGTGTTAATGAACCATAAAATAGTAATACATCAAAATATTTCCAATAAATTGGTGACATTATTAATAATAACTAAAATTTTAAAATTATGTATAAATATTTTATATAAATAAAATATACTGATTAATAAGTAATCAATTTTTAGTAAAGTCTTTATATTCTTTGAGAATGCATTTTTTCCCAAAAATGGGTTTTATAGTTTTTTGTGAGAAAATAATATAATTAATTTTAACCACTATTCTAAAATTTATTTTGAAAAATTAAATTAATTTTTTAAATCAACATTTCAAAATTTTCTCTCAGTTAAATTTTGATAATTTTTTGAAAAGATTCATTTTTCAACAAATATTGTAAATTCCAATATTTATGGAAACCTGTCTTTTCATTTCAATAGTTAAACAAGTTTATTTTTTAAAAAATTATTTAAATGAAAAATTAGTTCATTTATAATATTAATAATCCAATTAAGTTCATTGGAATCAATTTTATGTCGTATTTTGGTATATAAAATTTTTATACTTAAGAAAACATTTTTTATGGAAAGCTTCTTTTCTTCGCATTTTGCTGGTTGAATTTTAAATTAAATTATTCCACTATAATAAATATAATTTGATATAATTGAATCCATATTTTTATTAATAATTTCTAAATTTTTTAGAGATTCCACTTTCATTTTTTCATAATGAATATTAAAAAGTAGTCAAAATATTTCATCATGATTATGGTTAAAACTGGTATACTATGGGTTGGTTAAACCAAGAGATAATGGTATATTTTCCAAGTAAAATTTTCTAAATCTTATTTTATTTCCATATTTCAACCCAATTCCATCCCAACATAGAATATATATCCATTTGGAATCATTTTTCTTGAGTAATACTTTATTCTATTTTAATTTTTTAAGAAATTCCATGTCTATCCTCTCCCCCACTTATAAAAGAATGTCCCTAATTTCTCTTATTTAAAAAACATTGATGAATATATCTTAACCAAAATATTCCTAATTATCTTTTAAAATTACCTATCTATGAATTATAGGTGGTGGTCTTCATGAAAGAACTTTCCAAGGGCCCTTACTAAAGTATCTAAAGGAGGCCTATCGAGAAGATATAATCATCCTACATAACCTATTTTTAATTATTTTTTCCTATGACACATCTAAATTTATGGTAATAATAATAAAAAAATAACTTTAGTTTATTAAATACAGTAAAATTATATTATTCTCCCCCTTTTCTATCCAATGGTATGTGAAAGTATCACTTGTGCATACGTGTGGACTATCTCTTCCCCACAGTGATACAATTCATTTTTCATAAAAAAATTCATGGATGATTATTATGAGACATTTAAATTTTACATATTTTATTTTTGAAATAACTATGATTTTTTAGTTATAATATAATATCTACCCTATTACCTTCTAATACTTTGGAAAAACAAAATGCCGATAATGCGTACAAGTGGACTACCACCTCCATGAAGTGATGTGATTTTTTTAATTTATATTTTACATAGATGTAAATAAGGATATATTTAATATATATATATACATATATATATTTATGTAATTATTGATATTATTATGTTTTTTAATGATAAATTAATTTCTTTATATCTTTCTTTTTTTCATTAGAAAAAGAAAACAATGTTCATGCGTGCGTATGACTTACCATCTACATGAACAATGTAAATCATTTTTCTATCTATTCCTTTCATGGGTAAATATCTATCTATATATATAATTAATATTTATGATATTTATATCATTATTAAAATTTTGTATACTATATAAAAATGATCAAAGTATAAGTACTAAAACTATCAATCCAAAATTCTCATGAAAAATGAATCAATTAACAACTAAAAATAATAATTTTAATAAGTAATTATTATGAAATAGATATTTTATTATTATAAGTGAATTCTATATGATATTATAGTTATTTAAATTAATACATTTTAGAGAAATAAAAAATTAAATGTATCATACATGAGGTTAGAGTTCTTTTGAAGTTAGTCGGACTTGATGTTATGGTTTTCCTCTCACTTTTGTTTCTGTGAGATATAAGCTATATTTAACACTTATTTCATTAATTTGGTGAATATAATACCACTTTGATATGATATATTATGAATCCCTTTATAGTAATTGTATTTAAATTTTCATTAAAGATATTTCTTTCATGGGGTTTATGATTTGAAAGATTCCAAACAGATAACGGTTTTATATTACAATCTCATTGTTTACCAGGATTGTCTATGATTAAGTTTCTGATAATGAAATTTAATGAAATACCACTCAAGAATATAATGAATTTTATTATCCTATAATTATTTTTAGAGGTTATATTTTTTCCTTCTCATTTTAATCTCATTATATACATTGGGTACTGAAAGGAAATTTTTAAGGAATACTGACTTTATTTCTCTCTTCGGTCAAAAATTCTATTTCTTCCCTATCTGTGTTTCCTTTAAAATATTTTTTAATATTCTCATATTATTTTTAAAATTCATTTTTACTATTTTTTAATTTTTACAATATTTATTAAAAGGTAAAATCTTGTGGATTTTTAAATGAGGTTCTTTTAAATCTTTACAAAAAATGTGAAAGGAATATTTTTTTAGCATACACGGCATAAAAGGAATGTCCCATCATCATAAATGATAAATGATTTGAATATTACTTAACAAGTTTCAAGGTTTATTTTTAAATAATTATTTCTCCATAATATTTTGGAAATTTTTATATTTTTAAGAAGTGATCCAAAAATAGAAAGGGTATTTTCCTCAATAAATATTCCAAGATAAATTTTAGTGAAATTTTCATTTGTGATAACATAATTTGATGTTACTTATGATTTAATAGAGATATAATCCCATGATATAATCCTTATTATTTCATAGGATATTATATGATAATAATGATGTTATTTTTATGAAACCTATTTATTTGTTATGGGGTTTCCTATTAGGAATGTTTGAAATGTTTTTGAAATCCATTTTTTTCATAAGTTAGGATATATGATGAATATATTATTATCTTATGAAATATTTATGAATGGATTATCATTAGGTTATGGGTGGGGATACAATTATATTTCACTCCAATGAATTGGGTAAATAAGGATATCTCATGCGATAATAAGGACTTGAATGGGGAGTGAACCCAATTCTGTAAGGGACTCTAACCATTGTGATAGTATTAGGAGTGAACCTTGACCAAGTATATGATAGAATGGGAGTGAAACCAATCTAATAAGATTTTATTGGAAATAATACTTTACTAAGGAAATGATTTTCTATACTTGAGTGCATTCCAAAAACTTATGTATTATGACAATGGCATCCTATCATGGATCATGTTCTTTGATTCCTTTATGATTCAACTCCTATTAAATTCCATGATTAAAGATTATGATCTATGATATAATGTGTGTGTATTTTCAAATAATAAGATCATTTTCTTATACTCATATGATTATATTATTCTTAAGTTATCATTGATATATCCCTTATATACCCATACTAAGAATCTTAGCTCATCATTTCTTATGTTTCCGTTCTCTAAGTTATGGAGAAATATTTCAATTAGGGTATATATAAAAATAGTTCTATATAGGAAGATCATTATGGGAGATATTTAATATATTTCCTGAAATAATAATGTTGTGTACCTAGTCTCCAAAGACACTAACCCTTTATGGTCCTCGGGCATGTATTTATAGAATATATTGAAAATTAATCTATTAAAATATAATATCTATATATTAAAAATATTGGTCACTATAGTTGGTGTTATAGGTAGGTCTATTCAATGATGTGAGATTATTATCGGATTAATTTTTTGAAAATATCGGGGATAAGTCTATGTATAGGATAACATCCTACAACTTTTGTATAGAAGTGATTATGTGGTTTTACAAGAAATAGATCCCTATATAGGAACTATAAGTGTATATTGCTTTTAAATTGATATATCTAGTAGAAATAACCCTAAAAAGAGTTGGTTGAGTATATCTTGACCATCATTCTGGTACATACTGAGTGTTCCCTTACTACACACCTGATTTGACAATCCTAGGAGGATATGTTTGGGTTAATTCACATTTTCATTGTCAATCACTTTTATGGATTCAAATAGATAATGATCATGGGTGACCTAAGTCAAACATAAGGTTTCATATATTGTAATGAAGGTGTCATGATTTAGACATCCTATAAATGATTTTTCATGATTATGTGGGATACCACTATGATTATTTTTTAATATACAATGTATTTTGGTTTTAGTAAATTGTTGGAAACTGAAGGAACTTGGTTAATGCCGAATGTGATAGAAAATATAATGATTTTCATCTTGAGAAACTATATTTTATGGGAGATAGATTAAAAAATACACTTGGTATGATGACACGACTTTATCAAGATATGAATCATAATGTGCTTCCAAATGAGTAAAGATGGGAATGATGTTTTTTCATTTCATTCATGAGGTAACATCCACCTTATTTTAATGGGTCCATTGTTCCACTAGTAGATAAGTAGTGGATCAGCACCACTGAAAGGATATTTTACATTCTCCATATTCCAAAATGTGAAAAAGTTATTTTAGCGGTTTATCATTTGTAAGGTAAAGAATATCAATGACGTAATCTTATTAAAAACATATGGCAACATGAAAAATTGAATCCATAAAATGGGATGAGTTTAGGAACTTATTTTTCAATAATAACATTCCTCATATTATTTGTCTAAAAATGGAGAAGGAATTCTTTGAGCTAAAGTAGAAGGATAATGAATCTATTATTACTTAAGAAGAAATTGTTTCCAAAGTTTTGAGGTATGTTTCTGGTAATATATTCCAACCAGAAATTAATATTGGTTGATTCTTCGATGGGATTAAACCAAGTCTCCTAAGGGAGTTATCCATAAGATCTTCAATAGATATAAAGTAAACGTTCACTATGATATTAAGGTGTACATGGATATTTTCTTTACCTATAAATATCTTGGTTTTTATAATAAAATAATGATGGAATTAAAAGAAAATTATAGTAAAAACCCATGGGGAGAAGAAGATGATATTTTCATTATGCTTGATGTGTGGAATAAAACACAGAGGAAATTGTCTTATGGGGATTTTTATATGTTTTAAGTGTGGAAATAACGTTCAAATGGGAAATCAAATATCAAAGTGATGTGAAGAAGAAGTTATCTAAATATTGAAGTAAAACGACAAAAAATTCACCACTCACACACTAGTGTTTCAAATGCAATGAGTTATGAACTATGGTAACCAATGCTCAAATATAATGGTTAATGACGATGAATGATGTTATCAACCTATTAAGACTAGATATTAAGGGAATCCTCACATGAACACTATTACCATTATGGGTTGTGATATTGTATTAGTAAAAGGTATACTTACCATCTACTCTATATCTACTTATATATTATTTTATTACGAATCTACCCACTATTTTTAATCAGAATAATTTTCTAAAGGGCATTACAATACCACCATAATGATTATATGTCTAGTTATAATTGAAAACCCATAATGGCGTGATGATTAAATCCCAAGTATTTGATTCATCTCTAATTGATGTTTGTAGGAATGTGATTCCTTGAAATCGTGTTATTCTCCCTCTAGTGAAATTTAATGTAATTTTGGGCATAGATTGGATTTATTTATATATATCCCCTATCAATTTACATGGAGGGAAAGTCACATTTGGTATTTCAAACAAACCTATGGCCATATATTAGTGCGATGGTAAATAAAAATTACAATTAAAATTACATCCACTATATGGGGTTTGAATCCTATTTTAAAGGGGTTTTTATTTGATATTATTGGGGAGAAACTCAACATTTATGATATTCCAATTGTATAAGAATTTGTTGATGTACTTATAGAATAGACGAATAGTCTTCCTTAGGATCATGGTGTTTTGTTTTCAATAGAACTCTTACCTAGTGCTACAACTAATTAAAAGACTCCATGTAGATAACCTTAATTGTCTTAAAAGAAGAAAAGAATAAACAACAGTAGATTCTTGACAAGTTATTCATTCGACCAAGTGTATCAACATGGGGTTGACCTATTATTTTGGATAATAATAAAGAAAGGTCAATGTGACTTTGAGTTTATTATCTGGAACTGAACAATATCACAATCAAGAATATGTATCCTCTTCCTCGCATTGTTGATTTTTTTGATCAATTATGTGGATTTCAATATTTTTTCCAAGATTGATATTTTTTCTGGATACTATCAGTTGTGAGTCAAATGTGAATACATACCCAACATATCCTTATATTCAATGTATGTACACTATGAATTTTTAGTGATTCCATTTGGTCTTACTAATTCCCCAACTATCTCCATATATTTAAGGAACAAGGTTTTTAGATTTTACCTAGATCAATTTTTGGTATTCCTTATAGTTAATATTTTTATATTTTATAAGAGAAATAAATAACATGAAGATCACATCAGGATTTTACTGAATAACTTGAGGAAAGAGAAGTTGTATAAACCCTTTACATAGAGTAAATTTTTATTATAGAATGTTTCATATTTTGGGTCATATAATCTCAATCAAGGGTATATCAGTGGATCTATCAAAGATGGAAGTTATTGAATGTTGTGCCAGATCAACCACCATGACTGTGATATATAGTGTTCTTATTTTTTTGATATAATTGATGCTTTGTTGAGAATTTCTTGTAGATTTCTAATCCAATCACCAAGTTAACTAAAAATGGAGAGAATTTCTTTCTGATTTATGAATGTGAAAATAATTTCAAGGAACTGAAGATAAGGTTATACAGTGCACATGTTCTTACACTACCCTAAAGTGAATAATGTTTTATGGTCTTTAGCGATGGCTAAAAGAAGGGACTAGTATTATTCCTCATATAGAATGATATGATGATATATTATGCCTCATAATAATTGAATTTTCATGAGAAAAATTACCCAACTCATGATTTGGAGTTAGATACATTACTTTTATAATTTATGATATGGAGGCATTATTTTTACAGAGAAATTTATTACATATAAACTGATCGTAAGTGTTTAAAGTATATATTCCTTCATGAATATTTGAATATGAACTAAAATAGATGGTTTGAGTTGATTAAAGGATATGACTAATCAATAAATTACAACCATAGGAAAGAGAACAATGTGGATCATACTTTCATCCGAAAGGATCAAGCTATCTCTTCTTTGATCGGGATTAAAAACATTATAATATTTATAGGTTTAAAAAGTATGGTTATAAAAATATTGAAATAGGGGGATAAATATTATCTTTATAAAATGGTTGTTCAACCACCTATCTAATATAATATTAAAGAGTATTAGGAGGACGTAGAGTTTCAAAAGAAGGTAATAAATGTTCAAGATTTTAACCTTGATTGTGATGGAATGACAAAGTTAAGGAAATCTATGTCTATCATATCCATACTAGATTTGAAGAAGGAGATGTTGGATGAATTTAATATTTAATTATTCTATAACTATAATGATTTATTAAGATCTCAAAAATTATTTCCAGTGGGACAACATGATGAGAGATATTGAAAAGTATGCATCTCGGTGCATGGAATGTTAGAAATTTAAGGTTAAGAGATAGAATTTTAAGGGGATTTATAATAATATTTTTGTTGTATTTGATAACTTTATGAAATCAAAACACTTTGTTACTATCAGATAAGATTTATCACCTAATCATATTTCTATAATATAGATTAACTAAGTGGTAAGGTTTAATGGAGTACTAAATTCTATTGCATCTGATTAAGATCTGAGGTTTAGTAGGATGGTCTAGAAAATTATTCAAAAAGCATTGTATTTAGAGTTATGTTTCATTAAAACTTATACTCATCAAATAGATGGTCCATTTAAGAGAATTATTCAAACCATGGAGGATATAATGATTTATTTTTCTATGTATTTTTATGTTTGTTGGGTTCAATAACTTCCTATAATTTATTTTTCCTATACAATATCTTTCACTCATGTATTCATATAACTCCTTTTGAATACCCCTATATAAAGAAGTTTAGAACTCCAACCTACTGGTATGAAGTTAGAGAAATAAATTTACTGGGACCTGAGATTACTAAGGATATAGAATAGAAAGTTATATTCAATCAAAAGAATATAAAGGTAGCTCAGAGTAAACAGAAAATTTATGATGATAATCATCAAGAAAATTAAGATTCCAAAATTGGTTAGAAGGTATTCCTATGAATTTATACACGGTATAAGGTTTTGAGATTTGTAAATAAGTTAAATTTTAGCCCTTTTTATATTTTCCCTTTCATGATTTTTAATCAAATAGGGATAGTGATTTTGTTGTCGAGCGTGTCAAATTAGTTGTTTCATTTTGACTAGAATTTCTGCAGTATAGCAGCAACCCTAGGTCTTCTCTCGATGGAGCCTTAGATAATTAATTTAAAAATAGGGTTCTGACTATGAAAGGAGAAGGTGAATAAGGTTTTTTAAAACTTGGGGGTTTGATGATTAAAGATGAAAATATAAAATGAAAGTGATAAAAAAAATTAGAGATTAACATAATTAATTAATCGTGATCAAACCGGGGTACTCTCATGATATTTATCCTTCATCGCTTCATGATATAGGGTTATTATGTTTTAATCCCTGGTTTTTAACACCTAGAAACAGAATTTTACTGATTTTATTCTATTACACCTCCTAGGTTTCAGTCGAAAACACACAATGATTCACCAGACACCGTCGATGATTGGGTGAATTGTGTTTGACTTCATAACTGAAACTCACCAAGGAAACACACGAAGAATCCAATGCGATGTCCAAGTTTGTATGTTATTTCTCTGTGATACCATGACATAAATTTACATTTCCTTTTCATTGCATATGTGATTTCAATTGACCAATATGAACCACACAAGCACTAAAATTGAAAGGGGGAAAAGAAAGTGGTGAACGGTGGGTGGATCATCACATGAATGGGTACCCCCAAACAAGATCATATGAGTTGATCATGACATACCAGTACATTACTCAATAAAATGAGAATAGAGGATGATGAAAAACAACAAAAAAATATGGAATTCAAAAGATCATTAAAATATTACAAACATGAAGTTTGGGATTTACATCACGTTCCTCCCCGGGTGATCACAAGGGGTTTAAAAACCCATGGGAGAGGAGGAAGAGAAAGATGTTGGGGTAGAACTTCCCATAGCCTCCAGAAGTGATAGGGATGTTGAGATGACTCCTTGGGGACTCAAAAATTATAGCTCCTTTCCTCCTGTCCAAACATGCAAATGGGGTGCCCAAGGTGTCTTTTTATAGCCAAAATGGGAAGTGGTTTTGCGCACCCATATTTTGATAAACCTATTGGAGAAATGATTTAGGCTATTATACAGTCGAATATCCACTTTTACAAAACTATAAAGTTGTATCCCTACGTCTTATCTATCACCATCGAATGTTTGGCACCATGTGGACGGTTGTAGCTTAAGATAGTGATAAAATACAGAACGCCACTTTTGACTTTGTGCATATTCGGTGGCTTGGACAGAGCAGTTCGGATGGGCCACATAGGAGCCAAATCATGATTTAGTACCTTGATATGAAATTTATCCTATTAAAATTTGGACCGGCCCAAAAAATTGCAGCCCATTTGGATCCACTAATTTCACGTACTATTCAAAATAGTGGATAGATGTCCATGGAATGCCATGCAGTTTGGACCCTTTTTATTCTAGATAATCTCCAGGACTCCAAATCATTTTCACCTTCAATAAAATTATAAAAACAAGTAATATTTCCTTTTTTAACACCAAATAATTGAGTAAAACATGAACTAAATTGTGTTATTATATTTGGAATTCAGAATACAAATTCAGTTTAATACAATAGTGTAAGGGTGAAAATGACACAGTGAATCGTGGTACGATCACACCCCCACACCTAATCATTGAACTCCTCAACAAAGTCACATATCCAAATAAAATGATGAATATATATATATTTCCAACATCCTGAAGATTTAACATTTGATAAAATTTTAATTCACCAAAGTAATGTGATCAATGCACGAAACCGCACCAAGGAGTTCTTCCTAGTGAAAATGAAAAAAGATGTCTCATAAATCATATCACAATAAAATTCAAAGAGATTCCTAACACCAACATGAGCAAGGAATTCAAAATTCAACCATTCCATTAACTCTCCATGTGTGTGTGTGAAAAAAATTTCATGCTAGTCTTTCCACTTTCTATCAAATAAATATAGGTTATTTTAACATTATTCAGCTTTAAATGATTTTTCACTGAACCTGTCCTGCATCCTTTGCAATCATATTTCAAGACCCATTCATTTAAGAATTCCAAAAAGTCAAACAATAAGCTCCCGACCTAGATATCCTCATATGTTTCACATTTCATCACTCCCCTCATTTATTATATTTTGTTTTTGAAGTTTCATTTGGAACAAATCTCACACTCATCTCTCAACCCTTGTTTGATCTCTTCACGACACTAATTGAAATAGTTATAACAAGATAAAAGGTTGAGGATGAGTGGTTTTTGACCTTCCCAAGACACAACCAATTTTTTTTAGGGCGCACAATAGTCAGAAATTAGGTACACACGCATAGGTCAATCTGGTATAGTGCTGAAACAGATCGGATAAGGAACGAATGTATGGAAATATCATTTAAAGATGAAAAATATTAACCTAACATATATTTACCTTATATTAAGGAAGACATATTCAAACTTTGTGGTTTGGTTCAAATTTTTTTGGAGATATTAGTGACATAGTTTTCCCAAAAACTACTCACACAAGGGGCATCAATCATCTCAATGGTTTCACATAGATACGACCATTTATATCATTGACAGAAAACAAATTCATTAAAAAAAAGAAAATCACTCCCTGATGTTAAATTCATATAAATATTCTTTTTAGCCTTTGTTATGGTATTTTTACTTTCCCCCCTTTATGGTAACCAAATCACCGAACTTCGAAATTGTTGATGGGGAAAAATGAAAATACCATAAAGAAGGCTAAAAAGATAATAAAAGAGAAAATGATGAAAATTTCTTAAATAACCCATGAATGTATCCACCCCCACACCTAAAATGTGAAGTGTCCTCACTGAAATAATTGAGTATGTGAGAAGGAAGGACAAAACATGGTGTGTTTTATTAGTATGATGTGTTGAGAAGGTGGATTTCCTCCACCGGATTCTTCGGAAAATACTCATAGAAGTGTTTAAGTCACTTCCCATTGATGGTAAGACTTCGTCTACTATGATCATGCAAAATCTGTATTGCACCAAAAGGGTAAACATTAGTAATAGTATAAGGACCGAGTTGTCGGGAACGAAGCTTACCTGGGTGGAGCTTAAGCCTGGAATTGTACATGAGGACCTTCTCACCAATATGAAACTTCCGCTGGTGAATCATGCTATCATGAATAGCCTTTTTCTTCTCTTTATAGATATGGGATTTCTCATATGCACCATGTCGAATTTCTTCCAACTCTTGAATATACTTCTTTCTTTGCTCACCTACATCTAAAAGGTTCATATTACATTGTTTAACATCCCAATAGGCATGGTGTTCTACGTCCACTAGCAGGTGACAATTCTTTCCAAACACAATTTTATATGGTGACATTCCGATTGGGGTTTTAAAAGTTGTACGGTATGCCCAAAGTGCATCATCCAAGCACAAACTCCAATCTTTCCTATTGGGTTGTACAGTTTTTTCCAAGATTCATTTAACTTCCTCATTTGATATGTCTACTTGTCCATTAGTTTGGGGGTGATATTTCGTGGAGACTTTATGATCAACCCCATAATTATGAAGCAAATTTTTTATGTTGCGATTGCAAAAATGTGAACCCTGATCACTAATGATGAATCTTGGTAAACCAAACATACTGAAAATTTGGGACCTCAAAAAATCAAAAACCACTCGAGAGTCATCGGTCCTGGTGGCCTTTGCTTCCACCCATTTAGATACATAGTCAAAAGACAATAATATGTACACAAAGCCAAATGAATTTGGAAAAGACCCCATGAAGTCAATGCCTCATGCATCGAAGATCTCACAAAATAACATGGGATGTTGGGGAATTTCATTCCTCTTAGAGATATTCTCTGTGAATTGACAATGACTACATGACTTCAAAAATCTATGGGCATACCTATATAACATTGGCCAATAAAGTCCTGGGTAAAGGACCTTTCGAGATGTACGTTGAGAGCCGAAGTGGCCCCCACAGGCCAAAATGTGGCAGAAGGTCAAAATAGAGGTGAACTCATGGTTAGGGACACACTGACGAACTACTTGGTCACTACAAATTCTCCAAAATTATGGGTCATCCCAAATGTACCAACGAGACTCATGATTAAGTCTCTGGGATTGGGCAATGCTAAAATTAGTGGGGACCCTAAATGTTTCTAGAAAATTCACAATGTCCGCACACTAGGGGTAAGGTCCACAACATCACAAAAGTTCACATGAGGGAAGAATTCTCCAATGGGTAAGGGTGAGTCAACATGATGGTCCAATGGTAGGGAAATCCTTCTAATGTGGTCAGCTACCACATTCTCCACTCCTCTCTTATCATAAATCTCAAGGTCAAAGTCTTGGAAGAAGAGCTTCCACCGAATGAGGTGGGGCTTGGCTTCAGGTTTCTTTAGGAGGAAACCAAGGGCATCATGATCAGAGAAGACAATGATTTTTTACCTGAGAAGATATGAACGGAATTTTTCCAAGGAAAAAACAATATAAAGAAGTTATTTTTTAGTGGTTGTTAGTTTACCTGGGCAGGGTCAAGGGTACATGAGGCATACGCAATGACATGATGAGCCTTCTGAACCCTTTGTGATAAAACTGCCCCAACTACAATGTTAGAGGCATCACACATAAGCTCTAAGGGGAGATCCCACCTTGGTGGTTGGATTATGGAAGGTGATATGAGACTCTTTTTTAGTGAATTGAATTCATCCTCACAATTTTTATCAAAAAAAAACTCAGAATCTTTTTGCAATAACACGGACAATGTAAGTGCAATCTTACTAAATTCTTTAATGAATCGGCGGTAAAAACCAGCATGACCCAAGAAATATCACACCTCACGAACAAATTTTGGATATGGAAGGGTTGAAATTAATTAAATTTTATATTTATCAACTTTAATTACCTTATTTTAAATGACATGCCCAAGAAATATCCCCCGCTCTACCATAAAATGGCATTTCACATAATTTAAAACAAGATCTTTTTCAATGCAGTGGCGGAGGACAGAACCTAGGTGTTCCAAACAATCATCAAAAGAAGATACATATACCATGAAATCATCCGAAAATACTTCCATACAACTCTCAAGGTACTGAGAAAAATACTCAACATACATCACTGAAAAGTACCAGGAGCATTACATAGACCGAATGGCATCCTTCTGTATGAAAATGTGCCAAATGGATAGATAAATATTGTCTTTTATTGGTCCTCATTAGCTATATGGATTTGTAAATAACCCGAATAGCCATCAAGAAACAATAATGGGACTTACCAGCCAATCATTCTAACATTTGGTCAATGAGAGGTAATGGAAAGTGGTCTTTTCGCATGGCTTGATTCAGTCAATAATAGTCAATACAGACTCACCAACTATTTTTCACACATGTTGGAACCAATTCATTCCATTAACTTGACATAACTGTTATTCCTATTTTTTTAGGAATAATTTACATTGGGCTAACCCATTTACTATTAGATATAGGATTAATGATCCCCGCAACAAGTAATTTACTGACGTCTAATTTTACAACTTCAAGAAGAGTGGGATTCAACCAGCGTTGAGATTGTCTTACGAGTTTATCATCATCATCCAAAAGTATATGGTGCATAAAAATAGATGGGATAATCCTAGGAATATCATCCAATGTCCATCCTATTTCCTTTTTACACTCTCTCAAAAGTTTGACCAATTTTGATTCCTGTTGTGGAGAGAGTTAATTGGAAATAATGATGGGAAATTGGTCAATACCCTCAAGATATGCATATTTTAAATTTGAAGAAATCTATTTAACTTCTAACACTGATGGTTTTTAGATTGAGGGAGGGGGTTTAGGGGGAGTGAGGTCTAATAAACTGTCTATCCGCTCATGTTTATTCTCTAAAAATAGAGAATCTATAGAAATTAGATTTTCAAAATCATCGATGGTCATGGGTAACTCAGAATGAACACACTCATCAATTAAAGCACAAAATTTACACTTTTTAGAACCCACAAAACACTCAAAACATGAATCAAAAATCAAATCATCCAAGGGTGAAGAAAACAAAAATGAATCAGAGTTTGGGTTGAGGAGATAATTGTGTGCATGTGCATTGTTTGAGAAAACTTCCATCAAATAGATTGGAAGAGTGGAGTGCTCTTCAATGGGGTGTTTCATAGCCTCAAGGATGTTAAAACTTACATTTTCTTCTCCGAATTCCATGGACAGTATACCTTTGTGAACATTGATGATTGTCTTTGCTGTTTTGAGAAATGACCTCCCAAGTAAGAGAGGAGTGTGTCCTTGGGTTCGAGTATCTTCCATATCAATAATGTAAAAATCATTGGGGAAGATGAGATTCTTCACTCTAACAAGGACATCCTCAATCACACTTTTTAGATGCATTGTACTCCGGTTGGAAAGTTTCACAACAATTCATGTTGGTTTAATCTCTCCAACCTATAGAGAAGTATGCACTGAGTGAGGGATTACATTAATGAAAGCACCTAAATCTAGCATAGTATCATAAAAAAGGTCTCCCCAATGGTACACAATATCATCAATGTTCCTAGATCCTTACATTTGGTTGGCATTTCTGGTTGAATCAAGGACGATCCATTACTACCCAAGTTGACTCTCTCATTCCCCCTCAGCCTTTGTCTATGGGTACAAAGTTCTTTATGAAATTTGGCATAATGGAGAATTTTATTGACTACATCCAATAAAAGAATATTAACTTGAAATTTTTTAAATGTATCCATTATCTCATTATCAATATCATTATAATAATTTTTCTCATATTTAGAGAGTCTTTGTGGGAAAGGAAGAGGAATGGATTTTTCATTTGAATCATCAACGATAATTTGATTTCCCTTTTAATTTTTTTTTCATTACATGAAATTTCTGAGGGCTGGGAAGGAGTGTTTTCAAGAGGGGGACATACATGTTTCATAGAATCAGTAGAAGGAGAAGCTTATGTACCACTAAGAAGTGTAATTTCACATACATTACCTTTGTCTTTTGGATTGGAAATGGGTTGGGATGGTAGTTGTCTAGACCCTTTCATCTTAAGCTCACTGATGGTGTTCACCAATTGTCCCACTAGAGTTTGTAGGTCTTGAATTGCCGATTGTGTGGTCTGTTGGAATTGAAGGTTCTAGGTTTCCATTTTCTTCACCATATCCTCGATACTTGGTTCAAATTTGGGAGGAGGAGGATTGTTTTGAGATATTGAAGGATAAGAAGGTTTCATACCTTGGCCCTGTTGATACCAATTCTTCTTGGGGTAGATTTATTTTCCTCGTTATCGGTACTCGGGTTGTGCTTTCCATCCAAGGTTTGGATTTGGCCTGAATTGTTCTTTCTTTAAGGGAGGTGCTTGTTGGAACGGACGCCCTGGGAACACAGCTGCACAAGACTCAGATGAATCTTGAAGTTTTGGGCACTGGTCATAAAAATGAGTGTTATTAGAACAAATACAACAATGTAATGGAATAAAAGTATAGTGTGAGTTGCCTTGTGCTTGAGTTAATTTCCTTAGTAGGGTATGTATCTCATCAAATTTAGTATCTACCTTTTGTTCTAGGGCTGAATGACTGACCTCATGAACTCCTCAAGTTGGTGAAATTTCTCGTGCACCAAATTATTGTGCATTTGGAGCCATATTGGCTATTAAGTAATGAGTGGCGGAATGAGTTTTATCAACTTGGAAACCACCAGCTGCATCATCAATCATTCCACGATCCATGGTAATAATTACCTCATATAAGTATGGGATTAATAGTTGTTCACTAATCTGGTGGTGGGGGCAGTTTGAGCAAAGTCTTTTGAATCTCTCCCAATATTCATGAAGGGTCTCTCCTTGTGATTGCCTAATTCCACATATTTCTTTCCTAATTGAAGCAGTTCGGGAGGCAGGGAAGAACTTCTCTTGAAAAAGTCTTTTTAGGTCATTCCAACCCCAATTGTGGTAGGAAAATAGTATAGCCAATCTTTGGCTATACCATCAAGGGAGAAAGGGAAGGCCCTACACTTAATTAAGTCCTCAGACACATATTGGGGTTTCATAGTTGAGAAGACTATATGATACTCTTTGAGATGTTTGTGAGGGTCATCATAGGGAAGAACATGGAATTTTGGAAGAAGGTGGATGAGACCTGATCTCAGCTCAAAGTTTGCTTCTTCCTCGACATATTGGATGTTCGCAGGTTGGTACTCCACATCAGGGGTGATCAGTTTTATTAAAGTTCGATTATTTGCAGCCATGTTATCTTGGGTTTGATTGGGTTTAATTTTGTATTGGTTTATAACCACTTGAGGTTCCAAAAGGGGTTCCTCAATGTTACTTTATTTACCTTCTCTAGATGCCTTGATTTGTGTGTGAAGTGACTTTTCAGCTTCAGGGTCAAATTCAAGTAGTGTTTCTTTACCAGATCGAGTCATGCAAATAATTTGTGAAGGTTTTTTTAATATGGATAAAATCACTTCAGAAGGGTGAAAAGAGAATATAATGTTATAATACATAATTATAGAGAGGGAGATGGAGAAGAAGAGAGAGATAGAGAGAGAGAGAACACACCAAAAACAACCAAAAATAAAGACAAAACCCAAAACAAAAACAATAAAATGGGGGTGGGGTATTTAAAATAGAACTAATTAAGAAGTAAAATAAATAAATAAAAGGAAATAAAGAAAAAAAAGATCTTGGATCCCTGGAAATGGTTCCAAAATTTGATCGTGTTGTCGAGCATGTCAAATTAGTTGTTTAATTTTGACTAGAATTTATGCAGTATAGTAGCAACCCTAGGTCATCTCTCGACAGAGCCTTAGATCATTAATTTTAAAAATTGGGGTTTTATTATGAAAGTATAAGGTGAATGAGGTTTTTTAAAACTTTGGGTTTGATGATTAAAGATTAAAATAGAAAATTAAAGTGATAAAACAATGTAGAGATTAACAGAAATAATTAAGCGTGATCAACCCGGGGTACTCTCATGATGTTTATCCTTCATCGCTTCATGATATAGGGTCGTGATCTTTTAATACCTAGTTTGTAACACCTAGAAC
Source organism: Viscum album (assembly GCA_963277665.1). Classification (NCBI taxonomy): domain Eukaryota; kingdom Viridiplantae; phylum Streptophyta; class Magnoliopsida; order Santalales; family Viscaceae; genus Viscum; species Viscum album. Next base: position 2,081,608,500 of record OY728122.1, on the reverse strand, counting down.
AAGAATTTTACTGAGTTTATACTAGGATACCTCCTAGGGTTCAGTCGAAAACACACAATGATTCACCGGACACTGCCGATGATTTAGTGAATTGTGTTTGACTTCATAACCGAAAATCACAAAGGCAACACACGAAGAATTCAATGTGATGTCCAGATTTTCATGTTATTTCATTGTGATACAATGAAATAAATGTACATGGCCTCGACAGTTCTTATGTGAGTTCAATTGACCAATATGAACCACATAAGCACCACAATTGAAAGGGGGAAAAGAAAGTGGTGAACGGTGTGTGAAACAACACATTAATGGGTACCCCCAAACAAGATCATATGAGTTTATCATGACATACCAGTACATAACTCAATAAAATGAGAATAGAGGATGATGAAAAACACCAAAAAATCTGTAATTCAAAAGATCATTCAAATATTACAAACATGAATCTTGGGATTTACATCATGTTCCTCCCCGGGTGATCACAAGGGGTTTAGAAACCCATGGGAGAGGAGGAAGAGAAATATGTTGGGGTAGAACTTCCTATAGCCTCCAAAACTACTAGGGATGTTGAGAAGACTCCTTGGGGACTCCAAAATGGCAAAACCTTTCCTCCTGTCCGAACATGCAAATGGGGTGCCCAAGGTGTCTTTTTATAGCTAAAATGGGAAGTGGTTTTGGGCACCTAGATTTTGATAAACCACTTGGACCATGGTTTTCGGGTATTAGACAGTCGAATCTCCATTTTTATAAAACTGAAAAGTTGTATCCCCATGTCGAATCTATCATCGCCTATTTTTTAGCACCATTTGGACAACTACAACTCAAGATATTGATAAAATACAGAAAACAACTTTTGACATTGGTAGTATTTGGTGTCTTGGACAGATCAGTTTTTATGGGCTCCATAGAAGCCGAATCAGGATTGTGCTCCTTGATATGAAATGTAGCCTATTAACTTTCTAACCGGTCCAAAAAATTTCAGCCCATTTGGATGCACATATTGCGCATACTATTCAAAACAATGGACATATGTCCATGGGATGCAATGTAGTTTGGCCCTTTTTTCTGGATAATTCTCGGGCCTCCAAATCATCCTTACCTTCAATAAAATTATCCAAATAAGTAAAATTTCCATTTTTAACAATGAATAATTGAATAAAACATGAAGTGAATTGTGTTATTATATTTTGAATTTAGAATAAAAATTCTGTTTAATACAATGGTGTAAGGGTGAAAATGACACAGTGAATCATGGTACGATCAGATAGTAACTTATCACTTGCATATTTCACTTAAAGTCTCTAATGTTTATAATGTGTTCCAGGTATCTCTCTTAAGGTAGTACAAACCAGATCCTTCACATGTACTGAATATAGAAGTTATACTATTAAATAATAATTTTTCATATGGTGAAAAACCAATATTAATAATATTTCATAGAGAAAATGTTATATGGAAAGAGACTACTCACTTTGTTAAATTTCTATAGATGAATTATAAATTCAAATAAGAAACAAGAGAACCTAAGGATGCGATAAATAAGAAATATCATCATTTTTTATATTTGATTGATGGAATATTGAGGGTGAAATTTATTTTAAGAAGGGTATAATGTGACACCCGAAGATTTTATGGCATACTTATCTTCTTTGATAGCTTGTGATACAAGTAAACCCAAGTATAAATGAACTGTAATATAGTATAAAATGATACAAAAGATGTTAAATTAGTGACATGAATGGGAAATAATATTATTTTTAAAAAATGTATAATTTTTTTTGATGAAGACAATATATTGATATATAAGCACTAAATATTTAGTAAACTCTTTATATGCTTCATAAAAACAATTTCCCACCAAAATGGATTTTATTTATTTTTTTAAGAAATTAATATAATTATGTTTTCAAATTTTATATTTTTTTTGAAAAAATGCACTTAATTTTTTAAATCATTATATCTAAATTAGATTAGATTTATGTTTTGATAATTTTTTTGAAATGATTGATTTTCAATTATTAGAGAAAAATAATTATATTTTTGGAAAACCATATTTTTGTTTCAAGAATATAATTTTTTTTATTTTTTTAAATTATTTAAAAGTACCATTAATTCATTTATATTATTAATAACCCAATTAAATTCATTGGAATCAATTTTATGTAGTATTTTGGTTTAAATATTTTTATACTAACGAAAACTATTACAAAAAACCATTTTTATCATATTTTACGAGTTTAATTTGAAATTAAATTCCACAAATTCTATGAAATGAATTTGAAAAAATGGATTCCATATTTGGAACCATAATTTATTAATTTTTTTAATGAGTTTTATTTCATTTTTTTCGATAATTAATAGTAAAATCAATAAAAAAAATCCACCACAGTTAAGGGTAAAACGAGTTTACCTGGGGGTTTAACCAAGAGATAATGGTCATTATATCAATAAAAAATGTATAATTATTATTTTATTTCCATATTTCTACCTAATCCCTTCCTAAATTTAAATATCAATCCATCTAGATTCATTTTTCTTGATTATGAATTTATTATATTTTAATCTTTTATGAAATTTCAAGTGTGTCCCCTCCCTCACTTATGAAATGGAACACCTAATTTCACTCATTTACACAACTTTAAACAATCTATATTTTCCATATCCTACTCATTTATCTTATAAACTTCCCTATCTATTAATTAATGGTACTGGTCTTCTTATAAGACCATTCCAATGATTTTTAAGAAATGATCTAAAGTAGGCCTACTGAAGAAGAGGTAGTAATCCTACCCAGCTTCATTTAAATTATTCCTTCTTATTCATACTCTGAATATATGGTATTTATTGTAAAATAATAACGTTATTATCCTCAATATATTTAAAGGTTATTATTGGCCCTCTTTCCCTTCAAATGGTAAGTGAAAGTATCTCACGTGTGTACATGTGGACTACTGCCTCCACATAAAGATATAATTCATTTCCCATCACCATTTTTATGGAGGGTTATTATGGTGGGTTTAAAGGTTATTTATTTTATTTATAAAATAAATATTATTTTATAATTATAATATCATATATACCTTTTTACCTTCCAATCAATTGGAAAACAATAACATTCCCCATACATATGTGTCGAATACCACCTCCATGGATCAATGTAAGTTGTTTTTTCATTTATATTTTACTTTGTTGGGAGTAAAGATAGTTATAATGTATATAAATATTATTCATGATATAATTATGGTTATTTATTAATAAAATAATATATATCGATCTATATTTTGTCTAGTAAAAGAAAACAATGTTCATGTGTATGTATGACCAACTATCTCCATCAACGATGTAAATAACTTTTTTCTATATCTACGTTTTATGTATAACTATAAATTTATATATAATAAATATATATATATATAATTATTATAATTATAGATATTATTTAACCAATATAAAATTATAAGGACTGAACTATTGAACTAAAATTATCATGAAAAATGAAATAGTTAACACCCATAAACTAAGATTTCAACAAATAATTATTAATAAATGGATGTTGAAATTATATAAATAGATAAAATATGATATTATAAATACGATATTGTAAATTTTTACATAAATCAAGTATATAATTATAATAAATTTAAAATTATTATATAGGAGGTTATAGTGTTTTTGAAGCAAGTCGGACTTGAGGTAAGGGTTTCTCATCTCACTTTTGTTTGCATGACACACATGTCATAATCACCCATTAATTATTTTATATGGTATATATAGAACCCCTTTGATATGATATAATATTAATCCCCTTATATAAATTTTATTTAAATTTTCATTTATGTTATATCTTTCATGGGGGTTAGGATTCAAGAGATACCATATCTGTTAGGGTTTTATGCTACAATCTCATCATTTACTAGGATTATTTATGATTAAGTTTATGATGGTGAAATTAAAGTATATACCTCTAAATATTTTAATTTATATTATTAAAATCTATTTATTTCTATATATTTCATGTTTTCCAATCATTTTTCTCTCTTTAAGTACTAAATGCACCGAAAGAATATTTTTTAGGAAAACTGACTTTATTTTTCTCTTCAGTCAAAAACATTTTATTCCATTTCCATGTTTCCATTAAAATATATTCATAAATATCTTTAATATTATCCTATTATTGTTTAAAGTCATTTTTATCCATTTTTCACTTTTAAATAAATAGTTAAAATGAGCATTATTATCATTTTCAAAATGAGTTACTTTTGATGTTTTACAAAAAATATAAAGGAATATTTTTTTAATATAAAAGGAATTAATAGAATTTCCCACCATCATGAACACTCGAGGATTTTAATCTTACATTAAAATAATCTATGTTTATTTTAAAATAAAACGTTTTCCATAATATTTTTGAAATATTTATATTTTAAAGTAGTGATTTAATATGAAAAGGGTATTTTCTTCCAAAAATATTACATGTGATATTTTAAGGGTATTTTAATTTATCATAGCATAATATAATGTTAATTTTTCTTTTTGGGTATATGATACATGAATAAAAACCTTATTATTTATCTAGATTATTTTGGATTATTATTATGATATATTTATGCAACCTATTTTTTCTCAAGGGTTATTCTTTTATGAATGGTTAAAATGTTTATAAAACAATTTTTTTTTATGATTTATGATATATGATGAATGTTTTATGATCTTGTGGAACATATATTAATGGATTATGATCAAGTGATAGGTGGGATACTAATTATATATCCACCCAATTCATTTGGAAAAGATGGATGTCTCATTAGATAATAAGGTCTAGAATGAGGAATGAATCTAGTTCAGTTAGAAACTATATAGACTATGATAGTCTTGAAATTTAACCTTGAATAAGGATAAAATAGAATTGGGAGTGAACTTCATCCACTATTATAGTCTTTTAAATGATCCTTGAATATATAAATTATTTTCTATGCATATGTGTATTCCAAAAACGTATATCATATGAAAACTTCATAGTTTCATGGATAAAATTATTTGATTACTTTTTGATTCATGTCTCATGAACTATCAATATTTATTCCATGATTCAATATTATGGTCTATTATACATTTTGTATGGATTTTAAAATGGTAATATCATTTTCTCACACTCTTATAAATATGTTATTCTTATGTAATCATTGATATCTCTCTCATTTACCCTTATAGAGAATTTGAGGTCATCCTTTCTCATGTTTCCTTTCCCCAAGATATGAAAAATGGTTTTATGTAGGGTATGTATAAGAAGATTTGTATATAAGGGGATATTTATGGGAGATTCTAAATATATTTACTAAAATAATAATATTTTTTTATCAAACCTCCAAAGACACTAAAATTTTACGATTATTAGGGTGAATTTGTAAAATATATTTAATATTAATATATTAAGATGTAATATAAATGTATAAAAATTACGTGTCACTATATTCTATGAGCATGTATTATGGATTTGAGTGGCTCATGGGAGGATTCTTTGGTCATAGTAGAGTTTTTTAACAACAATTATCATGAAATGATAAAAATGGACCTGTTTGGGGAATTATATGACCATCTATATTGATCTCCATATTATTGGGTATATATTGGATAAACATCAATTTTGGGGCCTAGAATCATTCAAGAGACAACTTAAAAAATTAAAATGATAAAAAAAATTGATTTATTCAACCCAAATCCATTAGAAATATAATATAGATCATTATTTTAACCTTTTTTCCATTATTGTGGGAGATCATGCATTCTTGAAAGTCTTTCTATGGTTGGGGAAATAATAATTGGGTGGGAAAGTAAATGTGTCTCCTCAGTATGTTAGGTATTTTAGGATACCTCAATAAATCAGTGATCTTTATTATCGGCTGGATTTACCTCCACTATTCAGTTTTGTTAAAAAATTATTTCTTGTATCTCAATTAAGGAAGTTAAAACCTAGTAATATTCATGTGATTCGATGGGATAATATTGATCTTAAGACAGATGCTATATGTTTCATGCGTCTATTAACATCATGGATATAAAAGATAAATTATTAATTTCAAAATGTATTAATTTATTCAAGGTATTATAGAAATATAGTGTAATTCAAGAGGTGACATGGGAACATGAGAATAAGATGCTAGATTAATGGATGTAAATCTTCCAAATCGCTACCAATATTCAGTTTTTAGGAAATAAATATTAATTGTGTGGATAATATAACTCCATTGGTTTGAGTTACTTCAAAATTTTATTATGTATTTTGAAGTCATATAATATTTTGGTTTAGTTCCATGATTATTTGGTTGGTTCTCGGGTTTTTAAAGTGTTATTAGGGTTAAATTATTTTAGAATAGTTAGGAAAAACCATGAATCTTCTTTAGGAAACCTTGTAAGAGAAAATGGGAGTTATTGGGTATAAGAATTGTTGGTGCATTATTTATCCTAACCAAGTGATAAACTATGATAATTGAAAAAATTTGGGCTATAAGAATTTATCATGGTTCAAAAAGGGTTTGTAAAACCATGTGGCACTACCATGTGGTCTTTGGTGTTGTCTACTAGCAATCACACGGTTGGCACATGGTTTATTAAATGGTGTGTCTTAACCATGTGATAACACTAATATCATAGGAAAATTGGATTTATATTATATTTCATTCTTGAAAAATCTCATTTCTTTTCACATTTACTTAAGATATCAAACTATAGGATACCTCTAGGTCGTTTGGTAACTCTTTTACTTATGAAACCCATTTTTATTAGATCAAAGTTTCTTCGATATAAGAGATGGAAGGTAAGTGATATGTTATTCTTCCTTTTCTATATATGTTCATTTTTATTTTAAAGGAACTTTAGATCAAGGTTTATATACCCAAATTTTTTAGATCATCCATTCTTTGAAAACTATATTTTAGGATATATTAAAGTAATCAGAAAAATGAGTTAGTATCTATTAGATTGCATCATGATTCTTTAAAATACTCAATAAATATCATGAGGTGGGTGGATTCTCTATTTTTTTCAATTATTCTATAACTTTAATACTTAGTTTTCTTAAATTATTTTCTTATATTTCTAAAGAATACATTGGATGATTTCTTTATGTAAACCCATTTTTTTATTTAGAATCATTGGTTTTTGGAAAAAACCCTTAGATCTAAAGTTTTAAAATCTGGTTTTTGTTAAATTAAATAAATATTTTTGATTACATGTTTTAAATGGGATAATTTATTTAATTTAATTAAATAGATGTGAGAACTTGGAATATGTGGAGTGGTGCGTGTTTATTTTCATTATATATGGCCATTTAATGATGCATGGTTTCAGACAAGAGTTACCTTTTAGATTATCACAAAATGCATGCTCATTGGATGGATGGGTTACTCCTCATGGGTATTGTGATTCTCATGTAATGAATTCATGTGTGTGTGAACATGGAATGGGTATGTAAAGTATAATAAATGGATAAATAGTTTCTACATTAAAGTTATTTTTAATTGATAAAATTATTTTGATATTACTCTATTGTGTTTTAGTTTGTATTTTGAACTGTGAGTTAATGTGTTATTATCCTAGTGTAATGAGTTGGGAAGTATCTTGGGGACATCATGTTGGGATTCATCACATTTTTTTATGAGAGATAAAATTATTAATATAGAGATTTATCACAACAGTAATTGGTCCCAACATTAATAGGGAGTTATTCTCAATATTAATTGATGGAATAATGAGTATTGACCATATTTATTGGAGATATGAAATTGGTGTATATATAAGGGGATGCAGTAACATATTTTCAGGGTGTGACGGAAAGATGTAGCTAATAATAGAGAACCAGGAAGGGGTCATTGAGTTTTCGGTGGCCTATGTGACATAATGATAGTGACAAAATTATCTGGTTTGTGCGGATAGGTTCTTGATAATATGTTCAATATACATTACATCGAGAGAATGAATGGGGATAACATGTCAGTGGTAGCATGTTCGGGATGTCAATGTTTAAAAGGTGCAGAGTAGCAGTGATACAATCGATGATCAGGGTCGTGTATCAAATGTCTTTCAAATAGCAGGGATCAGGTGGTGTGTTCTAGATAATGATTCATGGTACATCATGAGGGAAATTTCATGAGAGATAAATACTTTAGGTGTCTTAAGATGGTGTGAGGTGGATTCATCTTCAAATGAAGATATACAAGATAATTACATTTGTACCATTAAATAATAGAAATGTCCAACAAACCTAGTTAGAATGAAAATAGATCGGTATCACACCAACCATTATCATCTACATAAAATATGAGGATATCAATTTTCACTTCGGAAAAAAATATCATCTCTTCCTATAAAAAGAAATCCAAATTCCAAAATGTTTATCACATCTGTATTTGCAACGTCCTATTTTACATGACTAGAACAAGAAACATTTGGATCCCCCATACTTGTGATCTCCACCTAATCTGGAGCACCCAAAGAAACCAATTGCCCCCCTGCTCAAAATCCCTTGAGTAGATGGCATCACCTCTCTCAAACTACTTTTATTTCTAAATATTATGCTATTTTATGCACACATCTACAATTCTCCCCAAAACATCCATAATTATCTTGGTAAATTTTAATCATGAACCTTCACCTTTTATACCACTATTGGGAGAGAATCTGGATATTGGTAAGAAATTTCTTGAAAAAATATTTGTGGGAAACCCGATGAAATATGGAAGTGATATAAAGAATAAGAAACAAATCATCATGTTGGTTTTTAAACATGAAAAAACCCTCCCATGTAGAGGATTAAATAATCCCAGGGAAATTATGAAATAACCACTATGAATCATAGAGTACAAAAAATCCATGTAACACAAAAAATTGAATTCTTTATACTATTTGATTTATAGTGGATATTTTAGAATTGCCTTGGGTTTTTTAAACCTCTTCATGGGAGGTATTTTTTAAGATAAAAATCCTACATGATGATTTCTTTATTAGAATTTATATCACTTTCATATTTCATTGGGTTTCTCACAAATATTTTTCAAGCAACTTCTATTCGAAATTGTGATTCTCCCCCAATAGTGGTATCAAAGGTTAAGGATAATTCTTGAAATTTATCACGAGAAATACAGATGTTTTAGAGTGTATCATATATGCATGTGTGAAGTAAAATAATTTTTGGAAATAAAAGTAGTTTGAGAGAGGTGACGTGCTAGCTTCTTGAGGGATTTTGAGAAATGGAGCAATTTTTTTCTATGGGTGCTCTAGATTGGGTGGTGAACAAAATTATGGGGGAGCTAGATGTTTCTAGTTCTAGTATTTTTTAATAGGATGGTACATATATATATATGCGTGATGATGATTTTAGTGTCTGGATTTCTTTTTGTAGGGAAATCTAGAAATTTTTTCAAAACTACAAAAGGATGTCGTTATATTTTAGGTAGATGATTATGGTTGGTGTGATACTGACCTATTTTATTTTCAACTAGGGTTGTTGGATGTTTCCATTATTTAATGTTCTGAATGGGGAATTGTTTTGGATTCATCACATTTATTTATGAGATAAAAAATTATTAGTGTAGATATTTATCTTAACATCAATGGGAGATTTTCTACAGACATTAATGGAGGGTTATTCTCAATATTAATTGATGGAATAATGAATTTAGGCCAAATTTATTGGATATATGGATATAATTTCTTTATAAGAGGATTCAATAACATATTTTTAAGGTGTTTCAGCAAGATGTATCTAGCAAGAGAGAGCCAAGAAGGGGTTGCTGAGTTTGTGGTGGCCCGTATGACGCAACAGTGATGAATCAATTATCTTGTATGTGTGGAGAGGTTATTGAAAATATGTTAAAGATGTATTACACCATGAGTAAGAAGTGGGATACCATGTCGGTGATAGCATGAGTAGCATGTCTTCATATAATATGTGTGAAATAATAGCAATGCAATTGATGATCAAGGTCGTTTAGCTAATGTCTTCCAAATAGTGGTGATCAAGTGATGTGTACCGATTAATGATTAGTGGTACATCATGATGGAGATATCATGAAAGATAAATACTTAGGGTGTCATAAGATGGTGTGAGGATGAAACATGTTCAGATGAATATCTCATAGGTAGTGATGTTTTTTCATAGATGAATCATTCGATACATGGTGTTGGAGAGATGATTATGAGAGATGTAAAAGAGGCGTATCCGGGTGTGGTTTTCATATAGGGATTCTACACTCTCTCATTTGTAACAAATGTTTGGGAATTACTTGAATTATTTGTACTCTATGATTCATAGTGGATATTTTGGAATTTCCCTGTGGTTTTTAATCATCCATATGGGAGGGTTTTTATATGTTAAAAATAATGCATGAGGATTAATTTATTATACTTTTTATAACTTCCATATTTCATTAGGTTTCTCACAAATATTTTTCAAGAAATTTCTAACCAGAATCCGGATTGTCCCCATTAATTAATAATGGTTATGATTACTCACCCACTACATATTCACATTGGTCTAGAGGCAGATGTTATTCTTCATGACACAAATAAAGAAAAGTCACTTTTCTCTTTAGTGGAAAACTATGATGTTACTTTCTCAGGATGGTGGTTGCATCTTAGAGTTATCTTGGGGATTGGTTGTAGTGATTCTATGTTGATGTTGTTTCATAATAATGTCTTTTAGTTTTTTTGGATGTATTCCTTCACTTTCTTGTATTATTCATATTTTTTAGTATTTCATTTTTGTTATATTATTTATACTTTATGAATTCTATAGTTTAGTTGGGCTGCCTTTATTTTTTTCTTGATAGGTTGAGTTTTTTAAATAGAAAATCACCCCCAACATTTTATTAACTAAGGTTAGTGGAACCTCAGATATTTTAAATCCCATTTTTGGGGTCAAGATATTACAAGTGTTAATATTTATTAACTAGAATGTCATAAATAGATGGTGTGATAATAGATTTATAGATTTGTTGAAGATGTTGAAAGTCATAATTTTCAATGTCAAAAATATTCTAGATTCATATTATAAATCAAATAAAAATATATATCTAATGGGTTTGGGGTACTAGAAGATAAATTCATACCCAAATTATTTTTTGTGATATATAAAGTAATACGATGGTCTATTAGGGTATAATAAATGTAGAACCTCATGGTATAAATTGAAATAAAATCACTAGTTGATTTATTATTTACCATGGATTATACTAAGTTAATTGGGAATATTCCAATAATTCCTCTTTTAATACATTTATTTTTAAAGTCAAATGATGAAAAAAATGATAAGATGGTATGAATATGAGAATATATTTTATGGAAAATTAGATCATCTGGTGGATTGGAAATAGTGGAATAAAATCGATCAAGAGTTTCCTACCATTAGAAATAAAGTAATAAATCTCACACATAGATTGCGCACTGATTGAATGAATCCATTTTATATCCTTAGTAGAACAAATTTTTCATGGAGTATTTTATTGGTAATTTATAACTTATATCATGAATTTTATATGAAAAGGAATTATATAATGTAATTTTAATGATTTATGGACCAAGATAGTCTAGAAACATTATTCAAGTTCACTTTTCACCATTAATTAATGATTCAAAACCCTTACGAGAGTAAGTTTTTGTGGTTTAATATTCTTATAAAAAGGAATATTTTCAATTATATTCAATGACTATGTTTACTATAAATGAATTTGTAGCATATGGAAATTTTTCTAGATATGTTGTTATGGGTTATAAATCATTCCAAATTTATGAAGAATGGACTTCATTTATTCAACTACAACATGGGATAAAAACATTCTACATGGGTCATTAATTTCTTTCCCAGTTGATCGCTATTATAAAAGATTTAAAAATGAATTAAATGGGTCACAAGAATTTAACATCACTCAAAATCCTTTGTAAACTAATTAATATTTTGAGAGTGTTAAAAACATTGATATCATATATATAAAGACACAAAGATTTGGAAATGATAAAAAATATGAAAGATTGATATTTTTTTAGAATCCATATTGGAGGTATCATGAGAGTAAACATAACATTTATCTGATTCATATTGAGAAGAATATTTGTGATAGATTGATTAGAACATTATTATATATAAAAGGTAAGGTCAAGGATGGGTTTAATACAAGATTGGATTGAATTTCAATGTGAATACGTTTGGAGATACATACCACTCATAAGGAAAGATGGACATACTAGACTTTAGATTTCTATACATTATCCTAGAGGAAGAAATATGTTTTTTAAAGTGACTCCATGATATCAAATTTCCCCAAGGTTATTCTTAAAATGTAAAGAAATTATTCCGGTATAAATTTGATGTAAATATGTATAAAATAACATGGTTTTCATTTCATGATAAAACATCTCATACTAGTTGAATTTCATGGAATGTTATCAATCCACATAAGAATGAATATCTAGAAGGTGTGTTATTTTTTCAATTCCATTTGTAATAAAGTGATGGATCTGAATTCATAGTGAAATTTTGAGAAAAATATAGTTTATATACTTACTCCACTGGATATGTACTTTCCACCATATTTTTTTTGATATCATGGTGAATTTATTGGTTCATTTAGTTTGAGAAATAAATATTTGTGGTCTGGTAAATCTATGTTTGATGTATCTTTTTAAAAGTTATATGAGGATATTGAATGGATATATTGAGAATAAATATCTACCAAAAGCCTCCATTATCGAGGAGTATATTTTTTGGTAGGTTTAATTGTTTTTTAAAAACTACTTTTCTGAAGTGGAGCACATTGGTTTTCTTAAGTATCACCACGAAAAAAGCCAATTTTTAGGGAAAGGGATCAATTTATTGGAAGTAAGTTTTTTGAAAGGTGAACAAATAAATCTGGAACAATTATATATATTGAATAACATCGATGATTATTAACCATATATAACATTTCATATTAATGTGTTAAACAATATTTTTCAAAGAGGAAATATATATAGTTATTGAATGAGTATAAAAAACATTCTTACCCTATTTTAAATAGAAAGTTCATGGTAGATCATATGTATCAGAAACATTGATATGGTTAGTGGGAGGAAAAAGATTACATTTGATATAATGGTCCAGGTATGACATTAATGGCTATAAATATTATACCAAAAATCAAGACATCTTATGTACAGCTCAAAATAATAGTATATTGGTATTTGTAGAAGAAATTATTTTTTGAGTGAAAATACAAAAACCCAATATAGACATTAAGTGTATATTATAGAATTATTGAAAAAACAGGGTAGATTTATCACATTAAATTTTTACTTTGCGTGTTTAACTGCGAATAAGCTGTTTGTAAAAATAGGGTTAAAAATGATGAATTCAGTATGAAACTGAAAAATATGAATATTTTAGAATAAATATATGATCCATTTATTATGGAAACGCATGTGAATAAATTTCCTATGTTCTTAATCCATCAAATGTGTAGTGGCATGTCATTTAGAAAGGGAAAAAATAATATTTTTGTACGGATAAACATTATGATGATGAAAATTTAAGTGAGATTAATACTTCCAGGGAAATTTTGTTAGATAATACTAATGAACATTTCATAGACACGTTGTTTTCTATTTTGAATGACTATGAGGATGTAATATAAGGAAAAATCCTATAACAATTTTTTAATGTTATAGGAAACATATATTTATTTCTTGTTTACATTTTTAAATTTTTTAAATTGGTGGATATAATAATTACATGGAATGATTATCAAATAATATTGATATACATATTATAGACATGGTCTTCTCAATATGGAATAGCCAAAAGATGAAATATGGGAAAATAATATGAAGTACCCAATGCTGGATTGACTAATGAGAGGGGAGGGGTGAATCAATGGTTTATTTTTATAAATTATTCCTCTTTAATAAATTGAAACTTTTGAACCAACTAATTCTCTAGATGATCTAAATATATTCTATTAGCCTCACCTCATGTGAAGTAGTAATGAAAAGAGAGAAAATATTGGATTTATAATGTTTGATAGGAAGGATTTCTTATTTCCATGTTGGCTAGATTTTCCTACATGAATTCTCTACTATACTCATTGGTGAATACAACTAGTTAGACACCTTAGTTATAATTCATTAGTAATATCCGAGAAAACCCAACTTCTATTCTTTCATAATTAGTTCGATGAAAAAATCCTAATCTCTTTTTTTATCTTGATCTAATTATTGAAATATCCCTATATGTTATAGGATTCTTATATAATACATGTGATTTGATATCTCTATCCATGAGTAGGTAGGATCAACACTCCAACCCATGTATAGATTCTTCAATGGTCTTCAAGATTTGCATGAAACTTCTTCTAAATCATGGATGATCCATATCCTCCACGGATTCGTTGAATACTTAGGATCCCAAGTAAAATATTTCTCTTGGATTATATCATGGATTCAATTCACCTTCATCGATCCTCAATTCTCTCATATAATTTTGTTCTCTATCATGTTTTATTCAATACCTATATAGATATATATAAATATATATATTAAAATAGTGGATATCCACTAAACTAAATCCAATGGTTTGGATTAATCCCCCCTTTCTCTCTTCTTCTCCAGATTCTTCCATGCATCCTATATATTTAATGTGGTTAATTTTTTCCTTAAAAACTGAGTGAACCCCCAAAAATTTGGATCATAATTCGACTTATAAAATTCAATTGAGTATGATAATATTTGAAAAAACAATTTCATAGAATTAATTCAAGTTTCACGATGTAAAAAAAGCAAACTCTAGAATTAATAATGTTATCCTCAGTTTTCATGGCCTGAATGAAGTTTTACAGTGGGAATACCAGTAATATATTGAAATAATTCAATGTAATTAATATATGTGAAAATAAATTATTCGTATTAACTGTATTTTCCCATCATGGAATGAAAAATATATTCATGGAATGGATGAATCTAAAAAAGAACCATGCTAAAATCTTATAAAAAATGTATAATTATAATTCACAGTGTGATTCATCCCTTCATGGAATGAATAACGTCTCTAGCTCCAAGATAACTTCAAACTCCTTTAAAATTCACTTTATCCATCTCCAGGCCATCTCAGTCACTCATGAATAATTCCAAAATATAGTATGTAGTGTTACTTTTTATATATACTTGGTCATAAACTCCTTTGAAGACAATTTCAACAATCATCACAATAAAATTTACACTTTGTCTTGCACTTATCCAAACGAGTTATTCAATAAAGTAGTCTCAAAATTCCAATACCATTCAATATATAAGTAGATCATTGAATTTATGGACTTAAATGGATTATCAATCATTCCATGAATTTATAATAATCATATAGGTATCACAAATTATAGCACTATATACATAATGAAATATTGACAAAAATTAAACTAAACACTCTTGGTATAACAATATCCCACTTTGTGTTTGTTTTCAATATCACCTCACATCCTCAAGACAATATTTGTGATCAATTCATTTTCACCCTTATTGAAAATCAAATAAAAAGTGATAATGGGGTTTTCATGCCTCATTATACTTCTCAAAATATCTTATCCTCCCAATCACATTAAATATTTTAAATAGAGGTACTATAAAACCCAATGCCTATTTCGGGTATAAAATTTAGTATAAATTTGAATTTTTAGGCTTATAAGATATTTTTTTGAGAAAATTTATTCATATCAATAATCTATGAGCTTGAGTGTGATGATATGATGTTTTTATATGATTTTAGGTACTAGAGGTGAGTAAGGTGCTTGACTGATTCTCGAGAGTTTAAAGTTATGTTTCAAAAGTTTTTGGAGGTTTTTCTTTGGGGTGAAAAATATGGTTTTGATGATTTAAGAGAAACTTTGTGACACCTTGAGTGTGAGGAAGTTTTTAGTTCAATTTATATTGAACATAGTCGTATGGAATGCTTATCACCAGGATCTTTTGAAACCATGCCAATTCATGGTGAAATAGTGTGTCTTGGTTTGAGCTTGGGATGGAAAAATGTTTTTTCATTATCATAGAAAAAAATTCAAAATTTTGAAAACCACGACAGTGCTAATTTTCAGAGTTGGTGTATTTTTTATAAACCAGTGAAGATCAACCATATGATAAGAGTGTACTTGGACAGTTCCATGTACATGGTTAGAACATGATTTAACAAACCATGAAGCTCATTAAAAATGTATTTTTTTTTATCATTTTACACATGTTTGATTTTAATTTTCACCCCTATTTTTATCCCCCCTCACTCAGACATGGGATGTACTCCCTTTCTCTCCCTTATGTTATCCCCTTTGGGTTTATGTGATTTTAGGTGTGATTCTTCAGCATTTAAGTAGATTTTCCTCCCCTTCCTCTCTTGCATATTCTACTTTGTTTCATCTAATTCTGAACTCATGGGTTTGAGGTTTTGGTTTTGATTCTACCAGACCATATTAAAATTATCCAATAATTATTGGTATTTCACTCTTCATAGGAATAAGGTTTCTCATGATGCCATATACACTGGGTTTCTTGGGGATTTGACAAGTTTAGTTGTGGTTTTGAATTTTCTTATGTTCTTTAATAAAATTATTTAAATTAATTATTGGGATGGATTTATGGGAATGGGATTTACCACAAGTTGGTGTTAGAATCTCTTTTTAGACCTCCTACAAATGATAAGTTCTATTTTTTTTTGTGACGGTCCCACCCGTGAGTATTTTTATTATTATTACTATATTGATGTAGACTAGTAAATTAATTATAAATGCTATAATTAATTAATTTTTTATGTTGGGAGGGTGATTAGTTCCCATGAGTGTAATAAAGGACCAGTTGTTCTTAAATGACCTTGGTAGTGTCTTGAAAATAGCTACCAACTTGTGGATTTAAAAGGGGACTGCTTTAAATGAGATTGGTGGTCTCAAAGATTAACCCGTAATCACACTTATTTGTTCAAGTGTATAGGTTGTGAAATAACACCAACTATCAGGTATTGAACTATAATGTATTAAATTATATTTCTCTTGGTTGATTCTTACTTATAATGCCTAATTTAGATATTTGACCTTATATTAGTAAGATTTATTTAAATTTTTCATCTATGATATAATTTTTCCAAAGTAGGGTTATGTTTTGATTCAATTATTTTGATATTTTATTTAAAAATAATCTATTAATATGATATGGATATGATGTTGAGTTAGGCATAGTAATTTTAATATTTTTATATAAAATAGTGATGATTTTGTATTTGGTTTGGATTTAATGAAATGGAATGATGTTTTCTCAATGAATGTTCTGGAAATGTAAGTAAATAGATTGTTTTTTTAAAAAAATTAAAAGTATACCTTGAAAAAATGGTAAGTCTCTATAATGTCTTTTGAAATAAAAAGTGGCATTTTATAATGAAATTTCCAATATTATCGTGTTTTGTATTTTTTTTTCAAATTGAAAATGAGTGATTTGATGTGGTGCATTCATTTAAAAATTAAAACATTTTTAGTAAACCTGTTTCATAATTTGTTATTTGTGTTTGAAGTGTTTTATATTAATAGAAAATAACCCTTTGGGTGGCCTTATTTTAAATATAATGAAAATTCACTATAGGTGGTTGTATTTTGGAAATGGGTTATGTGGATATGTGGAATGATGTTGTTTTCATGAAATGGTTATGTAGTAGAATGTGATTTTGTTTGGTAAAGTATTAATGTGTTGTTGTGAGATTTTAAATTGTTCGTTATGCCTCATATGAGAAAACTCCCATAGGGGAGTTTTTTGTTACTTATTATAATACACCATAGCTGAGAAAACTCACTTATAAGAGGTCCATGTTACTTGTGGACTTATTCTTTGGCTGAAAAAACATCTATAGGGTAGTTCCATCTTACCATATCATGTATACCTATGAGCCCTAGGTATTTTATATTGCGAGTAATGGTCATCACAATGTTCTTAGAGAAATACCTATGCTGGAAAAAGTAGGTATGGTCAATTGGGACCATAAACCTGAAGATCTAAAACTGTATAGCCGTCCTTGGGAGTCACCAGGAAATTATGGAATTAGCGGTTTATCATTTTTCATTAAATTTATTTAAAACTCTTAAATTATACATCTTGAGTATTTTTTCATGAACTTTATATAGAATAATTATTTTAGGGAAAATATTGGTTGTATTCTACTAGGTTTTACTAACACCCTATATGACCCACCATGACACTTGGGTACCTGAGAATATATCACGATTTGGACACAAGTTATAGGTATTGGGAAATGGCCCATTTTATGATGTTTTTCTTATCATGATAGTATGGAGCATGGATGATGATACTAAGATATAATGGAGATCATTTTAGGATGAGTTGATGTTTTTATTTTGTTTTATTGTTTTTATCCTGTATATAGGATCCTCCCTTGGGGAATGTATGGAATAATGAATTGTTATATAATTTGGTACTGTAGTTATTTTTAGCACCTTCCATGTATTATATACAATGTTTATTTGGCATGGTTTATATGTTTTATATTATTTATTATCCTATTACTACTCATATTAGAGGTTATAGTTTCCCTACTGTATCCTCAGAGACCCCCTCCACTATTCTATAGCCTCTAGTGTTTGGGCAGGAACACCTAAGGTGATGCAGAGACCACCAGTCTGGGCACAGTGTAGTGTTCTGAGTTAGTGGGACATTAAAAAGTGGTATTAATATCATCCTTTACTTTTTTTATTAATATTTTCTCATAATAGATAGTAATATAGGATGTGTCATGGATTTCTAATGAGATCATGTATGGGAGTGATCAACCCATGCATGGGGGAAAACCCAAGATGCTTGGGATGAGGTTTGTTGTTATTAGAATTTTTTATTGTGGTTATATTTTATTTTCACCATCAATGATCCACCTAATTTATGATTTAATGATTCATGCTATTTTTTACTCTTATCCTGATATGGAAAGAGATGGTGCATGTATTGATACATCATTTTAGGCATATAAGGACTCCCAAAAAAACATCATGATAGGAAAATAAGATTTATATTTTCAATGAATTATGATTATGATTTATATTATCCCATGGTTATATCATTCTAATTTATATCTTCCTTTCATAATGGGTTACTATTGATAAAATGGGAATAGTTATTTGAAGTGTTAGTAGCATATTATATGGTGTTTTACTATAAAATTTCATGGTGGCATCTTACTTTTCCAATTCCTTAAATGATATGTTGGTGTAAAGGAAGATATAAATGTATTACTAAATGATGGTATTGGTTAAATAGATTGATATAAAACATTATATACGGTGGTTACCCGTAGATCTTATCAGTGACTCTTGATTTAGTTAAGCATTGGGAATATAAAAATCTTGATAAATCTTAGATACCACGGAATGAAAAAAAAATTGAAATTTGGGAATGGTTTGAAATGTGAATCAAAACATTAAAAGAATTTGAATAATATTAAAATATAAACCTAGTGTCTTAAAGAATAATTAATAATACATTGATAATTATGGAAATCAGTATTAACCATAGGGACTTGTAACCCATATGAATAAGGCTTAACCCCATGTATGGGTAATTAGGGTTATTGAGATTACCTCAGTTTTAATATTTCTATAATATGTTTTGAGGTAGAATTTATAGGGGAGGTTTTCCTTGGTTACATATAGTGTTAACCGTGGTAAGGGTATATGGGGCTAGAGAGAGGGATCCAAATTTTTGAAACCTTTCTTGATGTTTCTAGGTTTCGAAGGGATGATGGAGGTGGATAATAAGGTGGTGGATTATATATCTTTAAAAAATTAATCAGTGTTTAAAAATTAAGAGTGAATAGTGATTAATTAAAATATTAAATAATTAAACTACTCCAATATAAGAAAACAGAGAAAGAATTAAATTCAAGAAAGTAAAATATGAACAAAAAAATTATAGTGGTTCAGATCTAATTAATGTTACTCCACTCTTCACACACCAACCATGTGTATGGAACCCACTATGGTATGTAAATTTTGAATGAGAGTGAAAAACCTTTACATCCACATTTTTTACACCTTGAGAATTAACCTAATTTCCTTTCCTTTTATGGGTTTAGACAAAAAATACGACTTTTACAGGATAAGACCCAACCTAGACATTTACAAGATCAATCCTAACATCTTTCCATTTTTGGAATTAGATATAACCTCGTATTTGTTAGGGTAAAATCTATCTGAGTCTTTTAAAAGTGAATACCCAGCCTATAATTTCGTAGAATTATTCCTAACATCTTCTATATTGTAGGTTAAGAGGATCCTATTATTCTAATGGGAAAAATAAACTTGGAATCTTATAGGAGAAAAACCTTCCTATGATATTTTAAAAGTTATTAAGTCAAACCTGATATACTAAGGCAGTATAATAAACCCATATAAACTTTTGTTATGGTAGTAAAAGCCTGTGATAGACGAAATAAGTGAGAAAATTAAATCCAAAAAGTTATAGAAAAAAGAATGAATAAAAAATTTAACTATTTAATGATTATCAGTGATGATGTTATTGATTGAATCAGTTAGTTCTTAGGATCTTCAATATGTTGAAACAAGGAATATTGGGAAACCATAAGTATATTGAAGTGTCCTTAAATATTACATAATCTTGAGTTTTATTCCAAGAGATAATTCTCTTAAATTTTAGAATCTTTTAAAGTATATATTTTTAGATAATTAGGTCATAAATCATACATAAAACCATAAAAATACAAAGTAATCACTTCCGATCAGCATCCATTTTTCCATGATGAATTTCTTTTTAAAATAAAACATGATTTATTTTCATATCAAATCTTCCACACTTTCAACATAATTTATTCATTTCCATAACCCATCCTTAAACCCTATGTAAAATATTTCAAAATGTGGGATGAACACCAAATGATTAGTAAGGGGAAAATAAAACAAAGAAAACCATCAGTCTAGTGAAAAAAATGAAAACACATGAAATGTTTTACCATTATCTCAATGTTGTTTCAGAAAAAGAAATTAATCATTTTCACATGAAAAAACACACACTTTTTTCCCAAAGAAAATCATTAAAACCCATAACAATAAAATCGAAACCCTTTTTTAGAAACTTAGAGCATCACATTCATAACCTGTTGTAAACCCGTGTCAAAAGTAACTGAAGCCCATCTAATTACATAGGATAAACTCTTTTATAACTACATTATTAAGCTATATCAAGCTCACCTAGTGCTATCCAAGAACACCCAATGTATAAGTTGTAATGGGCTCACCCGATGCTATCTAGGAAAACCTATTTATTATGTATAATTATGAAATACTATATCAGAAATAGAAAATTATTTTATGTAACTTTTTCATTATATAACATTTTAAATACTATTTTAAAATCATATGAAAATCACTTCTAGATATCAAAAATAGTTTTTTATTTTAAAAAACATATTTTCAATACCAAAATAATATTTTCTTTTGAAAACCCATTTTCAATACCAAAAAACCAAAAAAATGGACATAGGGTTTATATTCTTACAAAAAAATAAATTATTTTAATGGAATATGAACTTAAAATAATAGTTATGGAAGAATAAAAGTTGTTTTCGTCATATACATTGAAATAAATCATTCATTTTATCATTTATAAGAAATTTTGAACATTCCGTACAAAGATTAATTTAAAAAAATTAAAAAAATTAAAAAATTTCCTTTATAAAACCATTTTATTGATATAATAACATTCAAAAAATCATTTTCAAAACATGTTCATGGAAGAAAAGAGAGTTTTGAATAAGTCTTTAATAAGGGGATTTTTTAAAAGAAAAGTCACTTACCACATTGGAAACATATAAATCGTAATAGACATGAAATAATAACTTTAAAAAACATTAAATATCACTATAATATATAAATTCATGATATAATATTTCAAATGGATTGTATATACCCCACAAAAATATATAGGTTTATAACATCAAAATATGTTTCAATGAATGGAAATTGACATAAAGTCCCTTACCTTGAGTTCGATTCATCATGTTCGTTATTTATATTTATAAATAATAAACTTATATTAATTATTTACCTGCTTAATAAGATTTTTCGAGTTTATTATTCACTTTATTTCACTTATTATAATGGAATATACAATTACTTAATTAATTATGTTTACACTGGGTGTTTCTATGATATTTGGCTAATGTGTCAAAATTACTTTGGTAGGTTGGCTATTGGTATAAAAGTCCATTATTTAAACATGTCCAGAATAATAAAATTGAAATAATTATCATTTTTAAACATCAATTATACTTTTTAAAAATAATCCTGATTTTTTTATGAAAAATGAACAACATTACGATCATGGAGACGGTAGAGCGTACATATGCATGAGTATCATTTTAATTTTTATATGATCATTATGGAAAAGAGGTAATTAATATTTGACCATTATATAATGATAATAATATCACATATAATATATTATCTCATTAAATGTACTTATATATATCATTCTTGTGATATGGTGGTGAAAAAAAGAATTATATCGCTTCATGGAGGTGGTAGTCCACACATACAAGAACAACATTATCAATTTCAAATGTAAGAAATAAAATGATATATTATATTTTCATAATAATAATTATGTAATTAAAATAATTATGATGACATATATATCACATATATTTATTACCATTATCATTATTACCTTCCATGAAAATCATTTGTCAAAAATGAACCATAACTTTTCGTGAGGCTGTAGTTCACCATACACTACAAAAAGTGACTTTTTAAAAAGGGACATATCTTTTGGTAAAAGTGTATTTTCTATTGGTAAAAATTTTTAACAACACATATGTCCCTATCACTAAACTGTTCATAAAAACTCTATTGCTAAATGTTTTTTCGACAAAGAAAATAGTTCTGTTACAATTATAATAATACCAAGAGATAATATATATGTTGGTTAAAGTGTGTAGCAATATATTCTTATAATTTTTTTTCTTTTGGTAATAATAATACTAATATATAATATCTATTTATAAATTACATTTAAATAAAAATTTTAAATTTATTACTACACAAATTTTATATTATATTTATTAATTTATCATATATATTCATCTATTTTAATTAGTAAACTGATTATGATTTACAAGATAGTTCAAACATGGAAAAAATCAATGATATTAATGATGAAATATAATAAAAAAGAATCAATAAAAAAATACAGTACTATCCCACAAATAGATTCCATCACACCACCCCCACCCCATCAGGAGCCCTCATGCACCCCTCCCCCCCCAAGTACCACCCATCCCCGCCCCACTAGTGAGAAAGCTCCAAAAAGAAACCTCAAGTAGTTCGTAGCAGCCTTCGGTGCACCTAAATCCTCAAGTATTATCCTTTAGCAGAATAGAGTCCTCATGTAGGAACCTTCAGCTCCAAGATCTTCACCACACATGGATCAACTCCGGTATCAATGAGAATCAAATTGAGCGATCTCCAATACCAGTGACGGGGACCACATATGCAATTCACCCGCTTAGTCCTGGCATGACCATAATTGTGGTGGTCACTTATTGTAGTCCACATTGGAAGCATATAGTAGATCAACCCTAGTTTCAGTTGTAGGTGGCTGGAAGCATCCGATCATCCCAAAAAACATAAGCAAGTCCATTTCTCTCACTTTTGGATTGAACCGATACATCCCCAGTATTACACTGGCAACAAGAAAAATATCACAGTTATTAAACATGTTTAAGAACAATATATCACTTCAAACATAAAAATTGAATATTTGGGTTAAATATGTTTCAGAATCTAACAAAACCAAAAAGATTTAAAATTATAAATAAAGAAAATATCACTGGACGAATGGGTGTTATTTGCCTAAATAAATTGGTTGCATAAGCTTCATCACATCTTATGACGGACTGTTTAATATAATTTACCTTTTTCACATGCTTGAAGTTTCAACTAATAATTTATGCAGCATCCTGTGGAAAAATAGGATTTATGTTGTAGCCCTTTGCCATTACAAACCTGAAAAGCCATGTCATCTGGGGTGCTATCTATAAAAACTAGTGAGCATAAGACAGCTCAGAAAACCCAATATCATGTGGTGAGGACTGAATCAGGAAGTTAAATGGTGGGTTATTCAAATCAGAGAATAAGATATTAGAAAAAAATAAACTAAAATTATTCTAATTCCACAATACCAATCAGGAAGTATACAAATAAACTCCTCATAGAGTCTCCCAAAAAATGTGTTTCCAAAATGAAACGCTGCTAGAAAAACAAGTCTCCAATAGAACTCACCTGCATCAAAAATTCAACATGGAGAATTGACATGTTTACAATAAAAGTCAGAACCCAACCATATCCCTCCAACCACCACACCCTACCCCTCAAACAATAGGTCTTCTAAATTGCCATTGCATCTCCAAATATTTGAACAAACTAACCTTAATCCCAATGAAAACTCCTACAAATATTAAAAGAAACATTATGTGATAATTTTTCAAGCCATTGAATTACAACATACCAAGTAGTCCCACTGAAAATTTTAGAAAATAAAGTCATCCAATGAAAGTTATGGCATTTACGGGTTTGAGTTCTTCTCTAGTGTGGCTGTTTCCACAACAACTTTCTCTTCATAAAATTCCAAGTATTAGATATTAGGTGGCACTTTGGTAGTCCTGAAAAAGTCATCTAGTGTAAATATAGATGGATTCTACTTTCATGGGAGAGGTGGGCATGATTATTTGATGGCACCTGCCTTAGGAGGACATTGTATACTGAACACAAAATTCCAAGTTTCCAGGGATTATTCCAAGAATGGAAATTTTACATAGTAGTGGATTTTAATTTGGTCCATCCAGAAATTGGTTATAGTTCTAGTTTTTCTTTGAAACTCATGCATTGCTTTCAGGGTAAAGGGGTGGAGAAACAGGTCAATCTGCAAAGAATGTGTTGGGGATTTCTGTGTGGGTGGAACAATGTGTTCCTTCAGTTTTTCATTGTTAGCCACATAATCCGATATTGACAGGTTTTGTATGGGAATTTTTGGATTAATAGGGTCATTAAGAGTGGTATATGGTGTAATATCAGAGTTTTTCAGCTCCGTCACTATGAGATTTTCTTGGTTCCACCAACATCGCCTCTTAGAAACATCATTGTTTGCTTCTGAATCAGGAGGCTTCCATTTAACAGTTAGAAAATAACGATTTTTTACAGTAACAACTTTTTCACCAAAAGATGAATAAGAACCCACAATGCTTTCCTCCAAATCAACAACATTTGGATTTTTATTTGTGTCTTCTACTTCATCAGAATTATACTTGGAGTCTATTTATTTAACATCTAGGGCATCTTCATCCATTGAATCATAAGAAGGAATGGGAAAGCTAGATTCTTGTTCATGAATTTGTAAAATTGTTGTGCTTAGTTTGACTAATTAAATAAAAGATTTTAGTGGAAAAATATAGCCATCTCAATACCACCTGATTACTTGAGTAGCTAGGCTATCCCAAAGAGACTACCTAGAAAACCTCAATGGCAATACAACCAACCAAGAGAAGCATATAAAAGAAAAGTCACCCATATGGGTCTGTGATTGAGCAAGGAAGAAAGACTCTTATGTGGGGTGATATGGGTGACCTACTGGTATGCGGAGTCAGATATGATATTTTATTGAGTGGCTTGGCAAGTACTCTATCTAATTAAATAATGGAAGTCCTAAATATTTTTTGATGTCATACTCACAAATTTTGGTACACTATTCATTCATTTAAAAATATTCACATGTTATGTTTAAATAAAGTGGAACTTCTTTTATATCTTTGTATTCAACCTCGTGTTGTTCCATTGTTCTTCATACCCTGATCTTGAAATATTTAGAAATATGTGATCCTCCATTTAAGTAGATAAGATCTTCAGGAACTAATACATGATAATTGGAAGCTCGTATACACCATAAGAACACTAGAATAATATGAACAAATAATTTTAAGGGAAGATATTGGATACACATAAAACTTTGATCACATCATAATTTATAGTGTATGACTTGGTGGCTACAATACTTTGTTTCACATATGACTTTGACCGAAATATGACTTTAAGAAAAATACAATAATAACTTGAAGGGATAAATGAAAGGCTTACACTTGTAATACTCTTGCCGCATGAGTCTTTGTGGAATATAACTATCATATCTTATAACTTACACATATCACTTACATGTAAAGTATGAATTTAAAATGGATAATCTACTATTGTTTTAAGAGTTAATCAATTAGAATAATGCTCTAAAGGAAGTGATTAACTTTGTTTCTTCCATGTGAATGGATATTAAATTAAAAATATATCATGATATGCTCTATCATGATTCATAAAAAATAATAAAGATGGAATATAATATGTATTTAAGGGATGATTTCATGACAAAAATGGAGATTCCAATATCAAAACTATTGTATGCATGCATTTATTTATATTCAGTTTTAAAACATTCATATATCATGGATAGAAAGAGGAATAATTCCATGATTTGTGTTGAAATGGATCTTGTTTAAGGATCATGTTCTCCCAGATACTACTATTGAAATGGGACAAGGATCATAATATTTAAAAAATGGTTAAATTTGGAAGGGGAACATACTTATTCATACTATTAGTTGGGTTCTCCCTGATGTGTATCTTAGTGACATGCACCGTCCCAAATTCAATAATATCCCTAACAAATTGGATTTTAATGTATATATGCTTTAATATACCATGAAAAAAATTGTTTTTAAACACATGTAATATAGACTGAAAATTACAATATAAAAAAATAGTAGATTCAGATAAGGGAAACTTACGAGTAATAACTTTCAACTAAATACCTTTTTAATGCATTTGGTCAAGGTTATGTACTCAACATCTATGGTGGAAAGAGAAAAAACTGATTGCATGTTACATTTCCAAGAAATTAGACCACTATAAGTAAAGATGATTTCAATTTATAATGACACTAAATTCAATTAATAATGAAACCTAATTCAATATCTGAACAACCTTTTAGTGCAATGAAAAACCATAGGTGTTAAGGATAGAGTTACAAAGACAATCTTGAAGAAAAATTTTAAACTGTATGAATATAAATAGAAACTTATTGTAACATGTCATTTTGTTGGAGTTAAAACTAAACACACATATTTATATTAATGGATTTATATATGATGTTAATTTTAATGAGGTTTTGGAGGTTTTTTCCTTGTGTATAATAATAAATGTGGATATCGAAATAAAAACACATTGGGTAGATCTATATTGACAACTCAACAAGAAGAAAAAAGGGTTATTCAGCTGATAGATATTTGAACGAACCTTCAATATCATGGGATAGAGAGATCATGGATATAATACCTCTTCAAATAGGTTGCAATACCCCCATGTCAGTGACCCATGCCAACTATGAGAAAAATGTGATAAATTTATAGCAAACTAGTGGGAAAGAGAGAAAATGAAACAAAGTCAAAAAGAAGATGCTTAGATAGGTTGGCTATGATGATTCACATCTATTGATTCCTAAAAATATTATCCTTTTTGATATGCATACTACTTTTGGAAAGGGATTTGAAGTGAATCTATGTTTCGAATTTGTATAAGATGCTAAAGAGGAATGAGAAAATCTTGGTCTAGTTGACTTCATCAAGGTTTGTGAGAATCATGAAAATGGTGTTGTACTGGTGAAGTTAAAGGATAGTAATGATGCATAAGTGCATAGAGGGATATTGTTTAGTGGAAGGGAGGTTGATTCTAGCATGGATGATGGGAGTGTCAGCTACAAAATGGTACGGGACATGCATGTTGACGCTTCCTAGCTAGAGAAGTTCAGTTCCAAAAAAGAATCAACCAATGAAGGTAAAACAAGGCTGAAACGAATAGATTATGCACTACCCTAAAACAGATTATGCACTACCAACACCTAAAACACCTACAAAAAACATGGACAAAATGAACAGAATATGAACTACCCTAAACTGAACAGATTATACACTACTATAAAATGAACAGATTATGCACTACCCATGAACAGATTATGCACTTCCCTAAAACTCCTTTAACAAAGGTGGATAAAATGAACTTCAATCGAGTCTCACAAACCCAAATCATAGAGATTCAACAAATAAAACACACAAAATAGGGATTTGGTTCGGATGTTTCATGCGAACCGCCAAGAATAGAAGGAAAAGAACGATGAAAAGAGAAGGAGAACATAGAATAGGACAAGTAATTATAACCTTGGGAGACCATCAGCTAAATTGGAAGAAGAGACGGCCAAATTACATTATCAGAGTAGGATGGAGGCACGTTGTTAGAGATACTCATGGCTAGGGCGTGCAACTTGAATAGTAAGGGGATGGGGGTGGGGCAGTTTCAGGGAGGAAAATTTAAAATGAGATGAAATATGATAATAATAATAATAATAAATTACGGGCTTCACACCCCATTTAGCAATACAAAATTAAATTAATCAGAATATAGCATGAATGAAAAAACATTAACACTGATGTGATCATTGTGGTTCAATACTTTTAATTTATAGAAGAGTCATATTATTAATATAATTTAAAAACAAATATCTTGATATATAATAAATTTATATATATATTTTATATAAATAAACATGTTTTAAACATATATATATATATATTCATAATAAAAAATTATATTATATAAATATAATGAAATTATATATAAGTGAATTTCATTTTTTAGTTTTTATTGGTGTACAATCGATCTTATTCAGGTTCTCAAAAATTATAATCATTTATCATCAGTTTTATATAAGATATATATATTATATATCATAAACATATATTTCTTAAATGAAAACATATGATTTTATGATTTTATTAAAATGATTATAATTTATAACATTTACTGAATATAATATACATATATCAAAATGTTAGTATTGATAAGATAAAGAAATATATTTAGTTATTGGTAAAATATTTTTTTCTGTTAAATGATCAATATCAACAGATATAACTATTGGTAAAAACAAGTGTTGGTACATGAAATCAATTCCAATATAACATAATATATATTGGAATTTCTCATTTTTACTAATAGATATATTATCTGTCAATAAATATTTGTTGGTATAAGTCATTTTTTATAGTGATACACATTAGCTACATTATCATACCCCAGAGAAACATAAAGTAAGAAGTTATATGTGATATAATATCTCTATAAGTAGAAATATTTTAAAAATAATATATATATATATATATATTAAATATATAATTAAAAAAATATATGAGAGGCCATGATAGAAAACAAATGACATTGGTCCATGAGGTAGTAGTCTACTATAAACATGAATGATGATTCCAAATACCATTTGATGGAAGAGGAGATGGATTTAGGCTATTAAATTAACATAATAAAATTTCCTTTTATGGTATATTATAGTGTTATTATATAATCATATTTTAATAACATTTTAAGGAGGTGGAATAAGTAAAACATGAACATAGTGAGGAATTTTACCTCTTATCAAACTGCCTCTTTAGGATTATACCTAAAGATTACAATAATGGATTTATGATAAAAATAAGGATTATAAGATGAGGGGATAGAATTTAATAAGTGATTTGGTAAGGTTTTTTTGAAATAATAGGTTTTGGAAGTGTAAATATGGGATGAGAGAGGGTAGATTTTTATAAGGTAGGTGGGTGGAACACTTGTAATTTTTGAAAAGAAAAAGGTGTAACCATGTTTTTCAATTGCAAAAAGGATAAAAAAAGGAACCTTATTGAAAATTACACCTGATAACATCTATATATGACCATTAAGTAGATTTTATAAATGTTTTAAACTCATTTTATCCTTTATTTTTTAGTTTAACCCTTGGTAAACCTATTTTCACCTTAACCGCGATAATTTTTTTTTTACTATTTTCACAATTCATTTTGGTAAAAATTAAAATTGAAATTATAAAATAATATAAATTATTCATATTCCAAATATGGTATCCATTTATTTAAATTTAACACACCAAAGTGGAAAATTTTAATTTAAAATAAAACCCATAGATGCGATGAAAAAGAGGATTTCCAAGAAGTGAATTTTTCAAGAAAAAACTAATTTTATATTAACTCTATGAAATGTAATAATAATTAAATTAATTTAAATAATATTTAGGTATATATAATCAAAAAAAATTATTTAAATCATTTCTCATTAGATATTATTTTAATTAATAAAAATTTATAAACATTATGCACTTTATAACAGTTTTGAGAAAAAAGCGCATTTTTAAACCCAAAAAAAGCTAATACTAAAATCCTAGATTAATTTGATTTAAAAGAAATTATTATATTAAATATAAACAAAGAACACTTATGTTAATTTAAATCTTATTAAAAACATAATGAGTCTTTTAAATTTCATAATTTATTAAAAATAAATGACATTTTTACAAAAATCGGTATTTTTCACTATTCACATAAAAATCAATATTTAAGTAAATATCACAAAATTTAACCCTAACTTAATTTTGTGATAATTTTTTAAAAAATTATATTTATTTTTTCAAATTAAAATTATATAATTTATAATTTAATATTTTAAATAAAACCTATTAATAAAAGATTTTAACTAAAACTCTTTCCTTTTTTTATTTAAAAAGGATTTAAATTTTTTGTATTAAATATAATTATATTAATTAAAATGAAATTTATTTATTATATAATTACCTAGTTTTTTACAATTTTTGAACTTTTCTAAATTTCTTCTCACAATTTTATTCACTTATTAAATAAGTGGGGATATCTTTCCCTCATATCATTTTCAGATTCCTATGTTGCCTCTTCAACAATATAATTTTTTTCATAAAACCATAACCCAGTGAATCAACTTATTCTGTAACCCATTAGCTCTAAAGTCAAGAATATGAATAGAATATTACTTATAATAAATTTTACCTTTAAAATTACCTAATTCTTGGTTCAAAACATGATATGAATCTGGTACATATTTTTTTAACAAAGAGTCATGGAAAAAAATTGTGTGACTAGGATAATATTGTAGGAAAAGCAACTTGGTTAGAAATTGATCAAACATACTCTAGGATTTAATACAATCCAATAAATAATGGAAATATATTTCCCTTTTAAAAAAATTAATAATAATGTTCCATGGAGATACTTTGAAAAATAGATGATCACCTATCTCAAAAGAAATTTATTTCCTCTGGTTATCAGTATAAGTTTTCTACCTACTCTGAGTCATCCTCATATGTTTCTAAATAAATTACATATTTTTGGACATTTCCTCTACTAACTATGACCCCATAAACTTTATTTATTCTACTTCATACCAAAAATATGGTGTCTGGCACAAATTTCCATATAATTCCTCAAATAGTACCATTTTTATATTTGATTGGAAACTAAGAAAACTCAACCAAAGAAATATTTTGGTCCCAACTTACCTGTTAATCCATTGAACTTGTGTGAGGCATATCTTCCATGGTCTGAATCATCCTCTTATAATTACCATCGGTTTGAGGGAGGAAATCAATACTGAAATTTAATTCAATACCCAATGATTTTTTATGCCCTTTCCAAAAATTAGTGGTGAATCTAGGACCACAGTTTGATACAATGGAGAGAGGAAGTCCATGAAACCTAAATATATCCTTTAGATTATATTGATAAAGCTGATGTAAATACATAATATCTTGAATGGGATTAAAATTTTTAGATTTATCTTATAAATAAACAATCATCCATAATTGAATTGTAACCTCTAGAATTCTTTTGATGATACCACCATGAAATACATTGATATATTTTCCCATTTCTACTTAGTCATTGAAAAATCATAAAGTATCCCTTTTGGTAATTATCATTCTTCTTTAACCTACTGACAAGAAAAACACTTCATCTTAAAGTCAACAACATCTCTTTTCATTCCATCCTACCATTAATACTCTTGAAGTTCACTATACATCTTAGTGCTTCCCAGATTAACAGAAAATAAATAACTATGAGCTTCAATCAACAACTCTTTCTTAAATAGGGAATAAAATGAAACACATAATATTTTTACATATTGTAAAAAACCTTCTTCATAAATATTAAAATAAATAAAATCACCCTTCTTAAGGGATTCTACCTTTTCCAAAAATGCATCATCCTCCTTCTGATCTATCTTAATTCATTCAGACAAAGTTGACTCCACTTAAACCTGAAACAAACAAATTATGTATCTATATCAAAGTCATATTTAAAAAATTCATCAAATAATTAACCAGAGGTTCATATGTCCATTGTTTACTTGATGATTATGCATAATGTCATAACCATGTACTTCCAATGAAGCATCACTGTTGATGAAAAAAATTTCTATTTCTAGAAGGCAGTTCCAAAAATAGAGTATTAACCAATTTATTTTTTTTATTTCATTTAAAAAATCATGTAAATCTTTTTTCTAAATGAATTTAACTCCTTTTCAGGTTAACTTAGTCAGTAGGCTAGACATCCGAGCAATGTTTTCAACCAGCTTCCAGTTTTAACCCACTAATATAATATAACTATGAATCACTATGATAATTTTGGTTCTTGTTAATTATTTGAAATTTTTTGTTTTATTAGGGTCAATAATTATACAATTTTTTGAAAAAAATCCAAATAAATAAATTTTCTACAACCAAAATTCACACATACTAAATTTACCATATAATTTATTTTCTGTTAAGGTTTTAAAAATAATCGTTATGTGTGTTTTATATTCCTATTTACTTTTAGAATATTCCAAAATTTCATCAATAAATACAATAGAAAAACTATCCAAGAATTCCTGGAAAATTCTATTCATGAGGTTCATAAATACAAATGGTTCATTATAAAACCCCAAAAATATAACTAAAAACTCATAATTCCCATACGTAGTCTAAAATGTAGTCTTAAGAGTGGAATCCTTCATCACCTTTAGCTTATGGAACCTAGACTGTAACAACCTAATACAATAAATTATTTTAATTTTATAATAAATTTTTTTTTCTATCTTTCTTTATACTCAACACCTTTTTAAGCTTATGATATACAAAACAAGGGATTAGCTTACACCCAAGGTTGGGTTTTACTGCCTTTTAATAGAAAACCTAATGTAAAAATAAATTTTGACACTTTAATAAATATTATATGTAACAAAACATAATTTTTTGATTCAGAATATCAAAATTATATTATGGTTAATTTTTGATATTTTTCTAAGAAGTTTCATTTTTTGATGAATAGTAAAAAATCCTGCATTTTAGTTAAAACCCATCTTTTCATATAAATACATATTAGTGTAAAATTATACTTTAGATTGGTTTTTAAATTCATAATAGATCAATTATGATTATATTAATCTAATTTAGGTCATTGAAATAAATATTATATTAAAATTAGATATAAATAATTATTGAACTTTTGAACGTTTCAACTTTAAAAACACACTTTCTCTCCAAGTGTGTAGGATTTGTGTCTATCATAATTTCTCCACTTCTGTGATTTTAATTTTGAAAAAATGAATATACATAGTTTTAATTAATAATATATTTTTATTCTAACAATATCATCTTAAATTTTAACAAAAAATATTGGTGAAAGTGATTAATATTAATTACGGTGATTAAAGTAAAATTAAGATTAACAAGGGACTAATTCTTAAGCATACGAACCACAATGACTTAGAAACTTGTAGAAAAGCCATTGTATGAAAATAATTCAACCATATTATCACATGGTTAGAATTTTATGTCTTATTGGGATATTATTAAAAGGAAGTTCCCTATATAAAACAGTAAGGAGAAAGACAAAAAGTGAACCTTCCTTACCTTTAACATTTACAAACAACTAAAATATAGAAAAAAAAATCAAATTTCCAGTCATACATTTTATTTTTAAAGATAAATTGATTATTTTTATCATAATAATTTATCAATAATATTTATAGATGGTTCTATTATTTAAAATGCATATCAAATGCCAATCTAGGTATTAGTTAGTTAATAATTAACAAAATTAAATGATAATATAAATATTAGAAGTGAAGTAGATTGATATAATTATTTTATTTAATTATTTTTCTAGATTAAAATATCATGTTACACTTCTGTAAAATTAATATATTTTAATTCCAATAATTTTTTGATATTTTAAAATTGAAATTAAATAAATAATGTCAAAATTAACATCATTGTTATTTTACAACAAATGATATTTTATTAAATGATTTAAAATTAATAAAAATAAAATATTCATAAAAGTTATATTTAAGTGTTAATAGATAATAAATATGGTATATTAATCTACCAATTTACCTTTTATAATTAACATATTGACCCATATACTTTAAAAACACTATTAGCACGGTGTGAGATTAAGTAGTGTTTTAGCGTGTCATATGCGCTTGTTCTAAGATTAATTTCCTAAACACATGAGTTTTTTATTTTAAAAACTACATATAATATTAATAATTAAATTGATTTATATTTTATATTAAATCTCACTTTAGTTTATTCTTAATTGTAAAATTACGTAGGTTTGAAAACTATATGCTTTAATAAAAACCAAAATGTTAAAATTGGGGAATCATAGATGTTAAGGAACCAAATTATTAAAATGCCCATATCTTTTTTATGTTGGAGGTTTTTATTGACCATAATTCCCATTTAATTCGTTATTTTTTAATTTTCGAGACACATTAGTTAAGGTATACCACCCATCAATGAATTCCTTCTCGTATTTATAAGAGTGCCACTCCCCCTGCCTTATAAAAGGCCAGCACCCCTCCCACTTCATCACACCTCTCAAACAACTAAGGTTCATCCAATATATACTAAATTAACTTTTTAAAATCCCTCCCATAATCATTGAATCCTTTCTTTCAGTATAAATTAATCCAAGTAATTCTTTCAGTAAAAATCAAGAGGATGTACCTAATTAAGATGTAACATCTTTCCTTAAACTCATTAGTTTTATTTCCTTTCACCACACCCTAAAATATTATTATTCAATTCTTATATAACAATAACGGTAACCTCAATATACTATGATTTTTTTATTTTAAGATTTCTAAATTCTCCTACAAACACTTCCATCTAATGGTTAATGAACATATTGTTTACGTGTACAAGAAACAATCACCTCACAAAAAATGATTGTTCATTTTTCCTTTACTGCCTCTCATGGTGGAGATAATGATAGAAACTAGGTTTATATTTTATAAATATGAAATCTATTATGTATTTATGATTAATTATTTTATAACACATACTACTATACTTTTCACTTTGTATAAATACAATAACATCGTTTGTGGAAGTGTGGACTACTGCCCCATCAAAGTAAGGTGACTCGTTCACAATATACATGAAATGTATAAAGGATAGTTTTAATAAAAAATATGTAACATATATGATTTATATATTATACTGTAATTTTAATATAATTATATATTATTTACATTTCATTCTTTTAATACAAAAAATAAGTGAAAGTAGTGTTCATGCGTACATACAGCCTACCGTCTTCATGAATGGTGCACATTATTTCTTATCTCCAAATATTAGAGACAATTATAAATACATATATAATTAATATATATGATAATTAAATCGAGGTTTATATTATAGAAATTATTAAATCATTATCTATGTAATAGTGAAAAAATAAGTAGTCAAAACATACATGAGAAAACTAGATAATTTAAACCTGAAATAGTGAGAATAATGAAAGACTATTAACAAAAGGGTAATAAGATATTATAGGAAGATGATACATGAAAATATAAATGTTATTTTGGTTTTGGTATATGTTAGTAACATATTTTAAAGCACTATACATGTGGATAAATACCACACAGCAAAAAGAAGTTTAAGGTAAGTGATTGTTGTCTCACTTTTATTTCTATAAGTCATACACCATTAACACCACTTACTTAATTTGTGTAGTGTACCTACAAACCCTTTTGATATAATAAATCATGAATTATTTTATTATCATGGTATTTAAATGTTTAATTTTAAGATCATTACTTTTGGGTATTCCAATTCATATGTTACCACAATGGTAAGGTATTTTATCTCAATTTACATTTTATTGAGACTTATTTGTTGTTATGAACCAATTCACTTTTATATGGTCTATATAATACACTTTAACATGTTATATAATGAATCTCCTTATTCTCATGATATTATAAGTCTCATTTAATTCATGAGGAATTATGATTTAATTGTTTCAATGTGGTATGAGACACTTTGGATTGTTTAATGATTATTTCCTCAACAATGTTTTAATGATATTTAAATGGTATTCACTTTCATCATTATTAACAACCCCTGTTGTTATATATCCTCCACAAGGGAATAATTGAGAAACCATTTTATTTATTCAATATAGATATTTTATGATAAATCCAATTATTTATTAATTAATTAAATTATTTTACATATGATAAATGCATTGGATTTTGTATGTGATGGGGGGACCCACTATATCCCCTTGATGCATCAGTATGTTTCATTAGAAAACTAGATATGGTTTTGGCCAAGGCCTTACCCCTTTATTATATTATTGGCATGAAGCATTGAAAATAATAGATTATTGGCATGGATCCTTGAAAATATTAGATTATTGGCATGAAGCCTTGAAAGTATTAGATTATTGGCACAAAACCTCAACGATATATTTTAGATATAGATTATTATACATTACATCATTATGTATTTAGTTATTCCTATTCTATGTGATTATTAAATTAGTTATAATATCAATGGTCAATTTTCAATCTCATATTATTGATTAAATAAAATATATTTCAATTATATACCTTCCAATGTTGATTTATTCTCATTTTTTCATTATTGTTTCCACTTTAATTACCCTTACACATAATTTGATGTCCCCTTTATTATTTTTTTATTTCCCCAGGTTATGAAGAGAAATACTTTGAATGAGTTTCAAGGATTTTATTTATTTCATTTTATTATGTATCATGTTTTTATTTTATACTTCCCAATGTATTATGGGTATCATGTATGTAATACGTCTATCCAAGACTGATAAAATGATTAGTCTTTTAGGATTTGATTCATTGTATTCATACCAATGTAATAAAGTATTACAACGAATACGAGATTCTGGGGTTGGGGCATTACAGTTGGTATCAAATGAATTTTAGTATTAACCTTGGGAAATATATTTAGAAAACATAGATTATAAAACATAACCCTATGGTATAATTTTAGGATAAGTATATAAGTGTGTCCTGTAATTTTAGTATGGTAAAGATTGTGTGGGTATTCAATGAAATACATCCCTGTTGGGATACTACATGTAGATGTTGTTCTGTCACATATGTACCTAGGAGTAACAACTCTGTCAAGGTGTGTCGGGCATGACTCAGTGTAACCTGGTACACAAAAATAGGCCTTACTACGCACCTGTTTTGACACACCTATAGGATATGCTTAGGATAATTCATATTGTCTTTACCTACCATTATGGCTGATTTATAAGTAATGATATCCCAAAATAATCCATGTGTATGACTATGACATTAACTGTGTATAAATTTCATAATTTATGTTATTACATATTTAGAGTTATACAAAGTTCAAAATTTTATGAGCTAATATATTATATTTCGTTGTTTTGAAATGGAACCTGGAAGGAACAATGGTATTATTACTCATGGAAAATATAGACATTACCTTGAAGAGGAAATCGATACAGTTGGTATTGGAACTGATAATGTTGAAGATATATTAGGGAATCTTAATCATATTATAACATTTATCCTTTCCCAAATATAGTAACCTGTTCCACAATAAGACTCTCCGCTTTTGGATCACTTTATGTGATAGAGGCCCCCATCCTTTAGTGGGACTACTGATACAATTACAGTTGATCAATGGATTAAGTCTTTGGAGAAGATATTTTAGGTTTTGGGATGTGGTGAAATGGAAAAGGTTACACATAAATTGTATTGTCTCCTAGACGATATTGATCAATGGTGGTCATTGATCTAAAATACCAGGGAATAAGAAGAGATATAACTAATGAATTGGAAATTTTTTTAGGAGACATTAGTCCATAAATAATTCCCTCACGAGTAATAAATTATGATGAAGAAAAAATTCCTTAGTTTAAAGAAAAAGGAGGAATAAAGTGTTGTGGAATATGAAGCTACCTTTCCAAGGATAGAAAGTTTTTCTACTGATTTCATACACAACATGGAATGCAGTATTGATCATTTATTTGAAGGAATTATGATATTTCTTCTAATGGAACTAGTGTATCCAAACATTTATTCATACAATGAAATAATTTTATGTGCTATCAAGATAAATAAAAAATTCTCCATGTTTTATGGATTCAAAGGGAAGTAAGATAAGTAGAGGATATTAGAGAAAGATGTGAATAAATGGAAAAAGGGAAACTGGGATTTTCCTACATGTGATACTTCTGTAAGAAAACACCTTGGTATATTCTTAAAAGGGGAAAGGAGTTTGCTTCAAGTGTGTAGAAAATCCCACCATGCTCAGGATTTCAAGGGTAAGAAAAAAATTTCTAATGTTCAGTTCTTTTAGAGTAAGGATATGGGGAACTATGAAAATTAATTCCCCATGCACCAAGAGAATATACCCCTATGTAAGATAAGGGGTCAAGGTCAAGCATATATTATTAACAAAAATGAAGTGGAAGGATTAATGTACTTTTGTATTTTAATCTAAGAATTATATTTTACTAGTATTTTTTTGATTATGTTCTCATCATATTATTTATGAAATATATAAGGATTGTACTACAATATTTTGTCATTAAATATTATATGTAATATATTTAATGTTACCATGGAAAGTGATTTGTTATCAAGTTAAACATTTTGAAAAAAAACATAGTTGAGGGAAATATAAACCTTGATATGTTTCTAATTTTGAGACAATGATGTTTGGAAAAAAGTTGACTGTTATTGATAAAGTAAATTGGATAATAATAACTATTATGTAAATGATTCTAAAGTGTTGTATCATGATATTTTGTAAAGGTTAACAGTTTATGAAATGATTTAATTTTAACTTTGGATGTGGTTTTTGAGGTTAATGTAATACATCACCATATGATACAACCTGTTCTAAGTGATGAATTTAAAATAGATCAAATTGAAATAAAAGGATAATATTGTCTTTATAGAAACATATATTTACTTATATACTTATATTCTTAGAATGAAGCCTTGATAGTAATGTATTCTTAGCATGATGCCTTTAAAATATTTGTATCATGGAATGAATCCTTGAAAGTATTAGATTCTTACCATGAATCCTTGATGATATATTTTAGATATCCATAATTATTCATTACATCATTATATATTTAGTTATTTATATTTCATATGATTATTAAATTAGATATAATATCCATGGATATGTTTCAATCTCTTATTATTGATTAAATGGAATGTGTTTCAATTATATACATTTCCTTGTTGATTTATTCTCATAGTTTCATTATTGCTTCCGCTTTACATACCCTTACTGGGAATTTTAGATAAACCTTATTATGTTTTATTTCCCCAGGTTATGAAGAGGAATCATTTTAATGAGTTTCCAAGATTAATTTTATTTCATTTTATTATGTATCATGATTTTATTTTATATTTTCTAATGTATTATGGGTATAATGTATGTAATCTAGATTTCCAAGACTACTAAACTGATTGGTCATTCGGGATTTGATTCCTTGTAATCGGGAAAATGTAATAAAATAATGTACCATCTTTGGGATTCTTGTTTTGGCGGATTACATGGAACCTATATTAACATTTGAAAAATATTGAGCTCCAAGGAGCTGATAAAAAAACCATCGATATGAGAGAAAGGATACTTGTTCTTAATAGTGATATTATTCAAAGCTCTATATTGAATTAAAAGTCTCATTAAACCATCTTTATTTTTAATGTAAAAGAACTGGATCACCCCATGGTAAAATTAAAATTCAAATGAAAGCTTCATTTAACAAATTCTGCAATAACTTTTTCAATTATAAAACTAATACTTGAACCATTCGATAAGGGGGTTTAAGAATAAGATTATCATCAGAAACCAATTCAGTAGTAATCCCAACATCTCGATCAGAAATAACCATTAGAAAATAATCTAGAAATATATCCATTTATTCATTAACTAAATGCACATCACTAATTTAAATAGTGTCTTCATTTTCAAAAATTTGAGCTAGATAAATTTCACTTCCATCTTTAATTAATTTCTCAGCATCTTGGAAAGTTATCAAATGTATGAAATAATTAAACATAACTTTATTATCTATAAAATATTTATTATTATGAAATAATGAAATCCAATACATACCAAGAATGACATAAAATTATACTATGTCATCTTCAACAATATTTTCAAGAGAGACCACCCAACTAGTAATAATAATACGATTCCTATAAATTTTTGTTACTTTAATGATTCCACCTAGAGTTTTCACCAAAAGATCTATATTATTTTACTTTATTGATATTCAAATTTTAGATATAAATTTATATGAAATGAAAGAATGTAAAGATCCATAGTTAAATGGGGCACTGGTATAATTCGAATAAACAATTATCTTTCATTTCACCACTTCATTCGACAGTCCAACATCCACTATAGTAGTAGAAAATGAAATTCATACACCTTTATCTTTCTAATTATGATGATTTACATCTTATGGAACTAAATTTGGGAACATGTTAGCATAATTACCCAACTTTTTGTATCTAAAACACCTCAACATTGGATGGTTATCAGTTACCTAACTATTTTGTTGTTTAGGACTCTTTTCATTATAATCCCGAGCATTATAACCAAACTAGCCACACTAAAAACATATTCCAGATCCTATCAAACATTACATGAATTTTAATTTACCACAAATGGAACATTTTAGAGGATTAAATATGTACTTATTATTTAGTTTCTTCTTTTTTTCCTTCATACTTTACATTTTCTTATTGTTTTCTTCTCGAGGAACATACGTGTCAGAAAACTCTATCTCAACTTTCTCGACAAAACAACCCACTTTTTCAGAAATTTTAAATTCTTATATGGAAAATCATATTAATAATCATGGTTTCAACCCAAATTAAAATATAATAATTTTACTATTATTGTCCCAAATAATATGTAGAACATACCTATCCAATTTTGCGAAGTTTTCTTCATATGTAGCTGTAAAATCTTCAAATTTTTGCATCAATTTTAAGGGTTTTTTCCATCCTTAGATGAGAAAAATGTGGGAAATATTTCTCAAGGAAAATATAATTAAAAGTATCCTATTACATGATAGAAAGATCATATTTCTCTCTGGTATTCGTAAGTAAAGACCATTGTTGATCAGCTTCATCTACAAAATGATAAGCAATAAGAGTTTCCTTATAATATTCCTAACAACCAATGAATTCAAATTTATTATATATGGAACTAATCCATACTTAGGCTACCACGGGGATAGATGAAACACTGAATGATCATGGATATTATCTCATTAAATGATCTATTATAGAAACGTTCCTTCATGGTTGATCTGGTTCCTCTCTAGCATCGATACCACCAACATTTATAGCTTGTGTCAACTAATCCAGCATAGTAAATAACTATTATATTCCAATTCCAACCATCGTCCGATGATTATTTGGAAGGAAATTTTCATCTTGGTGCCTTACCACTATAACTTCCCTATTTCCTCTATAGAAAACCATTCTGAACAGATATTGGTTAGATAAAGAAACTTGGTAATATTAAAATGATATATCATTTATTCTTAACCATAATGTAAAATCTTTCAAGGGTATACAATTTACCTTATCCTAACATATAAATTTATCTAAACCATCCTTTGATACCAACTATAATGACCCAGCCTTAAACATTACATAAAATTTATTTTTATAATAAGAATTCATTCTCTTACATTTGAGGATATTTTTAAGATTATATTTCTGGAGAATTAGGTCATAACTCATACATAGATAACCATAACAATAAAAATTAGAAACTTTTGATTAGTATCCATTTTTTCCACAATGAAATACTTCTAAAATAAAACAAGATTTTGTTTCATAAAAAATATTCATAATTATTAAATTCACTTCTTCCTCTCCCTTTATCATCCTTAAGCCCTAATAAATTATTATTAAAATTTGGGATGGGAACAAATATCTTAGTAAGGGACATAAAAAATAGTTAGTCCTATGAAATGTTTAAAAACCCAGGAAATGTTTTACCGTTATCTCCATGTTCTTAAAGAGAAATAAATAAATAATTTTCATATAAAAATAAACTTTTTTCTCAAATAAAATCACAAAAACCCATAGTAATCTTATACAAACCCTTTTTTGGAAACTTAGATCATCACATTCATAACCCATTATAATCCCATTTTATAAGTAATTTGAGTCCAGTTAAATATATAGGAGAAACCCTTTGGAAACTCCATCTTTCTCTCCTGTTAAAACAAGGAACATCACCCAATGCACCATAGAATTATTTAGGTGCACCAATTATATAGTGTATACCAGGCTCACCAGATTCAATCTGGGTGCACCCATCAGATAAATTATAATGGGATCACTCGATTCTATATGGGTGTACCAATTTGTTATGTACAATGGTCAAGAACCATATCATGAATAAAACATTTTTTTTCTTTCAAATTTTTATCCTAAAACATGTAAAAACTCTTTTAAGATTGTAGGAATATAAATTTCTGATATCAAAATACCCTTTTCTTTTAAAATCCAATTTGTAATACTAAAATAACATTTTATTTTGAATACCCATTTTCAATACCGAAATACCCATTTCTTTTGAAAAAGAATTTTAAATACCAAAATACCCAATAAAAGGGATAGAATGATTTTATCTGAATCAAACATAAAATATTGTAAGGGAATTAAAACTTCAAATAATGGTTACAATAGTGTAAAAGTTGTTGTTGTTTTATACATTAAAATAGAAAATTACTTTTGTAATTATTAAAGAATGTCAAAAATTCCATACATGGATTTATTTTTCAAAAACATTGAAATAATGATAAAAAAGCAAATTTTTTAAACTCTCATATAAATATAATTACATTCATATATTCATTTAAAAAAAATTTAAATAGAAGAAAATATAGTTTTATGGAAAATTTCGAAAATTGACTTTTTTCAAAGAAATGTCTCTTACCACTTCTGAAACATTTGAATCATAAAGACAGTGAAATAATAACATTAAAAAACATTAAATATATTGAGAATAGATAAATTCATGATATAAAATTTCAAATGGTCTTAATATGAACCTCATAAAAGAATATAGGTGCATAAAATAAAAATATGCCTCAACAAAAGGAAATTGAGGTGAAGTCCCATACCTTGAGTTCGATTCATCGTGCCCATTATTTATCAATATATATAATGAAATTATATCAATTATTTAATTTATTAATAACTTTTTTCAATTTTATTATTAAATTCACCTCCCTTATTACCATGTGATATATTATTAATTAATCAATTAAATTTACGTCATATGTTTCGATGCTATTTTCCTTATGTGTCAAAATGTCTTCAGTAGGTTGACTATTGGTGCAAGAGTTAATTATTTAACCATCTACAACATAATAATCATAAAATGATTATACTTTTTATACATTAATTATAATTTTTAAAACCAATCATGAAATATGGTTATGAGAAATGAACTGTGTTACGATCATGGAGACGGTTGGTCGTACGTACACATGTGTTGCATTTCCATTTTTCCGTGATTATTATGTAATAGAGGTAAGTAATATTTTATCTTTCCAGAATGATAATAATATAAAAATATATTATATTATTTCTTCAAATATACTTATATATATCATTATTGAGGTTTTATTATTTAAAAAAATAATCACATCACTTTTTTGAGCCAGTATTCTACACAAACACGAATGACATTATAATTTTTAAGAGTAATAAATAAAATGATAAATTATATTTTCATAATAATTATTATGTTACGAATATAATTATTATTTTATATATATCACATATATTTATTAAATTTTCATTATTATATTTCGTGTAAATTATTTTTGAAAAACTAATCTCATCGCTTCGTGAGGTGGTAGTCCATCGTACACACGAGCGATATTATCGTATCCACCATAGAATGGAAAGTAAGAAGTTATATGTGATATAATAAATAAATAAGTATAAATATATTAAAAATATGATATATATTTTTTAAATCCTTCATTTAAATAATCTTTGAGAGGTGATGATTGAAAATGAATGACATCGGTTCGCGAGGTGGTAGTCCACCGTACACATGAATGATAATTTTGTATCCCATTTGATGGTAGAAGAGATAGATTTAGTTCATTAAATTAAAATAATAATATATAAATATATGGTAGATACTTTTATTATTAAATAATCATTGATAAATAATATTTTAATGAGGCGGAATAAGAAATAGAAAAAACATATTGTTTTGGAATTTTACCTCTTCTCAGACCCCCTCTATAGGATTATACCTAA
Organism: Viscum album; assembly: GCA_963277665.1. Classification (NCBI taxonomy): domain Eukaryota; kingdom Viridiplantae; phylum Streptophyta; class Magnoliopsida; order Santalales; family Viscaceae; genus Viscum; species Viscum album. The sequence continues at coordinate 2,081,563,843 of OY728122.1, read as the reverse complement.
AGTATTAATATAATAGATTTATGATAAAAATTTAGATTATAGGATGAGTAGATTTAATTTAAGAGTTTACTTGGGTAGGTATTTTTCAAAAAAATGGGTTTTAGAAGTGTGAATAGGGGAGGAGAGGGTGTGTCCTTTTATAAGTGAGGTGGGAGACACAATTGTAATTTTTAAAAAGAAAATGGTGTACCCATGTTTTTCATAAGAAAACAGGATAAATAATGGACCAATATAGACCATTATAAATGATAAGGTAAAAATATTTCCATAAAATATATTTTAGATAAGTTTTTAGGTCATTTTAACCATTGTATTTTCAATTTAACCCCCAAACAAACCCATGTCCACCTTAACTACAGCAATTATTTTTTCATATTTTCACTATTCATTAGTCTAAAATTAATTTGAACATATTAAATAATATAAATTTTACTTATTAATAATATTTAATCCATTTTTACAAATTAAATTCATATAAGTGGAAAATTTTAATTTAAAATAAAATCAGTAGATGTGATGAAAAAGCAGTTTTTCAAGATGTGTATTTTTTCAAGAAAAAGATAATTTTATACTAACTATATAAAATTTAATAATAACTAATTGAATTTAAATTAATTTTTATGGATATATAATCAAAATTTTTCTTTTAAATAATTACTCATTATATATTTTTTTAATTAATTAAATTTGAGAAACACTATGCACCTTACAAAAGTTTTTAGAAAAATACCATTTTAAACCCAAACAATAAACTTATACTAAAATATAATATGATTTTGATTTTAAATAAATTAAATGGATTAAATATAACTAAATAAAAAATATTTAAATTTAAATCATATTGAAATCATAAAGGGACTTTTAAATTACTTAATCTATTGAAAATAAATAATATTTTTACAAAACAAAAATCAGTATTTTTCACTATTCAAAAAAATCAATTTTTTCTAAAAAAATCCAAATATTCACCCAAAGTTAATTTTGATATTATAATTTAAAAAATTATATTTATTTTTTTAAATTTAAATGATATAATTTATAATTTTATATAAAACATTATAATAAAAGGGTTTTTTTTAATTATTTTATTTTTGATTTAAAAAGAACATAATATTTTTATAAAGTATATAAATATGTTAATAAACATGAAAGTGATTTATTATTTCATTACCATGGTTTTTAAAAGTATTTTTCTTTAGAAATAATATGAATGATGAATCTCTTTGACTCATTTGTGAACAATGTAGTATGAAATAGTTTATGTAGAGTCACGTCTCCTCTGTTTACTACATTCCTCGGTCTATTTATGAACCAAACTAAAAATGGATATTTTATCCCTTAAATATATTGATAGAATCTACACTTGGATGTAGGTTTCATTATACTATAGAAAATTAAATTCATGTAATTCCCAAATGATTGTTAGAATAATATGCAATAAGTATATCCTTAAAATTTGGTAACAAATTCCTTGGAAAACACCCATAATTCAGGTGAAACAAACTCTTTATAATACAAAAACAATTCCATTTTGTACATTTATCATTTGAATTTCTCATGATAATTTTCTAGAAAAAAAATTCACATGTATTTAAAAAAGATAATTATTATCCATATAAATTATATTCTTATTATATAAAACAAAACGAATGTATGTTTAGATAAATCAATACCTTAGTTAATAAGCCATATTAATACCCTTGAGAAACACCCTAATAATATTCAAGACACACTCTTCATATCTCAAAAATTTTACTCTTAAATATCACTTTTTCCAGAATATAAAGTGGAATTATTAATCCCATTTAAATCTTATCAAATACATCATAAAATAGTTTCAAATGTGTTCTTATGGACTCTAGAAAATTAATATTTAATTTTGGAACAAATAGAACATTAAAAATATTCATATTAAACTTTTAGAAAGTATAAATGTAAAATAATATGGAAAAAACATATTTCAATGTTTATAACATTATATATAAATTGAGAATAATCTTTGTGCTTCCCTTATGTTAAACACAAATTCTACATTAGGGTAACATATTTTCATGATTACATAACTTTCTAACCTTAAATAACTTTTAGAGAACCCTAATTGCCTTTACATGAGAATTAGGTTACCCTTATGTTGGATTTAAAAATGTTTTTTTACCCTTACAAAAGTGTGGTTTAACTTTCATAAGCCTTAGATTACCCTTATGTGGGTTTTGAAAAAAAATCGGTACCCTTATGCGAGTATAGATTACCCTTCAATGAGCTATAGAATGTAAGGGTTACCATTACCCAAGGTTCATATTACCCTTACATAGGCTATAGAATTTATAGTTTACCTTTATGTGAGACATGGAGTACCCTTACACAGGTTCAATTGCCTTTATTAAACTATATAACTACCTTTAGAGAAGTATACCTTCATGAAATTATACCTTTATTCAAGCATTAAAATTTAAATGTTACCTTTACAAAACTAATGAAATACATACATTATTTTTATATAAACACTAAACTCCCTTTACACAAGTACTGAACTACTAATACACAATTACTAAACTAAATTTACATAAGTACTAAACTGCCTTTATGTAACCCATTTAAACCTAAGGTCCCAATTACATAAATCTATAGAAACATTTATAAGTGATATTTAAAGGTCAAAATGACATAATTAGTCATGGATATTTACATAAAACATATGAAAGATACTATAAACACCTAAAACATGAAATAGAAAAAAATATTTTAAACAAATAAATATAATAATCAAAGTAAAGTCTATAGTAATCACTATATAAGATAACAACCTAAAGATAAAAGTTAATAAATCTTTGAGAAATTATAATTACAGAAATAAATGTATTAATATAACACCTAAAAAAGATATAAGAAATTATAATTATAAAAATAAATATTAATAAAGTTGTGAGAAATTATAATTACACAAATCAATAACTTAAGACTTATGTAAAATAAAACAAGTAACATTTTCAAAAATTATAATTAATCACAATATGGTATTTTGTAATTATAAAAACATAATTAACTAAATGTGATTCAAGGAGACACATTAACATTCTCCCTCGTATTGATAATTACAAAAAAATTTGTAATTTATAAAATTCTCCCCCTTTTGAAATTATCAAAAAGATAATGTTTTAATAGAAAATAAATTCCCTCTTTGAAATAATAGTTTTTATCTTTATCTTAATTAAATAAATATTATATTTCATAAAAATTGTGAAAAACATAAAAAAAACAAATTTCAAACCATGTGCTAAGGATCCACTGTAAAACATCCATAGTTATAATCTTGAGTGATATGTAGTGAGCATAATTTTAAAATCTGTTTTTGAAAAATAAATAGAAACCATTAATAAAATATACTTTTATACATAATAAAAGTTTAAACAATAAGTTGGAATCAACTAGTCTATATGAAGAGACATAAAATAGTAATATGAGAATCCAATTTTTCCAAAATATAATAATAGTAAACTAAAAAATCAAGATTTTAGAGATTTCATGGAAATTTAAAAACATCAGTATGTAAAAAAAATTCAAGGTCCCTCTAAATTTTATAAATAAATTTTATTTTTCTTGATTGTAATATAATCATATTTTTTCTATAAGATAAAACTAAAATTTTCTCAATATACAGACATTAAAAATGAAAATATGTACAAAATAAAAAACATGATTATTTATGCTTAAACTATTTCAAATAGATTTTAAGAACTATAAAATACACATTTTAAACATGTACAACTGATTATATTTTATAATAAAACGATATAAATCCCCTCGATTTCCTTTTCTATGCACTAATGTGCATACTTAAAATTTTAGCATGCCCAAATAAAAACCAAATTCCAACATTCTTAAAGTAGAATTTATACAAGAATGATTTTATAAGAAAATTTCAAAATTAAAATTATATTTTCTCCCCCTTAGTTGATGAAATATATATATATATATATATTACAATTAAAACTATTATTAATTTCAATTGAAAAATTTCCTCCTTAAATCGAGCTACATTATTAAGAATAAATATTCTAACTTAAAAAAATTCATTTCTAGCTTAGTTAAAATAGTGAAGATAACTATTATATACACACAAATATCTTGATAAATAATATTTATAATTATAAAAACCTCTATATATTTTAATTTTTAAAATACATTATTTAATTCAAAATACATCATTATTAAACTAAATATATTTAAAAAGTGAATTACAAATATATAAAATGAATGTTTAAAATTTCAAAAGCTTAGAGTATTTTTAAAAATAGGAAACTAGTATTTGTAACGCCCCGACCCTAGTTACCCAGAGTCGGTGCATTATTACATAACATTGGCATTATCATGAGAAAGATCAAGTCTCGAAAGACCAATTAGTTTAGTAGCCTTGGAATAACTAGATACATCCATAAATTTTTACATTACATCATAAAAAAAACATCTTGTCTTCATATCCCCTCATACTATCCCTGCAGGTCATTCATAAATTACTTCTTCATAATCCTGGGAAAAAAAAAATAAAACATTGAAAGGGGTGAGCTCGGATGCTCAGTAAGGATAACATTATAGCAGAAGCTTTCATAAATAAGCATAAACACTTAAGGCAATTTATAACTAAAACAAAAGCCTTTTAAATTTAAACATCAGCATAAAATGGCGAAGGTAAAATGAAATAATGCCATTTACTTACTCACATGGATATTCTACTAGTCGAATGATCACATGCAATATCAATAACCACTTTCATAATGATGGAATGCATAATGCCAGACTATCATAACCACATAGCCAAGGCCTCGTGCCAAGACTACAAATAAGATTTTGCCAAGGCCTTGTGCCAAGACACTAGTTTGTCTCATGAGACCTACCGATGCATCGAGGAGCTATAGGGGGCTCCACCCGTCACTTATTAAGTCCAATGCATTCCTCATATGAATAGGTTTAAGCATAAAATAAACATTCGTATTAAAACTAGCATACGAAATGTCAATACTTTAACCACAAACCATGAATGGTATAAAAATAGAACATCCACAGTCAAATATAACTCATTTGATACAATATGGAAGATTGTATTGTATCACATTAACCTCAATCATGAATAATGAAGGATGTTGACATAGATGAAAATAATCATCAAAACTATTTGAGAGAAATATCCCCCTTTTCTTGAAAACATTTAAAAGTCACACTATTTGTCAAGAAGCCATTTAAAAATAGATTTTTGAATCAAAGTGTCCCATACCACTTTGAAACTTTTAAAAGGAGTTTTGATTTTAAAACTTTAATGTCCATATAAATAAATCCTTAAAACCATTTTTAAAACATGGACATTAATGAGAAAGATTTAGATGAATAAGTCTTTAAAACATTTAAAAATGGTATTTCAGTTAGAGATTCTAACCAAAAGAGAGACACTTGAATGAAAATAATTGAGGTAATCAAAACATTGTAATATCATGAGAATAAAGGGAATTCATGATATACTATGTCAAAGTACATTATATACACCACATAAAAGTGATTTGGTGTATATCAACAAAGAAGTCTCAATGGATTGTAAGTTGAGATGAAATCTCTCATAAAGGCCATATCCTTAGGTTAAGGATAAATCAACAACATAATTATGTGTGAAAAATATAAATACACTAAATATGATTGGATATTCAGTGTAAAACAATCAAAGTATATTCACACATATTCCTGTAAAAACAACACCAACGAATTGGATGTTTAACTCAACAAATGGTGAAAGAGTTAAAATTACTCTTATCAAATTCATATCAATGACTTGAGAATTTTCAATGGAGTGATTATGTGTATCAAAAGTATATCCACAGGAAAGGGAGTGTAAATTATGACATAATCAAATGAATAGTGATTCCACACATAATCTTGGGGTAATATAATCAATGAAATATGCGTAAAGCCAAATGAGTGGAAATTGAAATCTCAAATTCCCTTATTGATTAGGTAACTTAAGAAACAAACACCCATGAAAGAAAGATCATACCATGATGATGTAAATACCCATAAAATAAAGTATATTACACAATGAATACAATCATGGGTAGTACACATACACCACATGCAATAATTAAGTGGTGATCAATGGAATTATCACGGAATTAAAAGTGAGACAAGAAACCCCTTACCACGTTAATCAACTGAGTCGTATGGCCAAAATTTAATAACCACCAAATGATTTACAGAATAACATGAATATAAAGTGAATCATGATAATATATAGCAAATGGAAGTACACAATACACCACTTTCAATAATTTAGTAGCGAACAATGGAAATCTCACGGAATTGAAAGTGAGATAAGAGAATCCCTTACATTGTACTTTTTCCTTGGTCGATGGTAGGTTTACCTCCTGTATAATGGTGAAATAATTTTTATTTAATAATAAAAGAATCATTTACTTTATATGATATCATATATGATCTTTTATCATTGATTTGTTAATAATAATTTAGAATTATCGTCATTTCGGGTGTTAACGGGTTCATTTTACTTTATATTCTTTGTTATGTGAGCCATATTCGTTATTAATAGGATGTATATTATTCATATCCATAGTGGTATCAAGTTCTTAAACATCATTTTTAAATCATCAAATGATAATTATACTTGAATGGATACGATGGAGAATGAATCTCATCGCGTTCGTGGAGACGGTAGTCCGTACGTACGCACGAACGCTACTTCCATTTAATTTTTATTTTAAAAGAATCGAATCCAAATTATACATAGGTATATTACTATTCCAGTATAATATAATATTTTATATATGTTACTTAAGTTCATTAACACCATCCTTTATACGTTCCATGTGTGGTATGAACGAGTCATATCATTTTAAGGGGGCGGTAGTCCGCACTTCCTCAAATGAAATTATCGTATGTATATACAACATGAAACGAATAATGGTATGAAATAAAATGGAATTACAGAAGCTTATATATAAAATATATATCATTAATATCATATTTAATTACAGTGCCATCCTAATGGCCACCATGAGAGGCGGTAAGATGTATTTGAACTATCATCGTTTCGTGAGGCGTTAGTTTGCCATCCACAGAAACATTATGTTCATCATCCATTAGATGGAGTTGTGTGAATGTGTAGTTTGAATCCGTCTTATAACAACATCCTAGTATATTGTGGATACTGGTGTTGTTACAAAATAAATGAAATAAAAAGAGTTTGGGGGTTGGAGAAGCAAAATAATTGAAAATAATTTAAGAGAAAATGTTACCTTTAATTTAGGTAACTCACTTTGGTTGGAACCAAAGGACTTCTTGAAATGCTTTCTGCCTAAATGGAAGCTTCAAGGAGGAGGAGAGGGATTTGGGGAGCTTAGTTGGGCAGAGTTTGGACGAGCCAAGTGGCTTGAGAGGTGTGAGGAATGAGTAGAAGTGGTCTCCTTTTATAAGGGAGAGGAGGGGCTCTTTAGGAAAAAGTGAAAGTATTACTTTATAATATAATTATATTCGGTTTATAATGGTCCAAAAATCATTGAGGTCGAAGATAAGATGACTCATAGTCTAAATAACATCAACCAATAAGAATTGGACAGGTTTTAGATAATATTTTAACCATTATAATCTTATTTATTTAAATGATTTATTAATGAGGTAAACATTGCATCATTATTGTGTCATTAATAATTTAAATTATTTGATGTCTAAAAATTATAAATAAAATATCATTATGTAGGAAATCTTTTTAGATTTCTAATGAATATTTATAATTGAAAATCCAACATGTATAACCCTATGTAAAAATTGTTCTTTTAAAAGATGTAAGCTTATGCCATTTTTGTATTCATTTTAACTTAATTAAAATAAAGTGTCATTATCACTTACAAGTGGATCAATGGGGTCCCAAAATTGACCCAAAGATGCCCATGGTCGACCATGTATCAACCAATAGGGTTAATACACGTTTTAGGGTAATTTAGTATTATTATAATATTATTTTTTAACCCTTATTTACCGGATTGACCCTTAACCATGGTAAATAAAATATTTACCGCAGTAATTATTCAAAATGTCTAAAAATAAAAGTTACCTATTTACACAATTTGAACATCCTGATTCCAAATATGGAATCCATTTTTCTAAATTCAAAACACAGAAGTGGCAGAAATTAATTTAAAATTAATTCCCGCTGTCAAAACAAAAAGCGTGTTTTTAAGAGATAATAACTATCAAAAGATTGACACTTGTTTATGTTCGGTTTAATTGTAAAATTATGTCCAATGACCAAAATTATATTAAATGGTAAAAATATATTATAAATATACTTTAAAACCACTCAAATTCATAATTTATCACTATTAATTATTTTGATTAAAAAAGTTGTTTTTAATTAAAATTTAGTAATTTTTACTATTCATCAAAATATGAAAGTTATCCAAAAAGTACCAAAATTTCACCTTAGGCTAAATTTGATATTCCGAATCCAAAAATGAAGTCCATTTTGATATATAAAATATATATAATTTCAAAAAATTAAGTATTACTATTCATAACGGCTAGTTTGATCGGTTGTGGTGTGTGTTAAAACTCGAAGTTGCGTACAACACACACTACTGTTTTATTCAAAGGAAAGCGTACCGTGGAAGCTTGGGATGTTTTATTTTAAATTTTTTGATGTCCCCATTTATTCAAAAAGGTTAAAATATTTTATTTAAAAAGGGTTCACTATTAAAAGTTGGTAAAACTACAATACTGAAGATGAATTTGTTCTTACATTATGTCTAAGAAACTCATAATATGGATTCTAAAATTATAAGGATTATATAAAGTTTAAAATTTAGTTAATACCATTCATAACCTTTTTTGAATGGCTTGTTTCGTAAGTCATGGTGCGCTTGAACTCGGTGTTGCGTGTAGTGCAAGTTATTGAATTATTTTGAAGAAATAACACACTATGAAATCTTGGGGTGTTACATTCTCCCCTCCTTCAATAAATTGCGTCCTCGCAATTTGAAATTGTTCTTAGAAAATAAAAGGTTGAAAATAGAAAATATATTTGTGGGAAAACCCACATCGGGAATTGGTTTACTAAAATTTAGTCTTAATATGAGGAAAAGAGAAATGAAAGGGTCACCACCAAATTATGATCTCGATTTAGGAGAACATTGGTGGAAATTAGAGACATATAATTGGAGGAAAAACGTAAATATTTATAGGTAGTGGTTGAGGTCATCAATCACAAACAAGTATAAAATTTAGGTCCTTAAACTCATCAATCTATGATGATTTGAAGTACCATCGGTTCAACAAAATATAGGGTATTGGGATCACACATTTTTTACATTTCAAAATATCTTAGTTGAAATCCCACATCGAAAAATGAATTAATGAGGCCTCTATTTAAAATAAAGAGTGGAAAGTATGAAGATTACCGAAAATAACACATACTAGGGTTCCATGTAGGAAAATATGGATATGGAGGAGAAATCTAACCATCAATTATCTGATGGAGAGTGGTAGAGAACATGGCTATGAAAAGGCCAACAATCCCAAAGCCATAAATTAGTGATGATTTAAGGTACCATCTAGGACAATATTTTTTTTTAAAGTTACATTACATAAGGAAGAGGAATTCATTTATGATATTGACTAAGAACATTATGAGATATACTTAAATTTTAAGTAGATTTTCATTCTTTAATAAATTTCCACCACTAACTCAATTTTTTTTAAACGATGAGTATTCAAGAAGACTTGGTCACACTGGAAGAGCTAGAATAAACTTATATAGAATCACATGATCCATGCAGGATAAACCATATATTTACATTGTCTTTGAAGATTAATCAAAACCAAAATGGTTAGTGAATGATCTAATGATCCCCCAAAAGGATATTCATTGAGATAAATATGCACTAATCTTAATTTCTAAAATTAATCCAACAATACCCCAAAGTTAAATAGATACCATTCAATAACCAATTGTCCTTAAAATCCTTTAATATAATCCAAACTAATATTGAAACCCAAAACATAGAAGAATTTGATTATGTAGTTTCCCATGTTACATTGTATCTCCGAATTACATCAAATACTCTTAAAGTCACATACTTAAAAGTAATCAACATCATCACATATTCTCTGTTATAGGTTAATCATTTCCATAAATAACCCAAATCACTATAAATCAACAATAAAAATGTAGATAAAAATCCACCATTACTCTACAAATGAATCCTCATTGTATTCTATTTTCCTTGGGCATATAGTGTTCCTAACAAAATGAACATCTTCCAAAATAACATTTATCACTTAATCACCAAATCATTTTCCTATATCAAGGGTATTCATTTGATAAGACATATAAACCCAAATCATCTTATTATTGATCAATAAAATCATTTAACAAAAAAAATAGTCACACTAACCAGGGACTTCACGTAGTCCAGTGGTAGGCGATAAATCCCAATCGCACTTTGGTTGTGGGTTCGATTCCCACAGCTTTGTCCGACGTGACGGGTTGTTACACGGTCTACGTGTTGTACTTTTTCAAAAACTATATTCTATAATATTACCAAAATGAGATAAATTCCTCAAAATAACATAATTTAACCACAAATGTTATATCATACTTTTCATTTTCATCCCAAATTATAATAACTTATCATTTTCTCAAACCCCAATGATCATATAAAACCAAATGGTTATTTATATCTATATCCACAAGAGAAGAGACAATTCTTCCTCAAATATCATTCTCACATGGAAAATTGCGGGGTTACAAATACAAGAGAAAATTATTCCAAAGTAAACCCATCAACAAGGAGTGCTAATACTTTTTAAATTTTTCTCCAACCATTTATTTCCACATAGCTTCTTCTTTGACCAAGAAAATATCCTATAGAATAGGACATTCACTCGGGTAATGGCCAGGTCCCCTACATTTACGACAAATGACTGTAAATGGACTCTTGGGACCATTTTTATCTTCTTCCATAGTACTCTTCATTTTTCTTCGGCAATTCTTCACTTTATGTCCTTCCTCCCCGCACGTAAAACATTTCGGTGTCCCATTGAGACACTTTCCTGGGTGTCTCTTTCCACAATTCCTGCATGATGAAAATTGAGGTTTCTTTTCTCCATGGTCTCCATTGCTGGAGATCTTATCATTTATCACCTTTCTCTTCCTTGTTGAGTCTGGGAGTTGGTTAATATATATGTTGTTGATCATATTTTTGGAAAACTGATTTGGCATAAAGACGATATCTTTTACGCCTATCAACATTCCATTTTGTTGCTCATTGCCACCACTGTTCCCAATTTGTACATCATTCTCAAAGTCACTATGACTTCCTTGGAATCCAGCCATTGACTAAAACCAGAAAGCATTGTGTGAGTAATAGTAGTCGTAAAATCATTTAGAGATTAAAATGTCACCATATTCTCAATTTGAAACATATTAGGATTAACCAAGGTCATTTACTCTCATCTTATGTATATATTACTTAAATCGGTTTGTAAAGAAAATGTAAATTATCCTAAGCATATCCCCCGGGAGTGTCGTAACCAAGAGTGCAGCAAGGCCCGTTGTCGTGCACCAGTTCCCGTTCGAGTCTAGCTCAAAGCGGTGTTTTCGGGTTTTACCCCTAGGTACATCTGTGCCAGAGCCACCTCTACCTGCTCGTATCTAGACAGGGATGTATTGCTCAGAAAACTCACAAAATCTCTACAATACCAAAATTCTAGGAAGTTCTTTTATACTAATCCTCAAAGTTCATCTTAGGTCTACGTGCTCTAATCAGAGTTTATCTAAATCTAGCTACCAAGGTTTGTACTAAACTTCCTCTGATACCAACTGTAACGCCCCGACCCTAGTTACCCAGAGTCGGTGCATTATTACATAACATTGGCATTATCATGAGAAAGATCAAGTCTCGAAAGACCGATTAGTTTAGTAGCCTTGGAATAACTAGATACATCCATAAATTTTTACATTACATCATAAAAAAACATCTTGTCTTCATATCCCCTCATACTATCCCTGCAGGTCATTCATAAATTACTTCTTCATAATCCTGGGAAAAAAAAAATAAAACATTGAAAGGGGTGAGCTCGGATGCTCAGTAAGGATAACATTATAGCAGAAGCTTTCATAAATAAGCATAAACACTTAAGGCAATTTATAACTAAAACAAAAGCCTTTTAAATTTAAACATCAGCATAAAATGGCGAAGGTAAAATGAAATAATGCCATTTACTTACTCACATGGATATTCTACTAGTCGAATGATCACATGCAATATCAATAACCACTTTCATAATGATGGAATGCATAATGCCAGACTATCATAACCACATAGCCAAGGCCTCGTGCCAAGACTACAAATAAGATTTTGCCAAGGCCTTGTGCCAAGACACTAGTTTGTCTAATGAGACCTACCGATGCATCGAGGAGCTATAGCGGGCTCCACCCGTCACTTATTAAGTCCAATGCATTCCTCATATGAATAGGTTTAAGCATAAAATAAACATTCGTATTAAAACTAGCATACGAAATGTCAATACTTTAACCACAAACCATGAATGGTATAAAAATAGAACATCCACAGTCAAATATAACTCATTTGATACAATATGGAAGATTGTATTGTATCACATTAACCTCAATCATGAATAATGAAGGATGTTGACATAGATGAAAATAATCATCAAAACTATTTGAGAGAAATATCCCCCTTTTCTTGAAAACATTTAAAAGTCACACTATTTGTCAAGAAGCCATTTAAAAATAGATTTTTGAATCAAAGTGTCCCATACCACTTTGAAACTTTTAAAAGGAGTTTTGATTTTAAAACTTTAATGTCCATATAAATAAATCCTTAAAACCATTTTTAAAACATGGACATTAATGAGAAAGATTTAGATGAATAAGTCTTTAAAACATTTAAAAATGGTATTTCAGTTAGAGATTCTAACCAAAAGAGAGACACTTGAATGAAAATAATTGAGGTAATCAAAACATTGTAATATCATGAGAATAAAGGGAATTCATGATATACTATGTCAAAGTACATTATATACACCACATAAAAGTGATTTGGTGTATATCAACAAAGAAGTCTCAATGGATTGTAAGTTGAGATGAAATCTCTCATAAAGGCCATATCCTTAGGTTAAGGATAAATCAACAACATAATTATGTGTGAAAAATATAAATACACTAAATATGATTGGATATTCAGTGTAAAACAATCAAAGTATATTCACACATATTCCTGTAAAAACAACACCAACGAATTGGATGTTTAACTCAACAAATGGTGAAAGAGTTAAAATTACTCTTATCAAATTCATATCAATGACTTGAGAATTTTCAATGGAGTGATTATGTGTATCAAAAGTATATCCACAGGAAAGGGAGTGGAAATTATGACATAATCAAATGAATAGTGATTCCACACATAATCTTGGGGTAATATAATCAATGAAATATGCGTAAAGCCAAATGAGTGGAAATTGAAATCTCAAATTCCCTTATTGATTAGGTAACTTAAGAAACAAACACCCATGAAAGAAAGATCATACCATGATGATGTAAATACCCATAAAATAAAGTATATTACACAATGAATACAATCATGGGTAGTACACATACACCACATGCAATAATTAAGTGGTGATCAATGGAATTCTCACGGAATTAAAAGTGAGACAAGAAACCCCTTACCACGTTAATCAACTGAGTCGTATGGCCAAAATTTAATAACCACCAAATGATTTACAGAATAACATGAATATAAAGTGAATCATGATAATATATAGCAAATGGAAGTACACAATACACCACTTTCAATAATTTAGTAGCGAACAATGGAAATCTCACGGAATTGAAAGTGAGATAAGAGAATCCCTTACATTGTACTTTTTCCTTGGTCGATGGTAGGTTTACCTCCTGTATAATGGTGAAATAATTGTTATTTAATAATAAAAGAATCATTTACTTTATATGATATCATATATGATCTTTTATCATTGGTTTGTTAATAATAATTTAGAATTATCGTCATTTCGGGTGTTAACGGGTTCATTTTACTTTATATTCTTTGTTATGTGAGCCATATTTGTTATTAATAGGATGTATATTATTCATATCCAGAATGGTATCAAGTTCTTAAACATCATTTTTAAATCATCAAATGATAATTATACTTGAATGGATACGATGGAGAATGAATCTCATCGCGTTCGTGGAGACGGTAGTCCGTACGTACGCACGAACGCTACTTCCATTTAATTTTTATTTTAAAAGAATCGAATCCAAATTATACATAGGTATATTACTATTCCAGTATAATATAATATTTTATATATGTTACTTAAGTTCATTAACACCATCCTTTATACGTTCCATGTGTGGTATGAACGAGTCATATCATTTTAAGGGGGCGGTAGTCCGCACTTCCTCAAATGAAATTATCGTATGTATATACAACATGAAACGAATAATGGTATGAAATAAAATGGAATTACAGAAGCTTATATATAAAATATATATCATTAATATCATATTTAATTACAGTGCCATCCTAATGGCCACCATGAGAGGCGGTAAGATGTATTTGAACTATCATCGTTTCGTGAGGCGTTAGTTTGCCATCCACAGAAACATTATGTTCATCATCCATTAGATGGAGTTGTGTGAATGTGTAGTTTGAATCCGTATTATAACAACATCCTAGTATATTGTGGATACTGGTGTTGTTACAAAAGAAATTAAATAAAAAGAGTTTGGGGGTTGGAGAAGCAAAATAATTGAAAATAATTTAAGAGAAAATGTTACCTTTAATTTAGGTAACTCACTTTGGTTGGAACCAAAGGACTTCTTGAAATGCTTTCTGCCTAAATGGAAGCTTCAAGGAGGAGGAGAGGGATGTGGGGAGCTTAGTTGGGCAGAGTTTGGACGAGCCAAGTGGCTTGAGAGGTGTGAGGAATGAGTAGAAGTGGTCTCCTTTTATAAGGGAGAGGAGGGGCTCTTTAGGAAAAAGTGAAAGTATTACTTTATAATATAATTATATTCGGTTTATAATGGTCCAAAAATCATTGAGGTCGAAGATAAGATGACTCATAGTCTAAATAACATCAACCAATAAGAATTGGACAGGTTTTAGATAATATTTTAATCATTATAATCTTATTTATTTAAATGATTTATTAATGAGGTAAACATTGCATCATTATTGTGTCATTAATAATTTAAATTATTTGATGTCTAAAAATTATAAATAAAATATCATTATGTAGGAAATCATTTTAGCTTTCTAATGAATATTTATAATCGAAAATCCAACATGTATAACCCTATGTAAAAATTGTTCTTTTAAAAGATGTAAGCTTATGCCATTTTTGTATTCATTTTAACTTAATTAAAATAAAGTGTCATTATCACTTACAAGTGGATCAATGGGGTCCCAAAATTGACCCAAAGATGCCCATGGTCGACCATGTATCAACCAATAGGGTTAATACACGTTTTAGGGTAATTTAGTATTATTATAATATTATTTTTTAACCCTTATTTACCGGATTTACCCTTAACCATGGTAAATAAAATATTTACCGCAGTAATTATTCAAAATGCCTAAAAATAAAAGTTACCTATTTACACAATTTGAACATCCTGATTCCAAATATGGAATCCATTTTTCTAAATTCAAAACACAGAAGTGGCAGAAATTATTTTAAAATTAATTCCCGCTGTCAAAACAAAAAGCGTGTTTTTAAGAGATAATAACTATCAAAAGATTGACACTTGTTTATGTTCGGTTTAATTGTAAAATTATGTCCAATGACCAAAATTATATTAAATGGTAAAAATATATTATAAATATACTTTAAAACCACTCAAATTCATAATTTATCACTATTAATTATTTTGATTAAAAAAGTTGTTTTTAATTAAAATTTAGTAATTTTTACTATTCATCAAAATATGAAAGTTATCCAAAAAGTACCAAAATTTCACCTTAGGCTAAATTTGATATTCCGAATCCAAAAATGAAGTCCATTTTGATATATAAAATATATATAATTTCAAAAAATTAAGTATTACTATTCATAACGGCTAGTTTGATCGGTTGTGGTGTGTGTTAAAACTCGAAGTTGCGTACAACACACGCTACTGTTTTATTCAAAGGAAAGCGTACCGTGGAAGCTTGGGATGTTTTATTTTAAATTTTTTGATGTCCCCATTTAGTCAAAAAGGTTAAAATATTTTATTTAAAAAGGGTTCACTATTAAAAGTTGTTAAAACTACAATACTGAAGATGAATTTTTTCTTACATTATGTCTAAGAAACTCATAATATGGATTCTAAAATTATAAGGATTATATAAAGTTTAGAATTTAGTTAATACTATTAATAACCTTTTTTGAACGGCTTGTTTGGTAAGTCATGGTGCGCTTGAACTCGGTGTTGCGTGTAGTGCAAGTTATTGAATTATTTTGAAGAAATAACACACTATGAAATCTTGGGGTGTTACAGTATTTATTTCCCTTTTATTTCAACTTCCAAATATCCACAAAAATAATACCAATATATGCATGAAATATGCGCATATTTGGATTTAAATTAGATTTAATTTATTTGATAAATATATATATAACTATGTATAATGTTTGAAATATCAAAGATGAATTCAGAATTATAAATAAGAGAAACTCCCACTAAATTTATGATTTCCTTCCAAATACAACTATCAAAATATTACAAGAATAATATTAATTCCTATAAGTGAACACTCCTAAAAATAACATACTTTAATATCATAAGGATCCACAATACATTTCATACTTTATTCAATTAATTTTTAATGTAACCAAATAATAATTACAAATAAGTAAAACAAAATTTATAACTAGAATAATATATTTATAGGCCATTTAAATATATTAAACAAATTATAGTGTAATATAACTTACCAAAATATTGAATATTAAAGTCAATAATACTAAAATAGATTAAAATTTATTTCATCCAAACTTAACATAAGAACAATGTTACTCAAGTTTACTAACCCAAAATAGAATTAAACATATATATTATCATACCTTATGATAAAAGAAACAATTTATTTCCAAAAATGATAACATAAACCTAGTTTATAAAACTCAAACCAATATTCCTAGGATGGAATTATAATTACATTCATGTTGGAACTAAAAAATTTAAATTAAATAAATATTACCTTTTTGTAAAGAGTTGTTTAATTTCACCTGAATTAGGTATAAAGATTAATTAATTTGATATGTATTAATATACTTATCTTGTAGTTCCCAAGTAGTATATATTTTAGAAAAAATGGACTTGAAAATAGACTAAGACATAAAATTCTCTTCTATGAAAAACATAATTGTGAACTTAAAAGGAAAATCACAAGCATAGTGAATATAAGATCCACATTTCGAAAAATTAACAAAATAGTTTCCAGTATACTTTTATTTCACAAAATTATTTCAAAACATAGTAGGAACAAAAAATAATAATAAAGTACATTAATTTTATCATTAATTTTTTTAAAATAATTAGCCTTTCTAAAATTGACATTTGAAGCACATCTATCATAAATTATCTGATTCAAGAAAACATTTTTATTTCTAATTTTATATAATTATTTATTTATCATTTCATTTTATTTTGGAGATGATTTAAAATCATCAGAAACATTTTCTTGTATGGAAGAATGTTTTTTTCTAATAATTTCATTTAACATATCATTTTTTATTTAAACATTAAAATTTCTGAATCAATATTCAAAAATTTAAGAGTTAAATTTTTTTTCTTTTCACAAACAATTATAAAATTTTCATTTAGTGAAACTTTTATATTAGTTTTTTATTTGGCCTTTATTAGAATCACAAATTTCTTTAGATCTTTAATATTAGTCTAATGATTTCAAAAATTTATAGAAGCATGAAAATGAGAATTAAAATCACTATCTTTAGTTATATATTTCAAACATATATTTCCATAATTTATAGAATATGATCCAAGATCCCTTAAAAAATAATGTTGAGGTGAAAATTTTACCTTATAATATTTTGTAAATAATACTACATTACATGTTTTATTTGTAATCCCAGCCATATTACATGAGATTTTAGAATCACTCCAAGAAGTCACAAATTTCTTTTCCTTATCTTTTATCTTCCTCAATTTTTTGAGTTTTATACAATTGGATTTAATATGTAGTTTATTCTTATAACCAAAAAAATATGATTTGAACAATAAAAAATCAAAAGTGAATTACATTGAATTATATCTCCTTCAGGAAAATGGTGTATTCCCTTTTTCATGGACCCATGCTTTATTTTTTGGTGTCTGGACAGTCTATAATTAAAGAGAACATTTTTCCTGGAATCTCATTCATTAAAGGTATTCATTTCAAGATGCTTCCAAATTTCATAAGCAGTGATGAAACTATAAATTTTTTAAAAAATATTTCCATAAAAGAAAAATATTGAAAATTGACACACTTATAATTAAGAATATATTTGAAAAAATCTTTTCCTTTCAAATCAATCAGATTAGATTTAGGTAATATAATATATTTAATCATAATATCCCAAAATATAATATTAATACTCTTTATACATTCTTCCATCCAAATCATCCATTAAGTATACTTACTACCATTTAAATGTGGTGCTAATATTGGATTCAACCCATTTATATTACTTAAGTCACCCATCACTAAAAAATATATTTACATTTTTCTTTTTAAGGACATAGTATAAAATTTGGGACAATTAATATAAACAATCAAATAAAACACAATATAAAGTAAAAATATCCAATCAATGATACTAATTTCTAGGTATCAAAAAAAATAAAAATTAACTTATCTTCAAAAGGTACTCCTTTAATACCAATTTTTGTGTCCTAAATGGTTGATGGTAATGGAAAAAATGGGGGTGAATTGTCTTTATTAAAAAAATAATCAAATTCCAAACATTAAGAGTTGAAATTGATTAGTTTAAATATTAAAAAATTCAACCAAACCAATATAAGAAAATATTCAAAGAGAAGAAAATATATGACAGTAAAATATTAACATATGAATTTAATAGTGAATTATATTTGAATGATCTTACTCCACTCTTCACACAATAAACTATTGTGTATAACCCACTATAGTATAACAATTTTAAAGGAGACCAAAAACTCTTTAAATATTCATTTTTGAAACTTGGAGGATTAACCCAATTCTATTTTCTTTTACGGCTTCAGAAAAAATCCTAGCCTTTTATAAGATAGGTATCTACCTAGATTTTATTGTCTTCATCCTAACCTCTTTCCTTTTTCTTGTTTATATAGAACCCATTTTAATATGGTGGAAAACCTAACTTAGTGTTTTAGAGGTGTAATCCCAAACTATACTTCCCTAGGATCAGTTCAAACCACTTCTTTGTTGCAGGACCATGGGATCCTAGTCTTCTAAGGGGATAAACTAATCCTAGAATCGTATAGGAATTTAAATTTCCTCTATTATTTTACAATTTTAGAGGAATTAAATATTCCAAGGGGATAGAATAAACCCAGAATTACATTTTTTTATGGTAGTAAAAACTCATTCTAGAAACACTAAGCATGATAATAAAGTCCATAAAATTAAAACAAAAAGAATGAATATAATAATTTAACTAGTGAATGATTGTTTACTAAGATACTAGAGTTTGAATCTGGTAGTAATGAGGCCCTTAAATATTTTTAAATAATGAATCATGGAAAACCAATAGTTTCCATTAGAAATTATATGAATGATAAAGCTCTAGATCTTGGTTATGAACAATATAACATATAATAGTTAAACTATAATGATGTTTCCTCTCTTCAATGAATTCCTTGGTCTTTTTATTAACCAAAATAACAATGATTGTTTTATCAATTAAATCCATCAATATACTCTTCACATGGAAGAAACCTTCATTATACTATGAAAAATTAAAATCTTGTTATATATATAATATTTAAAATAATAATAATTAAATACATCCTTAAAAGTTGATAATAAATTCCTTATAAAACATGAATAATTTATGCCAAACTAACTCTTCATATTACAAAAATAATTCTAATTTTAACATTTTGCATTCAAACTGGTCATGTAAATTCCTCACTTCCTTGGTTTCAATCGTCTTGATGTGCGACAGAGGGGAAAGGATTCAGTTCCGAGCGCTGCGCTGAGTTCCGTTTTAAAAAAGCTGGTGATTTCTGCTGCTTTTCTCGCGTCGGCTGGTGGTGGCGTCTCCTCCGATGAGGGATGGTCTACTGATGTGATTTCGAGCGGCTTGAAAAACCTGGAGGCCTCTGCTGATGATGCATCGGCTGGCAGCATGAAGGTATTCTCCGGTGGGACTGTTCATATGTGATCAGAGGATGGTGCGGTGAGGGTGTTGAATCGTGCTGTTGCGAATCCTCCGCACTGCAAATCCCTTAACCAGTATGCTCGAGATTCTTTTGGATCCAGGGAATTTGTGAAGGTGCCTACTAGTGCTGCATCATGTGTTCAACGCTCCTGTTTTGATGTGATGAAGGGTTCTTTATCAGATTAGAAAAAGAATGAGGATTCCTTCCATAGAAGGATTCTACGAAAGGGATCTTTGGCTCACGTTGAGGCGAACCCTGGTGTGATTGATGAAAGGTTGGCATTGGGTGAGAACTAATTGATTGCTCGCATTTTTCTTTCTAAAGGTGCGCAACCCTGGAAATGTGAAGATTTATTCTGTAGAATTTCGATGTTGTGGGGCTTTGCTAGCTGGAAATGTGTATCCCTTGGGCAGGGTTTCTTTCACTGTTTGTTTCCATCGGTGGATCTCATGCTTAGGGAATGGAGTTCTGGTTCTATGTTTCTAAAACCATGATGGATTCATCTGCATTAATGGTCACTTGATTTTAATGTCTTGAATGCAAAAAATATCTTCGCTTAGGTATGGGTGCGTCTTCATGGGCTTAATTGGGTTCTTTGGCATCCAGAGATCCTGCATGATATTGAAAAGGAAATTGGAACTCCCATCCGCCTTGATAAGGAAACGACATATGCCGGATTTGGGCACTTTGAAAGAATGTTTGTTGAAGTTTATCTCAAATCCACTCTCATTGATACGGTAACACTTTCTATTCCGTCTGATCAAATTCTGATTGATGTTGAATATGAAAAGAAAGCTATTTTCTGCTCTAAATGCATGTCTGTGGGGCACTCTTTGGAGTTGTGTCGTAAAAATATCACTTGTAAGGAGTGTGGAATGCTAGGACACCCCTCTAATATCTGTCGAAAAAAGGATTCTTTGAAGGAATCTCCCTCACCCAAGCATGCCATCAAGGACAGTGGCCCTCCTATGACGGCAGCCCCTGATGTGTTGCCTCCTTCGAAGGCAAAAGATTTTATTATTGATTCTACTCTGACAAGATCTTATAGTGGCCCTTCTAGAGCTCATGAGGTTATCAATTCTGATAATCTGAGTCCTGCTTCAGCACTGGTGGTGAATGACTCTTCACAGATGAATATTCAGAAGCAATATTCTGCGGAATGGAGGAAGAACTCTGATGATGGGAAGGAAGGGGTCTAGGTCTCCACTCTAGGAAAGGGAGTGTCCATGCCTTTTAAGTGGGGGAAAATCATTAGGATGATGAGGAAAGTGATAGGAATATTATTAAAACCTCTTACAGTGACATTGTTCGAGGAGAAAAGATCAGAATCTCTGACAGTGAGGGTGTATTGCCTACCCCAGTTAAAAGGAAACCAAGGAAAGATTACTCTGCAGTTACGAGGACGGTGATCACCAGGTCATCCTCCATGAAGGACAAGGAAAATCTATATATGGATCAATTGGAGCGAAGGAAGGGTTATATCAAATTGCTCAAACAATATGATCCCCAATCAGAATGGGAGTCAGCCGATGCAGATGATATGACCAGGTATGAATGTGATTCTTATGAATTTTCTAACACGGAATCTTTTTCTCTTTCTCTTGTTTGTCTCTGCACCTTTCTTTTTATTAATAATTTTTCGGTCCAAGCGTGCTTGGATCTGACTTTTGGGTCGAGTGAATCATATTATATTCATCATAAAATATTCTTTAACTAGTTTACATAGACTCTTGATAATTAATAAGTAATTTTAGAACAAAAAAATATTAAAAATATTTCTACTAATCTTTAAATAAGTGGAAGTATGAAAAATATGAAAAATAGAGTTTATTTAAATGATTAGAATAGTATATATATATTTATATTAAAATTTTTGTAACCCTTACATGAAACCCACATGATATGTAAGTGTAATCTATTTCTAACATTACAAGACTTTATAACTTTAAAAATATTTTTTAGAACCCTTCTTAACTTTATATGAGACTCAGGTAACACTTACTATGGCATTGAAAAAGTTTTTGTACCCTTACATAATTTTGTATTAACCTTACATAAGCCTAAGATAACCTATATACAAGTTAGGAAACAATTATGGAACCCTTGCACAAGTATGAATTACACTTACGTGAGATATGAAATTTATTATTTACCATTACACATGGTTTAGGTTTCCCTTACAAAGGTTATATAATATATATGTTACCTTTATTCAAGATAGGGAGTACCCTTACATAGGTTTTTTTACCTTTACACAACTATATGACTACCTTTATGAAAGTATACCTTTATGTTATTATACCTTTACACAAGCTTTGAAATTCAAAATTTATCTTTAGATAACAATTGAAATTTTTAGGTTACCTTTAACTAAACACTAAACAACCTTTACAAAAGTCATAAAAAACCTTTATACAAGCATTGAGCTATCTTTATACTAGTTCTTAACTACCTTTTCATAACCCATTTAAAACTATGTTTTCCTTTACGATAATCCATAAAAATATGTATAAATGGTATTTAAAGGTCTAAATTACATAATCAGTCTAAGAACTCATTATTAAACTTGTAAAACATATTATAAAAATTAATAACATGAAATATAAAAATATTTTCAACAAATAAATATAAGAATCAATGTAAATTATACATTAATCGATATATATGATAAAAAACTAAAGATAAAACTTAATAAATATATAAGAAATTATAATTTCACAAATCAATGAATTAATATAACATTTAATAAAATTGTGAGAAATTATAATTACACAAATAAATTCTAATAAAGTTATGTGAATTTATAATTAAAAAATAAATTTATTATAACTTATGCTAAATAAAACAACAAATGTTTTGAAAAACTATAATTAATCATAATATGGAATTTTTGTATTATCAAAACATAACTAAATAATTTTGATCCATGAGGCCACCTCAATAGATGTGTGGTTTACTACTTTGTAAATGCTATATCTGTTGCATTTTTGTCTTGAGATATGACCCTTTAGGATTTTGAAATGCTATGATGAGAGAGGTGACTTGTAATTATTATCGTTTATGTCTGAACCTGGAGTAGGAAGGATAGATTTGGTATTGAATTCTATGTGGGAACCCTATGAGGGGTGTTTGAAATGATAAATTTTGTGTAACCATGAAACAAGAAAGTGAATATTACCTGTGAGTTATAACCAGTGTAAAGTGGGACATGTGGATACGATGGGTAGACCTAATGACATTTTAGTCATGAATATTTATTTTAATGAGATTGTTCGGTAAGATTTATAAGGGTAACCCAAGATAGGGTTATCATGTTCTTGTGGATTCCGTTATATATATAAGGAAGTGGTAGATTCATTGATATATGTGATTATTTCATGTTTGGTGCTACCATGTTTTGATGTAGTTATGATTGAGAGACCATAGTTATTGATCCTTATATCTAATCCAGTTTCGAAGGGAATTATCATTCGAATGCCATAAACCATTGATTTAAGACATGGTTTTCATACACATTGTAAGTGGAGGTAAAATATTTGGGGTTTCTTGAAACAATACTAAGAAGATGAGTGGTCATGCTCTTAGCATTGAATCACGCACAGTGTTTGGTCTATTATTCGAAGGCATCTAGGATATCTATAGTTAGTTAAAGAAACACACTGGGATCATGGTATGTTTCTTGGTATGGAATTTGTACCTAGTAATTAATTATACTCAACTCATGGGATTATTAGTAGGATTTTTCGAATTGGTGAAAAAAGAGCATGCAACCCCTCAGTTTCGATGAGATTGGGAGGTGTGATAGTGGGAACCCATTGTTTAACAATGAAATTGAGTAAGAACTGTATAGTCTTATTTGGATTTTCTTGATGGAACATTCGTTGTATGATTATATTGATAATATTTTGGGTCTTAAAAAATCTCGAGCAATGTGATGGTAGTAATTCCATGATTAGTTTTGGTTTATGGCTTCTTGGTAGAGAGTTATGGGACCATGGTAGGTTTCAATATAAGTTCCCTTTTGAAATGGGTGACCAAAATTGGTAGATTGTTGTAGGTTGATGACCCTGATATTATTTTCATAATTTTTTGGTCCCATTTCTAAACCACATTGTTCATAGATGGGCTGAAATGAAGTGTCACGGTCAAAGGGAGTGGCACATGTTCCATAGTGGTGGAACCTGTTCAACCTTTTATTGGGTGAAGTGGTGAGGTGATTTCATTTGGTGGGGAGGGAACCATTTTATTAATGAGGTAGTTAACCTCATTTTGAGTTTAATTTAAATTAATTTTTTATTTATAATATTCACATGAGTATGGAACATGTAGTAGTTAATATTTAGTGTTGGTACTCAGGAATAAGTAGGGCGACCATGATTGGTCATTATGTATGATGAATGTTACAACCCATAAATTATATAAATAAATTTACATGTTAATATATGTGAGTTTTATATAAGGTAATATATATTATAATAACCAACACTACCTTATCAAAAATTCAAAACACAATATGTGTATTGATATATTTCATACTTGGAAATTCATTTTCAATTTTTTTTTTATTTTTTAAGCACTTATATCTAAAACAAATTTTTTATCACTTATATAAGTTTAATATAATAAAATTACTTCTATTTTTGTATTAATAATGTGAAAATTATCTTAGGATTAATTTTTAGTTTTTTTCTAAAATAATTTATTTTAAGATAAATAGTGAAAAATCCAGTTTTTTCCAAAATAATGAGTTTTAAAACCATCTCAGTATATAATAAAGACATATAATTTTACAGAAACCTTTAATTTATTTAAAAAATAGTATTATTATTTTTAAATATATGTTTTAAAATTTATAATACCTATGTTTAACTGTATAAAAAAAGTAACATTATAATTCTAATAAAAATACCATTTTTGGTCTTTAAATTTAATTAAACATTATTTTTGTAAAATTTGGTTTGGTATTGATTTGAAATCCACATAAAATTTATTTTTTTTATGATCAACCTATTTATTATTAAAAATAGTAAAACATGGATAATATTATCCCAAACATAAATTTTATGTTTTAAATAAACTTTTTTATGGAAACAGTTTTTACACGTTATTTTCACTAATACTGAAATTAATTTTGATAACTCTTAGAAAATTTATTTTATAAAATGATTTAAATATTTGGAATCAGTTTTTTTTAAACTAGTAAAGAATGTCATTTTTAATTTTGGCTATTAAAATTAGTTACTAAGGGTGAAACTAGATTTACTATGTGAAAGGGAAATTAGTGTCAAAGTTGTTTAACACAGTGCCAGTGTAGAACACATTGAGATACAAGGTAAGAGATCTTCCATACCACCCTCATTATTTGTCTATTACACATTCTATTTATTTTTCCCCATTTTAAACAATCTTATTCTCATGAACTTATTCTCTTTTTTTATATTTCCCTTACATATATACCAAGTTAATTATCATTTTCAAGGATGGTGTTATACATGTTTGTTCCCTTAAAAAATTTCTCTTTTAAGTAAAATCGATTTAAGGGAACTTTATTATTTCTTTTATCATGCCATCTATCACCCTATACAACTTTTTTTAAACATGAATAGATTTTAAAAACCCTAATTATTTTATGGAGAACCATCTTGGTTTAATTATTATTTTATAGAAAATAATAAGGTCTTTTCTTCTTTAAAAGATACTATAGATATTTCATAAAATCTCCACCCAAGTGGTTCACTTTTATTATTTATTATTAAGATAATTTTCTTGAATTTTATATAGTGGAACTCTATCTTAAATATTTATATCAATTTTTCAATTATGGATTTCCATAAAAATTAAATTCATTCGTCTGTTGTAAATCCTAATTATTTATCCTTCAGATGTTCCTAGAATCAGATTTATGAAACCCACTTCTTTCTTAGTTGTTTTATCATGATTTTACTTTATGTATAACCACTTTTTCTTATATGGAGAACATATTCATGAAAATATTATGATTATGTGATGGGTGATACCATAATTATATATCCCTTTAATGCATTGGTTTATGTTTCCATCTCATGACATACTGCATATGGTGAATGAGTGTTTAGCCTAAGCACACTATGTTATGTGGCAGGTATGCCTAGAATTATATAGCCCTCCAATGGACTGGGAAAAGATTTATATCTAATGAGATTTTATAAATTTTATTAGGGAGTGAAATTAATACACTATGGATATTTTACATAATTTTTATGGGAATAGGGTGGGAACCCAATCCAATATGGGACTCTGTACACTATGATAGTCTTGGTAGTGAACCTTGAATTATATTTATAATGTAATGTTTTGTGTGGTTTCCAAATATTCCATGATTCTATGATCTTATGATTTCATTTCCTTATTTCTAGTTTTCCTTATTATGATCATTCTCTTTATTATAACATGTTACACCTCCTGACTCTCATGTTATTCTTTATTTCCATGTTTATTCCTTTTCTGGGATTTTTAGCTCACCATTTTCCATATATATTTTCCACAGGGTATTCTATGTAGTTTTATAATATCGATGGTAGTTAGGATCACTTTGTATAATTTTAAATAATGGATATGTTTTTAAATTTATGATGATGTATTTATGTTTCTAATATTTTAAACACACTAGACCTCTAGATTATAAGTTTTTGTTTGTTTGCGATTTATTTGAAAATTTATGAAATAAAGTGTGATTAAGTATTGGGTCACTATAGTTTGTATCATAGGATTTTAGAGTTACTTTTTTGAGATTATGATGAAATAAAGTTTGTGATAACCCTAAGGGATAATCTTAAGTATTGGACAAAATTTGGAATTTTTTGTAAAATTTTGAGTATGTGGTTTTCCTAGAAATGAAATCCCCATATATATACTAGGAATTTGATGTGAATGTGGCATAGATTCACATAAGGTTAATCACCCAAAAATAATTTCATTGATAATTAAATTAATAATCACTCTTATTCATGTTGAGTGTTCCTAATAGGTCACACCTTTCTAGACGCTCCTGGGGGGAAGGGTATGATTTGGTTAATTTACATTGTCCTTACAAATGATTGTGAACGATTTTGAAATTTTTTATGAAACATAATTATGTTGGATAACCTAATAAAAAAAATAAACATGGATAAAGTAGATTGAAACTTATATAATCATAATTTAGGTTGTGTGTGTCTTGTATGAGCTAATTCTTCTATTTTTATAGTTAACCATTAATAAATATATTAATCAATGTAATCTTATCCCTAATAATATTTTATTTTAAAAATGGATATATGAATGAGGATTTATGTTAATATCATGTTTAATGGAATATTTTATGACTACCCTAATAAAATTCCTAACATGAGGAGATTAGTACTGGAATAACTAACTCAATTTATCAATAATAACTTGAATCATGTTGAATGCCCTCTAAGAGAGAAAGTTGTGGTTGAGTTATTTATATTTAAATGAACTCCAACTTTTAGTGGATCTTACAATCCAATAATCAACAAACAATGGATTATCTACATTGATAATATATTCTCTATCCTTCAATTCTCTAAAAAATATAACTTTTCATTTTTTATTTACCTCCTTAATGGAGAATTTGATCTGTGGTGGACACATGTCTATAATATGGAGCCTATGGAAGACATATAATATATGGAGTGGGATGAATTCAAGAGGTTATTTACCAATGATTATTTCCCTCTCACTATGCATATTAAAATATAGTTGAATTTCCTTTTATTGAAGCAAAATGAGGATGAATCAATTGGTTATTTTAAGGATAACTTCATAAGGCTCTCATTATAAGCCTATGGCTTTGTCAATATCACTAAAAATAAAATCGAATGTTTCTTTACTAGAAAAAATATGAGTCTATGAAGATATTTTGAAATTAATGACTTTTATAGTTATAAAACTGTTTTCTGACATGCCCTCAAATTTGATATGGAAATGGGTGATTCTCAATGTTCTTGTGGGACTTAAGATAAAAAATGAAGATTGGAGTTTATCTCTGGGGAATTACACGATAAAACTAATGCTAGTAAAAAAACCAAACACCCCACATGTGAAAAGTATGGATAGATGAATCTTGATAAGTATCTCAAGGGGAAAATAAAATGCTTCAAGTTAGGAAAGGAGGGACATAAATCCAACGCATTTAAAAGTGAGATGAAGAAGCCCAAAAAATATGATTGAAGACAGGAATGTCTAGATCAATCCTCAACCTATTGTCTAATGTTTCAACTTCAAGAAACATGAAAGATATAAAAAATAATGTACCAAGTCAAGAGTTTTTAAATATAACCATACATAATAATATTTAAGTCTAAGAGATCTGAGGTGGGCTTATGTTATAACTACTGTATAGGTTGATCCAGAAAAATATATAGTGATAGGTACACTATTTATTTTTTCATGAATAGTGAACATACTATTTGATTCCAGTTCTATGCATTCTTTCATATATTTAATGTTTAGTTGAAATATCCAAATATCACCACAAATCATGAAGGTTAAATTATTGGAAAATATTTAAAATGGTTCAATCATTTCATCATAAGTATATAAATCCTCATCGATAAATATATATGGGATGAATATTCTAGAAAATATTTTCATACTCCCTATAGTATTTTTTTATGCTATGCATGGAATTAAATGGTTATCTATATAAAAATACCACATAAATTATCAGTATAATGACATCATTTTCCATATCCTGGATCATCCTCTGATTCTATAAAAGTGTAAATATAAGGATGAACCTCCTTTGGATACTTCTTCAGAATCGAGGATATTATTACATTACAAGTAATCATATCTAGATAAAATGATTAAAAAAAGGAGAGGACCATTCTTGGAGACATTCCCATTATAAAGTATCACATTGATGTATTCCTTAAATAATTCCTTATAATGAACTAAACCTCTCTGGTCTATTACTTTGTGAAAATCCATTGTTTGGAGTGTTCTGAGAGGTAACAGTGGCTCATTTCAAGAGTTTGTCAGAAATATATTTTTTTCAATGGTGAGTCAAGATCAGCATGTGAAAATGGTAGGTCTAAATGGTGAATTTATATGGTTAGTTAGGACCAGTGAGTCAGGACTGGTGAGTCAGAATAGTAACTTGTACTGCTGATTCGCAATGGTAATTTGGTGACGGTAGGTCACGATGGTAGGTCACCAGTGGGGAGTCACCCACTGGTGACTCATCCACTGATAGCTCATATAATGGTGAGTCACCCAATGGTGACTCATCCACCGGAAGCATGTCCAATGGTGTGTCACCTAAAGGTGACTCATCCACCAGAAGCTCACACTGGTGAGTCATCCACCAGGGACTCTTTTCCAACAGTTTTTCAAAATTACAATTTTCTATAGTTTTCCCAATCTCACCCATTTAAAATTTTCATTAAAGTAAAATTATTTTAATACAATATTTAAATGCTTTTGGAGACATTTTTATGTTTTTAGATCATATCATTAATTTCCTATAAGTCCCAGAGACTTCTAAATGGACTAACCACATGGTCAAGGTAAAGATCCGGCTATAATGGATTTTAAAACTGTTCCTACTATTACTATAGGATCTGGTCTTTCTAAAGCTGAGATCATATCTTCTCTACTAATTTCCCTTTTATATTGATATGATAGGTTCCCTAAAACCTTTCTTCATTAAGACTCATGTGTTTGTGATGTGTTCTTGGATCGTTTTCTCCATAGAGTTTTTAATACTTCATGTGCACCCCCTGTGTTGGGGAAATCAAAAGGTAATGATTGTCTACTCCTCCAAGTAGGGATCGCTTCATCTATCATTAATTTGTGTATAATATGGGGTGGGTGTACCATCTTTTACTTTTTAAAGATAGAAAAATCCCAAAAATATAAAGATAATTGAATCAATTGAAGATCAATATATAGGGGTCATGAAAAGTGACACATGCTTCTGTTTTTTTAATTTTTGATGATATTGTGTTTTTTATGGGCTAATAACCCACTGGAAATAATGGTTGTTAGTGGTATTTGTTTTCTCATGGAATGATATATGGAATGAATGATGTTTTTCCTTGTATGAATGTTTCAATATGAAAACTGTTAACCATGTATACATGGATAATAAACAGATTCCCCAGGATCAAAATGTTTTCTGTGATAACCCCTAAATTAACCAGAGGAAATTGAATGAGGAATACCTTTTTAAATGTGATTATTATTTTCCTTGGTCTGTGTAGTGGTGTGTTGTGTGTGGTTTTTTACTAACTTGTTATGTAGTAGGGTTTTAGGATTGGTTGTTTAATGTGGGGGTGGCATGGGTGGTGTAATGGAATATTAGTTTGAGAGATTGATTGATTTTTGAATGGATGGATAGTGTTGTGTTGTGGTTCTACTGAGTATGGTTGTGATGAAGGGTGTTGTAGGGTGTGGGGATAATTTGGGGGTTTTTTTTCTTGAGAGGATGGATTTGGAAGGATAAATTTGAAGAATGGTGATGGTGGTGGTTAGTATAGGTAATTCGTCCATAGTTTCTCCATGTGTAGCATGCCCAAAGCTACACTTAGTGTCTCAGGGTCAGTTTTTTTATGACATGAATTGGTGTTAAATGAAGTGGAAATATGAAGTGGTTCAATTTACCATGGTTCATCTTCCCCTATGATACTTTTTTGTGTGACTTGTTGTGTGATACATGGTAGTTTTTTATATATTAATGGAGTAAATAAATACTTAATAATGATGATAATTGCTTAATTAAGTTTTCTTGAGGTATGATTTCAGTTTTTGTCTTGTTGTGAAGCGAAATTATTTTTTCAACTTTGGAAGTGACCGTCGTTAATGTTGATAAATTCATATATAGGTAGCATTAATGGTGGATGTAGGTTGGTCTTTTTTTGGAATTCATAGGTTGGGATGAGTGTTTGATATCTATATATGTACAACTTGTATTTTCTACCTTATGATTTGTATATTGACCCCACCCTAGTTGAGAACTATGTAGAAAACACCCCCATCATCACGTGGGATGGTGTTTTCCCAATATCACAGCGGGAGGATGGATGGATTGTTACTTTTACTTCCCTTCTCCCTCTTCTAGGAATTGGTATCCCAAGTTTATTTGGGTAGGATGTGGTGTAGTTTTTGAGGCCCAGGTATCTGTGGGTCTTTTGTTCTTTCCCATGTATTTTTGGGATGAGATGTGTTGTGATTACCAGGTGTTTTCAGGATGAGTTCAGGTTGTGAGGACCAGGTGTCTGTGGGCGGGATGTGATGTGGTTATGACCAGGTATCTATGGGTGGGATGTGATGTGGTTATGGAACAGGTGTCTGTAGGTGGGATCCGATGTGGTTATGGCCCATGTGTTTGCAGGGAAATATGTGATGTGGTTTGTGTGGCCCAAGTGTGTGCGGGCCGGCTGTGATGTGGGAATTGTGGAAGAGGAAGGAGTACTATGATGTTTTCCATTAGGTTATGAGTATCTAAATAGTGGGAAGTGGTGTGGGGTACCCAAATCATCAATGTGCTTACAATATTAATTTACTTGACTTGTGTTATTTGGAGAGCATTCCTTGGTGGGATTTAAGTGACCAGTATATCAAGTAAGGTGATATCAGTTTCTACTATTTTCTTATAGGGTAATTAGTACGCTTCCTCCACTTTTTCAAGAGAAACCAAGGTTTTTTCCACTGAGTATACTTTTATTCTCACCCTATGTATATAAAACAGCATTCATGATTCCAGGAGGACCGCATGGACGGTGTTGCGCATTACTAGCATAGACATTGGACATTTTTTGTGTCACTACATATCATTACTTTTGGTACTTACTTTGTATTTTTTGATACATATAGAAAATTTGTTTTAAACATGCTTGTGGGGTGGGTTTATCATTCTTTTATATATATGTATTGGAATTTTTTTGAGGTTGATACATCTTTTCTCTTGATCTTGGTTACTGTAAAAATGGTAATGCCTCCTATTATGTGAGATTTGTAAACCCTTTAAACTGGTCACCACCCCAGGGCCTATTGGAGGTGGGACTTGGGGATCATTATCTCTCTTTATCTATTTCCATCTCAGGAGTGGAATCATTAGAGGGAGGGGTCATGATAAAATTATATCAATGGGAGGTTGTTGAGAGATAGTATGGAGTTTGTAGTTAGGCATGGTGTGTATTTCATGGGTTGGTAGGGAAATAGTGTCTGGTAATCTTGGTGTGTGACATAGTCTAGGGAATAATGGCTAGGTCATGAGACTTTAGTGCCCCCTATGATCCGATGCAAGGTCTCTAAGCATACTGAACATACATGTTAGGATATACCATTTTTAGGGTAGAGGCCCTAGGAAAGGTGCATGCATCATAATGACTTGTGTTTCTATTTGAATTGGGTGTTTTTAAGAATTTAAAGTAAGTAATGAGTTAAAATGAAAATTAAATAAAAATCCATACAAATCAGGCTTAGGAGTTCTTTGTTTACCTTTTCAATAGTGGAACTCAGTCATCATCCATGCGTGGTTCAGGAAGTCAGGGTTTGGCAGACCAATCGAGTTGATCGGCTGAGGGTTGATCCAGTAGGGGAGGACAACTAGCGGTAGAGAGCACTACGTTATTTCTAGTAGAAACCTTGGGAAAGTGCGAGGGTAGTTTTTTGTACATGGTTATAGAGAACTGTCTCAAGGAGCTTGAGATCACCTTCAGTCAAATTTTGGCTCTGATAGAGTACTAGGTTCCCTTGGTATTGATTCAGATGAGGAGAGTTTCATGTCATTGGTGGATGATGTACCTGGGGGAGTGGAAGTAGGATGATTTTTTGTGGGTCAATATCGAGAAGTATTTCTAAGAAGAGTTCCTTTAATAAACCATGAAGGATAAGAAGAGGTATGAGTTACTCTCCCTCTATAAGGGGAGTGTGTCGGTACAAGAGCTGGGGATTAAGTTCAAGGATCTCCTTTGATTTTCCTTTGATATTTCTTTGAATGAGGAGTCTCATGTGATATGCATAGAGGAGGAACTTTTTCCTTCTATCCAGTCCCTATTTACTCCCTTTAACTTGATGATGTACTTAGAGGTACAGAAGAAGAAGGATGTGATAGATTGGATGAAATTGCGAAGAGGTATACCACGATAGGGGTGTTAGGAGAGTCTTTAATGGTGAAAGGCCACCGGTAGAAGGTCTCAGGTTCCAAGGCCTTTGTGGTTTTGACTAGTGGGTAATCAAACTCACTAGTTTCCTTTTCAACATTACAACTCTCATACCATTTCTGTGAACGTCAGACTGAGGTGTTTTTACTAGGGATCCCATGGTAATATTTATAGTTAGTGCTTGATGGTCGTTCATGCTCAATATGGTGGAGGTGGGAAGGTTCAGTGCCCACCTCAGCAGTAGTTGTAGACAAGGTAGTTCCAATAGAAGGGACAAGAGGCCCATACCCCGCTGTGGGGAGAAGGATCATATAGGGGATGGCCCTAGTGTGTTCCTTAGGGACCTCAACCCGAGATTGGTTGAGGAGGCAATCATCAGAAGAGTGGAAGAGGAGATGGGCATGGTTATCTGCATGTGGAACAAGATGTAGTTCCAGAAGGTCCAGAGATCATTCGTGGTATGATCAGTTTGTTCAGTACATATGCTTGTGGTTTGTTTGATTTAGGATCTTTTTACACCTTTGTTAAACCCGTTCCAATCAATTCTATAGGATTAGACACAGATAAGTTTCTCGTGACCTTGGGGTTGAGTACACTAGTTGGAGGTCAAACCAACATGTTTGATGTATGGTAAGGATGTAAAATGATGATGGGACCCCATTAGTCCCATGGGGGTATTTTCTTACTATAAATGTATAACGACCCATACTTTACATACATTGTTAATACTTCAAATTTGAATCACACTTATTACAACATATAACAAAACCAGGAAAGGACCGTATAGGTATAGTGTCATTAGAAACTGGGAAACATAAACAACTGGTTCATAAAGCATCTACATTGTCTCCCATTTATTTCATCATATATAGAGTCCCTTTTGGCATATCATATTTAATAGCCTTCTTCTTGACCCGAGGAAGGAAAACATACAAAAGGGTGAGCTCAAATTCTCAGTAAGGGTATACAAAAGAAATATCAATCACATCATATTCATAAGAACATAACATTTTTGAAATCATAACCTGCAAAAGAGATCATAATTTCATAACATGGGATAAATCATAGTAGTGAAATGTAATCCCAATAATCATAACTTAAAACCTGAAACTTTTTGTCATACACACATAATCATAGAGAATCATTTCTTAGTAGTCAAGACTCATATCCAAGACTATCTTAGCGGACAAAGTCCATTTCTGAACCGAGTTCACTCCTCGTTTCAGTCATGTTTCACTAAACCGTTTTAACCTGTCATTCCAGCAATTTCTATCTCATGAGATATAAATATTTTCCCAATGCATTGGAGGGAGATATAGGTCCCACCCATCTCATAATGAAACCATTCTTATGTGTTCCACAAAAATCATAAATCATACATCATTGCATAACCCATGTAATAAAAATGGGATTCTTAAACATCGTGACATCATAAAACAATTCATATAAGATAAAGGAATTCATAAAAATAATTCCATCACAACATAATCAAATTAATATAATAATAGGGATAGAAACAGAACTCTATATTATCTTATATGGAAAATAATTTTGATAAAACACTTGAACTCCATTCTTGAGGAAAATATCCTTTCTACTTCAAAAACATTTTTCCTTTCTTAACATGTCATACAGTTTGAAACTAAAAGAATTTGATTAAACATAAACCTGAAAACATGTAAAGTAATCTTCTTGGAAATAATGTTTTAAAAATCCATTCATGTCGTATAAGTTAAAAAAAGACATTCTTCTCGTACTTTTGTCGAAAAAGTCAAAAAGTACCTCCTACGAAAAACGACAAAAGATTCCTTTCATATATTTTACTAAAAACTCACCGAAGGGTAAAATTGGATATAAAAAATTGTATAAGGATATAGATATTACATATTGAGGAAACATGGATGTGGATGATAAATATTCCCCAGTAAATTCTGAAGTATAAACAATCCCGGATAAAAATGAGATTGCGAGATTTTCCCTTACCTTAGGTCTGATTTGCTTCGTAAGTGTCTGAACCTCCAGTATAATGATTTAAATAATGTTATTGAATTATTCCATAATCATAATTATTTTTATGATATCATATATGGTCATATTTTTAGCTTCTTATCAGTAATATTTCATTATTACTTGTTATTCGGGTGTTTATTGCTTTTTGTTCTTATGCGTGTTTTGTCGAATAAATACTTATTCTTCTTTTTAGGTTATAAATACCTCATTTCCAGAATTTTATTAGTGTAATATATATCATATTCATTCATTAAATTCATTTATATAATTATTATGAAATGAAAATCATGTAGAACGAGTCGCATCACATCGTGGAGACGGTATTCCGTACGTACGCACGAGCGATGATATCGTTCCCATGATCGTGGAATTGTGTTGGAGTGTATGTATACTATTTCAGAAACAATATCAATTTACAATAATCATATATAGTTATTATTTACACCATTATACCCATCCAAGTAAGGTGGTGGTGGAAAATAGATTACACCACGGCGTGGAGACGGTATTCTGTACGTACGCACGCGCGATGATTTCATTTTTCGTAGGATGGATAGATGGTGAAATAGGGTTGTTTCATACTTATAATAACATATCAGTATATGAGTTATACTTATGTTATTACTTCATAATGAAACAACTAAATAAGAATAAGTGTAAGAAGAAATAAAGTTGAAAGAATCGGTAACGGACATTACCTCTTCTTTGAAGTTCCTCTTTGAGACCTCCTCTTAGGGCACTAAAATTGGACTTTGAAGAAGACAAGGACCTCTAGGATGTTTCTATTGAATTGGGGAAGTGAAATGGGCAGGGATTGGCCGAGAATGAAGGCTCAAATTGGTGTGAGGAGGAGAGGGAGGAGGTTCCCTTTTATAAGGGAGGAGAGGGGCACCTTTGGAAATATAAGAAATATTAGTTTATATTAAATCCCAACCCCACATAAAAAAATCCAAAATGACTCATATCCGAATATTAGATTATATAGGGTTGTAATCTCATCAACCAATAAAATTTAGACATGTTAGGAATTTATTTTAAACATTATCAACGTGATTTATCCTTATTTATCAATTTAATTTTATTTGTGGTAATAATACTCTATATTTTAAATTATTATAAATAATTACATATGTGTTGTGAATTTTACATAATTTGACACTTTAGGACATTTTAGACCATATAAATTTTAATTTATAATTTTTAAATATTTTTTTTGATTTTTAAACAATTTTATAATATGTTATTTTTATAAAATAACAGTAGTGTCAATTTTGACACTATTCATTTATTTGAATTTAAATAAAATATATACAGAAGAAATGTTCGAAATAAAAGATTTAATAGATTTATAAAATGTCATATGTATCTATAAAATTAGTGTATAACATTAAATAGTTCATATAGTATTTATTTTAATATTTTTAAAACCATTTATTTGATATTTTAATTAATAAAATAATTTCAACATCACTATTGTGTCAAAATTAATGATACTTATTTAATCACTAAAAATTATAAATAAATTCCTATGATGTATATAATTGTATTATATTTCTGTAGAATATTAATTTTCGAAGTTTCATTAATTTTATCACTAAATTAAAATTATTATACTTATAAGATTTAAGAAAGTGACATGTTGTCACATTCTTTGGTTTTAATAATAATTAAATTATTTTCATGGCCAAAAGTCCATTAAATGAATCTAATCCGACCCTTAGGTGATATGGGTCTACTTTTAGTCATCCAATAGGATTTTTGCAGGTGTTAGGGTAATTTTATAATCTTATATTTAACCTTAATTACCCGATTTACTTTTAACTATGGGAAATAAAATTTACCGTAGTTACTATTTATAATGCACAAAAATAAAAAGTAGCATATTAACATAATTTGGACCCACTGATTCCAAATATGGAATCCATTTTTCAAAATTCAAAACATATAAGTTGCAGTAATTAATTTAAAATAAATCCCATTGTTAAGAAAATGAGTTTTAGAAGTTAAAACATAGCCAAAGATTGAAATGTTTTTACCTATGAATTCAATGCGAAATTAATTCTAATGACATAAACAATATTAAATGGTAAAAATATATTATATTTATACTTTAAAACCATTAAATATTATAATTTAACCATATAAATTATCTCAATGAAAAAAGTTGTTTTTAATTAAAAATTAGCGTATTTTTACTATTCATCAAAATATGAAAGTTATCAGAAAAATATAAAAAATTTATCCAAAGTAAATTTTTATACCCTAATTCAAAAGAAGAATTTTATTTTGTCAAATTTAACTTATAATCATGTCAAAAACTAGATTTAATGTGGGTGCTCCATCAAAAGGTGGCAAAACTGCATTTTTTGACAAATTCTTATTTTACCCGAAAAATTTATTTTGTTCTCTTACCATGCTCTAGAAATTGTGTAAGATGAATAATAATGTTATAAAATTAAAAATGTAGTTAATTCTATTCATAACAGCTAGTCCATAATAATATATCATTTTTTAGTGAAACCCGATATTGCGTACTACACACGCTATCGAGGAAGGTCGAGATTGTGTGTAATGCAAGCCAAGTCCATATTGTGTGCTATGAAATATTCCTTTCGTGTTGCGTATAACATAAGACATAAAAAAAATTATTTCTCATAAAATCTCAGGGCGTTACATTCTACCCCCCTTAAAATGAATTTCTCCCTCGAAATTCGTTACTTCATTATAAACAGATGAGGATAGATCTCCCTCATCATATCCTCAAGTTCCCATGTAGCTTCTTCTAATTGGTGGTTCCTCAATAAAACTTTCACCAAGAGAGTGGTCTTGTTCCCTAGGACTTTTTCACTACGACCCAGAATCTCTATTGGTTGTTCTTCATAAGAAAGATCTTGCTCCAGTAGTACAACTTCTGAGCTGAGTACATGTGAAGGATTAGGTATGTACTTTCTCAGGAGAGATGCATGGAACACATCGTGAAATTGAGAGAGATTCGGTGGAAGCACCAATCGGCAAGAAACCTTCCCAACACGATCCATAATTTCAAATGGACTGATATATCTAGGGCTCAACTTTCCCTTCTTTCCAAATCTCATGACCCTCTTCCATGGAGATATTCGTAAGAACACTTTATCACCCAATTCAAACTCTAGGTCTTTTATTCGGTTGTCGGCATAACTTTTCTGTCGACTTTGAGCTGCTCTTATGTGTTGTTGAATAGATCTGACCTTTTCTTCCATTACATCAACAAGATCAGGTCCTAATAGCTTTCTTTCCCCAACTTCATCCCAGCAAGTTGGACTCCTGCATTTCTATCCATAGGGAGCTTCATAAGGAACCATTTGAATACTGGAGTGAAAGATATTATTATAAGAAAATTCCACCTAAGGTAGGTGTTGATCCCAACCACCTTTGAAATATATAGAGAAAGCTCTCAACATATCTTCTAGTGTTTGAATTTTCCTCTCAGACTGACCATCTGTCTGAGGATGATAAGCAATGCTGAAACTCAACTCTGTATCCAGAGTATGCTGAAGACTTCGCCAGAACTTTGAGGTAAACCTCAGATCCCGATTAGATATAATAGAAAGTGGTACTCCATTCAATCTTACCACTTCCTTTACATATATCCTAGCAAGATGATCTAGAGATAAATCCTCTCTAATAGCAATAAAGTGTGCAGACTTTGTAAGACGATCAACTATGACCCAGATAGCATTATTGCCTTTGGATGTTTTAGAAAGTCTGGTGACAAATTCCATAGTGATGTTTTCCCATTTCCATTCGGGTATGGGTAATGGTTGTAACATCCCATTAGACTTCTGTCTCTCAGCTTTAACTTGCTGACAAACCAAGCATCGAGAGATATATTCAACAACATCTCTTTTCATGCCATTCCACCAGAAGTACTCTTTCAGGTCCCTATACATCTTCGTGCTTCCAGGATAAATAGAGAATGAAGAACTATGACCCTCATCTAGTAGCTCCTTCTTTAATTCTGGGATGGGAGGAACACAAACCCGATTCCTGAACTTTATTATCCCATCACAATCAAGGTTGAATTCAGGAACATTTCTCACCTTCTTTTGTAACTCGACATCTTCTTTCTGTGCCTCTTGAATCTTCACATGTATAGATGGTTTAACATTCATTTGAGGAAGATAATATTTCTCCCCTTCCATTAAAATTCCAAGATCCATCCTTTGTAAATCCATAAATATTGGATATTTTGTGATCCTCATCATGGATAAGCTAGCATGGTCTTGTCGACTTAATGCGTCTGCTACCTCGTTTGCTTTCCCAGGGTGGTAATGAATTGAGCAGTCGTAATCCTTAATCAGCTCCAACCATCTTCTTTGGCGCATATTCAGCTCCTTTTGTGTGAAAATATACTTTAAACTTTTATGATCAGCATAAATATCACACCTTTTTCCATAATGATAATGCCTTCAAATCTTTAATGCAAAGATTATTGCAGCTAACTCCAAATCATGAGTTGGGTAATTTTTCTCATTGATTTTCAACTGTCATGAGGCATAAGCTATCACCATATCATTTTACATGAGAACATACCCCAGTACCTTCTTGGATGCATCACTGTAGATCACAAACTTTTATCCACTACAAGGTAGGGTGAGCACAGGTGCACTGGCTAACCTTCTTTTTAGCTCTTTGAAATTTTCTTCACATTCCTCCATCCAAACAAACTTAACTCATTTTCGAGTCAACATGGTGAGTGGGTTAGAAAACCTTGAAAAATCGTTCACAAAACTTCGGTAATATCCAGCCAAACCAAGAAAACTTCGGATCTCGGTTACTGTTGTTGGTCTCGACCATCTTTCTATAACCTCTGTTTTTGCTGGATCCACAGATATCCCCTCTTTTGAGATTATGTGACCCAAAAATGCATTTTTTTAATCCAAAATTCACACTTGGTAAATTTGTCATAAAGATTCTCCTTTATCAGGGTCTTCAATATAATTCTCAAGTGATCTTCATGTTCTTCCTTGCTCTTTGAATAGACAAGAATATCGTCTATAAAGACAACCAAAAACTGATAAAGATTGTCTCTAAAGACTCTATTCATCAGATCCATAAAGATAGCAGGGGCATTAGTAATACCAAATGGCATCACTATAAATTCATAGTGTCCATACTGTAACTACAAGGCCCCATCCTTAAACCCTACCTAATCTTGAGTTATTACAAGATTACACATTGAGGATCTTTTCAGGTTTAGAGTTTTAGAGAATTAGATCATAAAACTTTCATTACATTCCACATTCAAACAAAGTGGTTACATAAAAGATAGTATTCATTTTTTTCCATTAACGGAAACATATTTAAAAAAAATAAAGCATGGATTCTTTCTTGACACTTCCTTGACACTATCATCATATCATGTACCTTTCCCTTAACATTTGAAAAACATTTCAAAAAAACTTGGGATGAGCATAAAAAGCTCAGTACGGGTTATATAAAAAAATATGGAAAGGAAACATGAGTTCATATATACATAATAATGAAATCATACTTTACCCATAAAACATAGGCACTTTAACATACCTCATCAAATCATGAATAAATCATAGAAATCATAAGACATAAAAGGTAACTTAAGGCATTCATAACATTCTTACGTAGGGAGTAACCCTCTTGGTTACGTTTGGAATACCCACCACAGTATATTCCCAAAATCTCTTTGGAGAAACCTTAACGTTTCACTCCTTCGCGTTACCCAATGCATTGGAGAGCTATATCGGACTCACCCACCCTTAGTTTATCACGGAACCACCCGTTTCCATAACAATGCCCAAGAACCATAACATAAACGTATCACATAAAACATGCATAAAGGAAACATAACATTTCCACTTTTCAATCACAATATATCATTTTATCATATTGAAATAATGAATCCATTCAAAAAGAAACCATTTCCAAAACCATTTAAAACATTTAATAAAGAGATTTTTGAATCAAAGTGTCCCATACCACCTTGAAGCTTTTAAAATTTTAAAACATTAATATCCGTAAAAATAAATCCTTAAAACCATTTTGAAAACATGGATATTAATAAGAACAAATATTTAAAACATTTAAAGCGATATTTTGGTTAAAGGGGTTTTACCAAAATTAGAGACACTTGAATACAATAATTGAGGAATAACATTTAGTTAGAACATTATAATATCATGAGAATAAATGGATTCATGATATAATATTCCAAAGGACATTATATACACCATATAAGAGTGAATTGGTGCATAACAACAATGAAGTCTCAATAGAAATGTCAAATGTGATGAAATCCCTTATAAAGAAGGTATCCTTAAATTAAGGATAAATCAATCTCAAAGTTATCTGTGAAAAATATAAATACACCCAATATAAGTGGATATTAAGTGTAAAACAATAAAAGGTGATTCACACATACTCAAAGGATGACATATTCAATAACTACATGTTGAACCCAATGAAATCGAAATTGGGTTAAAAAGTTCCCTTGGTAAAATTCGACAGCCTAACGGCATCACTTCAAAATTCAGAAAATGAGTTGATGAGAGATAAAAAGGGAATCTCATCACTTGGACATAAAATTTACATCAATAAGGATATAAAAGAACATATCCCAACATAAAAAGATGTAAATTAAAATACATAACAAGAGATGTCTTTTAAAAAGAGGAGGGTGAAAGGTTCCCTTACTGATTTGGGAAACATTCAAAACGTACACCCAATGAAAGAAGGGTAATACAATGAAGATGTAACTACCCATAAATTAGAGTATATTATAGTAATATTAAAATATTGGGATGTAATTACACCACACAAAAAGGAAATAGTGGCCAATGTAGCATGGATCTCACGGGAACAAAAAGTGAGATGAAAATCCCCTTATGAAAATTCGGAAGCCTAACGGCGCCACATAAAACCTCCAAAAATGGATTTATGAGATCAAATAGGGTCTCTCATAACATAAAAAATACATAAAGAGGAAAATAAAAGAACATCCTCCAATATAAGAACATGGAGCATAAAAGAAATGACATAAAAGAGAGTACTTGCAAAGAAAGAGAGAGGTAGGATCCCTTACCTCGGGTGCGACTTGACTCAATCGTTCTTTAATCTCCTGAATAATAAACTTGAGTTAATTTATACTTCCTTAAGAACCTTTTTCAAGTTCATTATTCCTTTTATATCACTTATTACCATGTCATGAACACTATGTAATTATTTTAGTTAATAACGGTCGTTTAAACGATCATTGGTACTTGAGTAAAAATATGCTCTTTATAATTACAAGTTGTCCATGTATCTATTATATACAGAGTTATAATCATGATTTATATATCATATATATCATATATATCATATATATCCAGTACATACTCATTTTATACTATTCCATATCATTTGGAGATAAAACAATGAAAAGCACCATCCATGGAGACAGTCGGCCGTACGTACGCATGAACGCTACTTTCATTTTTTTCTTTTTCATATTAATGAAATTAAAAATAAATGATATATATATATTATAATTCCAGTATAATATATATGTTATATAGGTCACATATGTTCATTAATTTCATTCTTTATACTTTCCGTGTATTGCATGTACGAGTCACATCACTTGAGGGGGTGGTAGTCCGCACTTCCTCATATGAAATTATCGCATTTACACAACATGAAAAGAATAAAGGTATGGTTTAAATATAAAATACAGAAGCATATTGTAAACATCAATACAATATATATCTTATATAAAATACAGTGACATCATAATGTCCACCTTTAAAGGTGTTAAAAGAATATTGAATAATCATCATTTCGTGAGGCAAAAAATCGCCAACCACAGAAACAGTATGTTCTTTAACCATTAGACGAATGAGTGTGTAAGTTTAGCTCGAATACTTCTTATAAAAACATCCTAGTATATTGAAGATACTGGATTTGTTACAAAAGAAATTAATAAAAAGAGTTTAGGGGGTTGGAGAAGCAAAAAAAAACAAAAGGACTCAAGTGAAGACATTACCTTAAAATCTGGTAACTCCCTTTGGTTTGAGCTCAAAGGCTTCCTTGGGAAGACTTCTGCCAAATTTGAGGATTCAAGGAGTTAGAGAGGGATGTGGGGAGACAAAATGGGAAGGTTTTGGCCGAGCCAAAGGCTTTGGAAGTGTGGGTAAGGAGGTAGGGGTGGGGGCCTTTTATAAGAGGAGAGGAGGGGAACTCTTGGAAAGTAAAGAAATGTTACTTTATTTTAGAATGAGTTTCAGATTTTAATGGTCCCACATTGATTTTTTTCGAGGATAAGGTGATAAGGGTTAGAAATCCACCCATAAAATAGGTTTTTTACATGTTTAGGTCTTAGATTTTACATTATCTGTCCATTTTATTTAAATCGTTAAATAATGAGGTCATCGTTGCATCATCATGATGTCAAAAATAATTTAATTTATTTAATGTCTAAAAATTATAAACAAAATACTATGATGTATGAAATCTGTTTAGCTTTCCAATGACTATTTATAGTCAAAAATCAGACCTGTATAACCCCATGTAAAAATTGTTTTAGTAAAACATCTCATGTTTGTGTCATTTTTACTTTAACATTAAATAAAAAGGTATTTATGTCATTTTCCAACCAAAGTGGCTCCATGGGGTCCCCAAGTTGACCCGTGGATTTTCTTGGTTGTCCATGACACATCCAATGAGGGTAGGACATCTTTCTAGGTCATTTAATTTTATTAAAACATTATTCTTACCTTAAACTACACTAATTACCTCTAATCGCGATTAAAAACTTAATAAGTTTCTATTCACCAAAAAATTATTCTAATCCCATTGAACCACATTTTACATCTTAATGAAAACCATTTATGTTGGATTTTTGAAATTAAAAACACAAAGATGGAAAAATTTCACTTAAACGGAAAATCAGTTTTTTATAAGTACCACTTAGTGGTTTCACTATTCATCAAAAATTGATGTTTTTCAGAAAATTACCAAAAATTCACCCTAAGCTATGTTTGATATTACAAATTCAAAAATGATGTATATTTTAAATAATTAAAAACATATAATTTCCATTAATTAATTTAAC
Source organism: Viscum album (assembly GCA_963277665.1). Lineage (NCBI taxonomy): Eukaryota > Viridiplantae > Streptophyta > Magnoliopsida > Santalales > Viscaceae > Viscum > Viscum album. The sequence goes on along the minus strand of OY728122.1, from coordinate 2,081,519,133 downwards.
AATTAATTCCCGCTGTCAAAACAAATAGCGTGTTTTTATGAAACAAAATGTATCAAAAGATTGACACTAGTTTAAGTCTGATTTCAAAGTGAAATTAATTCCAACGACCACTATTGGATTAAATGGTAAAAATATATTCTAATTTCACATTAAACCCAATTAAAAAGATAATATAATCATATAAATAAATTATATTAAAAAGAGGTTTTTAATTAAAATACAACATTTTTCACTATTCATTAAAAATTGAACTTTTTCGGAAAAATACCAAAAATTTACACAAAGTAAATTTTGATGTCCCGATTCTAAAGAAGAATTTTATTTTTTCAAATATAACACATAAAATTGTCAAAAAGTGGATTTAAAATAGGTTCGCCATCAAAAGGCGGTTAATCGACCTTTTAAAGAATATTAGAACGTTTACGCTTAAAATTGGATTCATTCTCATTTTTAATCCTCTAACATTTATTGTAAAAAGTAAAAATATTTTACAAACATATATAATCATTTTGTAGTTAGTTCTGTTCATTCCCGCCATTACAATGGCTAGGTGTTAACTACTATTTAAAATAATATTATTTTATTATTAGAGTGCAACGTAAGATTCCCAAGAAACTCGTTGTTGCGTGTTGGGTACTCCATCGAGCATAGAGTCCCCTTTAAAGTAATATTAATATTTTATTCACAAATATGGATAAATGTGAAAATGTCATACTATTTATTTACCTGGGGTGTTACATCCTTCCCCCCTTTTGGGAATTGCGTCCTCGCAATTTTGAAATTGAGCTTGGAAACATCCTTGAAAGTCCCACATTGGAACAAGAGTAGGTAAAAAATCACTTTAAAATAAAGAAAGATAAGTACAAAGGTCACCCGAGTTAACCCATACTAGGATTCCATGTAGGAAAATATGGACATGGAGGAAAAAACAAAGGGTCATGTTCTGATGGAGAGTGATAGTAAACATGTCTAGGAGAAAGTTAACCACAAGAAAATCACAAACTTGTGATGGGTTAAACGGTATTCGATTCCGCCGTAGGAAAAGTTAATAGACAAAATTTTTGTTTTAAGTTACTTTTTATTGAAAAATTTGTTCATAAGGAAACATAATCACTTATCATGTTGACTTTCAACTTTTATTAGATTCCTTTCACAAACTCATATTTTCTCCAAAAGACGAGTATTTAGGAAGACTTGTTCGCATTAAGAGTACTATAATCAACATCTAGAGAATCACCTAATCCACAAAAGAGAACTATATACTTCCCATGTCTTCATAATTTTACCAAAACCAAAACCAAAAAGGTTATTACAAGATCAAATAATCTAAAAAAGGATAACCCTTTATAAAAAGAAAATCTATTCTTAATCTCCAAAATTTGTCCAACAAAACCCAAAGTTCGACGGGGACCATTCGATAAACAATTTTTCCATAAAATTCTTCAAATTAAACCAAACTAAGATTGAAACCCAAATATTTTAAGGATTTAGTCACATAGTCTTCCAAGTTAAATCGTAACATTTATCTCCAAACAACATCAGTTTCTCTTAATGTCTCGTATTGAGAAGTAATTAACCTAATCACATATCCTCCATGATAGTATAATAAATTTCCATAGATAACCCAAAATCAACTTACTCTTAATTAATAAAATCATCTAACTAAAAAGAATCAGTCAAACGAACCAGGGACTTCACGTAGTCCAGTGGTAGGCAATAAATACCAGTCGCACTTTGGTTGTGGGTTTGATTCCCGCAGCTTTGTCCGACGTGACGGGTAGTCACACGGTCTGCGTGTTGTCCTTTTTATAAAACTCCAAAAATAACCCTAACATGTTTTAACCTCAATAGTTTCCTTATACCTCTCATTTTCATCCAAATTCATTACGATCTCAGCATCTTAATTCTTGAGGTCTTATTTCACCACCATAAGATAAAATAAAACGATTCCCAAAATGAATAACATCATACCTTGATCATGGCGTCCACTCGGTTTCATCGTCCTCTTGATCACGTAGGTAGAAGTCTCATGCATTAAAACAATGATTTAGAGATCTTTCAAAAATCATTTTCTTCCTCCATCCAAATACACCTTGTATAATATGATTCATATGGGTGTTCACAGAAAACAGTTTTGGAAAATAATCATGTATGACATATAATTCCAAAACAACTGATAAAACATGATTTCTATAAAATAGTCGGACAGAATTTGAGTTGAAACTTTCTATTATTGGTCCTTTTAAAATACCATAAGTATGTGCTGAGAGACTATATTTTAAAAGAAAATATAAATAGGTCGTGAAAGGGTCTCCTTCCTCAGCACCATTTTTAAAATCATAATATGCTTCAAATTCTTGTGATAAGGTAAAATATTTGAAAATACCTTGATAATATTTACCTTTCTTGAAAATATGAGAATATTGTGAAAATAGTATTTGTCTAAAAACAACCCATGATCCACGATTATAACGAGGTATAGTGGAGGTGTTTGATATCTCAAACAACTTCTTGCATGTGAGTTTTATGCTAGAAAAGGTTTCACAATCATCTGAACATGACTTCGTAATAATTATTGCAAGCATGTCATCAGGAAGAGATAGGAATGTCGTTTGAGATCCTTCTCCTTCCATTCGTAACAGACTTTACTTGACAAGAAAAAAATTATAAAACAAGGATCTAACTGAAATAATAGATATAGGGACTAATCATGTGTCTAACAAAAACTCATAATCCCTAAAGTTGTCTAAACCGACCTCTGATACCAACTATAAGGCCACATCCTTAAACCTTACTTGATCTTGAGTTATTACAAGATTACACATTTAGGATCTTTTCAGGTTTAGAGTTTTAGAGAAATAGATCATAAAACATGCATTACATTCCACATTCAAACAAAGTGGTTACATAAAAGATAGTATTCATTTTTTCCCATTAACGAAAACATATTTAAAAAAAATAAAGCATGGATTCTTTCTTGACACTTCCTTGACACTATCATCATATCATGTACCTTTCCCTTGACCTCTGAAAAACATTTCAAAAAAACTTGGGATGATCATAAAAAGCTCAGTAAGGGTTATATAAAAAAAATATGGAAAGGAAACATGAGTTCATATATACATAAGAATGAAATCATACTTTACCAATAAAACATATGCACTTTAACATACCTCATCAAATCATGAATAAATCATAGAAATCATAAGACATAAAAGGTAACTTTAGACATTCATAACATTCTTACGTAGGGAGTAACCCTCTTGGTTACGTTTGGAATACCCACCACAGTATATTCCCTAAATATCTTCGGAGAAACCTTAACATTTCACTCCTTCACGTTACCCAATGCATTAGGGAGCTATATCGGGCTCACCCGCCCTTAGTTTATCACAGAACCACCCGTTTCCATAACAATGCCCAAGAACCATAACATAAACGTATCACATAAAACATGCATAAAGGAAACATAACATTTCCACATTTCAATCACAATATATCATTTTAGTATATTGAAATAATGAATCCATTCAAAAAGAAACCATTTCCAAAACCATTTAAAACATTTAATAAAGATATTTTTGAATCAAAGTGTCCCATACCACCTTGAAGCTTTTAAAATTTTAAACCATTAATATCCTTATAAATAAATCCTTAAAACCATTTTGAAAACATAGATATTAATAAGAACAAATATTTAAAACATTTAAAGCGATATTTTGGTTAAAGGGGTTTTACCAAAATTAGAGACACTTGAATACAATAATTGAGGAATTACATTTAGTCATAACTTTATAATATCATGAGAATAAATGGATTCATGATATAATATTCCAAATGACAGTATATACACCATATAATATTGAATTGGTGCATAACAACAATGAAGTCTCAATAGAAATGTCAAATGTGATGAAATCCCTTATAAAGAAGGTATCCTTAAATTAAGGATAAATCAATCTCAAACTTATGTGTGACAAATATAAATACACCAAATATAAGTGGATATTAAGTGTAACACAATAAAAGGACATTCATAGATATTCAAAGTATGACATATTCAATAACTACATGTTGACCCCAAAGAAATCGAAATTGGGTTAAAAAGGTCCCTTGGTAAAATACGAGAGCCTAACGGCATCACTTCAAAATTCAGAAAATGAGTTGATGAGAGATAAAAAGGGAATCTCATAACTTGGACATAAAATTTACATCAATAAGGATATAAAATAACATATCCCAACATAAAAAGATGTAAATTAATAGACATAACAAGAGATGTCTTTTAAAAAGAGGAGGGTGAAAGGTTTCCTTACCGATTTGGGCAACTTTCAAAACGTACACCCCATGAAAGGAGGGTCATACAATGAAGATGTAACTACCCATAAATGAGATTATATTATACTAATAGTAAAATAATGATCAGTACTTACACCACACAAAAAGGAAATAGTGGCCAATGTAGCATGGATCTCACGGGAACAAAAAGTGAGATGAAAATCCCCTTATGAAAATTCGGCAGCCTAACGGCGCCACATAAAACTTCCAAAAATGGATTGATGAGATCAAATAGGGTCTCTCATTACATAAAAATTATAGAAATATGAACATAAAATAACATCCTCCAACATAAGAACATGGAGCATAAAAGAAATGACATAAAAGATAGTACTTGCAAAGAAAGAGAGAGGTAGGATCCCTTACCTCGGGTCTGACTTGACTCGATCGTTCTTTAATCTCCTGAATAATAAACATGAGTTCATTTCTAATTCCATAAGAACCTTTTTCAAGTTCAATATTCCTTTTATATCACTTATTACCATGTCATTAACACTATGTAATTATTTTAGTTAATAACGGTTGTTTAAACGATCATTGGTACTTGAGTCAAAATATGCTCTTTATAATTACAAGTTGTTCATGTATATATTATATACAGAGTTAAAATCATGATTTATATATCATATATATCATATATATCCAGTAAATATTCATTTTATACTATTCCATATCATTTGGAGATAAAAAACAAAAAGCATCGTTCATGGAGACGGTAGGCCGTACGTACGCTTGAATGCTACTTTCATTTTTTTCTTTTTCATATTAATGGAATTAAAAATAAATGATATATATATATATATATATATTATAATTAAAGTATAATATATATGTTATATAGGTCACATATGTTCATTAATTTCATTATTTATACATTCCATGTATTACATGTACGAGTCACATCTCTTGAGGGAGCGGTAGTCCGCACTTCCTCATATGAAATTATCGCATTTACACAACATGAAAAGAATAAAGTTGTGGTTTAAATATAAAATAAATAAGCATATAGTAAACATAAATACCATATATATATTATATAAAATACAGTGAAATCATAATGGCAACCATTAAAGGTGTTAAAAGAATATTGAACAATCATCGTTTCGTGAGGCAAAAAATCGCCAACCATAGAAACAGTATGTTATTTAACCATTAGACGAAGGTGTGTGTAAGTGTAGCTCGAATACTTCTTATAAAAACATCCTAGTATATTTAAGATACTGTATTTGTAACAAAAGAAATGAATAAAAAGAGTTTAGGGGGTTGGAGAAGCAAAATAAAACAAAAGGACTCAAGTGAAGACATTACCTTAAAATCTGGTAACTCCCTTTGGTTTGAGCTCAAAGGCTTCCTTGGGAAGACTTCTGCCCAATGTTATGATTCAAGGAGTTAGAGAGGGATGTGGGGAGACAAAATGGGAAGTTTTTGGCTGAGACAAAGGCTTTGGAAGTGTGGGTAAGGAGGTGGGGGTGGGGGCCTTTTATAAGAGGAGAGGAGGGGCACTCTTGGAAAGTAAAGAAATGTTACTTTATTTTAGAATGAGTTTCGGATTTTAATGGACCCACATTGATTTGTTTCGAGGATAAGGTGATAAGGGTTAGAAATCCACCCATAAAATAGGTTTTTTACATGTTTAGGTCTTAGATTTTACATTATCTGTCCATTTTATTTAAATCGTTAAATAATGAGGTCATCGCTGCATCATCATGATGTCAAAAATAATTTAATTTATTTAATGTCTAAAAATTATAAACAAAATACTATGATGTATGAAATCTGTTTATCTTTCCAATGACTATTTATAGTCAAAAATCATACCTGTATAACCCCATCTAAAAATTGTTTTAGTAAAACATCTCATGTTTGTGTCATTTTTACTTTAACATTAAATAAAAAGGTATTTATGTCATTTTCCAACCAAAGTGGCTCCATGGGGTCCCCAAGTTGACCCGTGGATTTTCTTGGTCGTCCATGACACATCCAATGAGGGTAGGACATCTGTCTAGGTCATTTCATTTTATTAAAAAATTATTCTTACCTTAAACTACACTAATTACCTCTAATCACGATTAAAAACTTAATAAGTTACTATTCACCAAAAAATTATTCTAATCCCATTGAACCACACTTTACTTCTTAATGACAACCATTTATGTCATATTTTTGAAATTAAAAACACAAAGATGGAAAACTTTCATTTAAATGGAAAATAAGTTTTTATAAGTACCACTTAGTGGTTTCACTATTCATCAAAAATTGAAGTTTTTCAGAAAATTACCAAAAATTCACCCTAATCTATATTTGATATTCAGAATTCAAAAATGATGTCTATTTTACAAAATTAAAAACATATAAGTTTCATTAATTAATTTAATAATTAATTCCCGCTGTCAAAACAAATAGCGTGTTTTTATGAAAACAAAATGTATCAAAAGATTGACACTAGTTTAAGTCCGATTTCAAAGTGAAATTAATTCCAACGACCACTATTGGATTAAATGGTAAAAATATATTCTAATTTAACTTTAAAATATATTCAAAAGATAACATAATCATGTAAATAAATTAGATAAAAAAGAGGTTTTGAATTAAAATACAACATTTTTCACTATTCATTAAAAATTGAACTTTTTCGGAAAAATAACAAAAATTTACACAAAGTAAATTTTGATGTCCCGATTCTTAAGAAGAATTTTATTTTGTCAAATATAAGACATAAAATTGTCAAAAAGTGGATTTAAAAGAGGTTCGCCATCAAAAGGCGGTTAATCGACCTTTTAAAGAATATTAGAATGTTTAGGCTTAAAATTGGATTCATTCGCATTTTTAATCCTCAAACATTTATTGTAAAAAGTAAAAATATTTGACAAACATATATAATCATTTTGTAGTTAGTTCTGTTCATTCCCGCCATTACAACGGCTAGGCGTTAACTACTATTTAAAATAATATTATTTTATTATTAGAGTGCAACATAAGATTCCTAAGAAACTCGTTGTTGCGTGTTGGGTACTCCATCGAGCATAGCGTCCCCTTTAAAGTCATATTAATATTTAATTCACAAATATGGATAAATGTGAAAATTTCATACTATTTATTTACTTGGGGTGTTACAGTAATGCCCCGACCCCAGTTACCCAGAGTTGGTGTATTATTACATGACATTGGCATGATCACAAGAAAGATCAAATCTCGAAAGACCGATTGGTTTAGTAGCCTTGGAAACACTAGATATATTCATAAGGTTTACATTACATCATAAAATAAAAACTACAACAACATAGTCTCCATAATACACACTCTTATCCCCTCACACTATCCCTACAGGTCATTCATAAATTACTTCTTCACATCCTGGGAAAAATAAAACATAGAAAAGGGGTGAGTTCAAATTCCCAGTAAGGATAACAATATAGCGGAAACTTTCCTAAATAAGAATAAACATTTAAGGCAATGTATAAATAAAACAAAATCCTTTTAAACTTGAACATCAACATAGTATGACAAAAGTAAAATGAAATAATGTCATTTACTTATTCACATGGATATTCTACTAATCGAATAATCACATGAAATATCAATAACCACTTTCATAATGATGGAATGCATAATGCCAGACTATCATAACCACATAGCCAAGGCCTCATGCCAAGACTACAAATAATATTTTTTCAAGGCCTTGTGCCAAGACACTAGTTTGTCTCATGAGACCTACCGATGCATCGAGGAGATATAGCGGGCTCCACCCGTCACATATTAAGTCCAATGCATTCCCATATGAAAAGGTTTAAACATAACATAAACATTCATATTTAAACTAGCATAAAAAATGTAAATACTTCATCCATAATCCATGAAAATAACATATCCATAGTCAAACATATCACAAAACCTTCAATATAATATGGAAATTTTGTTTCATAATAAATCATCTCCAAATAAGATTAAAATCCATCAATGGATGTTGACATAGATGAAATCAAAACACTTTTTAGAGAAATATCTCTTTTTATTTTGAAATCATTTAAGAGTCATATAAAATGAAACATTTTCTTTGAATGTATTCTTATAAGCTTGTAAGGGAAGCTTCGACGATTTTATAACGGCGGAAAATATCTGCACCCGCCGTATAAGTTAAAAAAACTTTCTTACCTTAATTCTGTCAAAAGGTTAAAAAGAACCTTGTTTAGAAAACGATGGAAATATTCCTTTATAAACCTCTTATAAAAGTCAAACAAGGGTATAAATGACTTTATCCCATATTCTTGTAAATGGTAAAAATGTTTTGAAATACCTTTTGGAGAAACATGGATGTGGATGATAAAGAAATCCCAGTAGATTATTACATATAAACAACCTCGGATAATGAAGAGATTGCGAAATAAACCCTTACCTTGTACTTTTCCTTGGTTGAGGGTAGGTTAACCTCCTGTATAATGGTTAAATAATTGTTATTAAATTATAAAAGAATCATATATATTAATATTATATCATATATGATCTTTTAACATTGCTTTGTTAATAATATCTTAGTATTATTGTCGTTTCGGGTGTTAACTTACTCGTTTTCTTTTATATGTTTTGTTACGTAAGCCATGTTTGTAATGGATAGGTTGTATCTTATTCATATACATAATGATGTCAAGTCCTTAAAAATTATTTTTAAATCATAAAATGATAATTATACTTGAATGGATATGATGGAGAATGAATCTCATCGCGTTCGTGGAGACGGTAGTCCGTACGTACGCACAAGAGACAATATCATTCTTTTGATATTAAAATAATATATAATTTGATAGTATATAATATATAAATAATAATCATCATGTTATATTTATTATTTACATGAGTTACACATCATTATTATACTCATCCAAATAATAATATATTGAATAACAATTACACCACGACGTGGAGACGGTAATTCGTACGTACACACGTATGGTGACATGTTATTCAAAGGGTGGATAGAATATGGAATATGGTTGCACCATATTTAAAATAACATCACAGTATATATAATATACTGGAGTTATTATTTTAGAATGGTAATAACAAAGAAATAAGAAGTGGAAGAAGAAATGAATTTGAAAAAGGGTGGCGAAAACATTACCTCTTCTTCGGGTTCTTCCTTTTGATTTGATCAAAAGGGATCCTTAGGTTGGCTTTATGATCAAACTAAGGCCTCTAGGTTGTAGTTAGGGAAGTTGAGAGAGTATTTGGGCAGATTTTGGCCGAACCAAATGGCTTTGAAGGTGTCAAGTAATGTGAAGGGGGAGTACCCTTTTATAAGAGGGGTGAGGGGAACCTTTGGAAAAGCTAGAAATATTAATTTATAATAAATTCATATTCGGTTTATAATGGCTCCGAAGTTTATTATTCAAAGGTTAAGGTGGGGCTAGGTAGAAAACCATTCAACCAATAGAATTTAGACAGGTTTGGGTTACTATATTAACCTTATCTTTTAGTTTTAACTCTTAGTTAATTAGTTTGACATTTACCATGTCACTTTGTATTTTTATATTATATAGTTAATAAACATACTATATACATCCACGAGACCCCCAAGTGGTCCATTAATGATACACCTATCATGATATAAGTCTCTTGGCCGAACCGTAGATTTTTAGGAGTTTAATATCAACTAATAATATAATATTTGTTTTAAAAACTCTTTTATTTCAATTTTGACACTATTCAATAGTTGATTTTTGTGAAACTTATAACAGAATGATTACTTCGAAAAAAGTTAATTAAATCAATCCTAATATGTCATATTATCCTATGAAATTAGTGTAATTCATTAAAAGTCTCAAATTATATTTATTTGGGTATTTATAATATCAATTATTTTAATTTTTCACTATTATGGTAATTACTGCATCATCATTGTGTCATAAATAAATTAACTCATTTAATGTCTAAAAATTATAAATAAAATATTCTTATTTATTAAATCCTTTTATCTTTATAATTAATATTTACAATCTAATTTATATTTTGTATAACCCTATATTAAAAATGTTTTAGTAAATAAACTTTGATTTTAACTCTTTTAACTCTTCTTTGAATTAAATAATAATAAATGTCCTAATCTAATCCAAGTGGACCTAAATGATAATATTTTATTCCTATGTTTGTTTCTGGTCGAGATACACTTGTCCAATAGAATTATGTCATGTGTTAGGGTAATATTAATATCATTTTTACCCTATTTACTTTTAACTATGGTAAATAAAAGTAAAAAGTTACTATTCACCAAAAATTATTTTCATCTCATTGAATCACATTTTACTTCTTGATATTAACAGTGTCTCTCGGATTTTCAAAATTCCATTCACAGAAGTGGTAAAATTAAGTTTTATGAAAAATTCATTTTTTAACTACCACTTAGTAGTTTCACTATTCATCAAAAATTGATGTTTTTCAGAACAATGCCAAAATTTCACCCTAAGCTATAATTGATATTCCGAATTAAAAAATGATGTCTACTTTACAAATTTCAAAACATATAAGTTACATTAATTAATTTTATAATTAATTCCCGCTGTCACAACAAATAGCGTGTTTTTAAGAAACAATATATACCAAAAGATTGGCAATTGTTTAGGTCCAATTTCAAAGTGAAATTAATTCTATTGAACACCATTGGATAAAATGGTAAAAATATATTCTAATTATACTTTAAAACCACTCAATAATATAATTTATCACTCTAAATTATTTTGATTAAAAAAGTTGTTTTTATGTTTTTTTCTTCTATTCATAAAAATTGGAAGTTCTCAGAAAAATACCAAAAATTCATCTTAGGATAATTTCGATATTCCGAAACCAAAAATGAAGTCCATTTTGAAATATAAAATCTATATAATTTCAAAAAGTAGGTATTACTATTCATAACGGCTAGTTTGATTGGTTGTGGTGTGTTAGAACTCGATGTTGCGTACAACACACGCTATCGCATTATTCAAAGAGAAACCTACCGTAGAAGCTTGGGGTGTTACATTCTCCCCTCCTTCAAATAATTTCGTCCTCAAAATTTCAAGAATACTACCGCATGAAAAGACTTGGGTGGTTCTTCATCATAAGTTCCTCGGGTTCCCACGTTTCCTCTTCCATCTTATGGTTTCTCCACAAAACTTTTACCAGATGCGTCGTCCGGTTTCTCAGTACTTGTTCTCTTGTATCAAGAATCCTGATAGGCTCTTCACAATAAGATAGATCGGGTTCCAGTTCTAATTCTTCATAGGTGAGTACATGCGTTGGGTCAGGCATGTATTTCCTCAACAGAGATATGTGGAACACATCGTGAACTTTGGAGAGACTTGGCGGCATTGCCAATCTGTAAGCTACAGCCCCAATTCGTTCCAGAATTTCGAAAGGTCCGATGTACTTGGGACTCAATTTACCTTTCTTACCAAAACGTATGACTCCCTTCCATGGAGATACCTTTAGGAAAACATGATCACCGACTTGAAATTCCAAATCCTTCCTTCGATTATCGGCATAGCTCTTTTGCCAACTTTGAGCTGCTTTGATGTGATTTTGGATTACCTTCACCTTTTCCATCGTTTTCCTCCACCAGTTCTAGACCTACAAGTTTTATTTTACCAACATCATCCCAACAGGTTGGTGTACGACATCTCTTTCTGTATAACGCTTCATATGGTGCCATCTGAATACTCGAATGGAATCTGTTGTTATAGGAAAATTCTACCAAAGGTAAATATTGATCCCACATACCCTAAAAGTCAAGTGAACAGGATCTCATCATTTCTTCTAAGGTTTGAATAGTCCGTTCTGATTTTCCGTCTGTCTGAGGGTGGTAGGCAGTGCTCAAATGAAGTTCAGTATCGTGGGATTTCTGATGACTCTTCCAGAATCTTGAGGTAAAACGGGGATCACGATCAGAAATAATCGATAGGCGTACTCCATGAAGTCTCACAACCTCATTAATATATAGTCTTTCTAGACGTTCCAGTGGTAGATCTTCTCTTATAGCAAGAAAATGTGCTGACTTGGTAATATGATCAACAATAACCCATATTGCATTGTTCCTTCTATGAGTCTTTGGTATTCCCATGAAAAATTCTATCGTAATATTGTCCCATTTCCAATCAGGTATGGGAAGAGGTTGCAATACTCCACTAGGTTGTTGCCTTCCAGCTTTCACTTGTTGACAAACCATACATCTTGACACAAAATCAGCAATCTCCCTCTTCATGTTGTCCCACCAAAAATGTTCCTTCAAATCTCTATACATTTTGGTGCTCCCAGGGTGTATAGAGAAATTGGAACTATGAGCATCATCCAACAATTCCCTTTTCAGATCAGTTATATTGGGAACACAAAGGCTCTTCCCGAATTTCAAAATTCCATTTTAATACACAAAATCTCTCAATCTCCCATCATTCACAGCTTTAATCTTCTTTTGAAATTCTCCGTCATTAGTCTGAGAACTCTTAATCCTTTCTAGTAAAGATGGTTTGGAAACCATTTGAAAAAGCATCGATGTTTCACCTTCCCTGGTTATTCCCATGTCCATCATCACTAGATCTATGAAAATTGGATCCCTTTCAATTCTCATCACGTTCAAAAATCCATGGTCTTTTCTGCTCAAAGCATCTGCCACCTTGTTTGCTTTCCCCGGGTGGTAGTGTATCGTACAATCAAAATCCTTGAGTAATTCAAGCCATCTCCTTTGCCTCATGTTGAGTTCTTTTTGTGAGAAAATATACTTCAAACTCTTGTGATCAGTATAAATCTCACATTTTTCAGCATAGAGGTAGTGCCTCCATATCTTCAAAGCAAAGATCAAAGCTGCTAACTCGAGATCATGAGTAGGATAGTTTTGTTCATGAATTTTTAACTGTCGTGATGCATAGGCAATAACCATATCATTCTGCATAAGGACACAACCAGGTACTTTCTTCGATGAATCATTATAAATAACGAACCCATCATTCCCCGATGGTAGAGTCAATATAGGAGCATTGACTAATCTTCTCTTCAGTTCTTCAAAACATTCTTCACACTCTTTTGTCCAAACAAATTTAACCCCTTTACGTGTGAGCTTCGTTAATGGGTTAGCCAATCGGGAAAAATTCTGGATGAAACGTCGATAATAACCTGCTAAACCAATAAAACTATGTACCTCAGTAATATTCGTAGGTGCTGGCCATTCTTGGATTGCCTTGGTCTTAGAAGGATCAACAAGGATTCCATATTTAGAGACAATATGGCCAAGAAAAGAAATCTCCTAAAGCCAGAATTCACACTTGCTAAACTTCCCATATAATTCATGTCTTCTCAGAGTCTTCAAGATAATGCGCAAGTGATTTTCATCATCTTCATAGCTTTTTGAGTATTCCAAGATATCATCAATAAATACCACCACAAATTCATCGAGATATTCCTTGAAAACTCTATTCATCAGATCCATGAATACAGAGGTTGCATTAGTCAATCCAAAAGGAATTACTGTAAACTCATAATGCCCGTACCTGGTTCGAAATGGTGTCTTCGGAATTTCTTCCTTCTTCACACACAACTGATGGTATCTAGATCGAAGGTCAATCTTTGAAAATTATTGAGCTCCATGCAGTTGGTCAAATAAATCATCAATGCGAGGTAGGGGATACTTTTTCTTTATTGTTATAGCATTGATATCCCTGTAGTTGATACATAACCTCATGGATCCATCTTTCTTTTTAACAAAAAGAACAGGGGCTCCCCATGGAGAAACACTAGGGAGAATAAATCCTTTATTACTCAATTCCTATAGTTGTTTCTTTAGTTTGACTAATTCTACAGTGGCCATTCTATAAGGGGTCTTCGATATAGGCCTTAATCCAAGAATTAAATCAATGGAAAACTCAACTTCTCGTTCTGGAGGATGTCCAGGTAAATCTTCCAGAAATACATCTACATATTATTTCACAATAGGTACATCCTCTATTTGAACATTCATTTCCTCACCCACAGTTATTTCATTCTCTTCCTCCTCAATAATTGAATTTAGTTGAGCTACTGGTGGTGGATCTAGATAAGAATTAGGCGGTGATGATTCTGCTCTAAAGATAAGGTGTTCCTTATCATCATCATCAAGAATCGTAACCTCTTTCTTCTTACAATAAATCATTGCATCATAGTCCGAAAGACAGTCCGTACCAAGGATTATATCAAACTCAATCATAGGAGTGACGATGAGATCAGAAGATAAAGAACATTTATGTGCTCTAATGGGGACTGACTCACAAAACTTTGTTGCAATGATACTTCCCGTAGGAGTTTTAACTGACAAATCCCTTGTTAAATCAAATTGGAAATATCTAATTTTCTTAGCAAACTGGGAAGATATGAAACAATGCGATGATCCAGAATCAAATAATGCATTTGCTAAACTTGAGGAAACCATTAAATTACCTTCCACCACGTCTTTCAGATCTTTTACCTCAGCAGTAGTGATAGCATAAGCTTGGCCTTGATCCCTTGTCGTTTTCTGAGGTAAGTTCCCCTGACGCTTAGGACATTCATTTTCATAATGCCCCATCTCCCTGCAATTTTAGCACTGAACATTTGTAGCTTCCTTCTTCCCTTTGCAATCACGAGCTTGGTGGCCTTTTTCACCACACTTGTAACAGACTCTCATTCCCTTAAAGCAAGTACTGGGGCGTTTCTACCCACATTTACCACATGATGGATATTAAACATTTCCCTTATTCCACTTATTTCCATTCCCAGATTGATCAGCAGATCTCTTCTTCTCTTTCTTTGCTTTAAAGTCATAAGACTTAGAGAATTCCTTTTCGGTCTTGATATCACATGAGACAATGTCTTCGTACGACGAGAAGGATTGTGATACTAATACTCGATGGAGAAGTGGTTTTAACCCATAAAAGAAACAATAAATCTTACTTCTTGGGTTACATATATAATCTCCAGCATACCTTTCTAACCTTGTAAGGTTAGCCTCATACATTGTGACATTCTCATCCTCCTTTTATCTCAGACTCAGAAACTGCCTTTCCATATCCGCTCGATGGTCGCGAGGAAAGTATTTTTCTAAAAACAGATCTTTGAACTCCCTACATTCCATATTTGATACTTCATCATCTTCCTTCTTATTTTGAATAAATGACCACCATTGATCAGCATCTCCAGTGTGGCGGTAAACTATCATGATAACTTTTTCCCTTTCACTACTCCCCAAATCCTGAAATATCTTCTCTAAGGAAAATATCCATTTCTCAGCTACTAAGGGATTTGTACTCCCATTGAACGTTGGTGGTTGTTGCCTCATGAAGCGATCTAACATTGATCCTCCATGATGTGGATCAGGGTGCTCCATACGGGTAAGGTTATTATTTATAACCTGAGTAAGTTGTCCCAGTATGGTGATTAGCTGATCAGCACCAGTTGCATCACCAGCTCCACTATAATTATCTTGAGCAGGAGGGAAATCCCTACATGGAGTGCGTGCATTGAAACGGTTTCCATTTCTTCCACTAGGCACCATTTCTAAACAATGGTATAAACTAGATCATTTTATGAATCAAAATACATAATCCCATAATTACAAAACACTTAAAATAAATTGAACTATTTATGGATATAATCCATAATCATAAGAATTTTTTCTTTGAGGAAGTATATACTCATAAACCCTTCATAATGATTTGTAAAGAAAATGAGAGTTATCCTAAGCATATCCCCTGGGAGTGTCGTAACCAAGAGTGCAGCAAGGCCCGTTGTCGTGCACTAGTTCCCGTTCGAGTCTAGCTCAAAGCGTTGTTTTTGGGTTTTACCCTTAGGTACATATGTGCCAGATCCGCCTCTACCTACTTGTATCCAAACAGGGATGTATTGCTCGGAAAACTCACAAAATAACTATAATACCCAAATTCTAGGAAGTTATTCTATATTAATCCTCAAATTCCATCTTAAATCTATGTGCTCTAATCAGAGTTTATCTAAATATATCTTCCAAGGTTTGTACTAAAATTTCTATGATACCAATTGTAACGCCCCGACCCCAGTTACCCAGAGTCGGTGCATTATTACATGACATTGGCATGATCACAAGAAAGATCAAATCTCGAAAGACCGATTGGTTTAGTAGCCTTGGAAACACTAGATATATTCATAAGGTTTACATTACATCATAAAATGAAAACAACAACAACATAGTCTCCATAGTCCACACTCTTATCCCCTCACACTATCCCTGCAGGTCATTCATAAATTACTTCTTCACATCCTAGGAAAAATAAAACATAGAAAAGGGGTGAGCTCAAATTCCCAGTAAGGATAACAATATAGCAGAAACTTTCATAAATAAGAATAAACATTTAAGGCAATGTATAACTAAAACAAAAGCCTTTTAAACTTGAACTTCAACATAGTATGGAAAAAGTAAAATGAAATAATGCAATTTACTTATTCAAATGGATATTCTACTAATCGAATAATCACATGCAATATCAATAACCACTTTCATAATGATGGAATGCATAATTCTAGACTATCATAACCACATAGCCAAGGCCTCGTGCCAAGACTACAAATAAGATTTTGTCAGGGCCTTGTGTCAAGACACTAGTTTGTCTCAGGAGACCTACCGATGCATCAAGGAGCTATAGCAGGCTCCACCCATCACATATTAAGTCGAATGCATTCCCATATGAAAAGGTTTAAACATAACATAAACATTCGTATTAAAACTAGCATATGAAATGTAAATACTTCATCCATAAACCATGAAAATAACATATCCATAGTCAAACATATCACAAAACCTTCAATACAATATGAAAGTTTTGTTTTATAATAAATCATCTCTAAATAAGCTTAAAATCCATCAAAGGATGTTGACATAGATGAAATCAAAACTCTTTTTAGAGAAATATCTCTTTTTTATTTTGAAATAATTTAAGAGTCATATAAAATTAAAAATTTTCTTTGAAATTATTCTTATAATCTTGTAAGGGAAGCTTCGACGATTTTATAAAGGCGGAAAATAGCCTCACCCGCCGTATAAGTTAAAAAAACATTCTTACCTTAATTCTGTCAAAAGGTTAAAAAGCACCTTGTTTAGAAAACGACTGAAATATTCCTTTATAAACCTCTTATAAAATTCAAACAAGGGTATAAATGACTTTAACCCATATTCTTGTAAATGGTAAAAATGTTTTGAAATACATTTTGGAGAAACATGGATGTGGATGATAAAGAAATCTCAGTAGATTATTACGTATAAACAACCTCGGATAATGAAGAGATTGCGAAATAAACCTTTACCTTGTAATTTTCCTTGGTTGGGGGTAGGTTAACCTCCTGTATAATGGTTAAATAATTTTTATTAAATTATACAAGAATCATATATATTAATATGATATCATATATGATCTTTTAACATTGCTTTGTTAGTAATATCTTAGTATTAACGTTGTTTCCGGTGTTAACTTACTCAGTTTCTTTTATACGTTTTGTTACGTAAGCCATGTTTTTCATGGATAGGTTGTATCTTATTCATATCCAGAATGATATAAAGTCCTTAAAAATTATTTTTAAATCATAAAATGATAATTATACTTTAATGGATACGATGGATAATGAATCTCATTGCGTTCGTGGAGACGGTAGTCCGTACGTACGCAAGAGCGACAATATCATTCTTTTGATATTAAAATAATATATAATTGGATAATATATCATATATAAAGAATCATTATCATGTTATATTTATTATTTACATGAGTTACACATCATTATTATACCCATCCAAATAATAATATATTGAATAACAATTACACCACGACGTGGAGACGGTAAGTCGTACGTACGTACGTATGGTGACATGTTATTCAAAGGGTGGATAGAATACTGAATATGGTTGTACCATATTTATAATAACATCACAGTATATATAAGATACTGGAGTTATTATTTTATAATGGTAATAACAAAGAAAGAAGAAGTGGAAGAAGAAATGAATTTGAAAAAAGGTGGTGAAAACATTACCTCTTCTTCGGGTTCTTCCTTTTGATTTGATCAAAAGGGATCCATAAGTTGGCTTTATGATCAAAATAAGGCCTCTAGGTTGTATTGAGGGACGTTTAGAGAGTATTTGGGCATAGTTTGGCCGAACCAAAAGGCTTTGAAGGTGTGAAGTAATGAGAAGGGGGAGTGCCCTTTTATAAGAGGGGTGAGGGGCACCTTTGGAAAAACTAGAAATATTAATTTATAATAAATTCATATTCGGTTTCTAATGGCTCCAAAGTTGATTATTAAAATTTTAAGGTGGTTATAGGTCGAAAAAAATTAAAAAAATAGAATTTAGATAGTTTTGGGTTACTATATTAAACTTATCTTTTAGTTTTAACTCTTAGTTAATTAGTTTGACATTTACCATGTCACTTTGTATTTTTATATTATATAGTTAATAAACTTACTATATACATCCAAGAGACCCCCAAGTGGTCCATTAATGATACACCTATCATGATATAAGTCTCTTTGAAGAACCTTATATTATTAGGAATTTAATATCAATTAATAATATAATATTTGTTTTAAAAACTCTTTTATGTCAATTTTGACACTATTCAATAGTTGATTTTTGTGAAACTTATAACAGAATGATTAATTCGAAAAAAGTTAATTAAATAAATCCTAATATGTCATATTATCCTAGAAAATTAGTTTAATTCATTAAAAGTCTCAAATTATATTTATTTGGGTATTTATAATATCAATTATTTTAATTTTTCACTATTATGGTAGTTACTGCATCATCATTGTGTCATAAATAAATTAAATTATTTAATCTCTAAAAATTATAAATAAACTATCATTATGTAGTAAATCGATTTTTCTTTCTAAAGAATATTTGCAATCAAATTTATCTTATGTATAACCCTATATTAAAAATGTTTTTGTAAATAAACTTTGATTTTAACTCTTTTAACTCTTATTTGAATTAAATAATAATTAATGTCCTAATCTAATCCAAGTGGACCTAAATGATAATATTTTATTCCTAAGGTTGTTTTTGGTCGACATACACTTTTCCAATAGAATTATTACATGTGTTAGGGTAATATTAATATCATTTTTACCCTTAATTACCCTATTTACTTTTAACTGTGGTAAATAAAAGTATAAAGTTATTATTCACCAAAAATTATTTTCATCTCATTGAACCACATTTTACTTCTTGATATTAACCGTGTCTCTCGGATTTTCTAAATTCCATTCACATAAGCGGTAAAATTAAGTTTTATGAAAAATTTAGTTTTTTAACTACCACTTAGTAGTTTCACTATTCATCAAAAATTGAAGTTTTTCAGAACAATGCCAAAATTTCACCCTAAGCTATAATTGATATCCCAAATTCAAAAATGATTACTATTTTACAAAATTCCAAACATATAAGTTTCATTAATTAATTTTATAATTAATTCCCGCTGTCACAACAAATAGCTTGTTTTTAAGAAACAATATATACCAAAAGATTGACAATTGTTTAGGTCCAATTTCAAAGTGAAATTAATTATAATGAACACCATTGGATAAAATGGTAAAAATACATTCTAATTATAATTTAAAACCACTCAATAATATAATTTATCACTATAAATTATTTTGATTAAAAAGGTTGTTTTTAAGTATTTTTCACTATTCATAAAAATTGGAAGTTCTCAGAAAAATACCAAAAATTCATCTTTGGATAATTTCGATATTCCGAAACCAAAAATGAAGTCCATTTTGAAATATAAAATATATATAATTTCAAAAATTAGGTATTACTATTCATAACGGCTAGTTTGATTGGTTATGGTGTGTTATAACTCGATGTTGCGTACAACACACACTATCGCATTATTCAAAGAGAAGCGTACCGTAGAAGCTTGGGGTGTTACACATACCTTGTATGGAAATCTGTCTTTGGTATATCCTCCCTTTTGACCCTTAATTGATGATACCCTAAACAAAGATCAATCTAGGAAAAGTATTGAGCTCCACGTAGTTGGTCAAATAGGTCATCAATGCGTGGGAGAGGATATTTTTTCTTGATAGTGATCTTGTTAAGTTCTCGATAATCAATGCATAGTCTCATTGATCCATCTTTCTTCATAACAAACAGAACAGGTGATCCCCAAGGTGACGCACTAGGGCGTATGAATCCCTTATCAAGATTCTCTTGGAGTTTCTTCTTCAATTCCTGAAAATCAATTGGTTCCATTCTATAAGATGTCTTTAAATTAGGCAAAGCACCCGGTAAGAGTTCTATTGAAAACTCAACTTCACGATTTGGTGGAAGACCTAGCAATTCCTCCGGAAATACATCGTAAAACTCACGTACAATGGGCGTATTCTTAATCGTGAGTTTCTCACCAACCATTTGAGATAAATAACCTTTATTTAGTGGAATCAAGACCCATAAGATGGAAGAAATTTCCACTGGAAGGTTATGTTCATCCTTGCATCGATAGACGATCATAGATTGATCTGGAATATGAAATGTGACTTCCCTTCTTTGGAAATTGATATGAGCTCCATATATAGAAATCCAATCCATGCCATGAATCACATCAAATTCCACTATAGGAAGGATCACAAGATTTGCAGGAAGCACTTTCCCACAAACTTCAATCGGAGAAGAATTATAAAGTTTTGATGCAACCGTTGTGCCATTAGGAGTTGTCACCGCTAACTCAACATCTAATTGTTGAGGTAATACGATGATACACTTAGAAAATTCTTCATAAATAAAAGAGTGGGTGGATCCATAATCAAATAAAACATTTTATACTTTAGAGTGTATGGTAAGTGTACCTCTCACCACTTAGTTGTCATACTCCCCATCGCCGATAGTAATTGCATGTGACTTTCCTTTGTATTTGGCCTTAAGAGTTTGTTGACGTCGATCATCATCATAAACCCTTGGATTTGGGCATTGATTGGCATAATTCCCCATCTCCTTGCACTTGAAACATTGAAGGGTAGTAGGTTCATTCTGTGTATCCCTTCCTTTGTTTGCATCATTAGACATCTTCTTCCCATTACTTCGACATTCAATTGCCCGATGACCTTATTTTCCACACTTATAACATTTTCTTGTCCCCTTAAGACAATTTCCTCCATGTTTCTTTCCACACATTGAGCATAAGGGAAAACTCATCTTCTTTTCAGTGTGCCCTTGAGATTTTCCTTTGAATTCCATTTTCCTCTTCTTATCAAACCCATATGACTGATGGGTTACACCAATCTCCATATCAACCTTGAGAGCACATCGAACAATTTTCTCGTAGATATTAAAGTCCCTTATGGATAACTCCCTTCGAATAATTGGTTTTAAGCCACTAAAGAATCGATCGATATTACTCTCAGGTTGGATAATAATACTAGAAACGTACCTTGAAAGTCTTGTAAAATTTGCTTCGTAGGTACCAATGGATTCATCATACTTTTTCTTCAGTTCGTGAAACTCCTTCTCCATCTTGGTTCGAAGAATAAAAGGGAAATACTTATTGAAAAATAAGTTATTGAACTCATCCCATTCCATGGACTCAATTTCATCCCTTTTCCATGTATTCTTAATAAGATTCCACCATTAATCAGCATCTCCTTCCAAACGATAAACTGCTAAGATAACTTTATCATGTTCAGAACATTGAAAAACTGAAAATATCTTTTTAGTGGTACTAATCCATTGTTCAGCCACTAATGGATCAATAGACCCGTTGAATGAGGGTGGTCGCTGCCTCATGAAGGATTCAACAGAAGTTTGCTCCTTCCTTTGCTCGTTTGGAAGTCCTGCATGATTCATAGCTTGAGAAAGTTGTGTGAGCATGGCTACAATATTTTTCATTCCAACTCCCATAACGTTTGGTTGCTGAGGGGGACAATCATTTCATTGCCCGTCGTATTCCGCATTAACACGGTTCCTTCGGGTTCCATCCATTGACTAAAACCAAGAATAA